>CANTUR010000859.1:795000-1528204 GCA_947683625.1 Mallotus nudiflorus
GAGGCTTAGATGCTCAGTGCTATGACTCAAGGCTTATATGCTCGGAATCTTAGTACTATAAAAGCAACTTAAGGTTGTTAGCTTCAATCACTGGATTTATATGCTTGAGGATTAGATGCTCAGTGCTATGACTTGACATTGGCATGCTCGGAACCTTAGTACTATAAAAGCGACCTGAGGGTGCCAGCTTCAGTCACTGAACTTAGATGCTCGATGTTATGACTCGAGGCTTACATGGTCGATAGTGTGTCAAATGTCATTTGACAATTTTTGCATGTTGATATTGAGTAAGATGATCAAAATGTCTTACTGCTTGGACTGATTTGTGCTTAAAGTTACATCTTTAGTAAATATGTTTTCCTTATCTGTAGTGATAAATAAAAGAACAATAGTTTTAAAATCATTTAATTGATATCCATTTAATAATCAGTCCTCATGTAATAAATATATCAAATGTAATTGATGTATGTTTTGCATGAATAATAATCATATATATATGTATGAGCATCTATGTGTAAATGTGTAAGCATAGTTGTATAAAAAACTATAAATATTCATATAAGAATAAATAATTAAGTGAAAATAAATATGAAAATAAATGATTAAAAATAAATAATTGAGAAAGGAGACTTATCTCTTGATGACCTTTTATCTCACCTTTAAGTTTAATGAATATTTATATTCATTTTGTTTGCGCAATTGTTGTTAAGTGATTGTAGAAAATTGAGGACTCCGGGTCAAACCAAACCTTATTATTCAATCCTCTGTAATATTTCTCTTTAATATGTCGTATCCTTGGACCTTGCAAAAGAGTGTTGATTCATCAATATATAATCTTAGAACCATTGCAATATTCTCTAGCTATAGTGCCACCACTTCTTTTAGTGCTTGTGTTCAATGATTTTGTTGCATAAATTTGAAAGCCAAATACTACATGTGATCACCTGCACTATGTGAAGATCTAAACTCAGCTTTAATAAGATGTATTATAGCCTTGCATTATTGATTTCTATGTATCGGATTAATGAAAGAACAACATTAAAATTATTAACATCTTCAAAAGATTCCTCTACCCCACGTAATTAATCCATGGACAATTGCAGCACCACTTCTTAACATTGTTGCTTTAATCACTTTCTAAAATTGTCCTTTTCTGACTTTGTCCACTTTTATATATAAATATAAATAGATAATGTTCTAACATAGTGAGAATTTTCCATTGGGCCATTATGCATGATAATAGGCTTTCTAGCTTATGGGCTTTCTTCCTTAATATTTCAAAATGTAATATCTTCAGTTGTAAGGTGAGATGTTTTCTAGACAATAGGTGATGATGACACGCGACTAGAATACTTTGTTTATACCTCGTTTTAACTCATGAAATCAGTGCTTTCTTCCTTAAACTATAATGAGAACCAAAGCCAGATGTTCCGCTAAATTTGGGTTTTAGTGCTTAAGGATAATATGAAGGAAGATTTGAGTCAAGAATCCAGCTCAGACATAGCTTGCTAAAAAACCAGTGCTCCAAGATTCCCAAATGCTTCCAAACTGAATGCTAGTTTTAAATAAAATTAAAGCATGTCTGAAAATCAAGACCCAATTGAAGCTTAATGCTCGAAGTTTGGCATTTAGAACTTAAACTCAAATGCTCAAGAATTTGATGCTCAGAGCTCAGTGAATGCCCATGAAGTGAATGGCCAACTCTCTGTAATTGCTCATTACTAGGAGTCTGAGTGCCCATGAAGATGGTGTCTGGTGGTGGATGCTTAGTGTTCGAGCTTGGTGGGCACTTTATGGAGTTAATGCCTAGTGAGTGTTCATGAAATTGATACATGGCTTTAATCGAGGGACTCAAACTCTTACCTTCTGAATTCAAGATTAACATTGAATAAGAATGAAGCTTAGCTGAGAATCATAATCCAGACATCTAATATTTTCAAGACTTCGGTGTTCGATGCTTGGTGGAGCTTAACTTTATCTCTCTCGTATGCTTTCACGTTCCTTTTTTTGAATTGGAGCTTTGTAGAAGATCAAAATCTGTAGGCCTGGATGTCCTATACTATGTTACTTCTCATATCTTGAATGTTGTAAGGAAACTTGGACTATAGATGATAAATCCAATGTTTGAACAGAGTTAAGTACCTAAGTACTTGTTCTAAATGTCCAACAATCTCCACGATTTGGTGCTCAGAAGCTTAGTGCTCTAAAGCTCGGCACTCTAAATGGGTATTCTAGCATGGAATCTCAACTATCATCATAAAGTTAATTCCATATTTGTATTTGCACTACCGAGTTCTAACTTCTCTAGGGTGCATGCTTCAATGTGGTATGCCTAATATTTCTGGCTAACTGTTTGTAATTGCCTAAGATTACACTTAACTTTTCTAATTATGATTTTTCTCATCGCCTTTGAATTAAGCACTGAGCTGAATTTTATTCAAGTCTTTTCATTATAATGGTATTATGCTCTTTTATATTGAACACCAAACCTCAAGATGATCCCTTTAATTGCTACTGCTCTTCAAGAGTTGGAACGTAGGGCTTTGTCTTTCTATTTAGGCTTTATACATGATGGCTGGCCATCCAATGAGCTCTTAATGATATTGATGACTCGAATGTTGTTTGATTTAAAGTGTTACAATTTTGCTTGAGCTTTCTTTTTGTTTATGTTAGAGTATGATTCCAAATGATCCAAAGATTAATGAATAAGAGTGCTCGACTTGGAAAAAGACATAATTTGCTTCTTCACTATATTTATCCTCGATCCATATTGTCGTGTAGTTTGAAGCTTCCTTAAATTTTGCAAAGTTGTATCCTAGTTCATCTAAGTTGCTATAATTTGAATTGGTGCATGACACCATGCATGGATTGCCTTTGAAGATCATGCATCATACAAAGCTATTTCCTTAACCATGTATGACCATACTTTATGATCCTAAAGCATGCTTTTTAAAGATCTTCCCTTCGTGGTGATGATTTTTATCTATTGTTCACTTTATTATATTTTTTTCCTTATGCTATTACTAAATTAAGTTTCAGAGTGTTTATGAGGGAAACCCCACTCGTTTACCCATTCTCCTCATCAATGTAGGACGGTTGCTTATATGGAGTGATGGCTTGATGATGTGATGAAGAGATGAGTGAATATGAGAATGTGAGAATGAATGACATGAGATGTATTTATAGGAGAAGATATTGCTTAAACCTCTTAGGAATATGATTCCTTAGTCTTGTAGGATTGTCTTGTTTAGAAAATGAGTAAACTTCCTTTGTAAAGTAATCTTTTTAATTGGAATAGATTTCCTTATTAAGCATTCTTCTTATTTAAGTAATCATCCTCTTTGGGGGAAATATAGCCTTATTATAACTCTTTGGGGGATATTGATATAAGGTATCATAGAAAATCATTAAGTAGTAAAAATGGGAGGTGCTAAATAGAATTATCATCTCTTGCTTGTAACTATTGTATTTGCTTCCTTTATATCATGTAATGCAGATTTTCGTTGACATATAACCAATGTTTATATGGAGAATGGTACAGATGGAGGACTGGACATGACATTGCACTGCAAGTCTAAAAATGACAACCTAGGTGTCCAACTGCTCCATCCTCAATAAGAACTTAAGTTTACCTTTAGGCCAAACTTTTGGGGCACAACACTATACTATTATAGCTTTGCATGGAATGGTGGGTTCCATTGGTTTGACATTTATGTATACAACAAGGACTATGAAAGGTGCAAGGATTGCTATTGGCTGGCAACTTTAGGAGGTCCATGCTTAATGAGTGATACTGGTAAGTGTGATATTTGTTATAAGTAGCATAATAAGGTCTAAGGTAGCTATATATTTTGATTATTTAGTATTCAACTTTCCATGTAATAAAAAATATTGCCATAGTTCTAATGTTGTATTGGTTACTTATGTATTCAAGTGTTGTTTATAATGTGATTGATGATAGAATATTGACGACATAAGTTGAGCATATTTTATCAATATATATAGTACGCATTTTAATGCTTAAAATCCATATTTCAGTAATTTAAGAAATGTATTTTGATAAAAGGTTTTTTTTTCCAATGTGTAAAAATTTTATGGATCTTGAAAACGCAACAGTATATATTCTTCATAGATTTATTTTTATAATTGTATAAATGAGATTGAATCTACATAAATTTAGTTATGTTCATATAATAAAAAAACTAATTAATATTAAAATTTAATATACACCACTCTTTATATATTTAGCAGTTTCAACTTGTATCAATTGAAATTGATTTCAATTGTGCTTGTGTTCTATCTTTACGAAAAAACAAACAAACAAACTTTAAATTTAATCTTTTTATCTACTAAATTCTTGGTATCTATTCAATTGTTAATTAAATTTTAGACAATGAAAAAATTTATGCTAGTTTAAAATTCAACCTTATGAGTGTGTTTGGTTCAAATGAATTTCACAAAATTTTATGGAATTCATTTGTAAATTCAAGTGAGTGTAATTTGTTCAAATGGATTTCATAAAATTCAAATGAGTGTGTTTAGTTTAAATAAAAACTCTGTAAATTTCATTTCCAATTCTAACTTTTTAATGTTATGGAATTGCTTAACATTTGAAATGTGTTTGGTTCAAATGGTTTGAAATTTCAAATGAATTCTATTTAAAATTCATTTGGAAATAAAAATGAATACCTTAATAGAATTATACCAAAGTAGGGGCAAAGGAAATATTAAAGTGCAACAAACAAGAAATTATTACAAGGAGTAGATTTATGTGAACGAATACTCATATCTTGTGAGTCAAATAATCTAAGTATCGATGGATTGCTCAATAGAGATAGTATTTCCTTATGAATCATGTGTATTAACGATATATACTGCTAACAACCTTTAGTTACAATTCTTGTTATTTTTTATGTAATTTTTATCCTTTACACAAGTGTAAATTTGATTTGTATTCTATATAGTTTGTATTTTGTAACAGTGATATTATTATTGAAAGCCAGTACATTCCATTCTCTGAGTTGGTATCAGAGCATCATGTTAACACAAACAAATACCTCAGTAACTTTCTCTACGACTAATCTTTCTTCTTCATCTGTTGCTTAAAATAACTCTCATATTCTTTCATTACCAATGATGATATCATCTTCTACCCCTACCAACATTCAACAAACATTCTCCATCAAGTTAAACTCCAAGAACTTCATACCTTGGAAGTTGCAATTTCAACCATTATTGAATTTTTATAATTTGCATGGCATCTTGTATGGAATAGAACTAGCCCCACCTAAAACCTTCATCAATACCACTATATAAGAACTAGAATTAAATCCAACTTATATGACTTGGTTCAATAAGGATCAAATATTATTTTCTTAGCTTCTTTCTTCTATTTTTAAGGAAGTTTATCCTTATTTAATTGGCTTGAACTTGGCATCAGCAATTTGGCATGCTCTCTCTACTACTTACAATATGTTAAATAATGCACAAAGGATTCAGCTCTACATTGAGCTTCACAAGGTTTATTAGTGCTAATTCAAATCAATCCACCAATAGACCTCAACACCATATTCCTTCATGACCTTAAGCTCATCTTAGTCATGTGGATTGCAGCTTCACTTCAATACCTTCCTCCTTTGATTGGTACCCCGACACCAGTGCTAGCCACCATGTCACACCTAATATTACATCCTTGACTATATCTTATGACTATTCAGGTAATGATAAGCTTATTGTTGGAAATAGGTAAGGCCTTCCTATTGCCCATATTGGTAAGAGTAATATCACTAATCAAACTCAGTCCTTTGCTTTAAATGATGTTCTTCCTGTTCCAACCATAACCAAACCCTGACTTTCTGTTAAAAAAAATTCTACAAAGATAATCATTATTTTTTTAATTTGATGATGAATCTTGTTTTATAAAGGACAAAACCACCAAGAAAATCCACCTTTAAGAGATTAATGATAATGGATTATACAAGCTGCAGTCATCAAATGTTCCTTATGCATATCTTGCTATGCCTACTAATGGCATGCTCATTTAGGCCATCATAATTTCCCTGCCATTAAAAAACTTATTCAAAAGCTTCAATTACCATTTTCTAAATGTTCTTCTTCTTCCAATAAATGTATTGCTTATTGTTTAGGCAAGTTTCATGATTTTTCATTGCCTATAATAAGCCATAGAAGTTTTGCTCCTTTTAATTTAATTCATCAGATGTCTAGGGACTAACTCTTATGGTTTCTTCTTTTTGGTATAAGTATTTTCTTATTTTTATTAATGATTATTCCTTGTTTTCATAGCTATTTCCTATCAAAGCCAAAAGTGTTATTTTTGTAACATTTCAACAATTTCAATCTTCAGTAGAAAGTTAATTTAACACCAAAAGTAAATCTTTTAATTCCGATTGGGGTGATGAATATTATTCTTTACATACTCATTTTAAGAAAATTGGTACTCATTATCGCATCACATGTCCCTATACTCATGAAAAAAATGGGACTGTATAAAGAAAAATTAGACATATAATAGACATTGGTTTGTATATTCTTGGTCATTATGGTTCACCTTTCAAGTATTGTCATTTTGCTTTTGAAACAGTAATTTTTCTTATTAATCAAATGCGAACAAAATCCCTTTCTAATACAATTCCTTTCTAAATTTTATTTAAACAATAACCTAATTATTCTTTTTTAAAAATATTCAGGTGTGCTATTTATCCATTATTATGACCATTTAACAAAAATAAATTCTCTTATCGTAATAAGGAATGTATTTTTTAGGGTATTCCCCTCATTACTTAGGTTATAGATATCTTAATCCATAAAATGGGAAAATATTTTTTACTAGAAATGTAACTTTTGATGAGTCAAAATTCCCTTTCCAAAAAGTTGATTCGGTGGTGGTTTCCCCATCATCCATGTCAAATTCTACTCCTTGGCTACGGTTGACATATCCACTATCACATATTCCTCTCCAACCCATTTCAAGTAACAATTCCAATCCTTTTCCAATTCTCTCTCCTACCTTTAACCATACCACTACCTTATCCTTACCCTTATATTCTTTTACTTTTACTCTATCCAAAACACTTACACAAACCCAACCATCTGATCTTACCCCAATAACCACATCAAATAGTCCCGATAACATTAATGTATTCAATCCTAATGGATTGAATTTGTTTGTTGATCTCCCATTCCATAACAATACCCAAAACATGCAACTTATCTCCCAAAGAACCCATACTATGCAATTACGTCCTTCTACCATTACTAAGTCTTCAAAACATGCTTATGTTACAACTTTCTCCAATCTTACCATTGAAACCAAACCCTCTCCCATCTCAAAAGCTAATCTTTTACCATAATGGCAAAATGCCATGACTACTGAGATGATTACTCTTTACAAGACTCATATATGGGATTTAGGAGATATTTTTCAAAGAAAAAAGTAGAGTGAAGTGGTTATCAACTGGAGATTAAAATACCTCTTTCTTTCATCAATAGTTTGTCAAGAAAAAATCAATGCAAAGAATTCATCATTTGCATATTGGTGGGGGTCATTACATATGACAAGTTTGCTATTGAACGCCATATTATTAATTTTTATCAACATCTTTTCAAGGCAGATGCTTCAGTGGTTTCTAATATTCAATTAATTTAATATGTGGTTCCCTCTTTGGTTATAGATTTGGATAACTTATTGCTTGTTCAATGTCTGTCTATTGATGAGATTAGAAACATAATTTTTAGTATGGATGCCCATAGTGTGCCTGGACCAAATGGTTTTACTGGTATTTTATAATAAACATATTGGGATATTATTAAAAATGATGTCTGTGCTGCTGTTTGTAGCTTCTTTGACACATGGGTGATAACTTTTGGAGTTAATTCCAACTTAATGATTTTAATTCTTAAGATGCCTGATGCTATTACTATAGAGCAATTCCATCCTATTATTTATAGTAACTTTAGCATTAAAATAATCACCAAAATTTTAGTTAACCAGCTTGGCTCCATTGCTGCAAGAGTTATTTCTTGTAATCAATTTGATTTCCTAAAAAATTGATTTGTTGCCTATTGCATTACAGGAGCATCTAAAGGTGTTAATCTTTTAAATAAATCTTGTCTTAGAGGTAATATGGCCATGAAAATTGATATTCAAAAGGCCTTTGATACTATTTATTGGAATTTCTTTTTAGATGTACTGGAGGCATTTGGATTTTCTTTACAATTTTGAGATTGGATTCTATCTCTGTTTTCATTAGTCAAACTTTCCATTATGATCAATGCCAAAGCACAGGGGTATTTTTCTTGCTCTTTTAACCTTTATGGAAGCCTTTCAAGGCAATTTGTAAATTGGAACAAATCATAAATTTATTATAGGTCAACTATTTCTTCATGGCGTATTTAGAGACTTCACCAAGTTCTAGACATGAAAAGGGGTTCTCTTCCCTTTATTTATTTAGGTGTTCCATTGTTCATGAGTGCCCCAAAAAAGACATGGTCAAAGCTAGTGGCCAACAAAATATGTAGCAAATTCTCTAAGTGGAAAGGAAAATCTTTATTAATGGCAGGACGGTTGGTTCTTGTTCAATCGGTGATCACCAGGTCATTATTTCACTCTTTTGCCATATATCATTAGCCATAGTCATTAATTTCTTATATAGAAAAGTGTATGTGAGGCACAGTTGATGAGAGGAAGCTTGTGATTGTTCCTTGGAGCATTTGTTGCCTCCCAGTTAAAGAAGGTGGACTTAATATTAAGAATCTTAGATGCCTTAATAAAGCTATGTTGAGTAAGACATCTTAGAAAGTAACTGTTGGCCATGATTATCCCATGTCTATTCTTAGAATTTGATTCTTAAACCACTTAGGTATTACTAGGGAAACATATTTTTGCTCTTCCATTTGGTCCTCTATCAAGCATCTTTACAATAATGTGAGATCTAAGATTAAATGGTTTATTAGTGCTTCTTTAAAATAAACTTCTAGACGGACGAGTGGATATCCCCCACCATAGCTACTCAGCTTGGCATTTCTTCTCATACTAAAAAATGTCTCCAGGATTCAATATCTAACTTCTTAATGAATGGCGTATGGTAGCTTCCTCAGCTTAATAATTCAGTGGTTGCTTTTAATATTAGCATGGTTCAGCCTATTAATAATGACACAAATTTGTGTTTTTAGACTCCTGCTTTAGATGGCAGTCTTTCAGTTAAAAAAGTGTTTAATCATTTGAGAAGGAAAGGCCAGTCACTTCCTTGGTGCTCATTTATATGGAAAGAGTTCTTGCCTCCATCCCGTTCTTCAATTTATTGGAGAGTTATTACTGGATATTAACCCACCGATAATAATTTACGAAGAGAAGGTATTTTCTTAGCCTTTTGATGTCCTCTTTGCTAAAAGGACAATGAGAATATTGTTCACTTATTTGTCCATTGCCCTTTTGCTATTGCTTTATGGCAATTTATCGCTATGGTGTTTAGCAAAAGCTTGGACAGACTACTAGTTTGCAAGATCTTCTTAGTTTAGCCATATGCCATCATTTTAGCACTCAAGTTACTTTATTTTAGTGTGCTGCAATTGTCAATTGCATTTGGGTGATTTAGAGATTGTAAAATGCAACCAATTTTTATTATCATATTCCTAATATTCACGTTACTCTTCGACTACAATTAGAGCTACGAATTTTTTTAGAATTGGTAGTGTATTTAATTCGATTAATGAGTTATGTATTCTTTCCTTTCTTATTGTACATGGAATATTAGGGCATGCCTCTCGAATAATCAAAGTTTCTTGGAAGCCTCCTCCTTGTAATTGGATAAAAGTGAACATAAATGGCTTTGCCTTTGGCTCTTAAGGTGTTGCAGGTGCTTGAGGTGTTTTTTGAATAGCTGCTGGTCTACCTAAAGGTGTGTTTGCATTTAGAATTGCTTCTCTTCATGTATTTATGGCTAAGTTATGTGCAACTACATATACTATAAAGATTGCTTGGGTTTGAGGGTGGCATTGCTTATGGTTGGCGTACAACTCCATGTTTGTGGTTCACTCTCTCTGTAACAAGGTAAGGAATGTTCCTTGGATTCTCATGCAAATATGGCTTTAGTGTTTACATTTTATCTTTCAAATGCAATTTCAAGTTTCGCATGTATACAAGAAGGCAATGCAACTGCGGACTTGTGAGCTAAGCATGGAATTTCTACAAACTCTTTGATTTGGTGGGACTTGATCCTTTCTTTTTGTAATTCAACTATTTCAAATAGCTTTTGTCAATAACCTTGTTATAGGTTTTGTTAGTATTTGCAAGGCTTGTTTCTCTGCTCTATAAACTTCATAACTTTTATTTTTAATAATTTCATTTTGGGCATTAGAAATATGATGTAAACGGTAAGAGGGTGTCAACCTAGTTAAGATAACTCAAGTGCATTTCCTGATTTTTGAATCCCAACATTTTGTTAAAAAAAAAAAAAAGCTTAAACGTAGTTGTAGTTAAATAACTAATTTAATCCTACTTTAGTCAATTGATCAAACTATAACTAAATTAGTTGAAATTTAATATTTGAAATATATGAAGATACATAGTGATTTTTTCAAAACATTTTTTAATAGAGTTTTAATTTTAATGAAAGCATATGTATTTAAATAATTTAATCGTTATAACTCGTTTACCAATCACCATCTAAATTAGTTGTACTCTTTTCAATTGAGTTTTAATTTAAATTTAACTATAAATGTTTATTTTAATTAATTATAGATTTCTATCTTAATTAAAATACTAATAAAAATATTTAACTTTTTTTAGATTATTACATGCTGCTTTTTATTTGACTTCCAATCCTATGTGGCACTCTAAATTCAATTCTCTTTACTTTGGCTTCGTATAGATATATAGATATAGATTATATTTGTCCAAAAGAAAAATCAGGGAAATGTTTTTTTTTTCTCTTATGTATTTTATTTATTTATTTATTTGATAATTGTTAACCTATTGAAATTAATCTGATGACATACCAACATCTTGCACATTAGATCGCTGAGCATGTTAAATTTAAAGGCCTTTCATATAAACATATTTATGGAATATCCAAAATTTTATTCTTTATATCATACAGATGGCGTGCTTGACCTCGGTTGCTTCTCTGCCATGTTAATTTTTTTTCACTTCTGCTCTTTTGAGTTTTAACGTGGTGGAAACTGTAATAAAAGGATTAAATTGAAAATCTGTTAATTCAATAAAGAATTTCATAGCAATTTAATCTTTTATTTCCTGTTGATTTAAAAAAAATGATAGAAAATAGACATCAAATTCATTGGTTTAAAAAATACCGAGATTGAAAAATAAAAATTATATTAAAATTCATTCAAAATTGTCTCAAACCATATGATAAGATGAATAAAAATCCTAAAAGAAAAGAGCTAAAAAAATCAAATAAAATACTAAAATAATAAATAACAAACATTAAACTTTAAAAACTAAAAAGAAATTTTAGATAGTTGAATTTGGACCTGTCATGACCCAAACCGGGGCTATGATCGGCGTTAGAGAACAGAAATTCTTTTGAATTCGGAACTTATAGCAATCTTAAAAGAATAAAAATATGCAATAAATAAATAAAAAGTATGACAGAATTAAAATTTTTCAAATCAATATACAAAAATGGATACTCAATATCTTTTCATAAATAAATATATATTCATACAGTGTTCAAATACAATTCTTAGAATATAAAGTATCAAACAAAATAATACTTTTTTGATACAATAACACTACTACTGCAATTTCTAGAATATAAATCAGAGTTCAAAATATACATTATATAAAATAGTCGGGACAGAAGAACACCATCGAAGAACTCTATTACTAAGGTCTGACGATATAAGATCTCCTAAAAAAAATAATTGAGGGGGTCAAACCTCACTAAGTGAATTATTATACTATATATACATGCAATCTAACTATATCCAGTCAAGCATTCTTATATATATATATATATATATACACACACGCGCATTTCACACAAATGTCAAACTCTACTTTTATAAATATAATAAATGTAGAAAACATTTATTTTAATACATGAAGGATCAAATAAAACCCTATTAATCACAACCTCAATCAACCATATCATCCCTCTAGCCATACAGGCCCACTTAAATCCAAGTAAATCACTTATTTCATTTTGGACAGTAGACTGGCCCCGAGACACTAAGTCAACCGAGTTCCAGCAGTCTGACTGTTAGTATGATTGACCACGAGATACTTGGTCAATCGAGCTCCAGCAATCACACTATCAATCATATCACATCTCAAATCATGAATTAATCAAATCATCTCAATCTCAATCAAATCATAATTCATCATAAGTGATCCTCATTCAATCCTAAATATATCGCACCGGTACATATACGGTCCTAGTGCTGCCCACTAAGTAGTATTTTCTATCGATATCCTTCATTTTAAAAATAAATCATACATCCAGAAAATAAATAATATAGAATGACATTCATACTAGCAAAATAAACCATATATATACAAAAAAATATATACTTAAAATAAACTAAGTATATTTCAAGTATATATATATGTAAAATAAATTCAAATCAATCATGAAATGTACTAAAATAAACTCATAATATACTAAAAACATGCTATGTTTAAATCAATATTAAAACATACATTTATTTGAAAATATATCAAAAATATACCTAAAGTACACAAATCATTTAATAAAACAATTAAGAATAAATATACGTTTAAAACATGTATATAGACTAAAATATACTAAAAATAAACATAATTATCTAGCATGCATATATCAAAATAAACCCTAAATATACCAAAGATACCGTAAATATATATAGAAAATATGCGGATGTATGCATCAAAATATACTAAAAATAAACTGAAATTATACCAAATCATATTATAAATTAAATCACTTTTAAAACATATAATGAAAATGAAAAAATTCCTTAAGTCATTCATCCTATATGCAATATATATATATATATATATATATACATATATATATATATATATATATACATAATGCATATATCAAAATAAACCCTAAATATACCAAAGATACCGTAAATATATATAGAAAATATGCGGATGTATGCATCAAAATATACTAAAAATAAACTGAAATTATACCAAATCATATTATAAATTAAATCACTTTTAAAACATATAATGAAAATGAAAAAATTCCTTAAGTCATTCATCCTATATGCAATATATATATATATATATATATATATATATATATATATATATATATATATATATATATATATATATATAGTATAATAACTCACTGATTAGCGTTCTACGAGACAGACTCAGCGGGTCTGATCCGATAGGTCTCAGTCTCGGCGTAGCTAGAAAAATAAAATAATAACAACAATCAGAATAAATTTCTAACTCTATACTTCTAAGATTACTATAGAAAGACTCAGTCAAAAATTCAAAACTAGACTCGGATCAGTTGTCACGTTTTACGAGAAATCTATCGAAATTTTGGCAGAGTCTATTTTGTAAAACGAACATCTCTCTACAAAAGTAGGGTCGATCCTGCACAGAAAATACACTTCTAAAATCACAAAATATTCAACACCTCGGGTTGGGATTCCAAACTCCACAAATCCCTAACTGAGGTTCACAATTCACAAATCAACAATATTAATAGTAAAATAATAAAATCATCAAAAATCAAATAAAATATTTAAAGACCTTTATTTTTCAACTAAAATATAAAAGTCAAATTTAAATAATATTTGATAATAAAATTCATAAATGGAATAAAATCTCCATTTTATAATTAAATTAACATAAATTGTAAATAATATTTAAAATCACAATTTAGCATCACAAAAATAATAAAATACACATTTAATCTCAAAATAACAAATACACTTATTATTTACATAATTTTCCAAAATTAACTAATAAAATCTCAAATATTATATAATATTAATAAAAATTCAATTTTACAATTATTCAGTATAACATAATAAAAATTCACATTTAATTGCATAAATAGTTTAATTATATAGTAAAATTAGTTTAAAATCCATTTTATTTCCAAAATAATATATAATATATTATTTGAAAACTAATTAGTTAGTTAAAATACATTATATAATATATAATGATTTTTGTAAATAGTATTAATTAGTTAAAAATAGTAATTAATTTGTAAAAAAAAATCATTTTGATACCTTAAATAATTATAAAACCAACTAAAACATAATATTTAACTATAATTAACACAAAATTACACATTTACCCCTATAATAAAAAAATATCCAATATACTAATTAATTTCCTCAAAAATTATAAAATCATTAAATATTATTTAATCAATATATATTATACTAATATCAACCAAAACACATATTTATCCAACAATTTCTATAAAAATACATATTTAATCTAATAATTCAAAATACTTATAAATTGTATAAAATTCCATAAAAATTATATAAATTCATAAAAATTATTTTATCAACAAATAACCTTCTAATATCAACTAAAACACAAAATTAAACTCTAAATTCAATCAAAATGCACATTTAATTCAATATTCCAAAATTTACATAAACTAAAAATATTTATAAAAATTATATAATAATCCCAAAAATTAATTTCTCAGCACCAAAATTAATAACAGTATATAATAACAATAATTTAACCAAATTCATAATTTATATAATTTATTTTCAAAAATTCACTAAATAATAATAAAATATTTAAAAATTCACAAAAATTAAAATAAATCCCAAAAATCAAAACAAAAATATAGACATGTAGATTAAGCTACCAAGATAAACTTTTGTGAAGGAAACTTGTGTGAATCATCAAGATGAAACTTTAAAAAATGAAAAATCCTAAAACTCAAAAACTAAAATTCACAAACACTCAAGAAATTGACGTTTTGAGCTCAAAGCAAAGATAGATTAGTACTCACCGGTGTTAAAGGAGAAGAAAGAGACTGAAAACTCAAGAAACGGTGGCCAGAAGTGATGGAGGACAGTGTAATATCCCGTGTTTTTAAAATATTTTTACATTGTACCGGGATATACAGTGTTAATAATTTTTGTATATATATTACGAAATTTTCACGAGTTGATATGTATTTAAAACCTATTTTTATTATTATGTATTATTTACAGCCCTTTACGTAAAATTTTTCCGGGACTTGCATTTTCGGGAAAATTTTCACGTAAATAATTTATTATTAATTATTTTAAATATATTTTCGGACTTGCATGAACTCATGCGTATTTTTAAATGACTAAATAAAGCCTATGTGAGTGTATATTTATTTAATTAGGGTTTAATGTATTACCCTAATATTTTATTATTTATTTATTAATTTATTGTTATTTAATTATTTTATTTATTATTAAATTATTAAAAATTTTATTATTTATTAATTATTTTATTTTTTCTTTTTTTTTTCTTTTTCTTTTCTTTTTCTTTTCTTTTTCTTTTTCTTCTTCTTCTTCTTCTTCTTCTTCTTCTTCTTCTTCTTCTTCTTCCCGTGCGCCCGATTCCCTTCCCTCCCGCTGTAACTCTGGTCACCTACCGTCGGTGTGCCTCCCAGCTTGCCACCGCCGTTCCCAGCCGTCCCCCGCAGCCAGCAGCTCCCTTCCCCGGCGTCGGCAGCCCCTGTTTTCCATTTTTGGCCGAAACTTCCCTTTGTCGTTTCTCCCATTTTCGGCCACCGTTTTCGACACCGACGGTCTCTTTCTTCTCCTTGAGCTCTGGTGAGTGTGATTCTAGCTTTTTTTTCAGCTAAAATGGTTTAGATTTGCTTAGGTTTCAATTTTTCTATTTCGATCACATTAGGGTTTTCAATTTTTTTGAGCTTCGAATTGGTTGATTCATGGAAACTCCTTTCACAAATGTTCTTCCTAGTAGATTAATATACATGTATGAATTTTTTTAGAATTGTTGGAGATTTTTTGGATTTTTGGGTATTTTTGAATATTTTAATATTATTTTCTAATTCTATGAAATTAATTATTTAAATTATTAAATTGTGTTTTATGGTTAAATTAGGTGTTTAAATGAATTATAGGAATTTATTTGGAATTTTTATGAATTTCTAAGTATTTATTTTGAATTATTGAAGTTTATGGAATTTGGGAAATTAGGGTTAATTATGTTTTTAATTGAATTTAATTTGTTAAATGAGTTTAATTATTGATATTATTGATAAATATGTTGATAAAATTAATTTTGGATAATTGTATAATTTTTGGTGAATTTTTGAAATAATTTAAGTATATTTATATATATATAGGGGTATTTTGGTAATTTTACCCTAAATTGTCTAAAAATGTAATTTAATTGGTTTTAATAGTTATTTAAGGTATAAAAATGATGTCTACAAATTATTTGGTATTTTTAACTAATTAAAACTATTTTTCGTGAATTATTTTCAATTATATATATAATATACGGTTTTACTAATAAAATGAGTTTTTATCGGTTTTTACAGTATTTTAAGGTTAATTATGTAATTTCTACTTATAAAATGAATTTCTATGTTGTAAGGATATTTTTGGTATATCTGGAATTATTCTGTGTTTGTGGACCCCGATCGGTGGACTGTAGTTTGGAGTCCGACCATGGGATTTTGATTGTGCCTTGTGTAGTTTTACGAAGTATGTTTCTTTGCAGGGTCGGCTCTACTCTTTTGAGTAGAGAGATGTCCGTTTTACAGGGGAGGTTCTGCCGGATTTTTGATAGAATTCTCGTAAAACGTGATGTCCAATCGAACCCTAATTCTGTTTCCGTATTTAAATACTCTAGATCGAATTCTAGGATTGCTGTTAGGGTTTATTCTGATGTCTATTATTTATTACTTGTTTAGTTGCACCGAGATCGAGGGCTAGTGGACCAGGCCCGTCGGATCCGTCTCATGGAGCGCACTAGGGTGAGTTACTATACTATATATATATGCTTAGGATGCATGATTTAGAAATACATGTTTTATGTTGATTAAATATGCATAAGTAATTTGATTATTTCTTAAGTTTATATTAAGTATATTTTTGGTTTATTTTTGGCATATAATAAATTATATACATGTTTTGTTAATAAAATATATTTAAAATGTGTTTAAATATATTTTTAGTTTAATTCATGATTTGACTGGATTTATTTGACGTATATATACTCGAAATATACCTGGTTTACTTTTGGTATATTTCTGGTATATATATGGGTTATATTGTTATTTCATTTACATTCATGCATCATTTATTTTTGTGAATGAATGTTTTACATCATTAATAATGAAGGATATCAATAGAACGTGCTACCTAGTGGGCAGCACTAGGACTGAGTATGTACTGGTGTGCCTATAGCTTTAGGCTATATTACTAACTATTTTTGAATATTGATTTGATGTGATTATTGATGTGTGAGATGTGGTTTATGGGTGTGATTGCTGGAGCTCGGTTGACCAAGTGTCTCGGGGCCAATCACACTGGCAGTCAGACTGCTGGAGCTCGGTTGACTTAGTGTCTCGGGGCCAGTCTACTGTCTAAATGGATTAAGTGGGTATATTTTGGAATAAGCGAGCCTGTGTGGCTAGAGTGTTGTCTAACACTATTTCCGAGGTTGCGATATTCTAGGGTTCTATGTGATCCTTCATAAACTGGGATTTTCAATAAAATATATAAAAAAATGATTTTTCTGCATCTGTGTGAATTTTCTTGTATATATATACATATTAGATATGTATTATTGACTGTATGCATTGTCATTTAGTGTGTATGTATATATATTATAGTAATTCACTCAGTGAGGTCTGACTCCCCTCCATTGATAATTTTTCAAGAGAGTCAACATCTTCAGACCTCAGTAGTAGGCCTGTACGCCGGATTTCTTCCGCCCTGGCTTCTTTGTGTAAACTATTTACTTGAGTCTTATTTTTATAATCTAAACACTGCAGTAGTTGTAAATTAATTATGAGATATTATGTATTTTATTTATGCGAGATGCATTTTAAGAATTTGAACTGGATTTGTATTCAAAGATTTATATATATGTGATGAGCTAAGATTTGATTTAAATCCAGTGATGAGAATGTTATTATTATATTTATGATTTTTATTTCCGCTGCATATATATATTATTGTTATTATTACTATTGCATGTTTTATTTTATTTTTAGGCTTGCTACGGGTTTCGGATTCGAAAGAATTCCCGTTCCCTAGCGTCGGTCATGGCCCTTGTTTTGGTTCATGACAAAGTTGGTATCAGAGCAGAGTTCTGTGTCAGGGCTTAGTTATGTGAGTTGTGGCCCTAGTTTTCAAAGTTGTGTTTTCTATTGGACTACTGCAGTGTATTAGGTTTGAGTATGTCTTGATGAGTATTCCTTGCTGTAGTTTTCAACGTTATTCCTCCGTAGTCTATTTTGTTTGAATCTTTCCGTTTGTCTTTTCAGAATGAGGAGGCGAGCGTGTGTCACTCCACCGGTCATTGAGGCCGAGGATGATGAGTCTTTTCAGGATGAGGTTTTACCTCCTGAGCAGCCAGTTAGACGTAGAGGTCGTGGCAGAGGTAGACCTCAAGGAGCGGCAGGTCGTCGTAGGCAGAGAGAGTTACAGGACGAGGAGCCTGTTGAGCCTGAGTTTGATGTTCCTGTTCCTCCAATTGTTCAGCCTGTTCAGCCTACCTATTAGCAGGGTATGTCTGACCCTGAGGCAGCTTTTTTCTATGCCCGAGTTGGCAGGATTACGTTTGATGGTACTTCTGATCCTTTAGATTTTCTGCATGCGATTGAGACTAGGACTCGGACTGCTCATACCAAGTATCAACGGATCATGATCGTTGAGTTGTCTGTCGAGGGACCAGCTCTAGATTGGTTCATTCAGATGATTCAGCCTTTTATGATGACGATGATGTGGGCTCAGTTCCGAGAGCGGTTTATGAGGAGATTTTGTCTAGAGCCTCTTCGTTTGAGCTATCGTCTCCGTTTGATCAGTATTTCTCATGGAGATCGATCTGTAGAGGAGTACACCCGAGAGTTTCTTCGTCTGGGTAGATATGCAGAGGATCTGATACGAGATCAGTATTTTACGGTTACTATGTATGTCACTGGTTTGGGTTCTGCTTTTGCTGGTATGCCTACAGCAGGCCTTACTCTAGAGTTTGTGATTGAGCTAGCCAAGGAGATTGAGCTGAGATTAGTTAGGCAGGGAGCGATGCCTGATTATTACCAGCTGGGAGTTCAGTCGAGTGGATTGCAGGCTACTCTGTATTCGAGTTTTCATGTTGGTTCGAGTAGTCAGCAGCGAGGTCCGACTCAGCAGAGTCAGAGACAGCAGCAGCGAGTGCATCGGAGCAGTAGACATGGTCGTGGAGGTCAGCGTAGATCATTCAGATTTGGGTCAGGTGCTTCGAGCAGCAGCAGTGGTCGTAGTTCTGGATCAGCGGCCAGTGTTTGTCAGACTTATGGTAGAGTCCATCAGGGACCGTGTTATCTGACACCACTGACATGCTTCAGATGCGGGCAGACAGGACATTTTGCCAGATCGTGTCCTTATTCTGGGTATCAGCAGCAGCAGATTCCGCGATTCCCACAGCAGTCGATTGCTAGTGCAGCACCCGTGCCATTTTAGTTACCACCAGCCCAGCATCAGAGTTCCACTCAGTTTGTTCCACAGCAAAGTCGTGGTAGAGGTACTAGAGAAGGTGCCAGAGGTATTGGCCAGGCTTCTACCAGTCAGCAGGGAGGTCGAGGTCAGGCCAGAGTTTTTCATCTCACTCAGCAGGATGCTCAAGAATCTAATGCAGTCGTGGCAGGTATTGTTTCTGTTTGTTACCTGGATGCATGGGTTTTGTTTGATCCGGGTGCCACGCATTCGTTTGTTTCTCATGTTTTTGCTTCTAAATCTTGTTGGCAAGCTTCGAGGATGGCTTTTCCTTTGTTTGTTGCCACTCCTCTGAGCGATTCCTTGGACATCGATATTGTTCTTTCTGGTTGTCTAGTTCTCGTGGGAGATAGAGAATTACCCACTGATTTGATTTTGTTGGATGTGATGGAGTTTGATATTATTTTGGGAATGGATTGGTTATCTCAGCACTATGCCGTGGTAGATTACAGGAATAAAGAGGTGACTTTCAGAATTCCTAATGAAGTAGAATTTAAGTTTGTTAGTGATAGGAGTTCAACACCTCAGAATCTTATTTCTGCTATTACAGCTAGGAAGTTGTTGAAGAAAGGTTGTCAGGGGTTTTTGGCATTGGTCAGGGATACTTCAGTGGAAAAGTTATCACTCACAGATGTTCCTGTTACTTGTGAGTTTCCTAATGTTTTTCCCGAGGAGTTGCCAGGTTTACCACCTCATAGAGAGATTGAGTTCTGTATAGATGTGGTTCCAAGTACTACTCCTATATCTATACCGCCCTATCGTATGGCTCCTGCAGAGTTGAGAGAGTTGAAGGAGCAGTTGCAAGAGTTGTTGGATAAAGGTTTCATTAGACCTAGTGTTTCTCCTTGGGGTGCACCAGTCTTGTTTGTGAAGAAGAAGGATGGTACCCTGAGACTGTGCATTGACTATAGAGAGTTGAATAAGGTGACAGTGAAGAATAAGTATCCTCTCCCGAGGATAGATGACTTGTTTGACCAACTACAGGGTGCACAGTTCTTTTCTAAGGTTGACTTGAGGTCGGGTTATCATCAGTTATGGATTAGTGAATTCGATATTCCTAAGACAGCATTCCGCACTAGATATGGTCATTATGAGTTTCTGGTGATGTCTTTTGGTTTGACTAATGCACCAGCAGCTTTTATGGACCTGATGAACAGGGTATTCAGACCGTATGTGGATCAGTTTGTGGTAGTCTTCATTGATGATATACTGGTATATTCTAGGAGTATGGAAGAGCATGTATATCACTTGAGGATTGTACTACAGACATTAAGAGATCATCAGCTTTATGCTAAATTCTCGAAGTGTGATTTCTGGATGGAGAGTGTTTCTTTTCTTGGACACGTAGTGTCTAAAGAAGGTATCCAGGTTGATCCACAGAAGGTTGAGGCAGTATCTGAGTGGCCTAGACCTACTTCTGTCATAGAAATTCGGAGTTTTCTGGGTTTAGCCGGGTATTATAGGCGGTTTGTGCAAGATTTTTCTAGAATTACAGCCCCTATGACTCACTTGACTCAGAAGAATGTTAGATTTGAGTGGTCAGAAGCTTGTGAGAATAGTTTCCAGTTGTTGAAGGAGAAGTTGACCACAGCGCCAGTATTAGCTTTGCCTAATAGTATGGATAAATTCACAGTTTACTGTGATGCCTCTAGAATTGGTCTTGGTTGTGTGTTGATGCAGAATGGAAGGGTGATAGCCTATGCTTCGAGGTAGTTGAAGAAGCATGAACAGAACTATCCTACACATGATCTTGAGATGGCTGCAGTGATCTTTGCTTTAAAGATTTGGAGACATTATTTGGACGGGGTGACTTGTGAGATATTTACTGATCATAAGAGCCTTAAGTACATTTTCCAGTAGCGAGATCTGAATCTGAGGTAGAGGAGATGGTTGGAATTATTGAAGGATTATGATTGCGAGATCTTATATCATCCGGGTAAAGCTAATGTGGTAGCAGATGCCTTGAGTAGTAAGTCCTCAGGCAGTCTTGCTCACATCGATGTTGATAGGAGACCATTGATCCAAGAATTGCATCTGTTGGTGGATCAAGGTTTGATGATGAAGATTAGTAGATCAGGTGGATTGCTAGCTCAGTTTAAAGTATGATCTGTACTGAGGGATAAGATTAAAGCAGTTCAGAGCCGAGATCCTATTCTGGAAAAACTTGCAGAGAATGTTCGAGCAGGGAAGTTCACTGATTTCACACTCGATGATGATGGTGTGTTATGGATCAGTGGTAGATTGTGTGTTCCTGATATGGATGATTTGAGAGAAGAGATCCTAGAGGAAGCACACTCTACAGCTTACAGCGTTCATCCAGGCATTACTAAGATGTACTACAGTATCAGAGATCTATATTAGTGGGATGGATTGAAGAAGGATGTCGCTGATTATGTTGCTAAGTGCTTGACGTGTCAGCAAGTAAAAGCCAAACATCAGAAGCCTTCTGGGAAGCTTCAGCCTCTTCCTATTCCCGAGTGGAAGTGGGAAAGGATAGCTATGGATTTTGTGGTAGGTTTACCTCGTTCGAAGGATGGATACGATTCCATCTGGGTGATTGTAGATAGGTTGACGAAATCTGCACATTTCTTGCCTATTAAAGCCACTTATTCAGTTGCTAGATTGACGAAGCTGTATGTGAAGCATATTGTGTGCCTTCATGGAGTACCTATGTCCATTGTGTCGGATAGAGGTTCGGTGTTTACTTCTCATTTTTGGCAGAAGTTACAAGAAGCGATGGGCACTAGGTTGGATTTCAGTATTGCTTTTCATCCTCAGATAGATGGTCAGTCTGAGAGGACGATCCAGACACTGGAAGATATATTGAGGATGTGTGTCTTGGATTTGGGAGGTAGCTGGGATGATCATTTGCCGCTCATTGAGTTTGCATATAATAACAGCTACCATAGCAGTATTGGTATGGCACCATACGAGGCGTTGTATGGAAGGAAGTGTAGATCCCCGTTGAGTTGGGATGAGATTGGTGAGAGAGCTTTGACTGGACCTGAGATGGTTCAGGATGCTACAGAGAAAGTCGCCGTGATTAAGCGCAGATTAGAGACCGCAGTTAGTAGACAGAAGAGTTATGCGGATCCTAGGCACAGAGATGTGGAGTTTTAGGTTGGAGATTTCGTTCTTCTGAAGGTATCTCCGATGAAGGGTGTTATGAGATTTGGCAGGAAGGGTAAGTTAGCACCGAGATATATTGGACCGTTTGAGATTCTGGAGAGAGTTGGCACTGTTGCATATCGGTTGGATTTGCCTCCGAATATGTCACAGGTGCATCCAGTATTTCATATCTCGATGTTGAGGAAGTATATCTCAGACCCTTCACACGTGTTGCAACCCGACAATGTAGAAGTGAGTGAAGATTTGACGTTTGTGGAAGAACCTGTGGCGATCGTTGATTTTCAAGTTCGACAGTTGCGATCGAAGCAGATTCCGATGGTCAAGGTTCTGTGGCGTAGTAACAGAGTCGAGGAGCATACGTGGGAGACTGAAGCTGAGATGCGAGCTTTTTACCCGTATCTCTTTCCTTCCTGATCCTGTAATCTTATCTTTTGGAATTCGGGGACGAATTCTTGTAAGGGGGGAAGACTGTAATATCCCGTGTTTTTAAAATATTTTTACACTGTACCGGGATATACAGTGTTAATAATTTTTGTATATATATTACGAAATTTTCATGAGTTGATATGTATTTAAAACCTATTTTTATTATTGTGTATTATTTACAGTCCTTTACGTAAAATTTTCCCGGGACTTGCATTTTCGGGGAAATTTTCACGTAAATAATTTATTATTAATTATTTTAAATATATTTTTGGACTTGCATGAACTCATGCGTATTTTTAAATGACTAAATAAAGCCTATGTGAGTGTATATTTATTTAATTAGAGTTTAATGTATTACCCTAATATTTTATTATTTGCTTATTAATTTATTGTTATTTAATTATTTTATTTATTATTAAATTATTAAAAATTTTATTATTTATTAACTATTTTATTATTTATTTTTTTTCTTTTTTCTTTTTCTTTTCTTTTTTTTTTCTTTTTCTTTCCTTTCTTTTTCTTTTTTTTCTTCTTCTTCTTCTTCCCGTGCGCCCGATTCCCTTCCCTCCCGCTGCAACTCCGGTCACCTACCGTCGGTGTGTCTCCCGGCTTGCCACCGCCGTTCCCAGCCGTCCCCCGCCGCCAGCAGCTCCCTTCCCCGGCGCCGGCAGCCCCTGTTTTCCATTTTTGGCCGAAATCTTCCCTTTGCCGTTTCTCCCCATTTCCGGCCACCGTTTTTGACACCGCCAGTCTCTTTCTTCTCCTTGATCTCTGGTGAGTGTGATTCTAGCTTTTTTTTAAGCTAAAATGGTTTAGATTTGCTTAGGTTTCGATTTTTCTATTTCGGTCACATTAGGGTTTTCAATTTTTTTGAGCTTCGAATTGGTTGATTCATGGAAACTACCTTCACAAATGTTCTTCCTAGTAGATTAATATACATGTATGAATTTTTGTAGAATTTTTGGAGATTTTTTGGATTTTTGGGTATTTTTGAATATTTTAATATTATTTTCTAATTTTCGGAAATTAATTATTTAAATTACAAAATTGTGTTTTATGGTTAAATTAGGTGTTGAAATGAATTATAGGAATTTATTTGGAATTTTTATGAATTTCTAAGTATTTATTTTGAATTATTGAAGTTTATGGAATTTGGGAAATTAGGGTTAATTATGTTTTTAATTGAATTTAATTGGTTAAATGAGTTTAATTATTGATATTATTGATAAATATGTTGAGAAAATTAATTTTGGATAATTGTATAATTTTTGGTGAATTTTTGAAATAATTTAAGTATATTTATATATATATAGGGGTATTTTGGTAATTTTACCCTAAATTGTCTAAAAATGTAATTTAATTGGTTTTAATAGTTATTTAAGGTATAAAAATGATTTCTACAAATTATTTGGTATTTTTAACTAATTAAAACTATTTTTCGTGAATTATTTTCAATTATATATATAATATACGATTTTACTAATAAAATGAGTTTTTATCGGTTTTTACAGTGTTTTAAGGTTAATTATGTAATTTCTACTTATAAAATGAATTTCTATGTTGTAAGGATATTTTTGGTATATCCGAAATTATTCTGTGTTTGTGGACCCCGGTCGGTGGACTGTAGTTTGGAGTCCGACCATGGGATTTTGATTGTGCCTTGTGTAGTTTTACAAAGTGTGTTTCTTTGCAGGGTCGGCTCTACTCTTTTGAGTAGAGAGATGTCCGTTTTACAGGGGAGGTTCTGCCGGATTTTCGGTAGAATTCTCGTAAAACGTGTTGTCCAATCGAACCCTAATTCTGTTTCCGTATTTAAATACTCTAGATCGAATTCTAGGATTTCTGTTAGGGTTTATTCTGATGTCTATTATTTATTGCTTGTTTAGTTGCGCCGAGACCGAGGGCTAGTGGACCAGGCCCGTCGGATCTGTCTCGTGGAGCGTACTAGGGTGAGTTACTATACTATATATATATGCTTAGGATGCATGATTTAGAAATACATGTTTTATGTTGATTAAATATGCATAAGTAATTTGATTATTTCTTAAGTTTATATTAAGTATATTTTTGGTTTATTTTTGGTATATAATAAATTATATACATGTTTTGTTAATAAAATATATTTAAAATGTGTTTAAATATATTTTTAGTTTAATTCATGATTTGACTGGATTTATTTGACGTATATATACTCGAAATATACCTGGTTTACTTTTGGTATATTTCTGGTATATATATGGGTTATATTGTTATTTCATTTACATTCATGCATCATTTATTTTTGTGAATGAATGTTTTACATTATTAATGATGAAGGATATCAATAGAACGTGCTACCTAGTGGCCAGCACTAGGACCGAGTACGTACCGGTGCGCCTATAGCTTTAGGCTATATTACTAACTATTTGTGAATATTGATTTGATGTGATTATTGATGTGTGAGATGTGGTTTGTGGGTGTGATTGCTGGAGCTCGGTTGACCAAGTGTCTCGGGACCAATCACACTGGCAGTCAGACTGCTGGAGCTCGGTTGACTTAGTGTCTCGGGGCCAGTCTACTGTCTAAATGGATTAAGTGGATATATTTTGGAATAAGCGAGCCTGTGTGGCTAGAGTGTTGTCTAACACTATTTCCGAGGTTGCGATATTCTAGGGTTCTATGTGATCCTTCATAAACTGAGATTTTCAATAAAATATATAAAAAAATAATTTTTCTGCATCTGTGTGAATTTGCCTGTATATATATACATATTAGATATGTATTATTGACTATATGCATTGTCATTTAGTGTGTATGTATATATATTATAGTAATTCACTGAGTGAGGTCTGACTCCCCTCCATCGACAATTTTTCAGGAGAGTCAACATCTTCAGACCTCAGTAGCAGGCCTGTACGCCGGATTTCTTCCGCCCTGGCTTCTTTGTGTAAACTATTTACTTGAGTCTTATTTTTATAATCTAGACACTGCAGTAGTTGTAAATTAATTGTGAGATATTATGTATTTTATTTATGCGAGATGCATTTTAAGAATTTGAACTGGATTTGTATTCAAAGATTTATATATATGTGATGAGCTAAGATTTGATTTAAATCCAGTGATGAGAATGTTATTATTATATTTACGATTTTTATTTCCGCTGCATATATATATTATTGTTATTATTACTATTGCATGTTTTATTTTATTTTTAGGCTTGCTACGGGTTCCGGATTCGAAAGAATTCCCGTTCCCTAGCGCCGGTCATGACTCTTGTTTTGGGTCGTGACACACAGTGACAGGTAGAGAACGGGATAGCAAGGGAAGGAAGCTTACTGTGAGTTTTTTGGTTTCTTCATAATATGTTCTTCACATTTCTTTTTTTTTTTTTCTCTGTGTTTTGGTGTTTAGTATATGTAATGCATGTATGTACGTGTTCGTACATGACATGCATATATATATATATATATATATATAATATATATATATATTATAATAATAATAATACTTTATGTTAAATAATTCTCCACCACATATTTTCACATAAAAATAAATATATAGACACACACACATATCACACAATAATATACATATAAAATAACACTTAAAAATAACATTTAAATAACCATGTACTAAATTAATGTTATTAAAACAATAGAATTCAAAAATAATAAATATTTACAATGGAATTTAAACGTACAAAATAATAAGTTCTAAAATAATATATTTACGTAAAAAATTCAATTAAACCTAAAATAATAATTATTAATCATAAAATAATTAAATAATTAAATATAACTTTTAAATTTTATTAACACTGTATATCTCATTATTTAATAAATTAATTTAAAAATCAGAATTATTATAGGATCCAAAACTGAACTGCAACACTAAACCCATATATTAGCCATAGACATGGGAGAGATCAAATGAAACCTCCAATATATCGTTGTTTTGAATTAGTATTCACTTACAAGTGCATAAAATTTGTTTGATAATAATAAATTAAGCTCCTATAAATCAATGAAAAATAAAAATTTGCCAATAACACTAACATCGGATAGTCTAAGGCTGATGCCGTGGGATTTAAATTCAATTCGTGCCAACACCACCAAGGATTATATTCTTGGATAGTCTCACAGGTGGGGCCCACCCTTAGGATTTAATTTCCCTTCCCTGCTGATATGAACAAATAATAGTGTTAATTAGGATTTAATTTTCTTCTTCTCTAACATTAACAACTAATACTCATAATTCTATGAATACTAACAGGCGATATTATCCAAAAAAATATATATATAGACTTAAAACAAATAATATGCATAGAACTCAAGCTTTCAACCTCTTCTCTTCTTTATACCATTTAAAAAAAAAAATTATAAATAAATTTATTATAACCCCATGGGGTATTAATGAATGACACTGTCCAAAAAAAATATGGACGTAAAATAAATAATATGTATAGAATTCAAGTTTTTAATTTCTTCTCTTCTTTATACTATTTAAAAATTAAAAAAAAATTATGAAAAGTTTATTATATGAAGTTATACGGTTGAATTTGGATATTTATAATGACATTAAATTAATTATCCACTAAATCTAGAATTAAGTGGTGAAGAAAAGAAAGAGATAAAGTTTATAAATAATACAAGTGAGATAAATACAATATACAATATAATAAAACCAAAATAATGTTTTTTTTTTTGAGATACCAAAATAGTGTTTTTAAAAAATAAAAAAACTTTGGAAAGGGAATTATATAAAAAATAATTTATCAATCAATTCTTAATTTTTTTTATATTATGTGACTTAAAAATAAACACATATGTAATTAGAGTTGAATTTTATTATATTTATATAGATACATTTTAAACTTAGGCTTTATTTGTTTACAAAAAATATTTTGTCTATTTTTCAAAGATAAACTATTTTCCAAAGAAAATATTTTTCTATAGTTTATTGCAACACTAAAAAAGACAATAAATGAGGAGTGAATGTATTGAAAAATAAAATGGAAGACAATAAATGAGGAGCAAATGTATTAGAAAAGATATTGGAAAATATTTTTTCATCCTTAGAATGGAAAATTATTTTTCCTTATTTTGAAGTAATTTTCTTTTGATTGATATATTATTTTTTTTTAACTTATTTTTTCTAAATAATTCAAATAGTGAAAAATAAGGGAAAATATTTTTTGGAAGAATATTTTTCATAAACAAACCAACCTTAATAATGGGCTTGCCCCACTTTCGGGTCTGCTTCGGGCCTTCGGCCTTTGTGTGACTCGTTAGCAAAAATTGTTATTACGGGCCACATCTTAAAATTGTACCCGAAATTTAAACTTTACAGTCACAAACGTCGTAGTTTTAATGCAGTGCAGAACTTCATTTGAAGGTCAACGCGAGTCCGCTTTAAGCCTGATGAAAGAATTGACTCTTTTTCCCTCCATTATCTTCAGGCAGAGATGGTTAACAGAAGGGACGATCTTTCGTGCTCATTCTCTTCTATTTTCAGCTCTAAAGGCAGTGCTTTATGAAAGCAGGTCAGTTGCTTATAAACATCAACCACTGTAGCATTTTTTCCTCTTGCTCTAAGTTGCCGCTAATTTATTTATTTATTTATTTTTGAAATGATGCAGTAATTAGTTTGGTTCATTTATGGGGTTCATTTATGGACTAAGTTGTTTTTGTTTTTGGTATTGATTTGCGATTTAGTCCATATGGGTACGTAGCAATTGTTTTTGGCAGTTAGTCTTCATTTTAACTCAAAGGACTGTAACATATATATATATATATATATATTGCGATTATGGATTAAGTTGTTTTTGTTTTTGGTATTGATTTGCGATTTAGTCCATATGGATACGTAACAATTGTTTTGTACAGTTTGATTAACTATATATATATATATATATATATAGTTATCTATCTTTTATAACGTCTTTTTGTGTCTAATTTTAGTTTATATATGATCTTGTTTCTCGTTACCCATCTCATATATATTGTAGAATAAAGCTGTCCCAAATATGAGGAAACCAAGTTGCACTAATCGAACTGTACATTTAATGCCGAGGGTTGAAACTCTCCCTGGGGGCAATGGGTTGAGCAGTACAATGGCAAAAACTGAAAGTCTCCTTCCAGGTTGAAAAGGCCAAAAAAAAAAAAAAACTGTTCATTTGATACAACATTCGTATCTTATTCTGCACAGAAAGAGAACTAACATTAGACATTATAAGGAAGGAATTCCCACTACACCCTTAAACAGTCCCTAAGATGTATACCCTTAAATCTTCCACTTCAGATAATTGAAAAATGGTTTGTTTGGGACAGGTATGCATTTCACATACCAAGCCACTGGCCATGACAAAGCTGCGATTCCAATGCTAGCACCCCATTGCCCCCAGTTTAATCTCTCTGCACCTGCAAATCTCTTTAGAAATTCAACCATCATAACTTGAAGAATGATAATTGCACCTGTGATGCCCAGAAACAATTTGTTCTTTTGTATCCCTTTCAAATTGTTTTTCTTTTTCAGCTCTCTTGCATTAAATTTGTTAAAAACTTGGCAAAGAACAAATGTATTGAACATCAGGGTGTCCTTTATCTTGTCATTCACATGGAAGATTGCTTTGCCTTTGAATTGTATGGTCAACAGGATAGCTATATGATATATAGCTAGGGCTAATATGTTCCTCCACATGAAGTTGGTAATAAGAGGCTCTCGATTCACAGGGTGATTCATAAGCTTCTCAGAGGGCTGTCACGTAGAGAGAGCCAAAGCAGCCAATGTTCCTATAATTAGCTTCACCCACAACAATTGCAGTGCTGCAAATGGGACTTCCCCAGATGAGATGGATGCCACAATTTTTATTGTAAGTGGTTAACTGGCTGAAACCGCTGTCATAAAATTAATCACCAGTGTTGTGATGCTCACTGTGAGCTGAAACTGAACAAAAGTTTGGATGGAGTTAAGCATGGTTCTTCCCCATTTCAAGACATTGACAACAGAAAGAAAATCATCATCCAGTATAACTATGTCAGAGCTCTCTTTGGCTGCGTCGGTGGCTTGAAGCCTCACAGAGATCCCGATGTCGGCTTGCCTCAGAGTTGCTGCGTCTGAAGTGTCGTTACTAATAACTGCCACTACATGGCCTTTTTCTTGCAGACATTCTACCATTAGAAGCATGTCTAGTGGAGAGGCATTTGCGACTACAAAAATTCTATCCACCTTTGCCATTCTCTCCTCTCGTGTGCAATTCTGGAATCCTTCACCTACTACAATACTCTGTGTGCACTGGTCAGGCTGGAGTATGCCACATTCAGTTGCTGTAACTCTCGCAATTAAGGCATCATCTCTTGTTAGCATTTTGATGTTCACTCCAGCATACTGGAAATCTGCTATAGCTTTTCTAACCCCACGTTGACATGGAACTGTTACACCAACAAGGCCTATCAAGATCAAGCAACTATCTTCTAGCACTTGGTGAGGTAGTCCATCTTGATCAAGATCTTGTGAAGTTTCCTTATGTGCGAAAGCAATGCATTGAAGTGCATCAGTTGCAATTACTTGAACTATCTGACATAGTTTCTCTCTCGCATCAAAATCCATAGTTTTCACAATTCCTGTAATGTCATAATATTGTGAACACATGGCCAATATAGCTTCTGGTGTTCCTTTCCAGTGCACATGGATTGTATTGTCATCATTCTTCTTCATCAAAAACCCTGCCCGTGTCTTTACCAAATCAAATACTTCACCATGGAGGATGTTGCAGCTTTCTGCCAGTTCCTTTGCGTTCATGCCCATCTCCTGGATTGCCCAACAAATTACTGCTTTTTCAGTTGGAGTCCAAATGAATGACGAAGATTTGAAGGAGGTTGAGTTGTGTGCAGACCAATTGCTTGGTGAAGCAATTCTATGATGCTTTGTGCAACCTGTGAGGAGGCACCTTGTTCGATGAATTCTTGCCCCAGCCAAAACTTTGTTACTGTAATCTGATTCAATTTTGTGCAGATAGTGCTGGCTAAGGCTATTGCTTCACAGGCTGAATGTTTTCTCACCAAAGCCTGACTGTATATCATTCTCTCCATTGAATAAGCAAGAGTGACAATAACAGCCAGTGCGTCTGCTGCAACAGCAACCACCGTGGCTAGGATTCCAACCATTTCCCACACAAAATCATTTATATCTGTCTTGTCCCAGTCATATCCATTTCTCATTTTCCCCAAGAAATACTGAACTGACCACACAAAAAAGACCAAAAAGCTGTTGAAAAGCCAATATTACCAGTGATTGAGGTTTTAGTATGTAGCAGGGCTTGTAAGGGTGTTGTTTCCTGTGAGTCTTGCCATTTTGTGCTTGCCATCTTGCCCCATGTTGTGTTCGTTCCAACTGATGTAAGCATTTGGCAATATCCATCAGCAACAATGGAACCTGAAAACAGGAAAGGTTTCTGATTGATGTTAACGTCCAAAAGGTTGGAGCTTGCAATCAGGCCTGATTTATCAACTAACAAGGAACGGCCATATAAGAATAACCCATCAGCAGGAATTTTATCCCCAGTGCTCAGGCAAACAACATCCCCTACAACTATCTGATCAACTGGGATCGGCCGCCTCCATCCACTCCTGAACACATCGACCTTGATATTGTATCTGATTGCAGACAACATGTGGAATACTCTGTTTGGCCAGAACTTAGTGACAGAAGATGGCATTACGACTACAAAGAGAGAAAGAAATATGCTGCCCCCATCGCTCCATCCTTCCGCAAGTCCATGCTTTCTAATGCCAAATAAGAGAGAAAAGACAGCAGACACAAGCTGGAGAATGATAATGGGATCTTTAAATGCCTTCAACACAAAGTAGAATAAGCTCTTTGGTGGCGGTTTTTCATATGTGTTTAAACCATAGAGCTCTTTTTGATTCATTACATCTTCAGAATCACCTTTTATTCCATTCTTTGCATCACTTTTGAGAGCAGCTACAACTAATTCAACACCCCACCCCCCAAAAACTTTGAAGCTGGTCAAGATTTTCCTCCTCCGTGAGCTTGGAGAGAATCGTCTTATCAATGATTGAGTGGTAAACCTCTGGTTCAATCTCAATTGCAGTATAAGACAAAGAACGTGACTTTTTGCTGTTTATCTTCTGTTTTACAGCATTTTTGGCTGCAAGGAGTATAGTTCTTGAAAAGAACACAGCCGTAAAGGCAAGACGCAATCTCTTATGGTGTTTACCGCGTCCAATGGAGGTTTCAACCATGTTTTCCTGGCCCTGGAGCTGGGCAGACATGGTTGCAAAATCACACAAGGGTCTTTGATTCAGCAATAGGGGTGGGAAGGCTTTGATTTTCAACTAGTCAATAACAAATTGGTGATCAGAAAACTGGAGAAAATACGAGAAATGATCAGGCAATGCAGGTGAAAATAAAAGAGTGTTTCAGTTTTATTTTTTTTATTTTTATTTTTATTTTTTATTTTTTTTTGGAAATAGAGGCAGATGGAAGATTTTAGTTATTGGCACTTTGGAATAGTGAGGGGATTTTATGAAGGTGAATCCTCCAAAAATTGGTGGCAGGCATAGGAAAAGAAAAGAACTTGTACCGTGATATGACGCAGATACTCTCAAAACGCGTTTTTAGATTTGGCTTCGTTTGTGAGACGGAAACCTTACTTTTGTCAGTTTCAGCTGCATTCAGTAACATCAGCTTTTGACTATATTATATATGCAGCTTTGTCAAAGTCCTTGATGTTCCAAAAAATTTAGAGGCACTTGTACTTTACTACACTAGGAATGCGCAAAGGTATGCCTCTAATATGCCTCTCCATCACGCACGTCAGACGGTACACGTTCAGCACAAATGGGAATGGGGCTCAACTGTCAGCTTTAAAATCAATTCAAGCCAGTTTATTCTGTTAGTGGTATCTCATGCAATTTATGCTATGGTCTGCAAGATCCTAATGTGCTAAATATAAACTACTAGCATTCCTAGCCAGGTATTGAAATAAAACTATTGATTAATGACAATGTCTTGCATGTTTGATCTTTTATGTACTTAATCCTTTACCTTTTTTTTTTTCCCCCCTTTTGGGTTACAATATTTAATCCTCTTCAAAATGTTTTTTTAAGACTTTCATGGAAATTGCCTGGACAGATCGTTTGACTTTAGATGCTAAAATGGTTAAAAAGAAAAGACAAAACTACAAACTGCATCTAAATACCTTTCGACCAAACTAATTTTAATAAACTGTTGCATATTCATCTACGTAACCAAAATGATGTATAAGACATACGAATCACGTTTCAAAAAAGAGACTAGTGAAATCAAAATTGTCCAATATTGTTTCTCTAGGGAACGTTTTGATAATAAATTAAAATCAATCATTAAGCAGTAGCATGTAGATATATCAGTGATCAGGTATCTGACTAAACCAAAACGAGATCATAATTTATTTCATGTAGATTTGATCAAGACATTTTACGATTGCATTCTTTTCATTAACTAATCTCAGTTTCTGGGCTCTGGTTGTATATCATGAATTTTTTTTATTAGTTATGCATGGTTCAGTCATTTTAACTTTTTTTTATGAAGAGAAGAGTTTGTTTCAGTTTTTTGGAAATAGTGGCAGATGGAAGATTTTGGTTATTGGTACTTTGGAATGATAAGGGGATCTTAGTAAAGGTCAATCCAAATAGTAGGCTTTGATGACCCAGAACTTGGTGGCTTACTTAGGAAAAGACAGAAAGACCTGTACCACGGTCCACGACAGCACAAAGATACGCTAAACAACGCGTTTCCAGCTTTGGCATTGGTTGAGGTGTCCGGTTTGGAGATGCAAACCTCAATCTTGTCACTTTCAGCTACATTCAGTAACATCAGCTATTGAGCATCGACTATGTTATATACGCAGCTTTCCCAAAGTCCTTAAGAATGTTCCACAAAGAATATGACATGTAACTTAACACAGTAGGAATGCATAAAAAAATGAATCCAATAATGGTCGCCCTCAATTTTTTTTTCCCTGAAAAAACACACCGATATTCAATTGTCAGCTCTAAAATCAATTCAATCCAGTTTATTTTATTGTTGATATCTCATGCAATCTATGCTATTGTCACTAACCGAATTTGAGGGTATGTGATCAATATTAAAAAATAAAAAATACAAGACTTTCGAAATTTATAATAAGTTTTTTAAAAAAATTACAATAAAATATAAGAAAGTAAATTAAATAAAATATTTAAATAAATAAGTAAATAAAACAAATAATATAATATCCAAAATAATATTTAATAGAAAATAATAATCAATATTAGTATAAATCTTTAATACAGTAATAATTCAAAAATATACCATAACAGTTATCCACTATTATTACAGTGTTTTAGATTTCAAACATATATTAATATATATCATATAGACTTACATAAAATAGTTGGAGAAAAAGAAACTGACGTAAGGTAAATGAACTAATAGAATACTCCCGATATCCTTAAAAAAATAAATGAGGGGAGTTAGATTTCACTGAATAAGTTAATAATATATATATATATATATATATATATATATATATATATATATATATATACTATGAAAATCTCCTTTAAAAATATTTTTTATGAAAATATAAAATTTATAATTTAAAACATTTAATTTATTAAAATTCTCTTTTATTGAAATAAGGTATTTGAAATTATAAAATACTATAAAAATATAATAAACTTTATTAAATCATTTTTTATAAGAAAATTAGGTAGAACCTTAGTCCAAAATTCTAATAGTCTCTTGGCTCCCTTATAATACAAAAACTATCAGTTTCTGAGAGTAAAACATCCACTGAGCTACCAGCCGCTGTAAAATCACTTACACCAATATTTATTAGCGGTTTTCGAGAGCAAAATATCACCGAGCTATCGGCTCTAGTAATATATAAATCACGCCCGAGAGTAAAATATTACCGACCCTTATAACGTCCAACACTTACTCTCAATCCTACCGGTATTCACACGGTCTTGATGAGATCCATCATATAGTCCATTCTACCGTAGTTCATTTTAAAATAAATAAAGGTAAATAAAATAAGGAAAATTATAATAAAATAAAATTAAAATTAAAATTAAAATTAACTAATTATATGAAAATTTAATATAAATATGCTTATATAACCATAGCAAATAATGGGAGAATTTAATCCAAGTATATTCTTATAATAATATAATTCTTTGTAATAAATTCTCCCATTTTATCACAATCAAAGAATTTATATTTAATATAAAATATCCTATACACAATTCAATTATTAACTTACAGGTTGAATATGCTCATCTGCACAATCGCGCTTGACCCCGACCTGCTGACCCGATTGAAGGCGCGGGTAAAAAAAAGAAATAATTAAAAAGAAAATTAAAAATGGAAATCCTATAAATTCTAGATTTCTAAGGAGAGACTTGATTAAGAATATGACTCTACTAAACTTGATACGATGTCACGTTTTACAAGAAATTTTACTGAAAATTCGGTTCTCCTCTGTAAAACGAATATCTCTCTACAAAAGTAGAATCAATCCTGCACAGAAAAAATACTTCAAATACCAACAACAACTCCAAATCTTGAGTTTGGCCCTTGAACTACACTTTATACCCAATCGAGAACCAATTTCACAAATCACAATTTATAATAATAAAATTCCATTTAAATATCAAAATTAATTTATTTATGCCATAAAAACATAAAAGACATTTATTTACAAAATAAATAATAAAATCCACATTAATAATCAAATTGTATTATAATAGCCCTTTTTCTAATTTTCAAAATTAAATAGTATTTAATTACCGATAAACATTTAAATTATACAATTATACAATTAAGCAACTGAAAACTCATTTAAATCTTAAAAATCATAAATACAATTTTTATTCGGATATTATTCCGATAATTACTAATAATTAGCTAAAATAGGAATTAACTCATAAAAAAATTATTTAATATTATTTATTACTCAAAAACTATCCAAAACATAATAATTCACAATACTTTCAATTAAAATATAAAATATAGTAATTTATACTAATTTTCCCAAAATTTCATTTTTGACATAAACATTCAGAAATTTATATAAAAATTTGGTACATAATTTTAATAAACTTCCTTAACAAAACTTGCTTAAAATAATTAGTAGAATTTATTAAAAATAAAAACAAAATTATCAGGATTGGGAATAGTATTGTGAACAGTAACCCAAAACCCTAGAAATTCAAAAAATTCATAAAAATTCACAAAAATTATTTTCAAAAACCTTATGACCATTGTCATGTCATTTGATTTTATAAACCCAACGATTGCCAATAATATTTGCATGAGTTAGAGGAGGAAGTAAATCCCATGTATGAGTCTTATAAAAGTAGTAATCTTAGTGGTCATGGCATCTTGCCATTGTGGTAAAATAATATATTTTGAGAACGAAGAGGGTTTGGTTTCAATGGTAGGATTGGAGCAAGTTGCAACATGAGCATGTTTTGAAGAATTGATAATGCTAGAAGGACGTAATTGCATGGTATAGGTTCTTTGGGAGGTAGGTTGCATGTTTTGGGTGTTGTTATGAAATGGGAGATCAACAAACAAATTCAATACATCAGGATTAAATGCATTAATGTTATTAGGACTATTTGACAGGGTTATTGGGATAAGATCAGGTGGTTGGGTATGTGTGAGTGTTTTGGATATAGTAGAATTTGGTATTTATCTATCCAATATGCATTTTTTATGTGTATAATTTTTTGAAATTAAAATTTTTATCCTATTTGTTTTGAGAGGGGGATCAGAGTTGCCTCTCCTGTAATCACATAAGTGGTTAGTTAGCGTTAAAATGGGATATAAAAAAAATAGAGGAGGAGGAGGGACAGAAGACTATGTAAAGAGAAAACAAAAGAGAGGAGGAGGGAGAGAAGACTGCGCAAAGAGAAAAAAAAAGAGAGAAAACCCCTAACTCTATGGCATAAAAAAGTTGGTTGAAAAAAAAATAGAAAAAAAAACCCTTTTCAAAAAAATACATTCTTTTTGAAGTCCAAAAATTAAGAAAACACAAGGTTGATTTTCTCCAAAAGGTGAAATCCCATTCTAAGACACATTCAAACAACATCTACACAGCATCACTCTTATACTCTTTTCTTTTTTATTAATTCTTTCTTTTATATTATTTTATTATTTTTGTGTTTTTTATTTAATTTTCATTTTTTTTGTTTTCTTTATTCATTAATTCTAACCTTATTTTCTTTTGTTGATTCTTTGTATTTCACGTTTTTGGTGATGAATACATGATTGAACTAAGGAAACCCATGGAGAATCCATCAATGAAAGCCAAAAGTCAAAGATCCTGATTTAATTTTTATTTTTCTCTATTTAGTTTATCTTATTGTTTTTTTAGGTTTTGAATCAGTTAATCAAAGGTTGTAATTTTATTTTCTTTATTATTTTTGGTAGATCTTATAATAGCCCCAATAGTGGGAATAATGAAAAGTCTAGTTTTCTCTTGCTCTTAAAAAATTAATTAGTAAGTTAGGTTCAATTTGGTAAACCCTAATTAAAATCAATGGAGTAGATTAATTTAGATTGCATGTTAATTAAAACTAGGTTTTTTTTAGAAGAAAAAATTTAATTGTTTGTTTAATCTTTTTTATTTGATTGTTTTGTGTTTTTGGGCTTGTTTCTTGATTTTTGTGTGTTTTGAGCCCCAAACCCACATTTAGGCTCTAACCCATTTAATAAATAGGCTTTTAATTGATTTTTTAGGTTTAATTTTAAAATCAATTTAGTCCCATTTAGGTTAATTTAGGCTTAGGCCCCATTTTTTATCTAGAATTAAAACATGTAGAATTAGACCCACTAATTTAAATACTTTATAATTTGTAAATTTAGACCCACTTTTAGAATTAAAATAAATAGACTTAGGTTCACTTAATTAAAATTAAATAAGAATTAGGCACTTTAAAATTTGTAAACCATAAGCCCATTTCTTTAGTTAAATTAAAATGAATAGACTTAGGTTCATTTATTAACATGTAGGATCACTTTTAGCCCATTTCACTTGTAAATAAAAAATGTAGAATTAGCAAAAAATTTAAAATAAAATTAGCATAATTGAGACCAAGGGACGATGCGCTTTGTATGCACTTTTTACGTGCATTTTTATGACTAGTTTGCTTTAGGGCTAGATGGATGTTTAATTAGGGTTTAATAAAATTGTGTGTAAATTAAGAATAAAATAGTAATTCATAAAGTACTCCTAAATGAACACAAGACTGAAAGAAGTTAGTATTCCATTCCCAGAATCTCCTAGTTGTGGTGCTAACTTTCTTTTAGAGAATCGAGTACCACCAAAATGATTTGTCCCAATTATTACCCTTAGTGGCGACTCCTCATCTCTACGCCATGTCTTTATGACAACAGTTAGTGCATTCTCTGGAGCCCTAAGCTTAAATAGTGTCACTGTTGCTAAAATCTTGGACGTGCACTAAACCCCACCATCTACAATATGCCTTACTCTTTAGAAGATCTCTTTGGACTATATGTTGAGAATCATGATTGTCATTATCATTCCTTAATATACTTGGCACATGTTTCACTTTTGATGATTAACTCTCTATTTAATTTTTCATTGGGTATCAATAGGCATCATTTTTATTCAATACTTTTCTATTGGTATCCTTATTGTTCATTTAATTTCACTTATTTTTACATAGTATCCTTCTATTTTAATTACCTTCCTTTTTCACTTTAACAAAGGGGGAGAGAAAATTAGCATTTTGAATGATAATAATTATGCTTGAATTATAAATAAAATGCCAAAAATAGGAAGAACCTAAATATTTATTATGATTAAATGATATTTGACATGATTTTCTCACCTTGGAATATATTAAAGGGAGAAATTTCAAAACTCCTGAGTATATAATTAAGGGGAAGTATTATAAAATGATAATAATTATGCTTGAATTATAAATAGAATGCCAAAAAGAGGGAGAACCTAAATATTTATTATGATTAAATGACATTTGAAATACTTTACTCACTTTAACATATATTGAGGGGGAGAAATTTCAAAACTCCTTAGTATATGATTGAGGGAGAGCATCATAAAAAATATGCACACACATGCACTTAGTGATTTTTTTGTTATCATTCCAAAATTGATTGTCAAAGTTAAAAAGGGGGAGATTGTTGACCCTTTGCATGATTAAAGTCATGATCAATCTCAATTCAACATTTTTTTTTACTTTAACAATCAATTTTGAATTATTAATGCTCTTTATTTAAAAGTGATTATAAGTATAGGTATCTAATTATGCTTAATGAAAGCAATGTTAATTAACCACACTTTAAATCAAGTTTAAGGGCATTCTAAACACATTTGATGCCTCTAAATACCTATATACATGTCCCTTAAGTCATAGGAAATGAATAAGTGCAATGGAGGTCGTTCGAAGGCAAAACGAACAAGGTTTAGTGAGGTTACCCTATGCTCATAGTCCAGCCTACACTCATTACCCCGACTTTACCATAAGCATCTATAAGAAAAATGGCCAATACAATCACGATCTATGCTCATGACCATGACTAGACCATAAGCATTGCCAATGATCAATTTTGCAAGTAATGGTCATATTTTTCAATGCTTATAACCTGGAGCCTACGCTCACGACCATGAGCATTTGAATTCCTGTAAAAGCTAAATTTGTATTAAATAAAGAAAAAAGAGGTTAGGAATAAATTTAATAGCTTCCAACGACTATTTTTCACTCTCCAACTATAAATTTGAGCCCTAGAACTTTATTTAAGAAGTTAGAGAGTTGGTTAAGCAAATTCATTATCAAATCCATTAAGCCACATTTTGTTCATTCACATTTATCCTTTGTATAATATTTGCATGTAAACAAAATCTTATTGAGTTTATAATTACCCTTTTATTGAGAGTTGGGTGAGTGTTTAGTTGATAGGATTATTTCTTATACTCTTTCTTAGGGTTGAGAAGTAGGTAGTGAGGAATTAATCAACATTGAGTTAGTGTTCAGCCCTTGTGAAAAACACATTGAAGATTTGTTTGAGTTAAGCCAAGAAAAAAACAAGTCGAAGATTAGCTTGTGTTGAGCGAAGAAAAACATTAGTTGATGTAAGGTTATGTTGAGCCTTAAAACACATTATTATAACAATCTTGGTAATAATATTAGGGTAAGTTCAAAATCCTAGCTTAGGGATAAGTTAAGCAGGAGAAGCAGGATTGGCTGAGAATCTGAACTCCTTAAAATCACTTGTGTTCCTTTTGATCTTCTTCTTATTCTCATTCTTAATCTCTATTTCTTAATCCCTTTTAATTTTCCTTCAAACTTTTAATCCTCTCTTAAAATCCTAATTAGCATAAAATAAACTAGAAAAATAATCTCATAAACTAAAATCAAAATAACTAGAAACCACCTCTAAAACAACAAAAAAACCTAGAAAACAACCTGATAAAATTGAAAATGAACCAATTAAAACAACAATAAAAAAACCTCTAAAATTACTATAAAAATAACATCATAAAATTCAAAATGAACTAACAAAAAAACTACCAAAAAAATAAAAAAAATTAGAAAATAACCTCATAAAACTGAAAATGAACCAATGAAAATAATAAGAAAACCACCGCTAAAATAACCAAAAAACTAGAAAACAACCTCATAAAATTGAAAATGAACCAACTAAAATAATGAAAAAGAACTACCAAAATAACCAAAAATAATTAAAAAACAACAAAAAAAATTAAAAAACAACCTCTTAAAACTAAAAATGAACCAATAAAAAAAACCAAAAAAACAACCTCATAAAACTTAAAAAGGAAAAGTACATATAAGAATCATGTGGTTTGAACCCTAATCACTTTCTAATATGTACTTTAAACCATAACAAAGTGGTGCCTTGAGGTTCACTTCATTAGCAAAAAACTAAAAACCTACTTACATTGTTAATAAAGTTGATGTGGCAAAGGGCAATTTCATCTCTTCCATTACTATTGTGTCCAACATGTCAAAAAAATTGAAGAAAAGGCTACCATTGTCCACTTTCCTTCTTCAATATCTTCTTGTTCAAGAAATGCTTCCAACCCAACTTAATTCACTACACCACCACTGCTACTACCACCTCCACCAGAACTCGACTCACTTAACTACCATCGTGTCATACACCTAATCCCATCACCTCCTATTAATTAAAATATAGTTGGATTATTTGTTCTCTTCTTTTTTGTTGGTGTAGCTTTTGATAAGCCATGGATGTCGAGGAAGATGAAAGAAAAAATTTTGAATCCTTTTGATAATTTAGGGCCTTGTCAAGGAAGGGATATTAGGAAAGCCAACAGATACATATCCATCTAAAGCTGCCTATGTCTACCTAACAATGGCAATTGTTGTGATATGTGCATCCTCATATGTAAAGTATGATGTGAAGAAGGCTGTGAGAAATGCCCCAGCTTGACCTGTTGTAAAGCCTCTGTAGAGCTCCTTAAAATCTAAAGCTAACATGAGTTAAACTTCTTTGGACTTAAATGACTTCCTCTTCCAGCACTTTTCTTTTGTAAGAACTACCCCTTCCCATGGTTGATGAGTTGAAAATATAAGCATTTTCATCAAAGTCATTTTTTAACACATTAACATGAACTGCTTATGATATTAATCAATTTTTATAGATATGTTGATTTGAGATTGAAGTTAAGATATTGGAGATAATTTTTAATCTTTTGGAAGTATTGCATACCAAATTCAAAATTTAGTATTGTAGTTACTGATTAATCTTATAGCCATTCAAATTCAAATTTTTCTTTTCAACTCTACATTATTAAGATCATTGAGATATGACCAATTTATTAAGATGTAATTGATTTTATAAAAACTTCAAGCAAAAAAAAATAGATGGTAGCAATGAGGTGTAATTACAAAGACATAGGTTCACAAAAAATGCTATAAAAGCATCAAGCATTGAATTATAGAAGAAAATGACAAAAAAAAATATAGTATGAATGAGAATGAGCATGAGGAGCACAACTGTAGCAATTATTGAAGCGATTAACCATGGATTTCCAAAATAATCACGAATGAATGTTACATTCCAACTATGCTAAATGACTTTATAGTAATCATTCAATTCTTCAAAAATCTTCAAGTGGAAGAAACAACCTGTGCACAATGTTAGATGCTTGCAAATATTGTTCATCAGAGTTGCCACTTCACTGCGATTACCAAGCTCATTAACTATAATTTTCTTATCAACAAGTAGTCAATAACCAAAATTCTGCTTCAATGAAAGAAATAATTTTGAATCCTTATTTTTGAGATGATGACCTTCATCAACAAGTTAAGAGCACTCTTATTTTTGAGATGATGACCTTCATCAACAAGTTAAGAGCACATCAAATTTTATCCTTTCTTATTTGCTTTCTCCTATAACTTGGCCATATTTCTTTTTCTTAATCTTCTTGTGAGTCTTGGAAAGTAAAATTCATACTCCTTATAATAACATGAGCCTAAGCAAAGCCAACATACATAACCTATAGAATAGAAACATGCAATTAAGAGTAATTTTTATACTAAACAATGATGAAGACTTATCAAAGTCTTATTTACATTCAACATTTAGTTGCGTTGCCTATATTGCAAATTCACATTCCTAGTTCTGCAATTTTGAAAGTGGAGCTACAATGAAATGTGGTGAGATATTTTCTTTAAAAAAATGCTAAAAATAACAACATGAGATGGAAAAATTCCATTAAAGAATTAAAAATAAGACTCACTAAGGCCCATCTCATCAGCAAGTATCACATGTGTCTATTTGGACCATGAAAATCGTAAAAAGTTCAAGCCTTCTAGTTAATATAGATGTAAGGAGTCTTTGATACACAACAACAAACACATGCAAAAATTCAAGTCAATAAAATTAAAGTAGCACATAATAATGCTAGATTCCAAAAAATAAGGTCAAATGATTTACTCCAATTAAAAATTTAGGACTATGTTCATACTGTTGGAATTCTTTTAGTTTCTTCATGGGATCAGTAGCATCTTTTATGGATGCTTTTTAAATTAGAAATCACCAACACTCAGCTATTCAATTCATAATGAGAAATTGTAATGGAAAAAAATTGCTAAAGATAAGTTATGAACTTACTGCAAATCATTAGCTCGATGAGAGGTTTTATGCTCAACATTCGTAACATACAAGGGCTCATCCCCCAAAGAGAACTTCTTAGTCTCAACTCTCTCAACATAATTAGGTTTTTTTAAATTATTAATAATAGGTTGCAACAAGCTAATAATCCAATTCTTAGTACCACCTCTATAAACCTTTCATAATTTGCCTAAAACCATATTGACCCATTCCATAGACTCCTTCCACTGCAAATCCTTCCCCAAAAATAATAAGAAACTGGTGGAAACTTGTAGCCAAGGACCAACAACACCATATTGGCCTTCTATATGATTTTTCTTCATCTTCCTCGACGTCTATAGCTTATCAAAACCTACACCAATAAAAAAGAAGAAAATAAATAATCCAACTATATTTCTATTAACAATAGGCTATAGGATTAGGTGTATGACATGATGATGGTGGAGTGAATCAAATTTTGGTGGAGGCGATAGTAGCGGTGTTGATGGAGTGAATCGAGTTAGGTTGGAAGCAGTTCTTAAATAAAAAGACGTTGAAGAAGGAGAGTGGACAATGGCATCCTTTTTATTTTGTACTTTAGACACAACCATAATGGAAAAGACAAAATTTCCCTTTGCCACGTTAGCTTCATTAACGGTGTTAGCATGCTTTTGATTCTTTGCTAACAGAGTGAACATCAGGGAACCACTTTGTTAGGGTTCAAACCACAAGTCATAGGGTTCGAGCCACATGTCAAAAAGTTATTAGGGTTCACACAACAAGATACTTATTTGTACCTTTCCTAACATAAAATGAACAAACCAAAATAACTAAATTCCATTGCCAAAACAACTAGAAAAATAACAAAAAAAACCAAAAAAAAAAAAGGGAGAAAAACAACCTTATGAAATTAAAAAATAACCAACCAAAATAATAATAAAAAATCTAAAACAATTATAAAACCAACCTCATAAAACTGAAAAAGAACTAACAAAAACCTACTACCAAAAACAACCAGAACAATAATAAAAAAGCAACAAAAATAACTAAAAAAAATGAGCAAACAACTCAAAAAAGAATAAAAAAAATAAAAACAACAAAAAAAAAAGCAAAAACCACAAGAAAAACAACTAAAAAAAAACCAAACAAAGAACCTTATATTGAAAATGAACCAACCATAAATAACCTCATAAAACTAAAAGTAAACCAACCAAAAACCACTGCCAAAATAACTAGAAAAATAATCTTATAAAATTGAAAATGAACCAATCAAAACAACAAAATAAACTTCCAAAATAACTAAAAAAACTTCAAAAAATTGAAAATGAAACCACCAAAAAAACTGCCAAAACAAAAAAAAAACCTCATAAAAATGAAAATAGACCAAGCAAAAAAAAAAAAAAAAACCACTACCAAAATAAACAAAAACAAGCAAAAAAATAATGAGAAAAACAACCTTATAAAATTGAAAATGAACCAACTAAGACGATAAAAAAAGGCCAAAACAACAACAAAAACACAACAAGAAAAATAAACTTACAAAACTAAAAATGAACCAACTAAAAGAACTAGAAAAAAAAAACCAAAAAACAATCTCATAAAATTGAAAATGAACCAACAAAAATGAAGGCCAAAATAACACAAAAGTAACTAAAAGAATAATCTCATAAAACTAAAAATGAACAAACAAAAAAAAAGCCAGACAACCAAAAACTACAAGAAAAACAACTATTTTTTTTTAAAAAAAAACCCCTAAAAATGAACCTCATAAATTTGAAATTGAACCAACAAAAAATAACAGCTAAAACAACCAAAAAACAACTTTACGAAATTGAAAATGAACCAATCAAAACAATAAAAAGAACTTCCAAAATAATAAAAAAAACAACTTCAAAAAAAAAATTAAAAATGAAACCACCAACAACAATTGCCAAAACAACAAAAAATAATAAGAAAAACAATCTTATAAAAGTAAAAATAGACTAACCAAAACAACCAAAAACCAGTGCCAAGACAAACAAAAACAACTAGAAAAACAATCTCATAAAATTGAAAATGAACCAACCAAAATAATAAATAAACAATTGCCGAAATAACAAGATAAACAACCAAAAATTAGAAAAACAACCAAAACATCAAGAAAAACAACTAGAAAAAGAACCTCATAAAACTAAAAATGAACCAATAAAAAACAACCACCAAAACAACCACAAAAAATCTCAAAAAATTGAAAATGAAAATACTAAAAACAACTGCTAGACCAATTAAATTTGGAATCGGCCCTTAATTTCAATTATTTTAAAAAATTATTACTATATTTGAAATTATTTAAATATAATAATAAAATTAAAAAATAATAAAACTTGTGAGCTGCAACTTATCAATCTTGTGAGCTTGACACATTAGTATAGTTTTCTTGATTAGTTGATTAAATCTCCATTTAATGTTTGACTTAAGGTTCTTAAGCATTTTGAGCAATTTGTGGTTAACAACATATTTCTATGCTTTAATAAATCTATGGCTTACTCTCTTTTTGAATGTGTAAATGTGCACAATTTAAGAGGAATTAAAGAAGTTACAAGTTAGATAACTTAAGTCATTGGAATTGCTTGGAATTGACACTTTGTTAAAAAAAATTGTTATGGAAAGGAGCTGAAATTTCTATTCAAATTTATAGATGTTCATTTACTTCAATGCTTTTAAAAGAGTATACGTATCCTAAAAGGACCTTTTAGAGGATTCCATGCTAGGTTGTGCAGGAAAGGAGGGGGAATTCTGATGATTGAAACATCCACATGCAAAATTATTAAAAAAAAAAGTCAAAAATAAATCTCTTTTGTATCTTTAAAGGTAGTTCTAGTAAAAAAAAAATTGTCTGACTCATTTTCTTTCTTTATGAATCTTCATTTATGCACATTTTTATATTCAACGAGAGTGTTTGCTATCCACTCAGTATTTTTTTATATATGGTCTCGATCATGAATTGCTTGTTTTGTTTTTATGATTTAAATTTTATAATAAATGGAGCTTTTGTTAATCGGTCAAGTTAAAATTGATTAATGGGCTAAATTCTTATTATTGATATGTATTGTTTTTATTTTGCTTGAGGAAAAGCAAGAACCTAAGTGTGGGGGTATTTCATTATAGATTAATAATTGTAGTTTTTGAGTATGTTTAGTGCATATTTTAAGTGTGTTTTAGTTATTTTTTTTAGTGGAATTGGTTTGCTTTTCATGTTTTAGTTTATTTTGTGGAATGCAAATGTCGCCATGGATTTAGAAAGTTTACAAGGCATTTTTGGAACGATTCATTGTCACTATGGTACATGTCCTTTGAAAGCAACCTTCTAAGCTTGAAGATAGACATTTACTTGCTGTCACCATGACACATGGGTGAGTTATGGAAGAGGAGACATGGTAGCATAAGTGCTATATAGGTGAAAAGAAGTAATTATGGGTGAGCAGACAAGCTCAAGTGGGGATAAAACAAAATAGCAATTATAAAAGAAGACATACATGAGTAGGAAGAAAAAAAATTCAATTATGGAGGAGACATACACAAGTAGGAGCAAATGCAACAATTATAAGAGAAAAACATAAGAGAAAAGAATAAAAAAAATCATAAAGGAGAGAAGATATATAAAAAAGAGGAGGCGACAAGGGAGACAAACATGAGAAAAAAAGTGCAGAATTAGAGAGTAAAGAAGAGATGAAGATTGAAGATTGTTAGAGAAGAGCTGAAATTTAAAAAAAAAAAAAATTCTTTCCTTCTTCATTTTTCTAAGTTCTTAATGTATTTTATTTTTGAATGTGAGAACATGATTAATATTATGCTTAGCCAAATTTATTTATGTTTGTTAAACTTATTTTAATTTAAGTTGATTAAGCTATTAGTCTTTCTTTTAAATTGCATTAAGCATTCATTAAGCTTAATTGTTTATGATTTGGCCATTCATAATTGATTTTTAATTATGGTTAATTATTGAGAAATGTTAATCTTAATAGAAATATGAATGCTTGTTGATTTGATTTAAGTCTAGAGATAGCTAGCATGGAATCCTAAAAGGACCTTTTAGAGGATTCCATGCTAGGATTCCATTTCAATTCTAATTGGATGTGCTTTATTATTTGTTTACTAAACTTGATTAGATTTTAATTTAATGAGAATTATTTGAAGTCTTTTTTATTGATAGAAATAAATTAAATAATTTTTACTTAAGAAAGATCAATTGCTATATTGAAACCCCAAGAATTACAATAGAAAGAAAAGACTAATTTCTTGTAATTGGCTTAATTAAAATATAATGATACAATCCCTAACATCATTTTTATCATTTGTTTGTTAAAGTTTAAATTAATTGATTTTATTCTTTAGTTTCATTTTGGCTATTAAAAATTAGCAATTATAATTCATTTAATATTCAATTCTTAAACAAGTCAAAAATAGAATTAGTAGTTGGATAGAAATTCAATCCTTGTGGGATTGAGTTTTACTTATTCTATATTACTTAATGAACTCATATACTTGCAAGAGCAAAATAAATTTTTGGCATTGTTGTCAGGGATTGAATACGTTTAACAACATAATTGATTTTGTTTTACTTTATTTAATTTTTTTAAAAAAATTTGGATATTCATTTTCTATTTTAACTTATTACAGGAATTATTATGTTGTATGCCTAATACTCAAAGAGCAAAGACAAATCCTCTTATTTTTATTCCAGAACTTACACTATTCAAAAGAGAGAATAAGAGGCATTCTTAAGAGGAATCGAGTACCATGGCAGAATAATAGGAAGAAAAAAGAACACTCTCGGATTTTACCATGCCAGGTCTAGATGGTACATGACAAAGTATTGCAAGGCCAACAATCAAAGCCAAAAATTTTGAGATTTAATCACCCTTACTTTAAATGATCCACTCAAGTGTTCAATTTTATGGCTTGAACAATGAAGAACCCACTGCTCACATCGTTAATTTTTTAGATATCTGTGATACTTTCAAGTACAATAGGGTGTTAAATGATGCAATTCGCTAAGGCTTTTTTCATTCACATTAAAGGAAAGAGCTACAACATGGCTCAATGCACAGCCACTAGCCTCTATCACCACATGGGATATATTAGCAAAAGCTTTTCTAGAAAAATATTTCCCACCTCTTAAGATAGCAAAGATTATCAAAGATATCAATTTTCAATAGTTTGACATGGAATCCTTGAGTGATACTTGGGAGATATTCAAGGTGTTGTTAAGAAGCTGTCCTCATCATGGTTTGCCAAGGGATGTCCTCATCAGAACTTTCTATAATGGTGTTACTCGATCCACTAGAAACACCATTAATGAAGCAACTGGAGGTTCTTTGATCTAAAAAATAGTTGAGCTTGACATTTTCACTTCTGGAAGAGATGGCAAATAATAATTATCTTTGGCCATCAAAGCATCAAAACCCACCAAAGTAAGGAGGTAGAATTAGGGTAGATGTAGTGACTTTTCTTCAGGCTTAAATCACAACACTTTTAAAGTAGTGAAGCATCAAACATTGTAGTTATAGAAGGAGATGACAAAAAATATAGTCTAAAAGAGAGTGAGCATGAGGAGCACAACTGTAGTAATTCTTGAAGAGGTTAACCATGGATTTCTAAAATAATCACTAATGAATGTTGCATTCGAACTATACTAAATGACTTTATAGTAATCATTCAATTCTTTAAAAATCTTTGAGTGGAAGAAACAACCTGTGCACAATGTTAGATGCTTACAAAGATTGTTCATCAGAGTTGCCACTTCACTGCGATTACCAAGCTCCTTGACTATAATTTTCTTATTAATAAGTAGTCAATAACCAAAATACTGCTTCAATGAAAGAAATAATTTTGAATCCTTATTTTTGAGATGATGACCTTTATCAATAAGTTAAGAGCACATCAAATTTTATTCTTTCTTGTTTGCTTTCTCCTATAACTTGGCCACATTTATTTTTCTTGATCTTCTTGTGAGTCTTTGGAAAGTAAAATTCATACTCCTTATAATAACACGAGCCTAAGCAAATCCACCATACATAATGTATAGATTATAAACATTCAGTTAAGAGTAATTTTTCCACTAAACAATGATAAAGACTGATCAAAGTCTTGTTTACATACAACATTCAGTTGTGTTGCCCATATTGCAAATTCACATTCCTAATTCCATAATTTTGAAAGTGGAGCTACCACCAAATGTGGTGAGATTTTTTTTTTCAAAAAAAGAAGCTAAAAATAACAACATGAGATGGAAAAGTTCCATTAAAGAATTGAAAATAAGACTCAGTAAGGCCTATCTCATTGGCAAGTATCACATGTGTCTATTTGGACCATGAAAATCGTAAGGAGTTCAAGCCTTCTAGTTAATATAAATGTAAGGAGTCTTCGATACATAACAACAAACACATACAAAAATTCAAGTCAATAAAATTAAAGTAGCACATAATAATGCTAGATTCCAAAAAATAAGGTCAAATGATTTACCTCCAATTAAAAATTTAAAACTATGTTCATACTATTGGAATTCTTTTGGATTCTTTATGGAATCAGTAGCAACCCTTTCTCTTTTTTTTTATATACTTTAAACACAGCCATAATGGAAGAGAAAAAATTGCCCTTTGCCATATTAGCTTCATTAACGGTGTAGGTTTTCAATTTTTTGCTAATGGAGTGAACATCAGGGAACCAGTTTGTTAAGTTTCAAACCATAGGTCATAGGGTTCAAACCATAGGTCAAAAAGTGATTAGGATTTAAACCACAAGATACTTATTTGTACTTTTCCTAACTTAAAATGAACCAACCAAAACAACTAAATTCCATCTCCAAAACAACTGGAAAAACAGCTAAAAAAAAAGAGGAAAACAACCTTATGAAATTAAAAATGAACCAACCAAAATACTAAAAAAAGCTAAAATAATTTGAAAACCAACCTCACAAAACTGAAAAAGAACTAAGAAAAAACTACTGCCAAAAACAACCAGAACAATAATAAAAAAAGAAAGAAAAATAATAAAAAAATGAGCAAACAACTAGAAAAACAACAAATAAAATAAAATAAAAAGCAAAAACCACAAGAAAAATAACTAAAAAATTAAAAAAAAAACAACTAGGCAAAGAACCTCATATTGAAAATGAATTAACCATAAATAACGTCATAAAACTAAAAGTAAACCAACCAAAAACCACTGCAAAAACAACTAGAAAAATAACCTCATAAAATTGAAAATGAACCAACCAAAACAATAAAAAAACTTCCAAAATAACTAAAAACAACTTCAAAAAAAATTGAAAATGAAACTATAGACACCTGATTTGGTCGGCCCGTGTTAGGGGACGAATTAGGGTTGCTCAGTTCGACCGGCCCATTGTCAAGTCCAATGATGAGAATGTGAAACTTGGACATGAGGATGAAACCTGAATCTCTAAGTGGAAAGTGGACTTGTAAACCCAAAGCCTGAAAACCTAAAAATCAAGCCCAAATATCAAGATTTAGACCAAGCCCGTCTGGCCCAGCACAGGCCCGGGCCAAAGGGGCATCACCTCAGTGTAATGAGGCGATCGCCTCTTTGGCAGCTGCCAATGAGGTGATCGCCTCACCGATGAGGCACCACCCCTGTGGCAACCCACTTGCAGTTGCATTTAATGCAGCTGCAATCATGACAATCAAGTGGCGCGAGCGCCACTCTCCAGACCTCTTTCTTGCGTAAGGGAAAGATTTTTGGGGAAAGAAAAAAGGCTATGAGAGCTCATGATGGGCTAAAAGGCTTAGAGGCATGGGAAAGCTAAAGAATAAAAGGAAAAAAAAAGGAGAGAGAAAGGGGGGGAAGGAAAAGAAAAAAAAGGGGAGAGCTCTGAAAAAAAATGCCACGACCCAAAATAGGGGCCACGACCGGCGCTAGGGAACGGGAATTCTTTCGAATCCGGAACCCGTAGCAAGCCTAAAAATAAAATAAATCATGCAATAATAATAGTAACAATATCAAATTTGCAGCAGAAATAAAAATCGTAAATATAATAATAACATTCTCATCAACTGGATTTAATTTAAATCTCAACTCATCACATATATATATAATCTCTTTAATACAAATCCAGTTTCAATATAACACATCTCTTTAAATAAAATACATGAAATCCAATACTTTAATTTACAACTACTGCAGTGTCTAGATAAAATAAATAAGACTCAAGTAGATGATTTACACAAAGAAGCCGGGGCGGAAGAAATCTAGCGTATCGACCTGCTACTGAGGTCTGAAGAAGTTGACTCTCCTGAAAAATAGTCAACGGAGGGGAGTCAGACCTCACTGAGTGAATTACTATAATATATATACATACACACTAAATGACAATGCATACAGTCAATAATACATATCTAATATGTATATATACAGGCAAATTCACACAGATGCAGAAAAATCATTTTTTTATATATTTTATTGAAAATCCCAGTTTATGAAGGATCACAAAGAACCCTAGAATATCGCAACCTCGAAAATAGTGTTAAACAACACTCTACCCATACAGGCTCACTTATTCCAAATATATCCACTTAATCTATTTGGACAGTAGACTGGCCCCGAGACACTAAGTCAACCGAGCTCCAGCAGTCTGACTGCCAGTGTGATTGGCCCCAAGACACTTGGTCAACCGAGCTCCAGCAATCACACCTCCAAACCACATCTCACACATCAAATAATCATAATCAATCAATATCCACAAATAAGTTAGTGTTATAGCCTAAATACTATAGGCGTACCGGTACGTACTTGGTCCTAGTGCTGCCCACTAGGTAGCACGTTCTATCGATATCCTTCATTAATAATATAAATCATTCATTCACAAAATAAATGATGCATGACGTTCAATAAAATAACAACATAAACCATATATATACCGGAAATATACCAAAAGTAAACCAGGTATATTTCAAGTATATATACGTCAAATGAATTCAATCAAATTATAACTTAAGCTAGAAATATATTTAAAAACATTTTAAATATATTTTATTTACAAAACATGCATATAATTTAATATATACCAAAAATATACTTAAATACAAATCATATTATTTATGCATTTTAATCGAAATAAAATATATATTTCTAAATCATGCATCCTAAGCATATATATATAGTATAGTAACTCACCTAATGCGCTCCACGAGACAGGTCCGACGGGCCTGGTCCACTAGCCCTCGGTCTCGGTGCAACTAAACAAGCAATAAATAATAGACATCAGAATAAACCTAACAGAAATCCTAGAATTCAATCTAGAGTATTAAACACAGAATCAGAAATTAGGGTTCGACTGGACATCACGTTTTATGAGAATTCTATCGAAAATTCGGCAGAACCTCCCCTGTAAAACGGTCATCTCTCTACTCAAAAGAGTAGAGCCGACCCTGCAAAAAAATACACTTCGAAAAATAGGCTCAACACAAATCCATAACCCCTCGGTCGGGCTTCAAACTACAATCCACCGACCGGGGTCCACAATCACAGAACAATTCCAGATATACCAAAAATATCCTTATAGCATAGAAATTCATTTTATAAGTAGAAATTACATAATTAACCTTTAAACACAGTAAAAACCGATAAAAACTCATTTTATTAGAAAAACCGTATATTATATATATAATTGAAAATAATTCACGAAAAATAGTTTTAATTAGTTAAAAATACTAAATAATTTGTAGAAATCATTTTTATACTTTAAATAACTATTAAAACCAATTAAATTACATTTTTTGCCAATTTAGGGTAAAATTACCAAAATACCCCTATATATATATATATACTTAAATTACTACAAAAATTCACCAAAAATCATAAAATTATCCAAAAATTAATTTTCTCAACATATTTATCAATAATTAAACTCAATTAACCAATTAATTTCAATTTAAAACACAATTAACCCTAATTTCTCAAAATCACATAAACTTCAATAATTCAAAATAAATACTTAGAAATTCATAAAAATTCCAAATAAATTCCTATAATTCATTTCAACACCTAATTTAACCATAAACCCCGATTTCATAATTTAAATAATTAATTTCCGAAAATTAGAAAATAATATTAAAATATTCAAAAATACCCAAAAATCCAAACAATTTCCAAAAATTCTACAAAAATTCATACATGTAGATTAAGCTACTAGGATCAACATTTGTGAAAGGAGTTTCCATGAATCAATCAATTCGAAGCTCAAAAAAATCAAAAACCCTAATGTGATCGAATTGAGTTTTAGCTCAAACCTCAAAATCCACTTGATTTCAGGCCGAAAGGAGCTTAGAATTGGAATCACCGGAGCTCAAGGAGTCGATGAAGACCGGCGGTGCACGAAATGGTGGCCGAAATCATCGTCGACGGCGAGAAGCTCAACTTGCTGCCATGGCGGATTTCGGGCGTTCCAACGGGCTTCCGGTGGCCTGGTCACATCGGAGAGGAAGAGGAAGGAAGGGGGAGGAGGTTGGCGGCAGCTGGTGGCGGCGAGGGGCTGTCCGGCATGCTGGAATGGGAGGCGCAGTGAGGGTGAGCGATCGGGAGAGAAGAAGGAGAGGGAGGGGCAAAACGATAATTTGGTAAAAATTTTGATTTTTAATGTATATATGTATATATATATACTTTACACTATATAATAAAATAATATTAAATTACACACATTAAATATACACCACACACATAAAATTTAATATTTTAATAATTTATACTAAATAAAATTAATTAAATAACAATAAAACAAATAAATAATTAATAAAATATTAGGGTAATACTAAACCCTAATTAAATAAATATTTATATGTATATACGGTGTTTAATATTTTAAAAATATGTATGAGTTCATGCAAGTTCGAAAATATATTTAAAATAATTAATAATAAATTATTTACGTGAAAATTTCCCCGAAAATACAAGTCCCGGGAAAATTTTACGTAAAACACTGTAAATAATACACAGTAATTAAAATAGGTTTTAAATACATATCAACTCGTGAAAATATTGTAATATATATACACAAATTATTGACACTGCATATCCCAGTACAGTATAAAAATATTTTTAAAAAAAACACGGGATATTACAGTCTTCCCCCCTTACAAGAATTCGTCCTCAAATTCCAAAAGATAAGATTACAGGATCAGGAAGGAAAGAGATACGAGTAAGAAGCTCGCATCTCGGCTTCAGTCTCCCACGTATGCTCTTCAACTATGTCGCTACGCCATAGAACCTTGACCATCGGAATCTGCTTCGATCGCAACTGTCGAGCTTGATAATCTACAATCGCCACAGGTTCTTCCACAAACGTCAAATCTTCACTCACTTCTACACTGTCAGGTTGCAACATGTGAGAAGGGTCTGAGATATACTTCCTCAACATCGAGATATGAAATACTGGATGCACTTGTGACATACTCGGAGGCAAATCCAACCGATATGCAACAGTGCCAACTCTCTCTAGAATCTCAAACAGTCCAATATATCTCAGTGCTAACTTACCCTTCCTGCCAAATCTCATCACACCCTTCATCATAGATACTTTCAAAAAAACAAAATCTCCAACTTGAAACTCCACATCTGTGCGCCTAGGATCTGCATAACTCTTTTGTCTGCTAACTGCGGTCTCTAATATGCGCTTGATCACGACGACCTTCTCTGCAGCATCCTAAACCATCTCAGGTCCAGTCAAAAATCTATCACCAATCTCATCCCAACTCAACGGGGATCTACACTTCCTTCCATACAATGCCTCATACGGTGCCATGCCAATACTGCTATGGTAGTTGTTATTATATGCAAACTCAACGAGCGGCAAATGATCATCCCAGCTACCTCCCAAATCCAGGACACACATCCTCAACATATCTTCTAATATCTGGATTGTCCTCTCAGATTGGCCATCTGTCTGAGGATGAAAAGCAGTACTAAAATCCAACCTAGTGCCCATCGCTTCTTACAACTTTTGCCAAAAACGAGAAGTAAATACCGAACCTCTATCTGACACAATGGACACAGGTACTCCATAAAGGCATACAATATGCTTCACATACAACTTCGCCAATCTAGCAACTGAATATGTGGCTTTCACAGGTAAGAAATGTGCAGACTTCGTCAATCTGTCTATGATCACCCAAATGGAATCGTATCCATCCTTAGAACGAGGTAAACCAACCACAAAATCCATAGCTATCCTTTCCCATTTCCACTCGGGAATAGGAAGAGGTTGAAGCTTCCCAGAAGGCTTCTGATGTTCGGCTTTCACTTGCTGACACGTCAAACACTTCGCAACATAATCAGCGACATCCTTCTTCAATCCATCCTACCAGTATAAATCTCTGATACTGTGGTACATCTTAGTAACACCTAGATGAACGCTGTAGGCTGTAGAATGTGCTTCCTCTAAAATCTCCTCTCTCAAATCATCCACATCAGGAACACACAGTCTACCACTGATCCACAACATACCATCATCATTGAGTGTGAAATCAGTGAACTTCCCTGCTCTGACATTCTCTACAAGCTCTTCCAGAATAGGATCTCGGCTCTGAGCTGCTTTAATCCTATCCCTCAGCACAGATCGCACTTTAAACTGAGCTAGCAGTCCACCTGATCTACTGATCTTCATCATCAGACCTTGATCCACTAACAGATGCAATCCTTGGATCAATGGTCTCCTCTCAACACTGATGTGAGCAAGATTACCTGAGGACTTCCTACTCAAGGCATCTGCTACCACATTAGCTTTACCTGGATGATATAATATCTCACAGTCATAATCCTTCAACAATTCCAACCATCTTCTTTGCCTTAAATTCAAATCTCGCTGCTGGAAAATGTACTTAAGGCTCTTATGATCAGTAAATATCTCACAAGTCACCCCGTACAGATAATGTCTCCAAATCTTCAAAGCAAAGATCACTGCAGCCATCTCAAGATCATGTGTAGGATAGTTCTGCTCATGCTTCTTCAATTGCCTCGAAGCATAGGCTATCACCCTACCATTCTGCATCAACACACAACCAAGGCCAATTCTAGAGGCATCACAGTAAACTGTGAACTTATCCACACTATTAGGCAAAGCTAATATTGGGGCTGTGGTCAACTTCTCCTTCAACAACTGAAAACTATTCTCACAAGCTTCTGACCACTCGAATCTAACATTCTTCTGAGTCAGGCGAGTCATAGGGGCTGCTATTCTAGAAAAATCCTGCACAAACCGCCTATAATACCCGGTTAAACCCAGAAAACTTTGAATCTCTATAACAGAAGTCGGTCTAGGCCACTCAGACACTGCTTCAATCTTCTGTGGATCAACCTGGATACCTTCTTTAGACACTGCGTGTCCAAGAAAAGAAACACTCTCCATCCAGAAATCACACTTCGAGAATTTAGCATAAAGTTGATGATCTCTCAGTGTCTGTAGTACAATCCTCAAGTGATATACATGCTCTTCCATACTCCTTGAATAAACCAGTATATCATCAATGAAGACTACCACAAACTGATCCACATATAGTCTGAATACCCTATTCATCAGGTCCATAAAAGCTGCTGGTGCATTAGTCAAACCAAAAGACATCACCAAAAACTCATAATGGCCATATCGAGTGCGGAACGCTGTCTTAAGAATATCAGATTCACTGATACGCAGCTGATGATAACCCGACCTCAAGTCAACCTTAGAAAAGAACTGTGCACCCTGTAGCTGATTAAACAAATCATCTATCCTCGGGAGAGGATACTTGTTCTTCACTGTCACCTTATTCAGCTCTCTGTAGTCAATGCACAGTCTCAGGGTACCATCCTTCTTCTTCACAAACAAGACTGGTGCACCCCAAGGAGAAACACTAGGTCTGATAAAACCTTTATCCAACAACTATTGCAACTGCTCCTTTAACTCTTTCAACTCTGTAGGAGCCATACGATAGGGTGGCATAGATATAGGAGTAGTACCTGGTACCACATCTATACAGAACTCAATCTCTCTATGAGGTGGTAAACCTGGCAACTCCTCGGGAAAAACATCAGGAAACTCACAAGCAACAGGGAGATCTGTGAGTGACAACTTCTCCACTAAAGGATCTCTGACCAATGCCAAATATCCCTAACATCCCTTCCTCAATAACTTCCTAGCCGTAATAGCAGAAATAAGATTCTGAGGTGCTGAACTCCTATCACCCACAAACTTAAATTCTACTTCATCAGGAATTTTGAAAGTCACCTCTTTATTCCTGCAATCTACCATGACATAGTGCTGAGACAACCAATCCATTCCCAAAATAACATCAAACTCCATCACATCCAACAAAATCAAATCAACGGATAATTCTCTATCTCCCACGAGAACTGGACAACCAGAAAGAACAATATCGGTGTCCAAGGAATCGCTCAAAGGAGTGGCAACAGACAAAGGAAAAGCCATCCTCGAAGCTTGCCAACAAGATTTAGAAGCAAAAATAGGAGAAACAAACGAATGCGTGGCACCCGGATCAAACAAAACCCATGCATCCAGGTAACAAACAGAAATAGTACCTGCCATGACTGCATTAGATGCCTGAGCATCCTGCTGAGTAAGATGAAAAATTCTAGCTTGAACTCGACCTCCCTGCTGACTGGTAGAAGCCTAGCCAACACCTCTGGCACCTCCTCTAGTACCTCTACCACGACTCTACTGTGGAATAAACTGAGTGGAACTCTGATGCTGGGCTGGTGGTAACTGAAATGGCACGGGTGCAGCACTAGCAATCGACTGCTGTGGGAATCACGGAATCTACTGCTGCTGATACCCAGAATAAGGACACGATCTGGCAAAATGTCCTGTCTGCCCGCATCTGAAGCATGTCAGTGGTGTGAGATAACACGGTCCCTGATGGACTCTACCATAAGTCTGACAAACACTGGCCGCTGATCCAGAACTACGACCACTGCTGCTGCTTGAAGCACCTGACCCAAATCTAAATGATCTACGCTGACCTCCACGGCCATGTCTACTGCTCCGATGCACTCGCTGCTGCTGTCTCTGACTCTGTTGAGTCGGACCTCTCTGCTGACTACTCGATCCAACATGAAAACTCGAATATGGAGTAGCCTGCAATCCACTCGACTGAACTCCTAGCTAGTAGTAATCAGGCATCGCTCTCTGCCTAACTAGCCTCAGCTCAATCTCCTTAGCCAACTCAATCACAGACTCCAAAGTAAGGCCGGCTGTAGGCATACCAGCAAAAGCTGAACCCAAACCAGTGACATACGTAGTAACCGCAAAATACTGATCTTGCATCAGATCCTTAGCATATCTACCCAAATGAAGAAACTCTTGGGTATACTCCTCTACAGATCAATCTCCACGAGAAATACTGGTCAATCGAAGACGATAGCTCAAACGAAGAGGCTCTGGACAGAATCTCCTCATAAATCGCTCTCGAAACTGAGCCCATGTCATCATCATCATATAAGGCTGGTTCATCTGAATGAACCAATCTAGAGCTGGTCCCTTGACAGATAACTCAATGATCATGATCCGCTGGTACTCGGTATGAGCAGTCCGAGTCCTAGTCTCAATCGCATGCAGAAAATCTAACAGATCGGAAGTACCATCAAAAGCAATCCTGCCAACTCGGGCATATAACAAAGCTGCCTCAGGGTCAGACATACCCTGCTGATAGGCAGGCTGAACAGGCTGAACAACTGGAGGAACAGGAACATCAAATTCAAGCTCTACAGGCTCCTCGTCCTATAACTCTCTCTGCCTACGGTGACCTGCCGCTCCTCGAGGTCTACCTCTGCCACGACCTCTACGTCTAACTGGCTGCTCAGGAGGTAAAACCTCATCCTGAAAAGAATCATCATCCTTGGCCTCAACGACCGGTGGAGCGACACGCGCTCGCCTCCTCATACTGAAAAGACAAACTGAAAGATTCAGGCAAAATAGACAATGGAGGAATAACGCAGAAAACTACAGCAAGGAATACTTATCAAGACATACTCGAACCTAATACACTGCAGCAGTCCAACAGAAAACACAACTTTAAAACTAGGGCCACAACTCACATAACTAAGCCCTGACACAGAACTCCGCTCTGATACCAACTTTGTCAGGACCCAAAATAGGGGCCATGACCGGCGCTAGGGAACGGGAATTCTTTCGAATCCGAAACTCGTAGCAAGCCTAAAAATAAAATAAATCATGCAATAATAATAGTAACAATATCAAATTTACAGCGGAAATAAAAATCGTAAATATAATAATAACATTCTCATCAACTGGATTTAATTTAAATCTCAACTCATCACATATATATATAATCTCTTTAATACAAATCCAGTATCAATATAACACATCTCTTTAAATAAAATACATGAAATCCAATACTTTAATTTACAACTACTGCAGTGTCTAGATAAAATAAATAAGACTCAAGTAGATGATTTACACAAAGAAGCCGGGGCGGAAGAAATCCGGCGTATCGACCTACTACTGAGGTCTGAAGAAGTTGACTCTCCTGAAAAATAGTTAACGGAGGGGAGTCAGACCTCACTGAGTGAATTACTATAATATATATACATACACACTAAATGACAATGCATACAGTCAATAATACATATCTAATATGTATATATACAGGCAAATTCACACAGATGCAGAAAAATCATTTTTTATATATTTTATTGAAAATCCCAGTTTATGAAGGATCACATAGAACCCTAGAATATCGTAACCTCGAAAAAAGTGTTAAACAACACTCTAGCATACAGGCTCACTTATTCCAAATATATCCACTTAATCCATTTGGACAGTAGATTGGCCCCGAGACACTAAGTCAACCGAGCTCCAGCAGTCTGACTACCAGTGTGATTGGCCCCAAGACACTTGGTCAACCGAGCTCCAGCAATCACACCTCCAAACCACATCTCACACATCAAATAATCATAATCAATCAATATCCACAAATAAGTTAGTATTATAGCCTAAATACTATAGGCGTACCGGTACGTACTCGGTCCTAGTGCTGCCCACTAGGTAGCACATTCTATCGATATCCTTCATTAATAATATAAATGATTCATTCACAAAATAAATGATGCATGAAGTTCAATAAAATAACAACATAAACCATATATATATCGGAAATATACCAAAAGTAAACCAGGTATATTTCAAGTATATATACGTCAAATGAATTCAATCAAATTATAACTTAAGCTAGAAATATATTTAAAAACATTTTAAATATATTTTATTTACAAAACATGCATATAATTTAATATATACCAAAAATATACTTAAACACAAATCATATTATTTATGCATTTTAATCGAAATAAAATATATATTTCTAAATCATGCATCCTAAGCATATATATATAGTATAGTAAACTCACCTAATGCGCTCCACGAGACAGGTCCGACGGGCCTGGTCCACTAGCCCTCGGTTTCGGCGCAACTAAACAAGCAATAAATAATAGACATCAGAATAAACCTAACAGAAATCCTAGAATTCAATCTAGAGTATTAAACACAGAATCAGAAATTAGGGTTCGACTGGACATCACGTTTTACGAGAATTTTATCGAAAATTCGACAGAACCTCCCCTGTAAAATGGACATCTCTCTACTCAAAAGAGTAGAGCCGACCCTGCAAGAAAATACACTTCGAAAAATAGGCTCAACACAATCCATAACCCCTCGGTCGGGCTTTAGACTACAATCCACCGACCGGGGTCCACAATCACAGAACAATTCCAGATATACCAAAAATATCCTTATAGCATAGAAATTCATTTTATAAGTAGAAATTACATAATTAACCTTTAAACACAATAAAAACCGATAAAAACTCATTTTATTAGAAAAATCGTAAATTATATATATAATTGAAAATAATTCACAAAAAATAGTTTTTAATTAGTTAAAAATACTAAATAATTTGTAGAAATCATTTTTTATACTTTAAATAACTATTAAAACCAATTAAATTACATTTTTTGCCAATTTAGAGTAAAATTACCAAAATACCCCTATATATATATACTTAAATTACTGCAAAAATTCACCAAAAATCATACAATTATCCAAAAATTAATTTTCTCAACATATTTATCAATAATATCAATAATTAAACTCAATTAACCAATTAATTTCAATTTAAAACACAATTAACCCTAATTTCTCAAAATCACATAAACTTCAAATAATTCAAAATAAATACTTAGAAATTCATAAAAATTCCAAATAAATTCCTATAATTCATTTCAACACCTAATTTAACCATAAACCCCAATATCATAATTTAAATAATTAATTTCCGAAAATTAGAAAATAATATTAAAATATTAAAAAATACCCAAAAATCCAAAAAATCTCCAAAAATTCTACAAAAATTCATACATGTAGATTAAGCTACTAGGATCAACATTTGTGAAAGGAGTTTCCATGAATCAATCAATTCGAAGCTCAAAAAAATCGAAAACCCTAATGTGACAAATTGAGTTTTAGCTCAAACCTAAAAATCCACTTGATTTTAGGCTGAAAGGAGCTTAGAATTGGAATCACCGGAGCTCAAGGAGTCGATGAAGACCGGCGGTGCACGAAATGGTGGCCGGAATCGTCATCGACGGCGAGAAGCTCAACTTGCTGCCATGGCGGATTCCGGGCGTTCCAGCGGGCTTCCGGCGGCCTGGTCACGTCGGAGAGGAAGAGGAAGGAAGGGGGAGGAGGTTGGCGGCAGCTGGTGGCGGCGAGGGGCTGTCCGGCGTGCTGGAATGGGAGGCGCAGTGAGGGTGAGCGATCGGGAGAGAAGAAGGAGAGGGAGGGGCAAAACGGTAATTTGGCAAAAATTTTGATTTTTAATGTATATATGTATATATATATACTTTACACTATATAATAAAATAATATTATATTACACACATTAAATATACACCACACACATAAAATTTAATATTTTAATAATTTATACTAAATAAAATTAATTAAATAACAATAAAACAAATAAATAATTAATAAAATATTAGGGTAATACTAAACCCTAATTAAATAAATATTTATATGTATATATGGTGTTTAATATTTTAAAAATATGTATGAGTTCATGCAAGTCCGAAAATATATTTAAAATAATTAATAATAAATTATTTACGTGAAAATTTCCCCGAAAATACAAGTCCCGGGAAAATTTTACGTAAAACACTGTAAATAATACACAGTAATTAAAATAGGTTTTAAATACATATCAACTCATGAAAATATCATAATATATATACAAAAATTATTGACACTGCATATCCCGGTACAGTATAAAATTATTTTTAAAAAAAACATGGGATATTACAAAAAAAGACAAAAGGAGAAAGGAGGAGAAGAAGGAAAATGTCTTGAAGGAAGAAAGGAGGTCCACTTTTCCCATATGATAAGAAGGAAGAAACTTGTGTCAAGGAGAGATATCACATCCTAGCAAGGGTCTCAATCAAAACAGCTCTGAGGGCCTCTCATTTTAGTATAAAATCTGCACTTAAACTTAATATGTTCATCATTTTGTATGTTTTTGCTTGTGTGTAACTTAGTCTTTAGCATATTTTAGGTTTATCTCTAGTGTTTCTTGCTTGATATCTTATTTTATTGATGGGCCTTTGAATATTTTTGCATGTAGTCACAGTATGATGAGTGTAGAGTGTGTATATGCATGTTTTGGTTACTTAGAGTAGAACTTTGTACGTCTTGGGAGTCAGAGTTGACCTGGTGATCAGGCAACGCTTCTTCACAGAGGCGTCACCTCATCTCAATGACAGGCCTCTAAGAGGCCCTACTTTTGCATGTGATTCACATCCTTGTGGTATTGAGGCAGGTTCCCCTATTGATGTGGCGTCGCCTCATCAATAAGGTGACTGCCTCATTAATAGGGTTAACCCGCTTCCTGCTTCATTTTTTTTGTTTGTTTGCTATGACGTCTGCTTTAATATGCCCCCTTTTAACCTTAAATATGTCTGCATGATTGCATGATGGTGATTATTTTGATTACTTGATGGCTTTTTAGTCCGTAATGTGAAAACCCCTTTTTTATATATATAGAGTCTCCTTGTAAGTATCGTTACATGTGATTCCATTTTTTTGTGAGAAGAAGGGCTAACTGTGTGTTATTTGCAGGACTTACTTGGTAATCTCTGTAATCGAGTAGTCAATTTTGCTAGTTACCTCTTGCACATTGCCGCTTTTATGTTATTTTAATAATTTATTTTCGGTATATGTTTGGTTTATTTTCTGTATATTATTAGTTTATTTAGTCAAAAAGCGTTGAAATCCTTAATCCCTTCCCCTTTTAATTTTGAATGTATGGTTTTAAATTATTATTTATTTTATTTACTACATTTTTTGAGTGTTGGGACTTAAAGGCATGAAATTGGACTAATGTGCAAACTCGGACTTAATTATAAAATATGGCAATTATCTGAAGGCAATTTTATTACGTGTGGTAAATGAGGAAATAATTAAATAATTAAATGGTAATAAAACGCAAAACACAAATGGAGGCCAACCGCAAGGTTGGGTGAGCATTCAAATGCTCATACCCAGTTTCTGAACTCGATCTCTGATGACGGCTTCTGGGAACCTCCGTGGGATCCAGTTACTGTACAATGTGTCCCAGCTTTTATCCGGGTGGTGACTCCATCTACGAATAGGCCCATGACCTATATCATATTTCCTAGTGGGCCTCGAGCCCACACAGTGCCATGGTCGCCAAACACTTAGGCGCGCGCTAAACCTTGCTGCCTATAGTGGCGACTCCACTAGGGATAGAGAAACTGTTTCCAGTGTTTTGCATTTTATCATCTTTAATTATTTTCTTATTTCTTTTTGCATTTATGCATTCACTACACATTTTGCACACAATGAGCACTTCAGTCCCGAATAAACCCGACAATAGTCAGTACTTCGCTACCTACATTTCACTCAAACCTGGTGGTGGAATATTTGATTATTGTCACTCACGACATGTACTAATCCATGTTGTTTGACCCTTGAGTGGGGAGACGTATATGGATGTATATCATTGTGGGAGCCAAAGCCTTTTTACCCAAGACTCAAGCCCATGTAATGACTTAACAACTATCCTTAGGAATTTTCCCACATGCATGTGTATTATGCCATATAATGGACCCTTAAAATAAATCTCAAGCCCATCAATAAGCAGTCCAAAATAAAATGGGCCCTCGTGTCTAACCAAAGCCCATTATAAATAAGCTAGTCAATAAAGGCCTCTCATGCCTACTCATAACCCATTTCAAATGCGCCTTGATAAGTAAGTTTATAGTGTTAAGGATCTTGGCTCATAGAAAGTGGACTCGAGCTTTATTTAAAGGAACCATTGCTTATCTGAATCATTTTGAGAGTTTTCTTGTATAGGTCGGTTTTGTTATCCCCCGTTGATAATTAAAACCCAGGCCGAAAATCCTAGGACGAGATACTCGCCATTGAATACGTGTGTGGGAGAAATAAGGGCGGAAGTTTGCACGTTTAAATTCCATGTTTTAATCTTGTATATCGTTTTGTGTGTGCCCTTTTTATTTCTAAATATAACAAACTTGCATATCATGCATACACATCATGCATCATTCTAACCAGTTGTTTTGCAGCACTATAGATCCTTCAAGCTCAGCGGAGTGGGTTCGAACTAGTTCAGGTAGTTTGATCAGAAATTCAGAATTAGGAATGGCAGGAGGGTTTGACCTAGAAGCGTTTGGGGCACGATGAAAAGAAGAAGTAATAATAGAAACCCAGGCTATGATGAGGGAAATGATGGGGGAGATTACTAAGCTTAGTAGAGAAAGTCAGCCAACACAGCCACCCAATGCATCACCAATCGATCCGGTCGACCTTGATGAAGAAATACCGATTAGGGGAAGGGAAGAGGATGATGTGACGGTATTGGCCAATCCAAGGAATCAGAGAAATGTCATCCCAACCGAAGATGTCGGTCAGACCGAGTGGGCTAAGAATATGACCAGAGTGATGAATCAAATGCAGGTGATGATGAAGGAGAAGGGTATGGTTGCTCCTCTAGATTATGATCTGAATTTGGAAAAGGGTGATGAACCGCTGCCTCGTAAGTTTAAATTCCCGAACATAAAGAAGTATACTGGTGTTGAGGATCCCCATTTGCATTTGAAGCAATATGTAACATACATGAAGGCTACTGAGCTGACTAAGAGCCAAATTGTTAAGCAGTTCCCTATTTCACTGGAAGGAGCGCCGATTCGTTGGTATTACACCTTGGAACCGCATGTTCAGTCGGATTGGAAAGAATTGTGCACTGCCTTTGTCAAGCAATATGGTCTCAACATCCAACTAGAAGTGTCCTTAAGAGATTTTCAAAACACCAAGCAAAACTTTAGTGAGCCTTTTGCTAATTACCTAACTCGCTGGAGGGGAAAGTTGTCCTTAATGAGGCACAGGCCTACTGAGTCTAACCAGTTGGTCCTGGCAATAGAAGGGTGTGTACCCACATTGTCTAGGAAATTGAGGGATTTAGGGATCAAGAATTTTGAAGAGTTATACAGATTTGGGGTCTAGAAAGAATCAGATTTGGCTCAAGAGAAGAAATTCTTTAGAAGAGGGTCTGTGGGTAAAAAGGGGACCAGCTCAAGCAATTACATTCAAATTCATGCTATATGACCATCGAGCAGTAATGTACAAGTCAGTGCAGTCAGACAACCCCAGAGATTTTCTAATCTGGGACGTCCTATGTCCAAGGTCCTTGATAAGCTCATTGAGAAGAACCTGCTACGACCCTTGCCTTCGCAACAACCCTTGCCTAGAGCCAACCCAAAGCTTTTCTATAAATTTCATCAGACCATCAGGCATGACACAAAAAGCTGTGCCCAGTTAAAGCTTAAAATCCAAGATTTGATAGACTCAGGTAAAGTCACTAACCTGAAAAATAGAAAACCAAACACTCAAACCAACCCATTACCCAATTATCGAAATGTACCACCTCCTAACCCATCCATTCTAATAGTCAACTCTGGCCTAATAGAAGAATAAGTCCTAAACTCCTTCATTGATGTCTCTCATAATTCCCAACAGACTGAGCCTAAAAATGTGAGAATAAGCAAACGACCCACGAAGTTACAGGTATAAGTCTTGGACATATGGAGTTCTGATTATGAAAGTAGAGAATAAGATGACCTATGGGAAAATGAAGGGTGTGATTCAAGTCAGTCTATAGGAAAGGTCATAGAAAAGAAAAAAAGAAGCTGAGGTTACCAAGGTTGGGCCTAAAAAGGCAGAATGTGTAGAAAAGGGAAAGGAGGTATAACAAAGTAAAGAGACCATTGCCAGTGTTTGGGAGTTACTCATGCATTTTAGGGATCACAAGGAAGCCCTGGTCCTGGCACTAGACCAAAGGAAGATTTCCACTAATTCCACCCCAGAACAAATGGTCTAGTCACTGACGGAAACTCATCAAAGAATGATAACTTTTTCCAATGACGATTTGCCTCTAGAAGGGAGAGATCACTATAAAGCCCTGTTTATCAAAGTTGAGGTAAAAGGGAAGATGACCTGTTGCATGATGGTTGATAATGGTTCTGCCATTAATGTGTGTCCATTAAAGATTCTGCCAAAACTAGGGCTGACAATAGCTGACTTAAAGCCTTTTGAAGTAGTTATCGAGGCTTAAGATGACACCAAAAGATTTATGGAGGGAACTTTCAAGGCGTTAGTCAGAACATGGCCTATAGAAGTTTGGGTTAACTTGCATGTGATTGATATCCCAATAACCTTTGCCATTTTATTGGGAAGGCCATGGTTTCATCCCATGGGCGGCGTTCCATCCACTGTCCATCAAAAGGTTAAGTTTCCACATAAAGGAAGGGTTGTCACCATCTCAGTCGAAACCCCTAAGGAGGTTTCCCTTAGCCCTAGTTTTGAAGTTTGTGTGATCTATGAAGATGAGATGGATGAAAGGGTTCTGAGAAGGATGCACAATATGAAATTTCTACCCGGCATGGGGTTAGGGAAAAATTAGAGCGGACCTTCAGAGTTTGTGGGAAGCAAGGTACCTGTCTTAAAGCATGGGCTAGGATTCAAAGAGGTTGACAAAGCTGGGAAGGAATTAGGTGTGGCAATCCGGTCTGAGGAAAAGGAGGAGGAAACTGTGGCCAAAAAGGAGACTTTATGGGAAATCTTTATAAAAGAAGGCACTGGGCACTCATACAGAGGAACTCTGAAGCCTCTTCTAGTGGCTGGGGAAGTCATCCCAGGATTTGAGATTTTTACTAAATTTATGAACAAAATCGGAGAAGCTGTTATCGAAAAGGCCCCTACTGAGGAGTTGGTAATGGTCGAAACAGAGTCTAAAGAGGATGAAGCTACTTCGGAGCAAAAGAGCACTGATGATCATAACGAAGACCTAGACTTTGAGACCTACATCCTCAATTCTATCATAGATGTCTTTTATAATGACTTTAATATTTCCATAGCTTCTTTGTTTGAAGTTGATGATCTTTCTTTTCAAAAGTGAATGCAATGAAATCTGAATTTGCTTATTTTTGTGATGTGTTCGCTAATGGTTATTCTATTTATGATGATCATTTCATGCATATGTTTGATGTCAATTCCATGTAAACTAAATCATTTAATTTAAGCACAGATGATAATCTTAAAAATATACTGCTTGCTTCTGGCTTAACTCATTATGAGAGAGAAAATATGGAAAAAATCTTAAAAAAGAGACAGAAAGTATTCACTTGGGGTTATGAAGACATGCCCGTAATTGACAGGGAGATCTTAGAACACAGAACCCCCACATACCCTCACATAGCGCCGATAAAGCAGAAGAAAAGGAGGCTAAGGCCAGAATGGGCTCTCTTGGTTAAGGAAGAAGTCAAAAAGCAACTGAAGGCGAAGTTTTTAGAAGTGGTAGAGGACACTCAGTGGTTAGCGAATATAGTTCCAGTTCCCAAGAAGGATGGAAGGGTCAGAGTGTGTGTGGACTACCGAGATTTGAATAAAGCCTGCCCTAAGGATGACTTTCCCCTACCACATATTGACACATTGATTGATAGTGTGGCTTCCAATGCAATGTACTCATTTATGGATGGATTTTTGGGATACAATCAGATAATGATGGCGGTAATGGATAGATTGAAGACATCATTCATCACCGAATGGGGCGTGTACTGTTACCAAGTGATGCCTTTCGGGTTGAAAAATGCAGGGGCCACTTATTAGAGGATGGCGACTACCCTACTGCACGGCATGATCCATAAAGAGGTTGAAGTGTATATAGATGATATGATGGTGAAATCTATAACCAAGGAAGGGCATTTTGAAGCACTAGACAAGTTTCTGGCTAGAGCAAAGAAGTATAATCTCATACTAAACCCAAAAAAATGTGTTTTCGGGGTCACATCTGGGAAACTATTGGGGCACATTATTAGTCAGAAAGGAATAGAGATGGATCCAAATAAAATCAGAGCAATCAGGGATATGCCCATTCTAAAAAATGAAAAAGAGGTCTGAGGGTTTCTAGGGCACTTACAGTATATCAACAGATTCATAGCCAAACTAACAGCCATCTGTGACCCTATCTTTAAGCTTCTGAAGAAAGACCAACTCGTTGTGTGGAATGAGAAGTGTCAACAGGCCTTTGAAACTATCAAGGATTATTTGATGAATCCCCCTGTCTTTACAGCTGTCGAGACTGGGTAAAGTCTTAATCCTGTATTTGGCAATTGAAAAGGATGCAATAGGGGCGATGCTAGCACAGGAAGGTGAAGGGAAGATAGAGCACGCTATATATTACCTGAGTAAGAAGCTTTTACCCTATGAAGCTACTTATAGTTTAGTAGAGAAAACTTGTCTAGCAATGATCTGGGCAATGAGGAAACTCTGACAATACTTCCAATCATATAAGGTGAAAGCAGTGTCCAAACATGATCCCCCTCCGGTACCTCCAACAGACCCCATCTCTTACGGGAAAATTGGCTAGGTGGCTCATTTTACTCACAGAATTTGATATAGAGTATATGGCCAAAAAGACAGTAAAAGGAAGAGTAGTAGCAAACTTCTTAGCGCAAAGCCCGGTCGGGGACACCCAAGAGTGGAAGCTGGAGTTCCCTGATGAGCATTTGGGGGGCGATAAAGATACAAGATTGGGAAATGTACTTTGACGAAGCTATCAACAACAAGGGGGCTGGGATAGGAGTAATTTTGGTTACGCCAGAAGGAGAAATGATCCCGATGGAAAAAAGGCTCGAATTTGAAGCAACCAATAACCAAATAGAATATGAAGCTTGCATCTTTGGCTTAGAAGCATTGCGTAGTGCAGGGGCGGAAAATGTCACTGTCTACGGGGATTCCATGCTAGTTATAAAATAAGCCACCAAAGAATGGGAGATAAAAGAAGACAGATTACGACTGTACTGGGAATACTTGACCACCGTTCTGTGCTCCTTCACGCAATGTAAATTCATCTATTTGCCAAGGGAAGGAAACCAGGTAGCAGACGCCCTAGCCACACTGGCCTCCATATGGGAAAGTGGGAAGCAACCAGAGGCCAGACCCTTAATTCTCATAAAGTCTCGAGCCCCCTGTTATGAAGAGGTGAAAGTAACACCAGTTGATGTCACTGAGAAACCTTGGTTCTATGATTTACAAAGGTATTTGGAAACTGGGCAATTTTCGGATGACGCTGATAAGAAAGAAAGGATATCCCTACAAATGTTATCTCGGCAGTTCATAAGCCACGGGGGGATGTTATACAGAAGAATGCCAGTCGGGGTACACCTCAGATGTGTCGATAAGGATGAAGGTTAGAAGCTTATGGAAGCAATTCATTAAGGGGTGTGCGGACCACACATGAATGGGACTGTCTTGGTGAAGAAAATAGCCCGCCAAGGGTACTTTTGGCTCACTATGGAAGCAGATTGTGTTGGATTTATGAAGAAATGTCACAGTTGCCAAACGTATGGTGATGTTAGCCACTTACCATTTATGGAACTTCAAGGAATGACGTCTCCTTGGCCGTTTGCTGTATGGGGGATTGACATCATAGGGGAGATAAGGTCAAAAGTAACTAATGGTCATTGGTACATCATTGTGGCCATCGAATACTTCTCCAAGTGGGTTGAGGCTGAATCTTATGCTACCGTGGGGGCAAGGCAGATGTCAAGGTTCATAAAAAAAACATAATCTACTGGTATGGTCTGCCACACCACATGGTCACAAATAATGGTGTTAAGTTTCGAGCAGATTTGGCCGCACTACTAAAAGACTATAAGATTAAGCACCACAGATCATCTCCATATAGGCCACAAGCAAACGAAGCGGTAGAAGCAGCAAATAAGAATGTAACAAAGATCTTGGCTAAGACGCTAAAAAATTACTGAGATTGGGTTGAGTACTTACAATTCACATTATGAGGGTACCGAACTACTGCTAGAACCTCGACAGGGGTCACTCCATACTCCTTAGTCTATGGGTGTGAGGCAGTTTTGCCCGTAGAGGTCGAGATAAGGTCATTGAGAGTCCTTCTGGAGTCTAAACTCCCCGAGTATCAATGGGTCAAAAGTCGGTTGGCTCAGTTGACAATGCTGGATGAAAAGAGGATGAAGGCTATGTATCATTCTCAGCTGTATCAAAGAAGAATAGCTTATGCCTATAATAAGAAGATTAAGCCGGGTAAGATTCGAGAAGCAGATCTGCTGTTAAAACTTATGAGATCACCATGACTAACTCTCAGGGGAAATTCAAGCCCAACTGGAAGGGACCATATCTAGTAAAGAAGCTATTTTTGAAAAGCGCTGCCATTTTGTCTGACATTGAGGGAAACGAGTTCAAAGAACCCATCAACCAAGACAAGCTCAAGAAGTACTTTTTGTAAAAAGTCTCACTAGGAAGAAAACCTTGAAAAGAGGCTATCTAGACAAAAATTAGAGACTAAAAAAAAGAGAAAGAAAAAAGGGAGTCTTGCTGGACCGAAAACCTAGAAAGAGGTGGTCCAAGCAAAAGTTAAGGACATATAAAAGGGGAAGGAGAGGCATAAAATGGTTAGTTGGAAAACTTGCAAGGGCAAGCCAACTAATAACATGAGATGTACTAGAAGCGAAATGTATATACATTTTGTGCTTAAGTAAAATGAAATGGATTGCTTCAATTGTCATTAAACATTGCATAATGTGTCCATTACAAGCCGTTTAACTAATACAAAAGGGAAATTACTTCTAACAAAAGGGAAAACGATGACTTCATTCCATGAGCTAGTTTTGTCTTCTCTTCTTTTGTTACTAACCTTTGAACTTAACATTTGTAATTCTCTTGTCTTTTTATATTTAATAAACTCGTCTCTTTTTGTCTGTTACAAGCAAACTCATGCTTTGTAATGATCATTAGTGGTCTGATCACCGTCGTAGCTTAAGCTTCTTTTAATGACTCTGTGAGGCCAAGTCGCCACTAGGTGGTCTAGGAAATTCTAAGAAAGCAGCCCTGGCTCAAACTCGTGAACAGGCTCCATAATCAATTGTTTATGACCATATTAGCGACAGAGGCAGGCTGGATTGTAGAAAGTGGCAAAATAGAGACCGACAATAAAAATGCAATACGTATAAGACTGGAGGGTCACATGTTGCAAACCCCACCAGGGACACATCCAATGAATCAGTGTATTAAGGAATGTTGATAGCCAGCCACGAATGTCTATAGGGATGGGATGTAGTTTCCTTGTTCGATAATGCTTGGCCTGATAATGCCTAATGTCTTGAGGAGGTTCGATCAAGCCCAGCTTTTCATAAAACCACATCTACAGGATTATAAATATTTAGGTATAGGCAGTATTGGCAGTTGAAAGTGAAGGAGGGGCAACGGGAACTTACCTCTAATAAAAAGGGGCTTCCGGAGAACCATTGCATCCTTGTGAAGTCATCCAATCCAATGATGGTTTCTGCTAAGATGAGAGGGAAGGGATGGAGAGGATCTTTGTATCGCAGCCCCCTGAGGGGGAAACCAGTAGAAATTGGGCATATAAATAGAGGGCTAACATGCGGGGCCAGTAAGTTTCCCCTTTGTCCATAATCATGATGACTTCAAGGAGGGACTCCAATTTGATTTTTGAGTCAGAGATATAGTGGAAGGAAGACCGAGGTGGAAGATTGAACATATACGCCATTTGTTATTGGATGGAACAAGAATCTGGGTTTTCAAGAGCAGGAATTGCAAGTTGGCAAGTGGAATCTATAAGATGACTAAGAATTGCCTTGAATTCCTCTGGTAGGGGGCATATTTCTATCGTATTGAGCCAAAAAATGTGTTTCTGGGGGTCCTAAAATTAAACCATAGCATGGAGAAAAGGGTAATTAATTCTCCTAGTATGAAGTGATTTGAAGACCGTGAGATGAAATGACTTTAACCCGACCCAAGATTTGTTATCCAAACCTTTTAAAATTGACTGCAGGGACCTTAGACTTTGTTCTGTCATGTTTGTGGCTTTTTAGAGGCACTTAGAGAGAGAAACAGAAAGGGGAGGATGAAGGGGATTTAAATGCAGGAATGAGGGTTTTGTAGGGGCAGGACTGTCTGCTGCTAAAGTGATCGCCTCATCGATGAGGCGATCGCCTAATCAATGAGGTGCTATCTCATCAGCATGAGGCGATCGCCTCTTTACCAGGGTTCAATGAGGTGATCACCTCATCAGCAGTACACACCGATTGTGTTTCTTCAAATCACATAGTCTAATAGGTGGGACAGTTACACACACAAGCAGGGAAATCAACTCACATATGAAGAAATGAGAAAAGCAAAAAAAAATGAATTTAATCAAGGGAAGTGTCAGGTTCTGCAAACATTTTGTTCATTAAATCAAAAAACCAAAATTTTGTGTTCACTACTCAGGGACTACATAAATTTTTAACACGGGAACATCAAATATCTAATCCCGTACCCTCAGGGTCATCTTCTCCCCTAGCACCGTCGTCGCTCCCATCTTCGTCCTTGTCATCCTCATCAATCTGGAATACATCAATCTGACACTCGAGAGTAGCGATCCTCGCCCTGCTAGCCTCATTTTGATCCTATTCAGACAAATAACAAGTTAGTAAACCATGCAAGCATGCATACATGTAGAAAGTGATGAAGTTCTTACCCTCCACTATTAGGTGACCTCTAGCATGTAGTCTCTCTAGGCCTCTATCATGCGATACATATATAGACCCTGCTCTAGCAGAATCTGCATTATCAAAATAAATATTGGAACTAACAGTTGGTTTGAGAACTATAGTGAAAGCAGGTTAGGGAAAAGAACATACGTGAGTAGCACCGCCAGGGGTGCATACGGGGGTTAGGTCCCCATCCAAAGTCAAGAACTAATGCGACAACTCCCTAGGGGGAACCCAACATTGGGCTAGGGGGTCGGGGACATGGATGAAGCTGCCTAGGACAAACTCAAAATCGGGGGCAGCAGTTGGCCTAGCTTCCTCACTGGTAGTGGAAGTCTCCTCTCTACCTAGATCCAGTCGACGCCTCAAGGGCTCTCTCTCCCACACCCGAGACCTAACCGGGGCCACGGGCCTAGTAGGCATAGCCTAAAGATAAAAATAGGAGGAACATGCTAAGGATGCAGTGAATTTATAAGAAAAGGGGAACCAGTGAGGATTTACCTGAGAAGTAGAAGCGGCCTGGAAGGGGACCGTCAGCAGAAGGTGGGTGCAGATGAACTCTGCATACCGGCTCTTCACGCGAACTGTGTGGTCCATAGCTGGTGAGCCCGTAACAGCCTGAGCGAGGTCATCACCCTCCAGCTCATGAGCCTAAAGCATACTATCAGGAGGAGACCTAGGGACCCACCTAGCTCTAATGCCTACCCTCCAGTTCAAGACTCGTTCCCCCAAGTACCAAGCTCAATACCCAGGGCCACAAAGGAGTGCCCTCTTCCAGGCTAAAGGCCTAGAGCGAGTCATCTCAATGGTCCAAGTGTCCTCGGATCCCCACAAGTCATTCTGGATCTGTAAAAAGGAAAAAAAAAGGGAGATGTCAATATGTAAGTAAATTGAATGTAGATAATTTACTAATAAGTAGGTTTATGCTTTATAGGTACCACATCCTATGTCAGCGAGTTCAGGTGCTGCCTATGGATGTGAACTCGCGTGAGGTACCTCTTCATAATGCAGCTAGCACCCCACCTACCGAGGGTAGAGAAATGGTCTCCCACTCAAGTAATGCCCACAAGCAACTCTAGCTCTAGAGCCCAAACCTAAAAAATAGAACGGGAGAAGTTGAGAAGACTGATGTAAGTAATGGGGGTCAAAATAAGACAAAGAAAAAAAGGGGGTCGTGTCATACCATAACAACATGCCAAAAGCTGCAAAACCTCCTGGCCCCTCGGACCACATCATCCATGCTCCAGTATATGTATGCCAAGGCACAGCTACCCCAATCGAATGTGGGAACCTGGTCAAGATCCCGAAGTACTGGTAGGAACATCAGATCGATGGAGCTGGCGGTGTCAGCAAAGAGGGTGGTATCGAGCAAGTAAAGCAAGAAGGCCCTCACCACCTGGTCAATCTCAAGGGGAGAGACCATCGCTACGGCCCGATCCTGAGTATAGTGGCTCCTGATCGAATCCAATTTAAGGGTATGAGTCCCATTCATGTCAGGAGTCATCCCCAGAAGCCATTCGATATATACAGCCTTATCCGGAGACAGCTGATGTAGACTCGCATTGAAGGGAATAGGATCCCCGATATAGGCAATCCCCGTGATGGCAGCAAATGATACCGAATTCAGAGTAAGCTCGCCGAACGGGAGGTATAAGGTGTGAGTCGTATCAAACCACCTCTCCATCAGGGCATGCAATGGCTGGTAGTCTATGCGCCCTTGCTCAGATGGAAGTGACCCACCGTCTCCTAAATTTGGTCCCTCTACTCGTCAGTTAAGTCACTAAAAAAGACCCGGGCTCTATGGAAATTCCTAGCACTCTTGAAAGTCTAAGCATTATGCTATAAATAAAGAGATAAGGAAGTAAAATTTATGCATTTTGCAGTCTCAGGGAGAATTTCAGAATGGATGTACATGTAAATGGTGTAGCTCCTCTCTGTTGATGAAGTGATTGCCTCACCTTAGAGGAGATCGCCTTATCACAGAGGCGATCGCCTTATTGAAGAGGTGATCAGCTCTGTGAAGGGGCGATAGGAAATTGCCTCTTCACATAAGCCCATTGTCTTATCTATGAGGCGATCACCTCATCAATGAGACGATCGCCTCATTGAAGAGGCGATCGCCTCTATGAGGTGCAGACAGGAACAATGTTTGAATTTTGATGCAATGAGGCACAAATTCCATTTTTTTATTAAATAAATGTCCTAGAATGATAATTATGCAAGATCAACCCTTAACCCAATGAAATTTTATAGGAAATTTTAGGGTACTAACCTCTCCAGATACGGAAGAGTAGATGTGAGACCCTATGTCTACCAGAAGTAGAATCGAGTCTCCACGGGTCAATCCTAGACTCCTAAAAGCACAAACGAGGGGCAAAACATGATCCCACTGAGGTATAGGGGGTGTTCTGTCATTCTCCATCGACTAAGAAGTAGGGAGAGATACAGGGAGTACAAGAAGTATAAGGAAAAAAGAGAGGAAAAGAAAAGGTGGCAAAGATAGCAGGGAGAAAGGACAAAAGGAAAAGAGTTGTTTTTATAGCAAGCAAAGATGTAGGGTTTTCCCCTAAAAAAAATTGATGATGAGAACGATGGGTGAAAGTTAGTGCCACATACTAGGGAGGCGAAACTCAAAGTACGGATTTTTGAAGTGAAGTTTCTAGAAGATAGGGCTGTTCGGGTTTGAATCCCCGAAGCTCACAGATCGAGATAAGGCTATTCGAGTTTGAATCGCCAAAGCTCAAAGATAGGGCTATTCGGGTTTGAATCCCCAAAGCTCAAGGATCGAGATAAGGCTGTTCAAGTTTAAATCCCCAAAGCTCAAAGATAGGGTTATTCGGGTTTGAATCCCTGAAGCTCAAGGATCGAGATGGGGCTGTTCGGGTTTGAATCCTCGAAGCTCAAGGATCGAGACAGGGCTGTTCGAGTTTGAATCCCCGAAGCTCAAAGACAGGGCTATTTGGGTTTGAATCCCCAAAGCTTAAGGATAGGGCTGTTCGAGTTTGAATCGTCGAAGCTCAAAGATAGGGCTATTTGGGTTTGAATCCCTAAAGCTCAAGGATAGGGCTGTTCGGGTTTGAATCCCCGAAGCTCAAGGATCGAGATGACTGTTCAGGTAGTATCCCCGAGGTCGAAAGCAGAAAGACAACTGAGCCAGGAAAACCCATAAGTCTATGTCCCTGAAGGAATGAGGATCGGACTAGGAAAATCCGGAACCACATCCCCAATGGTTATCAGGCTAGGAAAACTCGAGAATCATGTTTCAAGTGTTATGATAATGGGCCAGGAAAACCCGAGAGTCAAGTTTCTTATGTTATGATGATCAGGCCAGGAAAACCCGAGAATCATGTTTCAGGTGTTGTGATGATTCGGGCTAGAAAAACTCAAGAATTATGTTTCAGGTGACTGATGATTGGGCCAAGAAAACCCATAAGTCTATGTCCCTAGCAGGACAATAATTGGGCCAGGAAAACCCAAGGTTAATAGTCTTTGAATACTTTATCAAATATTAATGAGTGGCTGATTGGGCTAGGAAAACCTGAGGATCATGGTCACATTTCAGAATTAAAGAATTCATCTCTCGGGTGCTCGAGAGTCAGGTACATTTCTTATCTTATTGTTTATTTATTGTTGTGCATGTGATTTTTTGAAAAATGGTCATTTCATGCATTTGATTTTTTGAAAAATCAGGGGGCAAACTGTAGACACCCGATTCGGTTGGCCCATGTTAGGGGACGAATTAGGGTTGATCAGTTTGACCGGCCCATTTTCAAGCCTAATGATGAGAATGTGAAACTTGGACATGAGGATGAAGCCTGAATCTCTAAGTGGAAAGTGGACTTGTAAACCCAAAGCCAAAAAACCCAAAAACTAAGCCCAACTATCAAGATTTAGACTAAGCCCGTCTGGCCCAGCGCAGGCTCGGGCTAAAGGGGCATTGCCTCAGTGTAATGAGGCAATCGCCTCATCGATGAGGCGCTACCCCTATGGCAGCCCACTTGCAGCTGCATTTAATGCAGTTGCAATCATGACAATCAAGTGGCACGGGCCCCACTCTCCAAACCTCTTTCTTACGTAAGGGAAAGATTTTTTGGGAAAGAAAAAAGGCTATGAGAGCTCATAATGGGCTAAGAGGCTTAGGGGCATGGGAAAGCTACAGAATAAAAGGGAAAAAAAGGAGAGAGAAAGGGGGGAGAGAAAAGAAAAAAAAGGGGGAGAGCTCTGAAAAAAAAAGACAGAACGAGAAAGAAGGAGAAAAAGGAAAACGTCCTGAAAGAAGAAAGGAGGTCAACTTTCCCATAAGAGAAGAAGGAAGAAATTTGTGTCAAGGAGAGATATCACATCCTAGCAAGGGTCTCAATCAAAACAGCTCTAAGGGCCTCTCATTTTGGTATAAAATCTGCACTTAAACTTGATATGTTCATCATTTTGTATGTTCTTGCTTGTGTGTAACTGAGTCTTTAGCATATTTTAGGTTTATCTCTAGTGTGTCTTGCTTGATATCTTATTTTATTGATGGACCTTTGAATCTTTTTGCATGTAGTCATAGTATGATGAGTGTAGAGTGTGTATATGCATGTTTTGGTTACTTAGAGTAGAAGTTTGTACATCTTGGGAGTCAGAGCCGACCTGGTGATCAGGTGATGCCTCTTCATAGAGGCATCGCCTCATCTCAATGAGGCGATCACCTCTTCAATGAGGCGATCGCCCCATTGATAGGCCTCCAAGAGGCCCTACTTTTGTATATGATTCACATCCTTATGGCATTGAGGCAGGTTCCCTTATTGATGAGGCAATCGCCTCATCTCAATGAGGTGATTGCCTTATTAATAAGGTGACCGCCTCATTGACAGGGTTAACCTGCTTCTTGCTCTTTTTTTTGTTTGTTTGCTATGACGTCTACTTTAATATGCCCCCTTTTGACCTTAAATATGTCTGCATGATTGCATGATGGTGATTATCTTGATTACTTGATGGCTTTTTAGTCCGTAATGTGAAAACCCCTTTTTTATATATATAGAGTCTCCTTGTAAGTATCGTTACATATGATTCCTTTTTTTTTTTGAGAAGAAGGGCTAACTATATGTTATTTGCAGGAATTACTTGGTAATTTCTGTCATCGAGTAGTCACTTTTGCTAGTTACCTCTTGCACATTGCCGCTTTTATGTTATTTTAATAGTTTATTTTCGGTATATGTTTGGTTTATTTTCTGTATATTATTAATTTATTTAGTCAAAAAGCGTTGTAATCCTTAATCCCTTCCCCTCTTAATTTTGAATGTATGGTTGTAAATTATTATTTATTTTATTTACTGCGTTTTTTGAGTGTTGGGACTTAAAGGCATAAAATTAGACTAATGTGTAAACTCGGACTTAATTATAAAATCTAGCAATTATCCGAAGGCAATTTCGTTACGTGTGGTAAATGAGGAAATAATTAAATAATTAAATGGTAATAAAACGTAAAGCACAAAAGGAGGCCAACCACAAGGTTGGGTGAGCATTCAAACACTCATACCCAGTTTCTGAACCCGATCTCTGATGACTACTTTTGGGAACCTCCATGGGATCCAGTTGCTGTACAGTGTGTCCAGGCTTTTATCCGGGTGGCGACTCCATCTTCGAATAGGCCCATGACCTATATCATATTTCCTAGTGGGCCTCGAGCCCACACAGTGCCATGGTCGCCAAACACTTAAGCGCGCGGTAAACCCCACCGCCTACAGAAACCACAAAAAACAACTGCCAAAAAAATAAAAAATAAAAAAGAAAACAACCTTATAAAAATGATAATAGACCAAAAACCACTACCAAAATAAACAAAAACAAGCAAAAAAAATAATGAGAAAAACAACCTCATAAAATTGAAAATGAACCAACTAAGACGATAAAAAAAATGCCAAAACAACAATATAAACACAATACGAAAAATAACTAGAAAAATAACCTTAAAAAGCTAAAAATGAACGAACAAAAAAAACTAGAAAAAAAAACCAAAAATGAAAAAACAAAAAAATAATCTCATAAAATTGAAAATGAACTAACAAAAAATAAAGGCCAAAATAACTAGAAAAATAATCTCATAAAACTGAATATGAACAAACAAAATAAAAAGCTAGACAACCAAAAACTATAAGAAAAATAACTCTTTTTTTAAAAAAAAACCCAGAAAAAGAACCTCATAAATTTAAAATTGAACCAGCAAAAAAATAACAGCTAAAACAATGAAAAATAACCTCATAAAACTGAAACTGAAACAACCAAAAACACTAACTTTATGAAATTGAAAATAAACCAATCAAAACAATAAAAAAAATTCCAAAAAACCAAAAACAACTTAAAAAAATGAAAATGAAACCACCAACAAGAATTGCCAAAAAAAAAAAAAAGAAAACAATCTCATAAAACTGAAAATAGACTAGCCAAAACAACCAAAAACCAGTGCCATGACAAACAAAAACAACCAAAAAAACAATCTCATAAATTTGAAAAGGAACCAACCAAAATAATAAATAAAAAATTTCCAAAACAATAAGATAAACAACCAAAAAATAGATAAACAACCAAAATATCAAGAAAAATGACTAGAAAAAGAACCTCATAAAACTGAAAAATGAACCAATAAAAAACAACCGCCAAAACAACCAAAAAAATGATCTCATAAAACTAAAAATGAAAATACGAATGTTTCCTCAATTTTTTTCAAAATTTTTTTATTTTCTCCATAAATATGTCACTTTCATTAAATCAAATGGCAAGTTCAAATAGAAGAACAATAAGAAATTTGAGAATCCATCACAACCATCTATTGTTGATTTTGAAACTATGATAGATAAAATTAAAAATTATTAAATTATTTAAATATAATTTTAAATTTTAAAAGTAATAAAAAATAAAATCAAAATTGAAACTGTAAATGGTGGGGTTTAGCGCGCGTCCAAGATTTTAGTAACCATAGCATTGTTTGAACTCAGGGCTCTAGAGAACACACTATTATATCACAAAGACATAGCATGCAGATGAGGAGTCACCACCCAGGGTAATAACTGGGACAATTCAAAGGTGGTGATAACTTGATTCTTTAAAAGAAAGTTAACACCACAACCAGGAGAATATCAACTTCTCTTAGCCTAGTGTTTATTTAGAATTAGTTTATTAATTATTACCTTATTCTGTAATTACAAGTAAATTCATTTTAAACCCTAATTATCATTCATCTAACCTAAGGCAACTAATCATGAAATGGCAGTTAAAAATTGCATTCATATAATGAGAAATCCTTAAATTAGTCTAAGCTATGTTAATTTTAATTAGGTGAGTTAAGGATTTGTCCTAGCTAAATGGTTATAAGTGTTTCACATATATCACACATCTAGTGTGATAATTTAGGTGCGAATTTTCTATTATCTAACTCAGTCTTCAGTGCATGTACAAGGCATGTCGAGTGTGATCTCCATTTTATACATTAATTAGTTTTGTCTAAATAGGTTATTGTTCACTCCATCTTCTCTCATGATCAGTTAGCTAATATCTTAACGAAGCCATTACTGAAATAACCATTCTTCTTTATCTTCAAAAAGCTTTGGTTGCACAAGTTTACACCATCAGCTTGAGTAAGGATATTAACCATATATACTACTAACAACCTTTAATTACAATTTTTGTTATTTGTTATGTAATCTTTATCCTTTACACAAGTGTAAATCTAATTTGTATTCTATATAGTTTGTATTCTACAACATTGATATTATTATTAAAAGCTAATACATTCCATTCTCTGAGTATATGGAAAATCTTACATGGATTAGAATCATATGAACAATACTCATATATAGTTAGTCAAAACCTACGTACAATAAGATTTGAACCTTAAACCTCATTGTGTGATTGAAGTAAAATAACTATTACACCACCACTTCACTACTAAGAAAATATATATTTTTATATTTATACTGGCATAAACTCCATCTACATTTAAATTTGTCACAATAAAATCAATTAAAGTAGAAATTGCATGCCTAAAGTTTTTTTTTCACTATGAAACAACTAGGCAAATGTAAATTCTTGCACATTGCACGAGTGATTTTATGTTGTGACAATTAGGGTGTAATCAAGTCAAATGGTTCATGATTTTTTCGAAGCTCAGCTCGAAAAATACTCATTCAAGTTTCATTTGTTAAGCTAAATGAGCTAAGCCTAAACTCTATTTTGAGGTTGTAGCTAAATGAGTCGAGCTTGAGCCTCCTTAAGTTCAGTTCATTTAAGTTTGCAACTAAGCTCATATACTAACTTGTTAATTTAAATATTAGTATTATATGGTATTTATATAGAATTAAATTACTAAACAAATATTAATTATATATTTTTGATGTGAAGTAATATTAATATAAAGTATAGTATTAAGTAAGTATAATATAATACAATTGAAGTTTTTAATTCTAGTAAAAAAATTATATTTGTAAAAAAATTATTAAATATTACAATAAAAATTAGATATTAATAATAAAATTATATAGCTTTTGTATTAATTAATATTAATATTGAAATTTCCATTAAGTAAATATACTTTAAATTATTAAGAATTAATATTAATTAAATATAATTTTAATTTGATGATAATTTTTGTAGTTTTGAAGTAAATTAGTATTTTTATTAAGTAAATAAAATTTTTATTATGAAGTAAATATAATATCAATTAAAGATTATGTAATATTAATTTAGCAATAAGCAAATAAAGCCTAAATTACTAAGTATAATAAGAAATCATACATGTTATATGTTGAGCTTGCTTCACTCACAAGCTCGGTTTAAACCCATCAAACATGAACTCAAGCCGAGTTTAAGTCAAACTTTTAAAAATTTAATAAGCTCGAGCTTGGCTCGAGTTTGTTAATTTTTAAATGAGTTGAGCTTGAACTTGTAAAAGTTTGACTTGGTTATATCTCTAGTGACAATGAAATGAAGTCCTTAAATTTATTTATTATTATTCTATCAATGAATTATATATTGCATATTTTAAAAACAAATCAAAGAATTATTATAAAGAGTGAGTGAGTGGTGCCATCCATTGCTTTGAGAATATAAAAATTTATGAATTGCAAAAAGAGAGCACACACACACACACACACATAGAGAAACAGAGTATGAGAGTGAAGGATTTGAGAGGGGTCAAAAGTGTGACACCCCTTACCACCAGCACTCTCATTAGATGGGTGTGATCCTAAACCCACCTAATTAAAACACATATGTGAATGAGTATCACTTCTAAACTAACTTTAACAATTCATAAATATTTATCTAACTAAAACTATAATTATAAATAACTTAACTACATCTTTAAACAAAACAACTTCCCTTTATAGTACAAATAAATAACCATAAAAAAATATATCTTATTTTCTAAATTCTATTCCAATTGACATATTTATGAAACCAAAATTTACAAGGCTTCATATATAACTTTATGATTATTGTTCTTGTTCACTATATCTTTACAAATTAACTAGATAAAACTTAGCCACCTATAATGACCTTGTCTTTAGGATGATTAGTTGTACCACAAGTTACACTTTGTATGGCTATCCATAAAAGCTAATTACTCTTAAAAATAATCAACAGAGAGTGATGAATATTTTTGTAAGAAAATACTCAGTAAGTGAACAAAATAGTAGAAAAGGTGCAATATGGCTAAAATATCAAGGAAAAATAATAAAGAAAGTTTACTTAAAGACAGAAAGAATATTGCACAACAACCCAAATTGGAATGAGCATTACAAGTAATTAATTTATTATTTCATATACTAATATTCATTGAAAATTTATATAAATATAATTTTAGATAACTTATTTATAGCTTACATGCGGTCTTTGGCAAATAAAATATTTTGCATAACCCAGTTACATCTGTGCAACTTGCTTACTCGAATTCAAGCTTATCTTTCAAAAAATTAATATATTAATGATTAAAATAACATTTGATTGAACTCTATGGTATATTGAATAAGATTCTCAATCCAATTCAATTCTAAAAAATATTTAAAAATATTCTCAAAAAATTTAGAGCATTGTACAACATGTATAAACAAATATCAATGTGGCTAGTACTCACACCACACAATAATATTGCCTGATATACCTAAAGGATCATGAGCCTCTTGTCCTAAGGAATTAAAACATTCAAATCACAACACGACCACAACAAAACATTCCATTAATTATTTGTCTCAGATAATGAAAGGTTGTGTCCTAGACACTTTGTCAATTCATTGACCCTATCATACCCCAAATATGGACTTACTATCTCTTAATGACACATGCACTTGTGCTCATAAATTTTCTCTTCATTAAATGCTCATCTAAGCTAGTAAATCATTATTAGTATTCATTGCTCTTAATCACAAATTCTTTTAAGGAAAAATACACTTTCTATTTATTTTCTTATACATATAGTACTTTGATTTGGCCCTTAAAGTTATATGGTCAAAGCTTTATAAGTATACACTTGAGAATTTTTTTGGTTTATATAATTTTCGTAGCTTTATTTTATTTATTTATTTATTTTCATCAATGCTTTTTAAACCTAGGAGCACTATAATTGAATATTCTTGATACTATTTTTACGATGTTATTTATATTTATCTTTGGTTATTTTATTATTATTATTATTATTATTATTATTATTATTATTATTATTATTATTATTATTATTATTATTATTATTATTATTATTATTATTATTATTATTATAAAGCTTAGAATCTAGCTTAAGTAAATAGTTTTCATCTTAAAGCCTAAGAAAATTAATGAGATATTTACCAAAAATGCATAGTTTTTAGGCTTATTTATTAAAATGCACCTACTTTTCATTATTTACGTTTATGCCCCGCTTGGTTTCTCGCATGTCTCTTTTTTATTTTGCATTTTCCTTTTTGCCCCTTTTTGTTTTTAGGCAGTTTATGAGCAATTTTTGAGTGAATTTTTTTTTATTCTTCATGTTATCTCTTCTTTTTTTTGAACAATCGTGTTATCTCTTCTTGAATTGAAAACTTGCATTGTTTATTTTGACTGACTATGTTTCTTTGTGTATATAGTGTTTTTCCTTTTTCGTGAATGATTAAATGGTTGAAACTCATTTTGAAAAGAGTAAAAATATTGATGCTTTGAAGATCGATAAGTCTAAATCTATTGAAACAAGGAAGAAGATGATTTTCAGGTCTACAAAAAAGGGCATTAAGAAGGATGGGTCTCATGGTGGTAATGTTGGCGGTTCATCTGGTAAAATGGGTAGGTATAGTGGCTCTACTGGTAGGAAAAGGGTTCTAGGATTTTAGAATAGGGAGATAAGAGACTGAATAAGAAGTTAAAAGTAGATGTTAAACAAAAAAATATTATTGGTGATGATGGTTCTTTCAAGGTATGGTCATTTTTTTAATTTTTAGGATATTTTTTGTTTCTATTCTATTTTTATCTTCTCTTTTATTTTTTTGATTTGTTGTTTAATTTTTTTATAGGATTGGGATCCTATGAATATTTCTTTGTAAAGATTGCCTACACTTTATCTTATGATGTTATTGTTCATTTAAAACAAGTTTTAAATGACCATCAACTTGCTTTGTTTTGGTTTTCATGTTTTGAGTATTTTCTTGATCTACCTAGTTTTGAGATACAATGTTAGTTAATTCATTTTTTACTATTGAGAGATTTGAAACAACCTAAGATTAATGAATTATGGTTTGGTGTTTGTGGAAAAAAATTAAAGTTTAGTATTGAAGAGTTTGCACTAGTTAGTGGGTTAAAATATGTAAGGGACTCTAGTAATTTATCTGTTTCATTTGAGAAGAATAGGTTGGTTGAGAATTATTTTGGTGGTTTGAAAAAAATTAATAAACAATATATTCAAGAGTGTTTCTTTTCAAAGCATTGGGCTAATGATGAGAATTGTGTTAAGATTGTAGTGTTGTTTTTTTTATTGAGTTATTGTTTTCATCTCCCATTAATAAATTGGCCAATCGAAAGACATTGGATATTATGGAATCTAATTTCTACAATGAATATCAATGGTTAAATACGTGTTTGATATGATTTTTGAGTGTTTGAAAGGGAGATTAACAAACAAAGAAAGAAAGTTCATGATGGTTTCTTTTATAGGCTGAATGAGTTTCCTTATGTTTTACAAGCATGGTTCTATGAATGTTGTCTCATTTCTTTCTAGCAATATTTATTTTTTTTAGTGATGGTAAAATACCATGGATATTGAATTGGAGTTGTAATAGTACTCCTAGCTAGAAGGTGCTTGTGCGGACTGTGTTTTCTAAGTCAGCGAAAAAGGTAATGTCATTGATTTTTTAATTTTTTTCTTATTGTTTTTATTTTTTGATTGATTGTTTAATTATTATTTTTTTCAGTTAAAGTTGTGAAATATTTCTCCTAATGGTGATGAAAGGGATAAATTGATTTTGGGTGACTTTTTTGACAAAGGAAAAGGGAAGTGTGCTGATGTTGGTGTTGAGGATATTGGTGATGATTTTGTTAATCCTTTAGCATCTATTAAGCATAGTTCCTCTTCAAATTTTCATGGTAAATTTTCAACTGAATTTGAAAGATTTATGGAGAAGTAGGAGTCTCTTTCTAAAGAGTTGAATGAGTTGAAATGTGATATGAAGAAGAATTTTAAAAGTGTATTTTCTTGTTTGAAAGTGTTAATGAAGAAATTTAACCTTAATGTTGATGGGGTCGGTGTTGTTGAGGCACGTTATAGTCTTTTGTAGTATACAATTTGTATAATATATGAATTTTAAATGCCATGTATACTTTTTTGAACATGTATCAAATTTTAAGGAAATAATGGATACATCAAATTATGGAGATGATGATGATGGAGTTAATGATGATAATTCATATGAGACTATTTAATTTGTTTTAAAAATGAAAGACAAAGATGGAAATAGTGATAAAGATGATGGAAAGGGTGGTGGAAAAGTTGATCTTGGTCTTGGAGGTGATTTTTTTTTTAATTTTTTAAGTATTTTGATTTAAATTTTTTTTTTTGTATTTTTTTACGTATAAGGTACTATTGGTGGTGAAGCTAGTTTTATTACTTTTGGATCTAGTTCTGTTCCAAAAATGAGAAATTTGTTGGTGAAAGTTTAAAAAATTATGATTACCTAAAAGAGGATGATGGAGATGGTGTAAAGGAAAGTGATGCTTTTGAATATGGTTCTAGAGTAGGTGAAGTGAACATATATATATACTTTTTGTATATGTTTGGTTTTTTTTGGGTTTCTGATCTTATTTTTAAATGTTTTTGTTTTTAGGTTGAGATGAGTTTATAAGATGAATCTAGTGATATTGTTGATTTGGTTGATGCTGCTGTAAAATTAGTTATTGGTACTTTTGACACTGTTGTATGTTATTTTTTATTTTATTTTTGTACTTGTTTTGTCTTTTTTTTTCTTTTGAAAGTTTTTTAAAAGTGCTATATTTTTTATATTGAGTATGGTGATTTTTTGGGTTTTGTTTTTTTTTAAATGATTTTATTGTATGATATGTTATTTATATTTTATTTTATTTTTTGTTGATGTTTGGTTTCTTTTTAGATTTTTATCTTACTTTTCTATAAATTGTTGATTTTAGGATGAGAATGTTGTTGTTGATTATAAGGACTCTTTTGTTAGTCTTGTACTCAAGAAAAGGCAAGTCCAAGCTGCATCTTTTTTGAAGTATCCATATTTAAATGAGTTTAGTTCAACCGACGACTCTGCAAAGGGAAGTAAGAGTTATATGGATTTGACTATAATGAAAGGAATTGGTCCTTTAAGTTTGAAGATTGATGAACCTTTGAAATTTGAAACTCAGAGAGAGTTAGATTTGTGGCTTGAATTTGGTTTGAAGAAAAAGAACAAGTATTTTTTAAAAATTTAAATTTTCTATTTGATTTATTTTTCTTATTTTTTCTTTTATTTTATAGTTGTTGTTATTATGTTTTTTAGGAAAAAGGTGTATGCTGATGATGATGATATCTTTTCTCCTGGTTTGAAACTTGGAGTTACTATTATTTCAAGGAAAAGTTGGTTTTACACTTTGAATTATTGTGGTCTTTCTCTCACATCTTGTGTAAGTTTTATTTTTTTGTTAAGTTTTTGTAGTTTAAATTTTAGTTTATTTTTTAAAAAATAAATAAATAAGTTTTTGTTTAAGTTATAGTATCATATACAGATAACATACTGAACATATACTCTTTTTAAGTAGTAATTTTGTTATTTAATAAATATTTTATAATCTTTTAAGTATTTTTTTCTTTTTTGTTTTTCAGCATATTGATGTGTTTTTTTATTATCTAAGGGAGAAGGGAAAAATCTATCCTTAAAGTTGTTTGAAGTTTACAACAAGTGATAATTTGTTTGATCAAAGGATTCAAACTTTATATGCTAAATATCCCAATAAACAAAAAGATACTTTGCTTGTTTGTATTGATCATTGTGTTTCTAAATACTTGCTTGTGTATTTTATGTTCTGTAACAAGCCATGGTTTGAAGTTGATCATGTTTTGCTTCTTATTAACATTATGAAACAAAAGCCTTGAAAACTAGCACGTTTGAGTTTCAAAGACAGGTGTTTTATGTTTATGATTCTATGAGAGGACCAATTCATGATCATATGGTATCATAGATTATGAATTGCTACAACATACTTTTGCCTTTGTTTTTGGATGTTATTGATTTCTTGTCTAATCATATTGATATTGATGTTACTAGTGGACCATATTCTTTGAAGAAATTGACTAATCATTTAGTGTTTCTTGGGTTGATAACCTTCCTTGTTAGGAAAATAAGTGATTATATTGTTTTGTCTTTTTATTATTTTTGCTATAATTCTTATTTTTTTTCTATTTTATAGTGATTGTAGTGCATTTATTGTTTCAGTTGCTGAGTTTTTATTGCATGACATGAAGATTCTTAAAGAGTTGAACATTGAAGATATGCAAATTTGCTATGCTGTTAGTTTTTTTTCTTATGGGAGGTGGAAGGAATCAAGTGATTTTGACTATCGAGGAAGGTTGAAACCAAAGGACAAAGGTAAAGGAAAGGAAAAGTAGTTTGATTATTAGGTTTAATTGTTATTTGGAAAATATAAGTATCTAAAATGTTTGAAGGATTTTAATATTTAGTGATTTTTAGTTTGTTGGATGTTGGTTAAGCATTATAATGTTTTAAGGAAAAAAAAGTTTGATCATAAGTTTTTTGGATATTTATGAATGTCTTAAAGATTTGAATATTACATTTTAATATTAATAAGTTATTGTCTTATAATTATTATTTTTGTTAAAGTTATAATGTATAAAAAATGTATCATATACCAAACATATACTTATCATATACCATAATATATTATACATTTATTTTTTCATGTATTTTTTGTTCATTTTTTTATGATTAGGCTTTTAAGTGTTTTGATATATTTAATAATAATTTTTTAATGCAGACACTTTTTAGAATTAATTTATTTATTGAGTAATTTTTGCTTTTATAGTGTTTTAAAATCGTATCGTATACTAAATATATACGAAAAAGAAACTGATCATATTCAAAATTGAGTAATTTTTCTTTTATAGTGTTTTAAAAATGTATTATATACTAAATATGTACGGAAAAGAAACCAATCATATTCAAAATTTTGTAATTTTGCTTCTAAAGTGTTTTGAAATCATATCATATACTAAATATATATTGAAAAGAAACCAATCATATTCAAAAAATTTTGCACTTAAACTTAAAAAAAAATAGAAACTGAAAATACGCTGGATATCTAAATAATATTTTTTAATATAATATTTTATTTTTCTTGATGAATTTGAATAAGAATGTAAAAAATTGTTTCATACACTTGAACTAAAAACAAACTGAAAATAAAGCAGTACTCTCATGCTTTCTTTGGTGGATTTTTACAAGTTTTTCTATTGTGTCCATATATACCACATCTTCCACACCTATTTTTATTTTTGAGTTCCCATGGTGCTTTACATCTTCTTTTTTTAGGTTTTCCTGGTTGAACTCTTCCTTGTGGAGGTAGGACAACTTTGTTCTTCACTTCATTCAATATGTTCCATGTTTGTTGGCTTAGAAGTGGATACACTGTTGCTTCATATATGGCTAGCATTTTTTTATGGTGTAGTATGGTAAAGAGTATGTGTATGGCTCTTGGTTTAGCTCTTTTAGAAATGTTAATGCATGCTCACATGGAAGTTGGTCAAGCTAAAATTTGTTGCACATGCATGTTCTTTCTTTAAGGTCAACTATATTTGGATTTTCATCACAAAATACATTAAACAATTCATCATTTGATCTTCTGACCTATAAATAAATTTTAATGAACATAAAAAAATTAGCATTTATTGCAGATTAAGAGTATCATATATGAAACAAAAGCCAAAGGTATATAAAACTTACCTTGAGTTTCAGATTTAACATAGTTTTCAATGAGCTTTTGAACAATTTTTTTTTTTTTGCAAGTTTTTGAAGGTAGCTCTTACAATATCTCTATTTGTTAAATTCTATTCTTACACTAATAATCTTAGGTATTCTAGAATAGTAGTGATTGGAAGATCTCTTGCACATTTAATTGTTATGTTAATGGATTCATCGATATTTGATGTCATTATATGATATCTATTATTCACTGAGTGCACTTTCACGCACCTTTGGTATCCAATGGTTTCCAAGTAGTGCTTGACATGTATATCCAGCTTCTCTATTTCTTATATATATCTCTCAAACTCTTTTATCTTATAAGACATTGCAACTCCCATAAACAATTCTTTTATTTGAGATGTTTTTTTTTGAAATTTACTTTGATGTTGTTGATGATATGAAACATGTAGAATGCATGAGATGCTTCAAGATAAACATTTTAATTGTTGATTGAATGTTGTCATACCTATCAGACAATATGCATAGTTTTTCCCTCATCCCATATGTTTTTTTCAATTGAATGAAGAACCATTTCCAAGATTAATAATTTTTTGAATTAGCAACAGCAAAGCAAGTGGGAAAATTTTACTTACTGCATCTTGCATTGATGCTATGAGAACTGTTCCTCTAAATTTTGATTTGAGAAAAGTTCCATCTATGATAATGACAGGTATACAATGTTGCCATCATTTTATACTTGCATGAATTGCCATGAAAAGGTAGAGAAATGTGTTATCTTCATTGGTTTTTATGTCATTAATTGATCTAGGGTTTATTTTTTATATCATATACAAGAAACTTGGCAGCAACGAATATGATTCTTCCAATTTCCCTCGAATATATTCAAGAGCTCTTTCCTTTAACCTCCAAGCTTTTATGTACTTGATGGTTATGCTATATTCTTTCTTTATATCTTTGATGATGTTAGTAGGAGTATACACCATTTTTATGTTGTTGTATCTTAATTTAATGCAAATTGTAATTAATGTTTTTGATGCTTGATGATGATTCCCTAGTCTGACTTCAAAGCTATAGTTATGTATGTCCATGAATTCTCGAATGAGAAATATTGTTGTTTTATTGTAGCTTGATGCTTTCATTTTTTGCATGCAATTTTCATCCAAACAATGGACATACTACTTTTTGGTTCATGATTTGAAGACTTGGAACTAAAAATTCTTTGAAATTGCATAGAAATGCATAACAGTTTTCAACGTCTGTTTGTCTTTATACAATTGTCCTTGTTTGATTTCTTTACAATTTATATCACTTATTTTTAACTGTAGACAAAGAGGGCTTTGGACTTCATTTTCTTCATTTTGACTATTTTCCTTTCCATTCATTATTGCATAATGAAGAATATCTGATGTTTTTTTGCTTATTGAGTGATGCTCTGAAGTTGTTATTATTATTGGTGTAGTCTTATAAAAATTGCTCTGGTTTGAATTTGATGTGATGCAAAGGGGATACTTTGTTGTATCTGATTCAATTGCCTTTGGCTATATATTAAACATTAGACTTGAATCATCTTCAATTTATAGTGTTAGAAATTGTTCTTTCAGTTGGTAATAAATCTCTAGACTATGTTCTTCAATTTAGATTTTGAGATGTTTAGAAATTGTCTTGATAAGTCATTAGTAGCTATAGTTTTTCTAAATATGTATTCCACTGACTTGAAAATTTTTGTAAATGAAGCTGTCAGTCCATTCCCCATTGTAATGAATGAATGCCAATAAATTTTCTATTTCTGAAAAAAAAGGTATCAGAAATGAAAAATATACTGATTGTATACTATTTAGTTAACATGTATGTAGAATTCCTATTTGTTTTTATGACGTTATTTTTAATATATATATATATATATATATATATATATATATATATATATATATATATATATATATATATATATATATATATATATATATATATATGGTTAAATGTATATCATTATATCCTTTATTTTTGAATATTATACATTTTGAAATTAATTTTTTTATTATCATTAAAAGAAAATTGATATTGTAATTTGGAGGGAGTATCAAAATCTAAATTGTAATTTTTTAATGCTAATAATCAAAGGCAAATATTATAAATTTGCTCAAATTTGAATATTCATATGAAAAAATATTCAGTTTGTTACCTAAAGAACAAGGGCAATAATAGACAGAAATTGATGATAAAGCTCATTAAATTTTGTAAAAATTTATTATGTTTAATGAAATTATAGATATATTAGGTGATTTGCATGTATTTAAATATCAAAATAAAGCATTGAATATCAAAATCGTAGCATTGGATTTGGATATCTCACCTTTAATATAGTTTTTTTTCTTTCACTTGATTTATTGAATTGATGTTGGATCAGATTTGAAAAATATTATTTTGAATCTAAAGCTTTCTTGTTTTTTTTTTTTTTTGGTTTTGATGATCTTTGTGAAGAATTAAAGAATCAATTTCATTTTTCTAAAGAACGAGAAGAAGGAGAAGTTGGGTTGTTACACTGATTTGCATGCGGAAGCGGGGAAGCTAGAGGAAAGGGTTGGATCATGCAGGTCACACATCTCATGCTTATATAGGTTTTACATAGTGGGTATTTTAGTAATATATGAAAAGTAAATGTATTTTAGTGAATGGAAGCCCATTTTTTGGACATTTATGTTAAAATCCCAATTAATTATGTTTAACTTGGTTATAATCTTTATAATGCATATCAGCCCAAACATATATATTTCCATTAAAACTTTAGTTAGTCATACATATTGAAGTTGATTCTCGAAGGCCAAAGGTCCAAATTGGACCCTTATTTTTTATCCAAAGACTGGATTGGATCGTTATATTTTTTCCATTTGGAACTTTATGTATCCATTTTGGCCCAAATAAGACTTTACACAAATGGTAATGCAAACTGACATTAAGTTTCACTTAGCTGGATGTGTGGGCCCCATTCTTCTTGCCTCATTCATTAGACACATCTCGTTTATCTGACTCATTATACGTAGAACTTCACTAACCTTAACCCCATCTCCTCCCTCTCCTATTAATAAAATTCCTATTTTTTTTTAATAATAAAATTCCTAATTATTAATAAAATATAAAAGAACCCTAATTTTCTTTCTTTTCAAATCTACACTCATCACTAGGTTTTTTTTTATTCATAAAAAATAACACAAAAAATATACAACCAATTCAATAGGACTTGAATCAAACCCACACGTTAAAACCACTAAAGAACCATTCTCCATCACCTTCTGATGATACTTAGCCTCCATTCTCTCCTTAAACTCAGGCTCACCATATATATCCAAGTAATCAAACTTAACACAATTTTGATTAGAACCCATTAAAAATAAAATCACATAAAACATTTGCATTATAAAACTAAAGTTAAGAACTTTACAGTGTCTAAAATCATAACTAGTCTCAGCATAAGCAACAACAATAGGTTTGCCAAGAATATAATGGTCATGTTCTCTGTATGGCCTGTGTACTTTTCATTAAAATTAATGATTTAGCTAATATATGAAACAAAAAACTGATATATAAGAACCCTATCATTGCCTAACAGACCCCTACCCTCTGTCCCAATTCACCTCGCCTCGCTCTGCCTTGCTTTCATATGATCTTGCCCTCATCGAAAGTCCTCTGGGGTGCTTCTTCTTCACTTGATTTTACCCTAATACACACCATAGCCACACTATCTAATCTCGCCCTATCCTCATATGATCTCTCCACAGAACAATCACATTATCATCACTTGGATTTTCATTATCTAATAAATCAATGTGAAGAAAATGAAGGAAATGGGGGCATTCTTCATTATCTCGCCACACCTCAACCGTTTTCATCATCACTAGCTCAATATTTGTCATTACTGTTTGCTTGCCAGTGTTGGTACTTCTTAAGTTTATTTGTGCCTTTTCGTATGCTTAAGTTTGTTAGGCTACTCTTCCATTCATTTCTAAGGCCATCTCTAATCCAGCGGCAAAAAGGCAAAATGCAACTGCCTATACTCTCCAATGCATCATCAATTTCTATTGCATTTTGCATAAAATTATTGTTTTGCTGCATATATGCAGTTCACTTTTACCTTTATGCATTTGTACTTTTTTTATAAATTTCAATAACAATGATTTTTTATCATTTTTTTCAATATAGTCCAAATAACTTTGTTCAATTTAGTCCAAATTTATATTATATTTACCATAGTATTACCAAATGCATATAAATTTGATTTAATTATTATTATGTTTACTTAAATAATATTAATATTGTCATTAAAAATAATATAAATTTTTTAATTAAATAATTTATTTACTTAAATAATATTAATATTTTGATAGAAAAAATTTAACCATAAATTTACATTAATTTAATAACTGATTTAAGAAAACAGTCAACAAAAACATTAAAATTAATAATACCCAAAACCATACATTTAATAATGTAATTTAATAATATGGTAAATCAGAGTCAGATCCACCAATATCATTGAAACATTTGCCAAAAACATTATTTGTAGGAGGTGATGGTTGGTGTTATTGAGCTCTTTTATGCATAATCCTCCTCTTTTCAACTGTCATAAATGCATGAAATTCAAGATCTTCAATAGAATTAAGATTTGTAAAAAATATCTTAATCTTATTTTCTTCTTTGAATTCTTGGACAACCACCTTTTTTCTGATATAATTTTAGCATTTTTCAACAAATCAACAACCTGTCAATTTTCTTCCAAAAGAAGATCCATTTTTTCTTACATGTTTTATTCCTTTAATTGTTTATATTTTCTTCTCTTCAATTTGGCTTTTTTCACGCCAATGGGACGTCCAGTTAAAGAACTACCTACATCAGACGCATCCAAATCGATTGAAAATCCTGAAAGCCTAGGAGATGCTGGAACTACAGAATAAGGAGTAGAATTTTCTAATCCTGATGAATCATTCATAATCCTGTAAACTTGAGTGCAGCTATAATCTTTAAATTTTTTGAAATATTTGATTATGTGCCACACATGATCAAATTTGAAACTTCTTTTGTGATGCACATCTTGTTGCAATAATGTTTCTGCTTAAATTAACTGAAAATAACTAATTAAAATCTTGTTAGAATTAATATAATCCAGATGAAAAAGACATTACAACTAACATTAATAATATTAAAATATAATTATTATAATGAAATACTTATAATGTTTGTATTTGAAGCGCCAATAGGATGCATATTTTCTATTTTTCTAATTCACCCAGTTAATTTCCTTATAGCTTTCTCAATTGTTTGGTAGTGACATTGTAATGAGCGCTTGGTACGCTCCTCACAATTTGCATCTTTCTTTGCATTATATTTTTCTTCTACCCGTGATCAAAATTGATCTGAAGATTGAAAAACACCAACAATTGGGTCTTGTGAAATTTCCATATAGACTTCACATAAAAGCACATTTTCTTCATTAGTGTATCTAAATGATCGAATTGATATTTTTAAATTGTTGAACTGCTTGTGCTTAAAATGGATTTTTGGAATTCTACAGAATATATTGTAATACGTTGTGAAATTTTTTTATGGATATGACACTTATATATAGAAAGAGAATCCCTTTTGCATTATTTGTGTGCTTTTAATTTGAACCGTAGGATTGTATGCAAGATCATCTCAACCGTTGAATAAAAAAGACATAAAATCTTGTCATTTTTTTGAAAAAATACAAATGCAGGACAATAATTATCTTCTACTTTTAATTTGAACCGTAAGATGGTATGCAAGATCATCTCGACCATTGGATAAAAAAGACAAAAAATCTTATCATCTTTTTGAAAAAATACAAAGGCAGGACAATAATTATTTTCTGATTTTAATTTGAACCATAGGATGGTATGCAAGATCATCTCCACCGTTTGATAAAAAATACATAAAATCTTATCATCTTTTTGAAAAAATATAAAGGCAGGACAATAATTATTTTCTGATTTTAATTTGAACCATAGGATGGTATGCAAGATCATCTCCACCGTTGGATAAAAAATACATAAAATCTTATCATCTTTTTGAAAAAATACAAAGGCAGAATAATAATTATCTTCTGCTTTTAATTTGAACCATAGGATGATATGTAAGATCAACTCAACCGTTGGACAAAAAAGACAAAAAATCTTATCATCTTTTTGAAAAAAATACAAATACAGGACAATAATTATCTTCTGCTTTTAATTTGAACTGTCGGATTGTATGCAAGATCATCTCAACAATTGCATAAAAAAGACAGCAAATTTTATCTTTTTGAAAAAAAACAAATGCAGGACAATAATTATCTTCTACTTTTAATTTGATATGTAGGATGATATGCAAGATCATCTCAATCGTTGGATAAAAAAGATAGAAAATTTTATCATTTTTTTGAAAAAATACAAAAGCATGACAATAATTATCCTTTGCTTTTAATTTGAACTATAGGATAGTATGCAAGATCATCTCAACTGTTGGATAAAAAAAAATAGAAAATCTTATCATTTTTTTTAAAAGTAGAACTGCATAGCAATAACATGTGGATGTATTTATATTATTTATTATTAAAATATATTAAAATAATAAATTTTATTATAAGTAAAAATATGTATGTATATGGTAAGTATTGAACAAAACATAAATGTAATATGTAAAATATATAAATAATATAATATTGATATTAGATAAAAAAATATATAAAAAATAATGAGCCTCTTTCCATGGTTGTAGACACCTTTCATTCTAAACCCCGAATTATATCTGTTGGAGCAAAGGTTTTCTTTTCAACATCTGTATTCAGTGGTCTTTTTTAATTGTTTCATTTGTTTTATTATTATTATTATTTTTTAAGTGCATTTGTTAGTGAAAAAGATAACTTTTTTTCCTTAGATTGTGTAAGAGAGGAAAAAAGGATATGCCTAGTGAATAAGGCAATAAGAACGGGACCCACGGCCCCAAAAAGCAACCCGATTTTATGCCTTAAGTACGTTAATGGGCCCCGAAATTTCAGCTTCCCAGGATTTCCCATCTTCTTTATTTTTCTTCCAAGTTTCAGATGTTTAGGGCGTCGGCTTTCCGATCAGACGCCTACTCATTGTGCTCAGGCGACAGCTACAACACTTAGGCGTCGTCTGAGTGGTCTGCTGCTGCATCTGTACTCACAGATGTCGTCTGTGAGAAATTTTTTCGCATTCAAATAGTATAAATTAATGTTTAAAATAACTGCATCTTAGCATATTTTCGTTCTTAGAATTCAGTTTACATACAAGTCCAAGGGCAAGAATAATTTTGCTAACACAAAGAGATGACATGGCAGAAATGAATCCCCATATACTTCACCAAATTTCGTTGAAATAAAGAACACAAGATGAAACTTAGCATCCCAACTCAATTTGTAGACATATTTATATGACTAAGAATTAAGTAACCATCTTCAAGAAAAGTTATAGAGGCCAAAAGAACAGAGGAGGATTAGAGAATCCTTCACAACAATATTTCGCTCTGCAACTAAAGAATTCTAACTCCAAGCAATGAAGGAAATAAGAAAGAGTTCACTCACAGATCAATCGCCCAATACCAATCCTCCCTCTCGATCTTGTTCTCTGCTCTGCATTGTTGTTTTTTTTTTTTTTTTTTTTCCTTCTCGTTAAGAATAAAGGTGAGGTGAAGATAAGATGTTGGCTTCACCCTCTCGAGACATCTCATGCTTTCTTTTTCTTTTTCTTTATTTATTTTAACATCCCCTTAAACTTATCAAAGAAGATTTGTTGGTATACGTTCCCATCAAAGTCATGCCTCAAGTCACCAAAAGCAGACACCTGCACCTTTTATCCATTTTCTTTCTCCCCAAATGTTCTTTTATACAACCAAGTCCTAAATCATACTAAACTTTCATGACAATTTGGTCCTATTCTACTTCTAGATATATACATCTTTTTAATCTCAATTTATTATTTATATTATGAAATAATTTTTTTTGTCATGGATGTGACCAAAAGTTTAGTATCGATAGTGATTGTTCCACAAGAATCGCTAGAGAAAATAAATGGGTAATTCTAATATTTCACGAGAAAGAAAATGGTTTTTTATTATTTGGGTTTTGATTGACGGATGATATAAAGAAAAAAATGAACTTTAGAACTGAGAAAAAAAAAAGGAGGCAAATAGAAGGGAAGCAGAGAGGGGAATGGAGGAATATGTTCAAATTTTATGAAGTCACATATTAACATATTGTAATATCGCTTGTAAAACCCAGCTTTATATATTTACATAGATATAGATAACTATAGATATAGATATAGATTTTTTTTTTTTGAGAAGTGGATAGATAGATAGATTTTGCTATGATATGTATGCAAACATGTAACACTGATCATGTGCTGCTAGCTAGTTATTAAGAAAAGCTATAATAAGTACAAGACTGTTCCAAACAAGGAAAGAAATTGCATTGCAGTACCTTTTATGCATATACTGTGGCCATACATGAAATTATTTTAATTCTACATCTTCTTAACATTGAAAGTTGGGCAACCGAATCTCTCAAAAAAAAAAAAAAAAAAGGTTGGACAACCGAATCCTCTAGCAATCCTCTACTTATACTCGATCTGACCTACAAAAACCCATAAAGGGAAAAAGAGTATTTTTATAGAAGATCATTAGAAACAGAACTAAAAATGAGTGGTGCTGAACAGAATTCTCACCTCTTGCTTGTAACTACTGTATTATTTGTTTGGTTCATATCATGGAATGGTGGTCTTCCACACATGACTACTGTTTATGTGAAGAATGGTTTGGATGGAGGATTGGACCTCACATTGCGTTGCAAGTCCAGAAATGATGACCTTGGTATCCAACTGCTCCATACTCAACAGGAATTTAAGTTCACCTTTAGGCCGAACATTGTGGGCACAACACTATTCTATTGTAGCTTTCTATGGACAGGTGGGTTCCATTAGTTTAATATTTATGCAGACCACAGGGATTATGATAGGTGCAAAGATTGCCATTGGCTAGTAAATGTAAACGGTCCATGATTGATGAGTGGCACCGGTAAGTATGATAATTGTTCCGAGTGGAACAAGAAGGTCTACGCTAGCTATATGCTTTGAGTGTTTTGCGTTGAACTTTCTATCCAACAAAGAAGGCCACAGTTGGTAGTGTTCCGTCGTTTAATTGTGTAATCAAGAACTGCTTAATTAATGTGATTAACAATTAAATATTTGGCATAAGTTGAGCAGATTTAGTTAATATATGTAGATGTTGTATATATTTACTCATTTTTTAATTAACTTTTTAAAAGATGAACAAATTTTAATGCTTAAACTCACTCTATTAGTTGGAATGATATATTTTAGGAAAAATTATCACTTTTATCCTGAATTTTAAATTAATTATCAATTGTATCTTTTGTTAAATTATCTTAATTGACTTCTTTAACTATATAAATAGTGTCAATTCTATCTAATTAATTTTATTTGAAGGATCTAATGGTATTTTAAAAATTATTTTTACATTTCTATAAAATAAATATTACTTGTTCAATTTTTTTATTTTTTTCTTATAAAAAAATAAAATTTCAAAAAGGATTTTAAATTCTAATTTTACCACTCGACATAAATTTTAAAATTAATTTTAAAAATTTTCATAAATTTTTAACTTTTCACTTAAATATATTAAAATCTAACTATTAAAAATTTAATATCTCAACTTTTAATCATATAAGACTTAAATTTGAGACCTCACTTAAGAAAATTTTACGCTCTTACCACTTTGATCAATAGATGTTGGTTATTGATGTTAGTATTTTTTTTTAATTAACTATAATATCTATTTGTCCTCCCTCTAAAGTCTAATAGCTCACATAATGAATATTGTAAGATTGAGATTTTGAGTTGAATCCCTCCTCTTAACATTATAGTTGTTAAAAAAATCTATGGAAAAAATCAATAATAAGAAGTTTTTGAAACAGGCCCACAAAGGCTAGTAAATATATAGTTCCAGCTCCGCCAATGGAAGTCACCTAAATGGGAAATTCAAAGGGAAATTAATCTCATTTAGGAGGAATGGCATCAACTGTTTCAATAGTTAAGGAAAATCAATAATCATAAAGACTCAGACAAACAGTTTTCAATCAAAGATTTTAGAACCCCTCTAAAATGCATGAACTATATATATTTTAGAATTACAACAAATTAACAAAAATAATAATAATAATAACAACAACAACAATATATAGATATACCCACAATTTCAGCTCTTACATCAACTAAATCTTAATTGTAATCAATAAACAAAAAATTTGGTGTCATAACTTTTTAGTTTTTTCTATTTGAATGTCGATTTTTTTTTTTACAATTAAATATTTGAACTTTAAAAAATATACTAATATTGTGTCTCTTGTTGATTTAATGCTGACTGGATGCTCAGTCATATCAAACGAGACTTACTTTTATCCTAGTCATTCACCATATTATTTGCCACATGTGTTGCATTATTTAAATGATAAAATTACCCTTATTTAGTCACACTTTATATCTATAGAAGAAGTTAATGTTGAAGTTATTTTTATCAATTAATAATATTTAATAAGGTAATAAGGGTATTTTTTTTTCTTTAAATAATAGAATACATATGGTACATGACATGACTAACAATTTGTATAAAAGTGGATCTAGTTTAATTTGACTTAGCAATCCAGTCAACATCAAATCGATTGAAAACACTACATTGATATGTTTTTCTAAAGTTTATGTAATATCCCGAGTTTTTAAATATTTTTATACTGCATTGGAATATGCAGTGTTAATAATTTTTGTATATATTTATAATATTTTATGAATTTGTTGTTTGTTTAAAGCCAATTTTAATTATTTTATATTATTTTAAGTACTTTATGTAAAATTTTCCCGATAGTTCTACTTTTGGGGAAATTAAAATATAAATAAATAAATATTAATTATTTTAGACGGTTTTATGAATTTACATGATTTTTTTTAGTGTCGAAATAAAATTATATACATATACGTGCATTTAAATTAAATTAGGGTTTATTTTAATTAAATTAAATTATGTTATATTATATAGTTTTAAATAATAATTAAATGTGTATATATATGTATATGTATAGAAATATTATTAAATATGTGTGTGGTGAATATTTATTGTGCATATAATATTATATATTAAAATAATATAAAGTATAGATATAAATATACATACATATACATATAATATTCATCAAAATATAAAGTTCATTAAAATTACAAGATTGCCATCAACCTCATTTCCATCTTCCCCGATCGTCCCTCACTCCTCCGACGTCTGCAACTCCGTTCACTCACCGACACTGCACTTCCTAGCGTGCCACCTCCATTTCCAGCTTGCTCCACCGCCCCTAGCCTTCTTCGGCACCGTTTGGCTTGATTTTGGCCGGAATGGCCGAAACTTCTCTCCTCATCGTTCACTGACTTCTCGGCCACCAAATCCAGTGATTCCGGTGCCGTTGAACTCCCTAGCCTCCATAGAAGATAATTCCAAGCTTCCTTTTAGCTTAAAATTCATTTTGGTAAGGTTTTGAGCTTGATTTTAATTTCGGCCATTTTTGTTTCTTGATTTATTTGAACTTCAATCTTAATGATTCAAACTTAATTCCTTTACAAAAGTTTCTTCCTGTAGCTCAATCTACATGTGGTAATTTTTGTAGAATTTTTGGAATTTATTTTAATTTTTTGTGAATGTTTTATTATTTTATTAATATTTTCTAATTTTTGAAAATTAATTAATTAAATAATGAAATTTTGTTTTATGGTGATTATAGGTGTTGAAATGAATTATAAAAATTTATTTGTAATATTTGTGAATTTTTATATATTTATTTGGAATTTATTAAGTTTATGTAATTTTGAAAAATAGGGTTAATTATGTGTTTAATTGAAATAAATTGGTTAATTGAGTATATTTATTGATATTATTGAAATATATGTTGAGAAAATTTATTTTGAGTAATTATATTATTTTTTGGTGAATTTTGGGATTTATTTTAGTAAATTTATATATATAGGGGCATTTTGGTAATTTTATACTAAATTGGCTAAAAATGTAATTAAATTGGTTTTAATAGTTATTTAGGGTATAAAAATGATTTCTACAAATTATTTAGTATTTTCAACTAATTAAAACTATTTTTGTAAATTATTTTCAAATTATATATATATATTATACAATTTTTCTAAATAAATGAGTTTTTATCGGGTTTTAACGTGTTTTAGGGTTAATTATGTAATTGGAATTATAAAACGTATTTTTATTATATAAGGGAATTTTTGGTATTTTGTAATTATTCTGTGAATTGTGAACCTCGGTCGGTGAATTGTAGTTTGGAGTTCGACCGAGGGATTGTGGTTGTAAATTTGGTGTTATTTCGAAGTGCGTTTTCTTTGCAGGACCGACTCTACTCTTTGAGTAGAGAGATGTCCATTTTACAGGGGAGGTTCTGCAGGATTTTCAGTAGAATTCTCGTAAAACGTGATGTCCGGTCAAATCCTTATTCTAATTTTGTGTCTAAAATTCTAGATCGAGTCTTTAGAATTTTCATTAAATTTATTCTGATTCATGTTGTCATTTGTTTGTTTAGTTGCACCGAGACCGAGGCCTAACGGATCAGGCCGGCCGAGTTTGTCTCGTGGAGTGCCAACATGTGAGTTATTATACTGTATATATATGCATTGCATATAGGATGCATGACTTAGGATTTTTCATTTTCATTATATGTTTAAACGGTAATTTAATTATAAAATGATTTGGTATATTTTCGGTTTATTTTTAGTATATCTTGATATATGTATGTTAGATATTTAGGTTTATGTTTGTTATAATTTAATATCTATACATGATTTAAATGTACTGTCAAGACCTAAAACAGGAGCCATGACCGGCGCTAGGGAACGGGAATTCTTTTGAATCTGGAACCCGTAGCAAGCCTTAAAATAAAATAAAACATGCAATAATAATAATAACATAATTAAAATAATCTGCAATGGAACTAAATCAAAAATAATACAAAATAATAATCTGCCAATGATATTAAATTGAACATCCTTATCTCATATATTAATAATCTTTTAATACAAATTCAGTTCAAATCCTTAAAATACATAACTCACACAAATATAATACATAACCCTTTAATAATTTTACAACTAATGCAGTGTCTAGATCATAAAATAAAACTCAGATAAGCAATTTACATGATAAAGTCGGAGCGGAAGAAATCCGGCATACGGGTCTACTACTGAGGTCTGATGACGATAACTCTCCTGAAAAATAGTTAACGGAGGGGAGTCAGACCTCACTAAGTAAATTACTATAATATATATACATGCATACTAAATGTCAATGCACACAGTCAAAAGTATATATAATAAATATATATATACAAGCAAACACACATAGATGTACTAAAATCATTTTTATATATTTTTATTTAAAATCACTGTTTATGAAGGATCAAATAGAACCTTAGAAAATTGCAACCTCATAACAGTGTTAGACAACACTTTAGCCATACAGGCTCACTTATTCCAATTTAATCACTTATTCCATTTGGATAGTAGACTGGCCCCGAGACACTAAGTCAATCGAGCTCCAGCAGTCTGATTGTCAGCATGATTGGCCCCGAGACACTTGGTTAACCGAGCTCCAACAATCACACTCCCAAATCATATCTCACATCAGATATCAAATTGAATCAATATAATCAACATCCACAATTAGGTTAGTATTATAGCCTAAATGTTATCAGTGTACCGGTACGTACTCGGTCCTAGTGCTGTCCACTAGGTAGCACGTTCTATTGATATCCTTCATTAAAATATAAAACATACATTTATAAAAATAAATGATGCATGAATTTAAATAAAATATCAACATAAACCATATATATACTAGAAATATACCAAAAGTAAACCAGGTATATTTCGAGTATATATATATATATGTCAAATAAATCTGATTAAATTACAAAATAAACTATAAATATATTCAGAAACATTTTAAACATAATTCGTTAATAAAATATGCATATAGTTTAAAATATACCGAAAATAAACCAAAAATAAACTAAAAATAAACTTAAGTACTAATCAAACCATTATGCATATTTAATCAAAATAAAACATATATTTCTAAAATCATGCACCATAGAGCATATATATATAAAATAGCAACTCACTATTTATTGCGCTCCTCGAGATGGGTCCGACAGGGCCTGGTCCACTAGGCCTCGATCTCGACGCAACTAAACAAACAAATGACCACAGAACATCAAAATAAATCTATCAGAATTCCAAAGACTCGATCTAGAATACTAGACACATAATTAAAATAGGAATTCGACTGGAGATCACGTTTTTCGAGAATTCTATCAAAAATCTGGCAAAACCTCCTCTGTAAAACGGACATCTCTCTACTCAAAGAGTAGAGCCGGTCCTACAAAGAAATACACTTCAAGAATACACAGAATTCACAACCAAAACCCCTCGGTCGGACTCCAAACTACAATTCACCGACCGAGGTCCACAATTCACAGAATATTTACAAAAATACCGAAAATACCCTTATATATTAAAAATACATTTTATAAATCCAAATTACATAATTAACCCTAAAACATGTTAAAAACCGATAAAAACTCATTTTATTAGAAAAATCGTATATTATATATATAATTGAAAATAATTTACGAAAAATAGTTTTAATTGGTTAAAAATACTAAATAATTTTTAGAAATCATTTTTATACCCTAAATGACTATTAAAACCAATTTAATTACATTTTTAGCCAATTTAGTATAAAAATACCAAAATACCCCTATATATATAAATATACTAAAATAAATCCAAAAAGTCACCAAAAATAATATAATTACTCAAAATTAATTTTTCTCAACATATATTTCAATAATATCAATAAATATACTCAATTAACCAATTTATTTCAATTAAACACATAATGAACCCTATTTTTCAAAATTACATAAACTTAATAAATTCCAATAAATATATAAAAATTCACAAAAATTAAAAATAAATTTCTATAATTCATCTCAACACCTATAATCACCATAAAACACAATTTCATAATTTAATTAATTAATTTTCGAAAATTAGAAAATATTAATAAAATAATAATAAATTCACAAAAATTAAAATAAATTCCAAAAATTCTAAAAAAATTATAGCATGTAGATTAAGCTTCCAAGAACAAATTTTGTGAAGGAAGTTTTCATGAATAAATCAAATTGGAGCTAAAAAAAATTCAAAAACCCTAATAGGCTGAAATGAAGAAATTGAAACCTAAGCAATTCTAGACCAAATCAAGTGAAAAAAAGCTTAGAATCACACTCACTAGAGCTCAAGGAGAAGATAGAGACTGGTGGCGTCGAATTTGGTGGCCGGAAATGGCTTGATTGGAGATGAGATGAAATTCGGCCTCTACTTGATTTTTCGGTCAAAACACACCGGAAAAAGGTGATTCAGGCGTCAGGAATGGCTAGCAAGGGAGGAGAAAGGCTGAGGGGCACAGTGAAAGCAAGAAAACTAGCTAGAAATGGCCACAAAAAATGAAAAACTGATCATGGAAGAAATGAAGAAGAAAAGGGCAAAATCATAAATAAAACAAACTTTTAGTTTTTGATTAAAAATCGTGTATATATATATATATATATATATGTCCACCTTATATATATTATAATAATATAATCCCACACACAAATAATACTCATCACACAAATAATTTAATATATTTAATAATTTATACACTTAAAATTAAGTAATCAATATTAAAACTAAATAATAAAAAGTAAGATAATTAATTAAACCCTAATTAATTTAAATAAATACACATATATAAATTTATTTTTAGCACTTAAAAATTATATATGAGTTCATGCAAATTCGTAAAAATAGTCAAAATAATTAGTATTAAATTATTTACGTGTCAATTTTCCCGAAAATAAAATTCCCGGAAAAATTTTACGTAAAATACTTAAAATAACATAAAATAATTGAAATTAGCTTTAAAAAAATAACAACTCATAAAAATGTCATAAATATATTCAAAATTATTAACACTGCATATCTTGATGCAAAATAAAAATATTTAAAAACTCGGGATATTACATGTACATCGAACCATAATTATTTTATTAAATGATTAGTATAATATAGGTTTATTCTTAAATAATCGCATGCTATATTATAAACCTACACTTAAATTATTTTTTAAGTTTATTTTTTGTATATTTTTGATATATTTCCAAATAAATACATGTTTTATTATTAAATTAAACCTAACACATTATTGGTATATTTAGGGTTTATTTTTGATATATGCATGTCAGATAATTAGGTTTATTTTTAGTATATTTGTGAATATATGTTAAACCTAAACACATATTTAAATAAATGATTATACATAATTGTTTTGATTAAGTAATTTATGTACTTAGGATATATCTTTTGTATATTTAAGTATATTTTTAAGAAAATGCATGTTATATTATTGTTACTCATTTAAATTGTTTTTAACCATATTAATGATTTATCTTTAGTTTATTTCATATTTTATTTGACATATATATACTCGAAATATACTGGCTATATTTTAGGTATATTTTTGGTATATATATATGGTTGATTTTATTATTATGAATATCGTTCCACATTAATTATTTATAGAATAAATGATTTATTCTAAGTGAAGGATATCAATAGAACGTGCTTCCTAATGGGCAGCACTAGGTCCGTGTACATACTGGTGCAAAAGAATAGGGTTGAGTGAGAGTTAATTTTGGGTGATTATAATTGATTTAATTGATTTGACTAAGATTAATGGTATGTTAGATAGTGTGATTGCGGGGCCAATCACACTGACAGTCAGACTACTAGAGCTCGGTTGACTTAGTGTCTTGGGGCCAGTCTACTGTCCATAAGTGGATTGAATGATCTATTGGGTTGATTGAGATGTGAGGTGATAGATAGTGTGATTTCTGGAGCTCGGTTGACCAAGTGTCTCGAGGCCAATCACACTGACATCCAGACTGTTGGAGCTTGGTCGACTTAATGTCTCGGGGCCAGTCTGCTATCCAGTTTGGAATAAGTGTTCTATTTGGAATCAAGTGAGCCTGTATGGCCAGAGTGATGATGGGGTTGATTGGAGATTGCTATTATTAGGGTTCTATGGATCCTTCATGAATTAAAACAAACGTTTTCTACATTTAGTATATTTGTAAAGGCAGAGTTTGGCATTCGTGTGAAATGTGTGTGTGTGTGTGTGTGTATATATATATATATAAGAATGCTTGATTATTATGGTTTAGTTTGCATGTATATATAGTATAATAATTCACTCAGTGAGGTTTGACCCCCCTTAATTTTTTTTTCAGGAGATCTCATATTGTTAGACCTTAGTTGTAGAGTTCCTCGCCGGTGTTCTTTAGTCCCAGCCATTTTATGCAAACGTATATTTTGAATTCTGATTTGTATTCTAGAAACTACAGTATTAGTGTTATTGTATCGGAAGAGTATTATATTTTTTTGATATTGTATACTCTGAAAAATGATATTTGAAATTGTATGACTAAGTATTCATTAATGAAAGGAGTTGGAGTATTTATTTTATATATTGATTTGAAAATTTTTAATTATGTCATACTTTTTAATTATTTATTTCATGATTTTATTTTTTTGAAGGCTTGTTACAGGTTCCGGATTCAAAAGAATTCTCGTTCCCTAGCGCCGGTCATGACTCCTAGTTTGGGTCGTGACAGTTTAGACCCTCGATTATTAAAAAAATAAAATTAGACACTCAAATAGAAGAAACTGTAAAGTTCAGACACTAAATTTGTAATTTTTCCTAAAAAAAATGTATAGTTATTTACCATAATGACTAAAACTATACAAAGCATATGGTTGAGTAAATAATTACACCTAATAGACCAAAGTCATTGTTACCATTCGACGGTGAATTAAGGTTTTTGCCATTTTTATGTTAGTGGACACAAATCGAGACATTTCATCTATAAAAACCTATCATCAATCAGAACATATCTAACCAATAGAACTCATTACATTTTTATTTTAAACAACATTAACACATACATACGTGTTAATCATGAGTTTTTTTGTTTAGCAGCAAGCTTTGATCGTGTTCTTGTTGCTAATATCATCAATATGCAATGCATTTTTCCTTCTAGACAAAGCCACTATCCGTGTGACTAACGACTTATTGTCTTATCTTACCATTAGATACAAGTCTAAGAATACCGATTTTGGCAACAAGATACTAAAAAATAAATAATTTTTTCAGTTTAGATTTCATTTAAATTTTTTTAAGACAACGTTGTACTTTCACAGCTTCAAATGGAAAGGAAGAGTACAAATTTTTTATATTTATGACAATGCTAGAGATGATCACAGATGCAACACATGTTCATCGTTGGTGAAAGATAAAGGCCCTTATTTGAAGAATAAGAAGTCTGATGCTCATGATTTATGCTATGCATGGAATAAGTAAAAGCTAAAATCATATAATATAATTAATTTTTAAAATTCATTTGTTTCTCTTTTCATCTATTACTGATATGAGCATTCTTATCTCATTAATTTGGTTTGATTACTGAGATGTTTTTCCTTGATCTCAGGATTGAAAATCAATTTTCATAAGAGTCAGGTTGTTGGTGTTACTCTTGATTCTAAATATGTTTCCCAATTGCCCACTGCAATTTTTTTTTATCAATTTTCTCAATTACCTTTGCAATATTTGGGTCTCTTTCTTGGTATATTTGTTAGGCGCAACTCAGTATGGTAGCCCTTCATTCAAAAGATTAAAAAAAAATCTCTTTAGAAGGGCAAAGTGTTATCTCAAGCAGGTCATCTTATTTTAATCAAACATACTCTTTCTACATTACCTTTGTATTAATCATCACCTTCGTGATTTTTTTTTGTCTGGAGGAATTCATATTAAGAAGATTCATAGAGTGAAGTAGGACTTAATGGCATGTCCTAAGGAGTTTAGAGGTTTAGGAATCTTAAATATAGAGCTTCAAAATAGAGCTTTGTTAGCAAAATGGCTTTGGCGATTACATGATGAATTAGATGCTATTTGGGTAAGGATAATTCGATAAGAGTATATAGTAAGCAGAATTAATAATATTTTTGTTTCCACTTCTCTTCATTATTCCTTTGTTTGGAAGGATATTTCTCAGGTGATTCTTGTTTATGATATTTTTAATGTTGTCTAGTTGAATTACTTTTCTTTTGAGGTGGGTGATGGATATAACATTCTTTTTTGGCATGATCATTGGACTTGTAATAGCAAATTAAGAGATTTATTTCCTATTCTTTTCTCTAATTCTAACCAACCTTAGGATTTTATTTGTATTTTTGGCCAATATCAAGACAGTTGTTGGATGTGGGATTTTAATTGGATTTGATATTTTAGTGATATTGAAGATCAACAGTATATTGTAATGCTTGGTATCCTCAATCCAGTGTCCCTTTTATTGGTGAAGAATAATAGAGTCATAAGGTCTTCTTCTTTGTGTAAGAATTTATTAGTTAATTGTCTTTATAAGGAAGTTATGCGAGTTATTTCTTTTTATGATCAAGTGATTTGCTTGATATCTGGTTGAATTTAACTCCAGCAAAGATTGAGCTTTTCTTATGGTTTGCTTTTTTTTTTTATAAGCTTCCCACTATAGATTATTTATTTTCTATTAGTTTATGTCCTATTGGAAGTAATTCTTGTGTTTTATGTGGTTAGTTTTGCAAATCTAATGATAATCTTTTACTGCATTGTCATTTCTGTTGGGTAGTACGGTCTTTTTTCTGTAGGTGGTGGGGTAAGGTAGTAGTTCCATCTACCCTTATCCTCCTTTTTTAGTAGTGGAAAAGCTATGCTTGTGGTCATGTTCAAACTCAAATTTGGATCTCTCTCTTTTATGTTATTGTTTAGTCTTTACGACTTCATTAAAATGAGGTGCTTTTTGAAGGTTAAAATATTTGTTTCCTTAGAGTTCAAAAGTTTGTTTTCTTTCGAGTTTCTTGCTTGGTGTCATGCATACTCACCCTTCTTTAGTTTTTTGACTTTAAATTTATTACAGTCTACTGATTGTATTTATCTCGTTCTATCATGGGTCGTCGACATCAAGGATAGTAGTTTTCATTGCTTTTGTAAGCTTGGTGTAGTTGTTGGTTTTGTTTGCTTTATTTTGCAATGTGCAGGCTACTGGTTTTATTATTTTTTTGCTTAGTTTAGGGGTTTTTGTTCATCACTTGAGTGTTTTCCTCAAGTGGTTTTTCCCCCACTTTATTAATAAAATAAATAAATAAGAGACATTTGCAATAATATTCACGAGATTATATTCCTTTATAAATCCATTTGTGGGGAATATATCTACCAAAAAATGTAAAACTTCATTTTATTGCTTTCATTATTTTTTGGCAAATAGAGATTATCATTCACAAATTGGGTAACAGAGGCAACCATTCCCTTTTAAAATGGTGACAATAGAATTTGAATCTTGTACCTTAAAATGCCTTTGGAGAGAAATTACCACTTGACTACTTCTTCACTAATTTATTGCTTCCAATTTTAATTTGACATTGAAAAATAAAATTATATGAGGCGGACTTTAGTGCACGCTCAAATGTTTAAAGCAACTATGACACTATGTCTACTTAAGACCCATTAGGATATACAAAATAGGCTCGGGGACTAAATTAGAGATGGAGTAGCCACCTAGATAATACCCAGGACACATTGTATAATAACTATATTTCACATAGGTTCCCAGTAGCCGTACAAGTATGAAAACTGGGTATTAGCTTTTGGAATGCCCACCCAACCTTACGGCTGACCTCTGTTTGTGTTTTGTATTTTATTATTTTTAATTACTTGATTTTTTCTTTATTAACATGCAAATTACAATTGCCTCCAATCAATTTTTAAATTTTACATTTAACTTCAAATTTGCACATTAGTCTAATTTCATGCCTATTAAGGGTGGTTCACTGCATTTATACAAAATATACAAAATACTCATAAGAATAAAAGTAAATAATTAAGTACACATGCAAAGAAATGGGGGAGAAGAAAATATTACAATCCTTTGACATGAAAGAAAGAGTAAAATAAACAGAGAATAAACCAAAAAAATAAATAGAAATTAAACCAAATATAAAGAAAAAAAATTGGGAAAAGTGGGGAACATGAATTAAAGTGGGATGATTAAATTCATCCCAAATTCATGTAATAAACAAAATATTAGTCCCTATAAATATATAAAATCCTACAAAAGGAAAACCACAAAGTTCATTCATGGATTGAATCAATACAAATAAGGATGATAAACATGTGAATATTAATTAAACAAGATAATAAAATAATCACATAAAGAAGACTAAAATATAAAAATATGAAAATACATGAAAGTGCAAATCATATGATATATACATGGAAAATCAAAATAAAAATTGTGCATTGCTCTACTAGAACAGCGACATCTCATCAATGAGGCGTTGCTTCTAGACATAGAGGTGACATAACGTTGCCTCAATCCAAAAGGGCGATGCCACTTTGAAAAGGAATCAGTAGAGGCATCGCTTGACTAACAAACAAAGCAACAACTTATCAGCTTCTTAAATCTCAAGTAAAGCAAGATTATATACAAATAACTAAAGACTTGTAACTATACTTAGTAATTTAAATGATTATAATGTAAACATAGCATAAAATGAACAATAAATCTATAGACAAACAAGTAAACAAACAAAAGGAAAATTATGTAAGAAAAAGACTTAATACTTACAAATAGAGGTTCTTACTAATTTATGAGTTTACTTTTTAAAGTGATTGGCCCTCAGAGATAAGTTTTGATCTAAATCTTCACTTGAATGCAATAGTTCACTTTTTTTTTTAAATGAACCTTTAGGCCAAGTTTCCCTTCTTTCTCTCCAAGAATGTCCTCTTCTTTCTTTTATAGCTTTTTCTCCTTCTCTTTTTGCTTATCTCTCTCTAAATTTGCTAACGTCTTTAACTCTCACTCCTATATCCCTTTTAAGCTTCTTATGCCTTTGATAAGACATTCACTTTTTTACCTCTTATTATGTGCACCCCCTCTTTTAGCCACCTAATCTAACCCTAAAACTACAAATTCACATTCATGGATCTATCTGAGTCAGGTGTGGGTCCCCTCAACTTATCCATCATTATCAACTTTTTAATAAATTCCTATGTAAATAGGTTATGAAGAGGCAATGCCTCTTCGAAAAGGCATCGCCTTACTTAAGTAGGTGCCATCAAGGTAGCACCTCTTCAGTTAGGCATCGCCTCTTCGGTACTAACCTTGAGTTGGGCCTTTAGGCCAAAGGTGGACCTCTAAGCATTTTAGGCTACATTGGGCTTTTTTTTTATTTTGGCTTGTATTTATGTGGGTTTTAGTTATCTCGTATAAGGCTTTTAAGTCTATTCTCAAAAAGATTTTGAGCTTTCTTGCATTCAAGATTTGTATCTTCTCATCATTGGGCTTTTATTATGGGTCGATCAAATCGAGTGTCCACAATTTGCCCCTTTAATTTTTTTTGGAAAAACTGCATTCATGCAATCAAAATTTATTAAAAAAATTAACATGCACAATAAAATAATAAATGATAAAAGACAAAAGGATACACTTAATCTCCAAAATTCGCCTAGGAAATGAATTCTTTAAAATTTATGTCGTCAGCCTTGGGTATATAGACCCAAGAGGTCAATTTAAAAAAAAAAAAACCATTAGGAAGTTCACACCGTTAGCCTCAAGTATACAAATGTGAGAGGCAATTCTTTTAAGAACTTGCACCGTTAGCCTCATGTATATAAACCCAATAGGTTAACTTTTCCTTTTTAAAACCATTCAAAAGTTCACATCGTCAGCCTTGAGCATACAAACCTGAGAGGCAATTCCTTAAAAAACTCACATCATCAGTCTTAGGTATATAAACCTGAGGTCAAAGTTTTCTTTAATAATTGGGAAACCCATACTATCAACCTCAGGCATACAAACTTAAGAAGTAGTTCCTTCAAAAATTCATATTGTCAACCTTAGGTATATAAACCCTAAAGGTAATTGCTTCAAAATCTCATGCCATCAACCTCGAGTATACAAACCTAAGAGGTTAAATTTTTCTTCTTAAAACTATTGCAAAGTTCATGCCATCAGCCTTAAGTATACAAACACGAGAGGTAGTTCCTTCAAAAACTCATGTCGTCAGCCTCGGGTATATAAACTCGAGAGGTTGAATTTTCCTCCTTAAAATCATCAGGAAGTTCACACCATTAGCCTCGAGTATACAAACTCAAGAGGCAATTCTTTTAAAAACTTGTTCTGCCAACCATGATTATACAAACTCAAGAGGTTGAATTTTTCTTTAACAACTAGGAAACTCATGCCATTAACCTTAAGTATACAAACTTAAGAGGCAGTTCATTCAAAAATTTATATGTCACGACCCAAAACAGGGGCCATGATCGGCGCTAGGAAACAGGAATTCTTTCGAATCCGAAACCCGTAGCAAGCCTAAAAATAAAATAAAACATGCAATAGTAATAATAACAATATATAATGCAGCGGAAATAAATATCATAAGTATCATAATAACATTTGCACCAACTGGATTTAAATTAAATACTCATCATCATATATATATAAAATCTTTTAATACAAATCTAGTTCAAATATATAATACAACATCTCTTTAAATATTTAATGACTACTGCAGTGTCTAAATAAAATAAAACCCAAGACTCAGATAAGCAGTTTACACAAAGAAGCTGGGGCAGAAGAAATCCGACGTACAGGCCTGCTACTAAGGTCTAAAGACGATGACTCTCCTGAAAAATAGTCAACGGAGGGGAGTCAGACCTCACTGAGTGAATTACTATAATATATATACATGTATACTAAATGATAATGCATACAGTCAATAGTATATATATAGATATATATATAGGCAAATACACACAGATGCTGTAAAATCATTTTATATATTTTACTGAAAATTATCGTTTATGAAGGATCAAATAGAACCTTATAATATCGCAACCTCAAAATAGTGTTAGACAACACTCTAGCCATATAGGCTCACTTATTCCAAATATATCCACTTAATCCATTTAGACAGTAGATTGGCCCCAAGACACTAAGTCAACCGAGCTCCAGCAGTCTGACTGTCAGTACCGAGACACTTGGTCAACCGAGCTCCAGCAATCACAACCCAAATCACATCTCACACATCAGATAAATCAATTCAAATCAATATCCACAAATAGGTTAGTAGTATAGCCTAAATGCTATAAGCGCACCGGTACGTACTCGATCCTAGTGCTGCCCACTAGGTAGCACGTTCTATTGATATCCGTCATTTTAAATATAAAACATACATTCATAAAAATAAATGATGCATGAATTTAAATAAAGTAACAATATAAACCATATATATACTGGAAATATACCAAAAGTAAACCAGGTATATTTCGAGTATATATATACGTCAAATAAATCCAATCAAATTACAATTTAAGTTAGAAATATATTTAAAAACATTTTAAATATAATTTATTAACAAAACATGCATATAATTTAGTATATACCAAAAATAAACCAAAAATATACTTAAATACTAATCACGTTATTTATGCATATTTAATCAAAATAAAACATATATTCTAAAATCATGCACCCTAAGCATATATATATATAAAATAGCAACTCACACTTAGTGCGCTCCACGAGATGGATCCGACGGGCCTGGTCCACTAGGCCTCGGTCTCGGCGCAACTAAACAAATAATAATGACAGAAATCAGAATAAACCTAACAGAAAATCCTAGAACTCAATCTAGAATATTAAACACAGAATCGAGATTAGGGATCGACCGGACATCACGTTTTATGAGAATTTTATCAAAAATTCGGCAGAACCTCCCCTGTAAAACGAACATCTCTCTACTCAAAGAGTAGAGCCGACCTTGCAAAGAAATACACTTCGAAAATAAATGCAAAATTACATTCACAACCCCTCAGTCGGACTCCAAACTACAGTCTACCAACCGGGGTCCACAATCACAGAACAAATACAGAAATACCAAAAATACCCTAATATCACAGAAATACATTTTATAAGTATAAATTACATAATTAACCTTTAAACACATTAAAAACCGATAAAAACTCATTTTATTAGAAAAATCGTATATTATATATATAATTGAAAATAATTCACGAAAAATAGTTTTAATTAGTTAAAAATACCAAATAATTTGTAGAAATCATTTTTATACCTTAGGTAACTATTAAAATCAATTAAATTACATTTTTAGCCAATTTTGTGTAAAATTACCAAAATGCCCTTATATATATAAATATACTAAAATTACTTCAAAAATTCACTAAAAATAGTATAATTATCCAAAATTAATTTTCTCAACATATTTATCAATAATATCAATAATTAATCTCAATTAACCAATTAATTTCAATTAAAAACACAATTAACCCTATTTTCCCAAAATTACATAAACCTAAATAATTCAAAATAAATACATAGAAATTCATAAAAATTCCAAATAAATTCCTATAATTCATTTCAACACCTATAATTATCATAAAACACAATTTCATAATTTATTTAATTAATTTTTGAAAATTAGAAAATAATATTAAAATATTCAAAAATACCCAAAAATCAAAATAATCTCCAAAAATTCCACAAAAATTCACACATGAAGATTAAGCTACTAGGATCAACATTTGTTAAGGGACTTTTCATGAATCAAACAATTCAAAGTTCAAAAAAATCAAAAACCCTAAAATGGCCGAATTCGAAAATTTGAAACCTAAGCAAATCAAGACCATTTCAGCTAAAACCAAAGCTATAATCACACTCACTGGAGCTCAAGGAGAATAAAGAGACCAGCGGTGTCAAAAATGGTGGCCAGAATCGCGAGGTGTGAAGAAATGCAACTTTCGGCCAAAAATGGAGGAAAGGAAGCTAGCCGGCACCGGGGAAAGAGGCTAGGGGCGACAGAGCAGCTGGCTGGGGAGGGCGGAGCTGCTGGTGGCACACCGATGGTAGGTGGTCGGGATTTGCAGCGGGAGGGGGAGAAGGGACGGGTTCGGGAAGAAAGAAGGAAGAAGAAGAAAAGAAAAGAAAACGAAAAGAAAAGAAAAAGAAAAAGAAAAAGAAAAAAAGAAAAAGAAAGAAAAAGAAAAAGAAAAATAATTTTAATAAAATATTTGGGAAAAATCACACACCACACACTTAATATTTAATAATAAATGAAATTAATTAAATAACAATGAAACTAATAAATAAATAATAAAATATTACGGTAATATTAATAAAACCCTAATTAAATAAATAATTACACACATATACGGTGTTTAATATTTTAAAATATGTATGAGTTCATGCAAGTCCGTAAATATATTTAATATAATTAGTAGTAAATTATTTACATGAAAATTTCCCCGAAAATGCAAGTCCCGGGAAAATTTTATGTAAAGTACTTAAAATAATAATAAACAATTAAAATTCAATTTAAATTAAATAAAAGCTTATAAAATATCAATATTATATAATAGAATTATTAACACTGCATATCCCAATGCAGTATAAAAATATTTAAAAACACGGGATATTACATTATACCATCAGCCTTAAGTATACAAACCAGAGAGGTCAAATTTTTTTCAACAATTGGGAAACTCATGCCTTAACTTCGGGTATATAAACTCGAGAGGTAGTTCCTTAAAAAATCTATGCTATCAACCTCGGGTATATAACCTAAGAGTTTAATTTTTTCTTCAATAACTAGGAAACTCATGTCGTTAACCTCAGGTGTACAAAATCGAAAGGTAGTCTTTTTAAAAATTCATGTCATCAGCCTCAAGTGTAAAAACTTGAAAGGTCGAATTTTTCTCTAACAATTAGGAAACTCATGCCATGAACCTTAAGTGTACAAACTTGAAGGGCTATTCCTCTAAAAATATATGTCGTTAACCTCAGGTATACAAACCTAAAAGGTTGAATTTTTCTCTTCAGCAACCAAGAAAATCACGCCGTTAACCTTGGGACTTAAATTTGAAAGGAAATTCCTGAGAACAATTTCATCACATGAGATGGAAGCATTGTAACCACTTTTGACTTCATGTGAGGTCAGTTGAAAAAAAGTTATATAGCCTATGGGGTGTCAGCAAGATAAATCAAAATAGGTCAATACAGCCTCGAGGGTGTCAAGCAGAATAATCCAAACAAGCCAATATAGCCTCAGGGGCATCAAGCAAGACAATCAAACATGCCAATATAGCCTTAGGGGTGTTAGGTAAAACAATTACAATAAGCCAATATAGCCTCGGAAGTATTAGGCAAAATAAATAATAAACAAAACATGCATTAAATAAGGTCAAACTAAAAATATCATATAGCTTCCAGGGCATCAGGTAATGTCAAACAAAACAAGCGACGTAGCATCACAAAGATCATATAAAGTTAAATAAAATGTGTTGTATAGCCTCTAAGGCATTCGGCCAAGACAATCAAAACAAGTCATGTAGCCTCATTGGCACTAGGCCAAATCAAATATAAGAAATTGCGTAGCCTCATGGTTATTAGGTGAAATCAACAAAACAAGCCATGTAGCCTTATAAGCCTTAGGTGAAATCAACAAAGTAGGACTGCATCCTATGCATCAAAGCTAGCCTACTTTAAAATACATCCAAAAGATTCAATATTATTGTATGCATGACTGTGATCTTCCAAAATTCTTAAAAAAAATAATTTGACAACATAAGCTCATATAGTGTGTGCAATGTTTGTGGAAGACATGCATTATTCTAATGTACCTAAGCATGAGTATCTTTTTGCCAAGCGATTCCATTAACAGACGAATTGAAAATAAGAAATCTTGAATAACTTAGTCAAATGCTTTTTCTGTTTAGAACTAATCTTCAAGAATTGGCCTTTATTACATCAAAAGAATCCAAATTCAAAAAATTGAGTCTATTAAAGACAGTCATTGAGACCAATTAATCCAAATGGAATAGAAATTGAGACCCCCTTATAATCAAATTACGCTAATAATAAATGCCCTCTTTTGGTTGTGTCCTTGGAATGCTTTACTATTGTAGGATGGTCATACTCAACCTTTTATTTGCCCCCCAAGTTTAAAAGAATTTATTAAAAAACTCTGTTACTCGTGATGAAGCTCAACTTATCTCAGAAATTGCTCCCCAGTTAAGGACTTGATGACTCTATCACTTTTACACCATAAAAGTATAATCTTATGATCTTTTGAGCTGCCCTTCTCAAAATGAAAATGCAACTGATTTCATTTTATATTCCCTCTTTTGCCTAAGCTGCTCCCTTTATAGGAGTTTTCAATCGTAGTTGGGCTTTTCATTTTTCTCTCTTTTTATTTTCCCTTTTTTACCTAGGTTGCTCCTTTTTTTTTTTTTGAGTTTTTGAACCTAGTTGGGTGGCTATAATTTCCAAATTATGATGATAATTAACCACTATTATGTTATGCTCGATGTCCATATTGTCACTTTAGTTATTGAATGCTCTTGGTGTTGATCGTCGGATGTTGATGTCATTCATGCTATTGATTACCATAAAATTAATGAGCCTATATCTGAGACTTCATATGCTAACATTATGTCGGTCATGTCTATCTTCACAGGATTATTCATTCGTTACAATTAGGCATGCTACCTTATGTTTATTATTGATAAGCCCTTTGTGAGTTTTCTAACCAACTATTTTTTTTACTCACAAATGGTGGAAATTTTATTTGAGAATAAGGACTTTCAATTACTCAAAATTGACTTTTCAAATATTGGTGGCATAAACAAAGATTTTCCTTTTTCTTTCCCCTCATTTTCCTTCCTTTTTCTTTTTTATTTTTTTTCTTTTTCTTTTTCTTTTTGAATATGAGAAATTCATTTCAAGGAAAACTAAGGTTAAATGTGCCTGAAGGAAAGTTTGGAAGTTAATTTTGACATATTAGTCCTCTCATTTTATAGGTGTTTTTCTATTTTTTCATCCAAATTTTTCTGTCATTCAAACATAAGATTGCATGACAATTATAACAAATTCATATTCATGTAAATTAAATAAACAAACATTCATTAGTAATAAAGACAAAATGGTGCAATAAAATATGATTATGAGTTATTATAGCCCCAACTGATAAGTAATTACTCATGAATGTCCAAATTCAAGTCAGATTCAACTTATACTCTAAAATAGTACAACTCTTTAAAGTCCCTTCTACGCATGTCCTTCAATTTGATAGCAATAGGTGGAATGCAAGCTTCTATGGCTATAATCAGATGGTCTAATTCTATAGGTCTATGCTTCATATGAGCCAACTTTCCTTTCCAACTATCTAAGAAGCTCATGAAGGACTTATTAAGTCTTTGCATTGTATTTTATAGCTCATAAAAAGATGCTTTAAATTAAGAGTTTAGGCCATACTGTTTTATGAAGACTAAACACGGCTCGTTCTTGTCTTGTTGGACATGTGCATCCAAAGTGTAGTACCACTTAATTATAAATCCTTTTATGGACAAAGGAAACTATTTTACAATCTGAGCTTTAGACAACCCATTGGCCTTTATGTAGGTGACATACTACTTCAGATGTAAGTAAGGATCATTAGTGCCAGAGTATTTCTTCATATTTGGAAATTTGTATTTTGAAGGCAATATTTTTCTTCCAAATGCAAGTCCAAGTCGACAAGGTTAAGACTAAGCTCATGCTTCTTTAATGCAAACTACAATTAATCCATTTACTTTTTAATTTCTTTCATCTATTCTAACTTGTTTGGATCTATCAACGCCATTATTTTTTCTTTGAATGGCTCACTAATAATATTTTGAGTTTCAAAGTCTTCTTCATTATAGGGCATCTTCCCTACTATTTTAATAAACATGTCCCTAACATTTGTCACAAGTCATCCCTAATCTCTTTCAATAGTTCTTTCTTAAAAGATTCAACATTAAAATTAAAGGGTCCTGCCATTTTGCTCCCTTATGAAGTGGTCCCAATTATCTTATTGCATCTTTAAAACTGGTGACCCAAATTCCCTTAATTTGCTTCCAAACAAGAAGAGGCTTATGACTATGAAAAATGCATATGGATGTCATTTATGCATGAGGTGCAAGTCCATTTTTTAATTTTTTTTATTAAAAGGAACAAGGAAACAAACCAAAAACAAGTGAGTAAGCAAAAAAAAAAAACAAACACATCAAATTGATGAATGAGTACCTTTACCCTTATTCCTCCTACACATGCGTTTAACGACAAGTTTCTTATCTTAGGATTTTTTGTTTAGGTTTTGAATATTAACAAGGGATAACAAAATTAATGTATACAAGATAACTCTCAAGATATAACAAACAATAGTAATTCCTTAAAAAATCCAAGGTCCATCTTAATGGGCCATAATGGTCATTAAAGGCTCATCTTGATATGGTCCGCTTATAATAGGCTTGGGCTTATTTCAAGGATTACTATACAACATGAGGCATATGCATTTAGGGAAAACCCTAAGGAATTACTAAGTCACAATATGAGCTAAGTCTCAGGTAAAAATAGTTTTGGTTCACATAGCGATATATCTCCATTACGTCTCCCTACTCAAAGGGTCGTGCGATGTGGATAAGTACATGCTATGAGTGACAATAGTCAAATTCTTCACCATTAAGTTTGAGTGAAATACAGGCAATAAGGAAAGACCATTGTCAGGTTATTTAGGACTAAGTGCTAATTTTTTGAAAAGGTGTTGTGAATACAAAAGAAATAAAGAAATAATTAAAAATGATAAAACATAAAATGTTGCAATCAATTTCTCTATCCCTAGTGGATTTAACATTATAGGTAGCAAGATTTAGTGTGTGCCCAAGTGTTTTGTGACAATGACACTGAGTAGGCTTGAGGCCTAATAAGAAATACAAAATAGGCTTGGGGCGTAAATCGGAGATGGAGTCACCACCTATATAATACTTAGGACACACTATATAGCAATTGGATTGTATGAAAGTTCCTACTAACCGTCCTTAGAGAACGGGTTCAAAAATTGGGTATGGGCATTTGGAATACCTACCCAACTTTTCGGATGGCCTACGTTCGTGTTTGACATTTTATTAAGTTTAATTACTTGATTATTTTCTTTATTAACATGCAAATTACAATTGCCTTCAATCAATTTTCAAATTTGACATTTAAGCTTAAATTTTCACATTAGTCTGATTTCATGCCTATCAAAGGTGATTCACTACATTTATTACAAATATACAAAATACTCATAAAAATAAAAGTAAATAATTAAGTACACATGCAAAGAAATGAGTGAGGAGAAAAGATTACAATCCTTTGACATGCAAGAAAAAGTAAAATAAACAAAGAATAAACCAAAAGTAAACATAAGTTAAATCAAACATAAATAGAAAATAAACAAGAAAAAGGGGGGACATTAATTAAAGTTGGATGATTAAATTCATCCCAAAATACAGTAATAAACAAAATATTAGCCCCCATAAATATAAAAAATTATACAAAAGGAAAACCAAAAATTTAATTCATCGATGGAATCAACACAAATAGGATAATAAACACATAAATATTAATTAAATAAGATAATAAAATAATCATGTAAAGAAGATTAAAATATGAAAGTACATGAAAGTGCAAATCATATTATATATACATGGAATATCAAAATAAAAATTATGCATTGCACTAGTGGAACGGTAGCATCTCATGAATAAGGCATCGCCTCTAGACATAGAGGCGACAAAACATTGCCTCAGTCCAAAGGGGCAAAGCCTTTTTGAAGAGGTGTCGCCTGACTAACAGACGAAGTAACAACTTATAAACTACTTAAATCTCTAGTAAAGCAGGGTCACAAATAACTAAAGACTTACAACTATACTTAGTAATTTAAATTATCATATCATAAACATAGCATAAAATGAAAAATAAATTTATTAATGAGCAAGCAAACAAACAAAAGAAAAATTATGCAAGACAAAGACTTAATACTTAAAAATAGAGATTCTTATTAATTTATGAGTTTACTTTTTAAAGTGATTAGCCCTTAGAGATAAGTTTTGATCTCAATCTTCACTTGAATGCAAGAGTTTTCCTTCTTATTTTTTGAAAATGAACCTCTAGGCTAAGTTTCCCTTCCTTCTCTCCAAGAGCATCCTCTCCTTTTTTTTCAAAGCTTTTTCTCTTTCTTTTCTTGCTTATCTCTCTTTACACTTGCTAACTTTCTTAACTCACACTCCCATACCAATGGGTGGCCACGAACTAGTACAAAACCTAAACTAGCCCTGAACTGACCCATTTTGAACTAGCCTAGAACCAGTTTGAACTGGAACCATCCTATTTCCATTTCAGGGTTGGTTTAAAATTTTTTGAACTGTTGAACCGAATTGAAGATATACATATATATATCACAATCATTTAATTTTATTTTTATTTTTATATATAACCAATTATTTAATGAAAGATTAAATAATAAATATAGATAAAATAATTTTGATTTAATTAATGGATATTTTTGTAATAATTTTGATAAAATAAAATTATAAATTATTTGCAAAAAATATAAATTTATATATAATTTATATATAATCAAGCATTAATATGACAATATTGCGTTCAAATGTTTATAACTATAACTATAATATATATATATATATATATATATATATATATATATATATATATTGTTTAATAATTTTCAAATATAGATAAAATAATTTTGATAAAATACAAAATTATAAATTATTTGTAGAAAATAGAAATATATATATAATCAAGTGTTAATATAACAATATTGCATTTAAATGTTTATAACTATAAGGTAAAAAGTTATATATATATATATATATATATATATATATATATATATATATATATATATATATATATATATATATATATATATATATATATATATAGCCCGTTGTGGCCATTGGGGAACAAAGTATTAGTAGCTAGTAATGGCCATTGCAAATTTTTTTCAAAAACTTAGTGACCGTTGGTTCCAACGGTCACCTACTTTTTTAAAAAAAAATTATATATAAATAAATAATAAAAAATGATTAAATTGGTCCTAATAATATTTATTTTTAGGATAATATGGTAATTTTAATTTTTTTTTTTCTATAAATACCTTTTTCTCATTCACAATTATTCATATACATACTCTCATTCATTTTCTCTCAATTTTCATTTTCAATATTCTCTTATAATCTTCCTCTTATTATTATTACTCTATAATTATTATTATTATTTTGGTTTAGAACCAAAACTAGCCAATTCCGTCCTATATACAATTCAAGTTTGGTTATATAAATCTTCAAACTAGAATTGTCCAATTCTGAACCGTTGCCACCCCTATCCATACCCCTTTTAAGCCTCTCATACTTTTGACAAGACATTCACTTTTTATCTCTCATGTTGTGCACCCCTCTTTTGGCCACCTACTCTGTAATATCCCGTGTTTTTTAAAAATATTTTTACACTGTACCGGGATATACAGTGTCAATAATTTTTATGCATTATACGATATTTTTATGAGTTGATATGTATTTTAAACCTATTTTAATTACTGTCTATTATTTTCAGTGTTTTACGTAAAATTTTCCCGGGACTTTCATTTTCGGGGAAATTTTCACGTAAACAATGTATTATTAATTATTTTAAATGTATTTACGGGTTTGCATGAACTCATACATATTTTTAAATTATTAAATAAAGCCTGTGTGTGTATATTTAATTAGGGTTTATTATTACCCTAATATTTTATTATTTATTTATTATTATTTGATTATTTTATTTATTATTAAATTATTAAAATTTATTATTTATTAATATTTAATTATTTTAATTTATTTTATTTTTTTCTTTTTCTTTTTTTTTTCTTTTCCTTTTTCTTTCTTTTTCTTTTTCTTTTTCTTTCCTTTTCTTTCTTTTTCTTTTTCTTCTTCTTCTTCTTCTTCTCCCGTGGGTGCCCGACGCCGGCCATTTCTTCTCACCGCCGTTTCTCCCTCCTCCGGCCACCGTTTTTGACACTGCCAGTCTCTATCTTCTCCTTGAGCTCCGGTGAGTGTTATTCTAGCTTTGGTTTGAGCTAAAATGGTCTAGAATTGCTTAGGTTTTGATTTGAATATTTCGGCCACTTTTGGTTTTCGATTTTTTTGAGCTTCAATTTGGAAGATTCATGGAAACTTCCTTCACAAATGTTGTTCCTGGTAGTTTAATCTTCATGTATGAATTTTTGCAGAATTTTTGGAGATTGTCTGGATTTTTGGGTATTTTTGAATATTTTAATATTATTTTCTAATTTTCGGAAATTAATTATTTAAATTATGAAATTGGAGTTTATGGTTGAATTAGGTGTTGAAATGAATTATAGGAATTTATTTGGAATTTTTATGAATTTCTAAGTATTTATTTTTAATTATTGAAGTTTATGTGATTTTGTAAAATTAAGTTAATTGTGTTTTAAATTGAATTTAATTGGTTAATTGAGTTTAATTATTGATATTATTGATAAATATGTTGAGAAAATTAATTTTGGATAATTGTATGATTTTTTGGTGAATTTTTGAAGTAATTTAGGTATATATATATATATAGGGGTATTTTGGTAATTTTACACTAAATTGTCTAAAAATGTAATTTAATTGGTTTTAATATTTATTTAAGGTATAAAAATGATTTCTACAAAATATTTAGTATTTTTAACTAATTAAAACTATTTTCCGGGAATTATTTTCAATTATATATATAATATACGGTTTTTCAAATAAAATGAGTTTTAATCGGTTTTTACAGTGTTTCAAGATTTATTTTGTAATTTCTACATATGAAATGTATTTTTATGATTTAAGGATATTTTTGGTATATTTGAATATATATTCTGTGTTTGTGGACCCCGGTCGACAGATTGTAGTCTGGAGTCCGACCGAGGGGTTGTGATTGATTGTGGTGTTTATTTTTGAAGTGTATTTTCTTTGCAGGGTCGGCTCTACTCTTTTGAGTAGAGAGATGTCCGTTTTACAGGGGAGGTTCTGCCGAATTTCCGGTAGAATTCTCGTAAAACGTTATATCCAGTCGAACCCTAATTTCCGATTCTGTGTTGAATACTCTAGATTGAATTCTAGGATTTCTGTTAGGGTTATTCTGATGTCGATAATTATTTCTTGTTTAGTTGCACCGAGACCGAGGGTTAGTGGACCAGGCCCGTCGGACCTGTCTCGTGGAGCGCATTAGGTGAGTTACTATATTATATATATATGCTTAGGATGCATGATTTAGAAAAATGCATGTTTTATTTTGACTAAATATGCATAAATAACATGATTTATATTCAAGTATATTTTTGGTATATAATAAATTATATACATGTTTTATTAATAAAATATATTTAAAATGTTTTTAAATATATTTTTAGTTTAATTCATGATTTGATTGGATTTATTTGACATATATATACTCAAAATATACCTGGTTTATGTTTGGTATATTTTCGGTATATATATGGTTTATATTGCTATTTCATTTATATCCATGCATCATTTATTTTTGTGAATGAATGTTTTATATTTAAGAATGAAGGATATCAATAGAACGTGCTACCTAGTGGGCAGCACTAGGACCGAGTACGTACCGGTACGCCTATAGTATTTAGGCTTTATTACTGACTATTTGTGGATATCGATTTGATTATGATTATTGATATATGTGAGATGTGATTTAGGTGTGATTGCTGGAGCTCGGTTGACCAAGTGTCTCGGGGCCAATCACACTGGCAGTCAGACTGCTGGAGCTCGGTTGACTTAGTGTCTCGGGGCCAGTCTACTGTCCATATGGATTAAGTGGATATATTTGGAATCAGTGAGCCTGTATGGCTAGAGTGTTGTTTAACACTATTTTCTGAGGTTGCGATATTCTAGGGTTCTATGTGATCCTTCATAAAAGTTGATTTTCAGACAAAATATATATAAAATGATTTTTCTGCATCTGTATGAATTTGCCTGTATATATACATATTACTCATATACTGTTGACTGTATGCATTATCACTTAGGGTGTATGTATATATACTATAGTAATTCACTCAGTGAGGTCTGACTCCCCTCCGTTGACTATTTTTCAGGAGAGTCAACTTCCTCAGACCTCAGTAGCAGGTCGATACGCCGGATTTCTTCCGCCCCGGCTTCTTTATGTAAATTATATACTTGAGTCTTATTGATTTTATCTAGACACTGCAGTAGTTGTAAATTAAAGTATTGGATTTTATGTATTTGTTTTAAAGAGATGTATTATAGTAAAACTGGATTTGTATAAAGATTATACATTTATGAGATTATATATGCGATGTGATGAGTTTTGAATTAAATCCAGTTGATATGGATGATATTGTAATATTTATGATTTTACTTTCCGCTGCATATTATATTTTTATTGTTGTTATTGCATATTTATTTTATTTTATTTTTAGGCTTGCTACGGGTTCCGGATTCGAAAGAATTCCCGTTCCCTAGCGCCGGTCATGGCCCCTGTTTTGGGTCGTGACAAAGTTGGTATCAGAGCGAAGTTCGTATCTGAGTGGAGTTCTGTGTCAGGGCTTAGTTTTGTGAGTTGTGGCCCTAGTTTTAAAGTTGTGTTTTCTATTGGACTACTGCAGTGTATTAGGTTCGAGTATGTCTTGATGAGTATTCCTTGCTGTAGTTTTCAGCGTTATTCCTCCGTTGTCTGTTTTGTCTGAATCTTTCCGTTTGTCTTTTCAGAATGAGGAGGCGAGCGCGTGTCGCTCCACCGGTCGTTGAGGCCGAGGATGATGAGTCTTTTCAGGACGAGGTTTTACCTCCTGAGCCGCCAGTTAGACGTAGAGGTCATGGCAGGGGTAGACCTCGAGGAGCGGCAGGTCGCCGTAGGCAGAGAGAGTTACAGGACGAGGAGCCTGTTGAGCCTGAGTTTAATGTTCCTGTTCCTCCAGTTGTTCAGCCTGCCTATCAGCAGGGTATGTCTGACCCTGAGGCAGCTTTGTTCTATGCCAGAGTTGGCAGGATTGCTTTTGATGGTACTTCTGATCCTTTAGATTTTCTGCATGCGATTGAGACTAGGACTCGGACTGCTCATACCGAGTACCAGAGGATCATGATTGTTGAGTTGTCTGTCGAGGGACCAGCCTTGGATTGGTTCATTCAGATGATCCAGCCTTATATGATGACGATGACATAGGCTCAGTTTCGAGAGCGATTCATGAGGAGATTTTGTCCAGAGCCTCTTCGTTTGAGCTATCGTCTTCGTTTGACTAGTATTTCTCATGGAGATCGATCAGTAGAGGAGTATACCCGAGAGTTTCTTCGTCTGGGTAGATATGCTGAGGATCTGATGCGAGATCAGTATTTCGCTGTTACTACCTATGTTACTGGTTTGGGTTCAGCTTTTGCTGGTATGCCCACAGCAGGTCTTACTCTGGAGTCTGTGATTGAGCTAGCTAAGGAGATTGAGCTGAGGTTAGTTAGGCAGGGAGCGATGCCTGATTATTACCAGTTGGGAGTTCAGTCGAGTGGATCGCAGGCTACTCCATATTCGAGTTTTCATGTTGGTTCGAGTAGTCAGCAGCGAGGTTCGACTCAGCAGAGTCAGAGACAGCAGCAGCGAGTGCATCGGAGCAGTAGACATGGTCGTGGAGGTCAGCGTAGATCGTTTAGATTCGGATCAGGTGCTTCGAGCAGCAGCAGTGGTCGTAGTTCTGGATCAGCGGCCAGTGTTTGTCAGACTTGTGGTAGAGTCCATCAGGGACCGTGTTATCTGACACCACTGACATGCTTCAGATGCGGGCAGACAGGACATTTTGCCAGATCGTGTCCTTATTCTGGGTATCAGCAGTAGTAGATTCCGCGATTCCCACAGCAGTCGATTGCTAGTGCAGCACCCGTGCCATTTCAGTTACCACCAGCTCAGCATCAGAGTTCTACTCAGTTTGTTCCACAACAGAGTCGTGGTAAAGGTACTAGAGGAGGTGCTAGAGGTGTTGGCCAGGCTTCTACCAGTCAGCAGGGAGGTCGAGGTCAGGCCAGAGTTTTTCATCTGACTCAGCAGGATGCTCAGGCATCTAATGCAGTCGTGGCAGGTATCCTTTCTGTTTGTTACCTGGATGCTTTGGTTTTGTTTGATCCGGGTGCCACGCATTCATTTGTTTCTCCTGTTTTTGCTTCTAAATCTTGTTGGCAAGCTTCGAGGATGGCTTTTCCTTTGTCTGTTGCCACTCCTCTGAGTGATTCTTTGGACGCCGATATTGTTCTTTCTGGTTGTCCAGTTCTCGTGGGAGATAGAGAATTACCCGTTGATTTGATTTTGTTGGATGTGATGGAGTTCGATGTTATTTTGGGAATGGATTGGTTGTCTCAGCATTATGCCGTGGTTGATTGCAGGAATAAGGAGGTGATTTTCAGAATTCCTGGTGAAGTAGATTTTAAGTTTGTTGGTGACAGGAGTTCAGCACCTCAGAATCTTATTTCGGCTATTTCAGCTAGGAAGTTGTTGAGGAAAGGTTGTCAGGGGTTTTTGGCATTGGTTAGGGATACGTCAGTGGAGAAGTTGTCACTCACAGATGTTCCTGTTGCTTGTGAGTTTCCTGATGTTTTTCCCGAGGAGTTGCCAGGTTTACCACCTCATAGAGAGATTGAGTTCTGTATAGATGTGGTTCCAGGTATTACTCCTATATCTATGCCACCCTATCGTATGGCTCCTGCAGAGTTGAGAGAGTTGAAGGAGCAGTTGCAAGAGTTGTTGGAGAAAGGTTTTATCAGACCTAGTGTTTCTCCTTGGGGTGCACCAGTCTTGTTTGTGAAGAAGAAGGATGGTACCCTGAGACTGTGCATTGACTACAGAGAGCTTAACAAGGTGACAGTGAAGAACAAGTATCCTCTTCCGAGGATAGATGATTTGTTTGATCAGCTCCAGGGTGCATAATTCTTTTCTAAGGTCGACTTGAGGTCGGGTTATCATCAGCTGCGGATCAGTGAAGCTGATATTCCTAAGACAGCATTCCGCACTCGATATGGTCATTATGAGTTTCTGGTGATGTCTTTTGGTTTGACTAATGCACCAGTAGCTTTTATGGACCTGATGAACAGAGTATTCCGACCGTATATGGATCAGTTTGTAGTAGTCTTCATTGATGATATACTGGTATATTCGAGGAGTATGGAAGAGCATGTATATCACTTGAGGATTGTACTACAGACACTGAGAGATCATCAGCTTTATGCTAAATTCTCGAAGTGTGATTTCTGGATGGAGAGTGTTTCTTTTCTTGGACACGTAGTGTCTAAAGAAGGTATTCAGGTTGATCCACAGAAGGTTGAGGCAGTATCTGAGTGGCCTAGACCTACTTCAGTTACTGAGATTCGGAGTTTTCTGGGTTTAGCCGGGTATTATAGGCGGTTTGTGCAGGATTTTTCCAAGATAGCAGCCCCTATGACTCGCTTGACTCAGAAGAATGTTAGATTCGAATGGTCAGAAGCTTGTGAGAATAGTTTTCAGTTGTTGAAGGAGAAGTTGACCACAGCGCCAGTATTAGCTTTGCCTAATAGTGTGGATAAGTTCACAGTTTACTGTGATGCCTCTAGAATTGGTCTTGGTTGTGTGTTGATGCAGAATGGAAGGGTGATAGCCTATGCTTCGAGGCAGTTGAAGAAGCATGAGCAGAACTATCCTATACATGATCTGGAGATGGCTGCAGTGATCTTTGCTCTGAAGATTTGGAGACATTATTTGTACGGGGTGACTTGTGAGATATTTACTGATCACAAGAGCCTTAAGTACATTTTCCAGCAGCGAGATTTGAATTTGAGGCAGAGAAGATGGTTGGAACTGTTGAAGGATTATGATTGCGAGATTCTTTACCATCCGGGTAAAGCTAATGTGGTAGCAGATGCCTTGAGTAGGAAGTCCTCAGGTAGTCTTGCTCATATCGGTGTAGAGAGGAGACCATTGATCCAGGAATTGCATTTGTTGGTGGATCAAGGTCTGATGATGAAGATCAGTAGATCAGGTGGATTGTTAGCTCAGTTTAAAGTACGATCTGTACTAAGGGATAGGATTAAAGCAGCTCAGAGCCGAGATCCTATTCTGGAAGAGCTTGCAGAGAATGTCAGAGCAGGGAAGTTCACTGATTTCACACTCGATGATGATGGTGTGTTGTGGATCAGTGGTAGATTGTGTGTTCCTGATGTGGATGATTTGAGAGAAGAGATCCTAGAGGAAGCACATTCTACAGCCTACAGCGTTCATCCTGGTGTTACTAAGATGTACCACAGTATCAGAGATCTATACTGGTGGGATGGATTGAAGAAGGATGTTGCCGATTATGTTGCTAAGTGCTTGACGTGTCAGCAAGTGAAAGCCGAACATCAGAAGCCTTCTGGGAAGCTTCAGCCTCTTCCTATTCCCGAGTGGAAGTGGGAAAGGATAACTATGGATTTTGTGGTCGGTTTACCTCGTTCGAAGGATGGATACGATTCCATCTGGGTGATTGTAGACAGATTGACGAAGTCTGCACATTTCTTGCCTGTGAAAGCCACATATTCAGTTGCTAGATTGGCGAAGTTGTACGTGAAGCATATTGTGTGCCTTCATGGAGTACCTGTGTCCATTGTGTCAGACAGAGGTTCAGTGTTTACTTCTCGTTTTTGGCAGAAGTTGCAGGAAGCGATGGGCACTAGGTTGGATTTCAGTACTGCTTTTCATCCTCAGACAGATGGTCAGTCTGAGAGGACGATCTAGACACTGGAAGATATGTTGAGGATGTGTGTCTTGGATTTGGGAGGTAGCTGGGATGATCATTTGTCGCTTGTTGAGTTTGCATATAATAACAGCTACCATAGCAGTATTGGCATGGCACCATACGAGGCGTTGTATGGAAGGAAGTGTAGATCCCCGTTGTGTTGGGATGAGATTGGTGAGAGAGCTTTGACTGGACCAGAGATGGTTCAGGATGCTGCAGAGAAAGTCGCCGTGATCAAGCACAGGTTAGAGACCGCAGTTAGCAGACAGAAGAGTTATGCGGATCCTAGGCGCAGAGATGTGGAGTTTCAGGTTGGAGATTTCATTTTTCTGAAAGTATCTCCGATGAAGGGTGTGATGAGATTTGGCAGGAAGGGTAAGTTAACACCGAGATATATTGGACCGTTTGAGATTCTGGAGAGAGTTGGCACTGTTGCATATCGGTTGGATTTGCCTCCGAGTATGTCACAAGTGCATCCAGTATTTCATATCTCGATGTTGAGGAAGTATATCTCAGATCCTTCACATGTGTTGCAACCTGACAGTGTGGAAGTGAGTGAAGATTTGACGTTTGTGGAAGAACCTGTGGCGATCGTAGATTTTCAAGTTCGACAGTTGCGATCGAAGCAGATTCCGATGGTCAAGGTTTTGTGGCGTAGCGACAGAGTTGAAGAGCATACGTGGGAGACTGAAGCTGAGATGCGAGCTTCTTACCCGTATCTCTTTCCTTTCTGATTCTATAATCTTGTTTTTAGAATTCGGGGACGAATTCCTGTAAGGGGGGAAGACTGTAATATCCCGTGTTTTTTAAAAATATTTTTACACTGTACCGGGATATACAGTGTCAATAATTTTTATGCATTATACGATATTTTTATGAGTTGATATGTATTTTAAACCTATTTTAATTACTGTCTATTATTTTTAGTGTTTTACGTAAAATTTTCCCGGGACTTTCATTTTCAGGGAAATTTTCACGTAAACAATGTATTATTAATTATTTTAAATGTATTTACGGGTTTGCATGAACTCATACATATTTTTAAATTATTAAATAAAGCCTGTGTGTGTATATTTAATTAGGGTTTATTATTACCCTAATATTTTATTATTTATTTATTATTATTTGATTATTTTATTTATTATTAAATTATTAAAATTTATTATTTATTAATATTTAATTATTTTAATTTATTTTATTTTTTTCTTTTTCTTTTTTTTTCTTTTCCTTTTTCTTTCTTTTTCTTTTTCTTTTTCTTTCCTTTTCTTTCTTTTTCTTTTTCTTCTTCTTCTTCTTCTTCTCCCGTGGGTGCCCGACGCTGGCCATTTCTTCTCACCGCCGTTTCTCCCTCCTCCGGCCACCGTTTTTGACACCGCCGGTCTCTATCTTCTCCTTGAGCTCCGGTGAGTGTTATTCTAGCTTTGGTTTGAGCTAAAATGGTCTAGAATTGCTTAGGTTTTGATTTGAATATTTCGGCCACTTTTGGTTTTCGATTTTTTTGAGCTTTAATTTGGAAGATTCATGGAAACTTCCTTCACAAATGTTGTTCCTGGTAGTTTAATCTTCATGTATGAATTTTTGCAGAATTTTTGGAGATTGTTTGGATTTTTGGGTATTTTTGAATATTTTAATATTATTTTCTAATTTTCGGAAATTAATTATTTAAATTATGAAATTGGAGTTTATGGTTGAATTAGGTGTTGAAATGAATTATAGGAATTTATTTGGAATTTTTATGAATTTCTAAGTATTTATTTTTAATTATTGAAGTTTATGTGATTTTGTAAAATTAAGTTAATTGTGTTTTAAATTGAATTTAATTGGTTAATTGAGTTTAATTATTGATATTATTGATAAATATGTTGAGAAAATTAATTTTGGATAATTGTATGATTTTTTGGTGAATTTTTGAAGTAATTTAGGTATATATATATAGGGGTATTTTGGTAATTTTACCCTAAATTGTCTAAAAATGTAATTTAATTGGTTTTAATATTTATTTAAGGTATAAAAATGATTTCTACAAAATATTTAGTATTTTTAACTAATTAAAACTATTTTCCAGGAATTATTTTCAATTATATATATAATATACGGTTTTTCAAATAAAATGAGTTTTAATCGGTTTTTACAGTGTTTCAAGATTTATTTTGTAATTTCTACGTATGAAATGTATTTTTATGATTTAAGGATATTTTTGGTATATTTGAATATATATTCTGTGTTTGTGGACCCCGGTCGACAGATTGTAGTCTGGAGTCCGACCGAGGGGTTGTGATTGATTGTGGTGTTTATTTTTGAAGTGTATTTTCTTTACAGGGTCGGCTCTACTCTTTTGAGTAGAGAGATGTCCGTTTTACAGGGGAGGTTCTGCCGGATTTCCGGTAGAATTCTCGTAAAACGTTATATCCAGTCGAACCCTAATTTCCGATTCTGTGTTGAATACTCTAGATTGAATTCTAGGATTTCTGTTAGAGTTATTCTGATGTCGATAATTATTTCTTGTTTAGTTGCGCCGAGACCGAGGGTTAGTGGACCAGGCCCGTCGGACCTGTCTCGTGGAGCGCATTAGGTGAGTTACTATATTATATATATATGCTTAGGATGCATGATTTAGAAAAATGCATGTTTTATTTTGACTAAATATGCATAAATAACATGATTTATATTCAAGTATATTTTTGGTATATTTTTGGTATATAATAAATTATATACATGTTTTATTAATAAAATATATTTAAAATGTTTTTAAATATATTTTTAGTTTAATTCATGATTTGATTGGATTTATTTGACATATATATACTCAAAATATACCTGGTTTATGTTTGGTATATTTTCGGTATATATATGGTTTATATTGCTATTTCATTTATATCCATGCATCATTTATTTTTGTGAATGAATGTTTTATATTTAAGAATGAAGGATATCAATAGAACGTGCTACCTAGTGGGCAGCACTAGGACCGAGTACGTACCGGTACGCCTATAGTATTTAGGCTTTATTACTGACTATTTGTGGATATCGATTTGATTATGATTATTGATATATGTGAGATGTGATTTGGGTGTGATTGCTGGAGCTCGGTTGACCAAGTGTCTCGGGGCCAATCACACTGGCAGTCAGACTGCTGGAGCTCGGTTGACTTAGTGTCTCGGGGCCAGTCTACTGTCCATATGGATTAAGTGGATATATTTGGAATCAGTGAGCCTGTATGGCTAGAGTGTTGTTTAACACTATTTTCTGAGGTTGCGATATTCTAGGGTTCTATGTGATCCTTCATAAAAGTTGATTTTCAGACAAAATATATATAAAATGATTTTTCTGCATCTGTATGAATTTGCCTGTATATATACATATTACTCATATACTGTTGACTGTATACATTATCACTTAGGGTGTATGTATATATACTATAGTAATTCACTCAGTGAGGTCTGACTCCCCTCCGTTGACTATTTTTCAGGAGAGTCAACTTCCTCAGACCTCAGTAGCAGGTCGATACGCCGGATTTCTTCCGCCCCAGCTTCTTTATGTAAATTATATACTTGAGTCTTATTGATTTTATCTAGACACTGCAGTAGTTGTAAATTAAAGTATTGGATTTTATGTATTTGTTTTAAAGAGATGTATTATAGTAAAACTGGATTTGTATAAAGATTATACATTTATGAGATTATATATGCGATGTGATGAGTTTTGAATTAAATCCAGTTGATATGGATGATATTGTAATATTTATGATTTTACTTTCCGCTGCATATTATATTTTTATTGTTGTTATTGCATATTTATTTTATTTTATTTTTAGGCTTGCTACGGGTTCCGGATTCGAAAGAATTCCCGTTCCCTAGCGCCGGTCATGGCCCCTGTTTTGGGTCGTGACATACTCTGACCTTAAAACAACAAATTCACATTCAGGAATCTATCTCAGTGAGCAATGGGTCCCCTCCACTTGTCCATCACTATTAACTTTTTAATAAATGCCTATGCAAGTAGGTTGTGATGAGGTGGCACTTCTTTAAAGAGGTGTCACCTCTTCGGCCCCTAACCTTGAGTTGCGCCTTTGAGCCAAATGTGGGCCTCCAAGCATTTTGGCCTACATTGGGCTTTATTTTAGGATTTTGGCTTGTATTTGTATGGGTTTGGGTTATCTAGTCTAAAGCTTTTAGGACCATTCTCGAAAAGATTTCAAACTTTCTTGCATTCAAGATTAGCTTCTTCTCATCATTAAGCTTTTATTGCGAGCTAATCAAATCGAGTATCCATAAAAATTCAATTATTTTATTATATTTTTATTCGAACCACCAATATTTAAAGTCTATTAGACTCAAATTAATTCAGTTTGACCCATTACATAACCAAAATAATAACAACAATCTCCTAATAATTAATTTTAATATAACTACATACCATACAAATATAAATTATTACTTAAATGAAAACAACTACTTACCAACTAATTCCAATAGTTTATCTTTTCTACGAGGAAAGTTCTACATTTATCTTAAACTTTCACCAATCTGTTAGTTAACATTCTCAATGTCTAAAATACATATTAATTTTGCCATTTTATTTTTTATATTATTATAATAACCCTAGTTTTTAAATTATTTTATTATATAATGAGATATGCAATGTTAATAAAATTTGAAAGTTATATTTAATTATTTTACTATTTTTTGATGAATTACTATTATTTTATGTTTAATTAAAATTTCTATGTAAATATTTTATTTTGATACTTATTACTTTAAACATTTAATTTGCATGATTATTTCTATTATTATTAGTTTTAGTAATATACATTATTTGCATTATTATTACGTTATTTAATGAGTATTGTTTATATTATTGATATTAGTATTTATGTTAAAATATAAATTTTTATGTAAATATGTATTTTAAAAATTATTAATTAAAATGGTAATTAGGGTTCGTGTTTATTATTAAATGTGTGTGTGTTTATATTATATATGTGTGTGTATGGATATATATTATGTGGTGGAGATTCTTTGACGAAAAATATATTATATAGTATTATAATAATAGTTATATTATAAAGTTTATTAATATATATTTATATACATAGAAACATACAAACACATAACTAAAAAATGCAACCTATTGTGCTTCTCCCTCCTAGCGCCATCATTCGATCTTCTTCCCGTCAGTGTGCCTCTCTAACATCCAACAACCACCACCACTCTCTGTTGCCTCCGCTACCTCTCTTCTTCTCTTCTTCTCCGGTGAAGCTTGGTAATGTAGCAATAGCAACAACGGTGAGCCGTTGTCGCCTCCTCCTCCTCTGGCCACCTCTTCTTGCATTTTCGGTGTCCACCAATTCCTTGAGCTTCGGTGAGCTTGAATCTAACTTCAGTTTGAGTCATAATCTTCCATTTCTTGAGTTTTTTTTTATTTTTAGTTTTTGTGCTATTAGGGTTTCCAATTTTTTTTAAGTTAAATCTTGATGAATCTTGCAAACTCCTTTTACTAAATTTTATCTTGGTAGCTTAATCTATATGTTTTTTTTTTTTGAATTTATTTATTTTTTTTTTGTGAATTTTTGAATATTTTATTCTTATGATATTAATTTTAGTGTTGAGAAATTAATTTTTGGGATATTTATATAATTTTTAATAATATTTTTAGTTTATGTAAATATTGGATTATTGGGTTAAATTAGTATTTTTTATTGAAATTATTGGTTAAATATATGTTTTAGTTGATATTAGTATATTATATGTTGAGAAAATAATTTTAATGATTTTATATGATTTTTATAGAATTTTTTTAGTAATATTAGTATTATTATGGATATTTTGAGTTATTAGGGTAATTGTGTAATTTTGTGATAATTATAGTTAAATATTATGTTTTAATTGATTTTATAATTATTTAAGATAATAAAATGATTTTTATAAACTATTTACTATTTTTAACTAATTAATACTAATTTTGAAAATTGTTTTCAAATAATATATTATTTACTAAATTGGTAAGTAAATGGGTTTTTAATAATTTTTAATATGTATTTAGGCTATTTAAGCTATTTGAATATATAAAGTAAATTTTTATTATTTTATATTGAATTATCAAGAAATTTGAATTTTTATAATATTATATAATTATTTTGGGATTTTTTACGTAATTATTGTGAAAATAATTATTTTTAGTGTTTTAATGTTAAATACGCTATATTTTCATATTTTGAGGATATTTATGAAATTTATTGATTTTAATATATTTATTGTATTATTTGTATTTTTGGTGAATTGTGGACTTCGGTTGGGAATATTGTATAGTTCAGGGTCCCAACCGAAGGTGTGAATATTCCGGTTTTAGAAGTGTATTTTTCTTGTACGACCAGCTCTACTTTTTAAGAGAGAGATGTCTATTTTACAGAGGAAGTTTTGCCAAATTTTCGATAGAATTCTTGTAAAACATGACATTATGTCGACTTTAAAATTCTATATTTATCTGTGTTTTGTATTCTTAGATCGAGTCTCTTTAGAGGTTTAAGTTAGATTTATCCTAATTTTCATTATTATTTTATTGTTTAGTTATGCCGAGACCGAGGCTTAGTGGACCAGGCCCATCGAACTAGTCTCGTGAAGCGTGAACTTGTGAATTGTTATTTTATATATACATTGCACTTAGGTTGAATGTTTTAGAGTATACATGTTTTGAATAGTATTTATTCATAAATTGTTTTATTGAATGTTTAGTATACTTTAGGTATATTTTTAGTATATTTATGATATATTTCTAAATGAATGCATGTTTTATCTTCGATATATACCTAACATATTTTAAGTATATTATTGGTTTATTTTTGGTATATTTCATGTTTGATTTGAATTAATTCGACATATATATACTTGAAATATACTTAGTTTATTTTGGATATCTTTATGGTATATATATAGTTTATTTTGTTATTATGAATGACATTATGCATTATTTATTTTCCTATATGTATGTTTTATTTTAAATGAACGTGCTACATAGTGGGCAACACTATGACCGTGTACGTACCGGTGCGATAGATTTAAGGTTGAGTGAGGATTGCTTGTGGTAATTATGATTTTATTGATTGATTTGAGATGTGATGCGATTGATAGTGTGATTGCTGGAGCTTGGTTAACCTAGTGTCTCGAGGTCAATCACATTGACAGTTAGACTGCTAGAGCTCAGTTGACTTAGTGTCTCAGGGTCAATCTACTGTCCATATGGAATAAATGAATTTATTTGGAATTAACTGAGCCTGTATGGCTAGAGTGATGTTATTTTTGATCGATTTTGTGTTTAATTAGGGTTTCATTTGATCCTTCATAAACATATGTTTTTCAATATTATTATATAAATTATTTTTCAGCATCTATGTGAAATGCTTGTGTGTGTGTGTGTGTGTGTGTGTGTATATACATATATGTATATACACGAATATTTGATTGTATTTGACATTAGGAAATGCATGTATATATATTATAACAATTCACTCAGTGAGATATGACTCCTCTCAGTTGATGTTTTTACAGGAGTCTTTTTCTTTAGACCTCAGCAGTAAACTCATCTGTTGGATTTCTTCAGCCTCGAATTGTTTATATAAATTATCTACTTAATTTTATATTGTACTCTAAAAAACTACAGCAGTGAGTTGTATTTAGTTTTTTTTTATTGTATGTAGGTTGTAATTCAGAGATTTTTCTTTGAATATTGTATTAATATATTTTATTTTATGATATGACAGAGTTATATTTTTATTATATTGATTTGAGTTTTATTTTGGTGTATATTTTATTATTGCATGTCTTTATTCTTTTAAGGTTTGCTATGGGTTCCGGATTCAAAAGAATTCTCGTTCTCTAGCGACGGTCATTTTAAAAAATATCTCATTAATGAGTAAATTTAGTTAAATTTCATTCACTTTTAAGTCATTTTTACTCATCATAATATTTTTTTTCTCTTTCTATTTTTTTTATATAAATTATGGTAATCGTTGTCACATTGAATTAATTATTAAATTAAAGACTTTATTGTCAGTGTGTTTCTACTCGAATCAACTATATTAGTTAGATTTTAATGAGTTCTAAATACCAGTGATATAAAAAATGAAAAAAATTATATGGTGATGTTGGTAAAAAAAATAATAGTATTATTTATTATTGCACTTTGTCATTGTTTTTTTTTTTTAAAAAAAAAGGGAGGGAATTTAACTAAACAAAATTACTTTAAGTAGAATTTTAAAATTACTTTTTAAAATTTAAAATCAAATTCTAAAAATAAAATTAGATAAAACTAAAATTATTAGAAAAATAAAATTGAAATAAATATTAACTAAGAAAATAATTTTAAAAAATTGACCAAAATTACATGAAAGTCAGATAATGTTGCCTTTATGCACCTGTATAAATTATGCATTAAAAATTGAAATGATGAATGGCAGCAATATTAAAGGAAAATTGACCCAATGATATGGAAAAATGGTTAGCATAAGGAATGTGAATAACATATATTACCAAAATTGTAGTTATTTCTTACTAAGCATTTGCTAACATATAGGCACCGACAAGCAAACATTTACACCCATAAAAACTCAACACAACAAACCCAACAACCACACATAAAAAACAACCCAACTGTGACATTATGGCTATATTATTTATTTATTGAATATAATATATCTGGAGTGAATCACTTCCTTCTTCATGGGAAAAAATCCTCCCGCAATTCTATAATTACACGAAGTTTAATTTTTCCTTTGTTATTATCCAAATGCTAGCTGCTATAATTGTATATAAACAATGTGGGTGCTGTCGCTTGTGCTGCTTAAAACATGTGTTGAAGCTGTTCATCAAACTTGTATATGTTCGTGTGAGTAATGGTTTAGATTGAAGGGTGGACCTAACCTAGCACTGCAAGTCCAAAAATGATGATTTAGGTGCCAAATTAGTGCATTGCAATTGATTTTTCAATTTAGCTTTTGGCCTAATATTTGGGGTACTACGCTGCACTATTGTAGAATAGCTATGTAAATGCCAGGGGTTTTCATAAATGTAGATAAAATTGTTACTGGCTACTAAAATCTAGTTGTCCATGTCTGATGGGTAACTAGTGATCGCAATGACTATTGTCTTCCCTGGAAAAAATAGATCTCATGTGGTTTTCTCAAAACTCTGGTCCGTGTCACCAATGATTTGGAAGGAGAGTTGGACCTAACTCTGGACTGTAAGTCAAGTGATGATGACTTAGGTGTCCATTTACTCCATTTTCATACTGATTTTCAGTACAAGTTTTGGCCTAATTTCTGGGGAACTACAAAGTTTCGATGTAGCATGCAATGGGAAGGGGAGACGGTGCAATGGTTTGATATTTACAAGCACAAAAGAGATGTTGATAAATGCAAAGATGATAATTGTCTTTGGATAATAAAATCTAGTGGTCCTTTGTATGTATAGTCTCCATGGTAAGTATGATCTATGTTATCCATGGAATTAGTTCATGGGTTTTTAATTTTATTTTTTTCCCCTCTTCTCTTCATTGAAATAAAATGCAAATTAACTTAATTGCTTAATTTTTGCTTGTCTAGATTAATGTCATTCAAATTAATGGTGCTCCTTTATCATGATTACTGTTATAATGCATCTTGCAATTAATAGAGAAGTTTTTTTTTTTTTTTTAACTATGTAAGTTAATTTTTATTAATTTTTTCATTGTTATAGTAGTGAAGAAAAAAATGGAATTGCAATCTAAATTTCAGTAACTGCCACATTGAGTTTTGGCTAAATTTTATTAATACTAGCAAATAGTAAATAATTAGAATCAGTATAAGGAGTTGTTTTTACTTAATCAACTTTTGTAGTTTGAATTATGGTATATAAGGTAATATTAAATTAATTATTAAAAATTTTTACAGCCCTGGGATCTAATCGGATCATATTCCATTATCCAAATTAATTAGAATTTATTGAGTTATGAATACCAACAACTCAAATAAAAAAAATCAATTTAAAATAAATGATCAAGTTAAAAAATTTAAATTTAAAATAGTTACAATTCTTATAAATAAAAATACTAATTAAAGCACTACTAATTAACTGGCTGTAATAGAAAATTTGATGGCCGTGATCTTGGCCTTAGAAGTCTAACAGACCTTTAAGCAAATAGTAATTGATATTTAACTCTTTTTTTTAAAAAAAAAAAAAAACAATAAACAATTTTATTAGAAAGAGCTCTTCCAAGTTAAAATAGGAACAAGAAAATCAGGAGGCAAAAATCACTCCTGAGAATCATCCATAAATAGAGCAGTCTGAACAGAAGCAATTATAACGTTCTTATACACAAGTATTAAAACTATTAAAATAATTCGTAACATTAGGATAAACATTATAGACGTTAATAAATTTGGAAATTTAGTAATTAATATGGTCAACCTTAAGAATATTAAGTATTATGCTACACAATAGTCACTAGTGATGGTGTCTATTATAAATAAAGCAAAGCTAAAGTACCCATTTGTCTCCTTGCACTCTACCACCAAAAATACATTACCACAAAACAAAACATGCATCCTTTGAACTGGAAACTGGCATTGCTGATAACGTTGTTAATGTTCTTATTAACAGCGAGCGATGCAGGGATCGTTAGAGGAAAAAAGACAGTAAACATCACAAACTATTTAGGTCTATACATGGACCTAACATTACACTGCAAATCAAAGGATAATGATCTTGGGGAGCAGCACCTGGCCTATAAAAGTTACTATCCGTTTAGGTTTCGTCCATCTTATTGGGGAACAACTCAGTTCTTTTGCTTCTTTAAGTGGGAAGAAAATAATGGAACCGCTGAAGCTAAGTGGTTCGATATTTATATAGATGAGAGAGACAAAGATCGCTGCACTGTCTGCAATTGGAGGATACAATCTGATGGCCCTTGTCTCCTTGATGATGCGACTAACAATTATGATATTTGTTTCCCTTGGAATCCATAGCATAAGTCTTGTTTTTCTTTATTCTGCATCCACAAATTTACTTCAATAAAGGTCTTCTCTTGTTTTTAGTGGTTATTTGCTTTCTTTCATCTTTCAATATTTTTTTTATTTATACTTAATATATCTGCAATCCTTTAAAATTAACAAATTTCATCCGTTTATTTTTCAATTTATAAATTAACCATTTTAATACCTCAAACATTACTTGTAAACACTTTTCATTTAATTCAGGAGTCTAAACAGTTTCTTTATGAGTTACACAAAAACCATTCGAACACTCCAAATAATTTGAAAAATATCCATAAATTTTGCTTTAACAAATTCAAATGTTTGTATGATCATTTTTAAGTTGAGGAGCTAAATTGATGAAAGATGTTAAATACTTAGATTGTATATGTATTAGGTTTTTAATAATAATAATAATAATAATAATAATAATATTATTATTATTATTATTATTATTATTATTATTATTATTATTAGCAAAATTCTTAGACAGTAATAAAATTAAAGAGTTTTTAAAAGTAATTACTCTAATATTATAGCGGGGTAAAACAAACTTTTCTTTGAACTATAAATTTAAAAATATCTTTTTCCTACTCCATTGATACAAATATCACATCACATTGAGAATTAAAGTGGTGTCAAATACATATTTTCAAGTACATATGTAAAATTAGTTAATTGTGGATATTTAAATTGATTCAAATTGCTTTGAAGTTTCGAATTCACCGAAGTAAAATTGTTAAGTTACTTGGATAAATAAGTAGGATATGTTCAATGATAAATGGTTCATAAAATATAGTTTTATTTGGCCAACCTTTCACTGGAAATTCAATATAAATACTGCAAATTGTTCCATTTTTTGTAGGCAAGAAAAACTGTATTTTATAAATTAAGTAAATAACTTGATCAACAATAGGGTCAGACCACCACATGCAAATGGGTGTCAGTGCATGTCCTGAAATTAACCAAACTAAAGTCTAAGCCTAATCAGAAAATAAACCAAATTAACCTGCAGTCCGATTAAAATTCAATACAAAAACCCAAAGAAAAAAAAAAACAAAAACAGACCTTATGAAAACAGAAATACTTTTTTTTTTCTCTATCCCACCCTAAAAAGATACATAGAGATAGCAAAATTTGATAAATGTCAACTACAATAACAAAAATTAAGGGGAAAAAATTAAATCACAATAAAAAACTGTCCTATTATGGCACATATAATTGATAACGTTATAATTAATTTGATTTTATTTATTTGGTTGTTAGAATTTGAAAAATTTTAAGTAAATTTATCACATTTAACAGGCAAACAAATAGATATCGCCGTAAAAATCAACACTAGTAAAAAAAAAGATATTAATTATTTTTTACGGTTGCATTAGATTAATTATGCTAATTATTTTTTAAAAAACATGAGAGTGTATATTAATTATTCAAAAAAGCGTGGATAAGTTGGTGAGTAATTTTTCTAGCTTAACCAGAAGTTTAAAGTTCGAGTTCTGAATATACAGCTACTTTACAACATTTAAAGTAGATTTTTATTTTGGAGTTCATTTTGGGCCGAATCCATATTAGTCGGATCCTATAAGATATCAGATGTTGTTGTAACAAAAAAAAATAAGAATAAGTGTATATTAATTTGAAAATTAAAATTAATTTGGAAACTTAAATAAGCTTTGACCTACAATTAATGCTTACACATTTAACATGGTTGAAGATAAGATAGCTAAAAAACGTTAATTCCATAATTAAATTAAATTACTATTACGTACTTTTTTTCCCTTTAAAATAGACAATTAAAAAGGAAAATCACAATTCAAGGAACCATAATTGCTCCTCAATTAATTTTGGCATGAATTGGGTTGTTTCTGCCCTTAATTTATTAATTAAAACGGTTTACAGGATAAAATCTTTATGACTAAGCACTCCTCGTTCGACCTCTATATATAAACACACTTAGTCTAAAACTTTTCACATCATTTTTTTTTTTTATCTCTTAATAGTCTACAAAATGAATCTGTCAACAAGAAGCTTGTTGTTGCTAGCAATGTTGGTTTTGGTCATGGTAGGTACTACTGATGCATGGTGGTTCGAGTGGAAGAAGACCGTCAGTATGTTAAAAATAGTGTAAAAGGTCCAGGGACGTCTCTGACCGTCCACTGTAAATCAAAAGATGTTGATTTGGGTACCCATGTATTGCCTTACAATCAGACCTATTCCTTTACTTTTAAACCTAACATCTGGGATACGACACAGTTTTATTGCTCAATGTCATGGGTGAAAAACGAAGTTCATTGGTTTGATATTTACGTATTTGAAGAGATAAATATAAATGCAATGGTCATTGTGCATGGCAGATTAAAGTTACAGGTCCTTGCATGTGGAATGCTAGGAAGAAAATTTTTAATGATTGCTTTTCCTGGAGTAAGCCCTCGATATTGGAATGATATGTTTTTTTTTTATGTATTTTGATCTTATTGAAATAAAAGACTATTTTTCTTTGTTATTTACATTTTATCTATTTTTCTGGTTGAAATTTTTAAATTTTACAATCTTTTTAATTTTAAATGTTTGTGACTTGAATGATCAAGCAATGACCAAGATGATGAGTAGCAATAAGGTAACTTTCATGGTTAAGTGTAGTACTAGTTTAGATACTAGTAACTAAATGTTGAGTGTTTGTAATAGTCAGATTGTTAATGGCATGAGAATCAAGATAATCAAATGGATTTTTTTTTTTTTTTTTTTTTTACATTAATGCTAGCCCAATTAGAATGTCTTATGAATTTTTTTTGATAGAAAGTTTATATAATTCAGGTCCAATTGTTCGGTAAAAAATATGGATAGGAACTAGTGTTTGATTGGCAATGTGATTTCTCCATTAATGAGAATCACTATTTTGCTATTATTCTTAAAAAATAACTTTTGATTCGCTCGGAAAATAAGAAAAATTAATTATAAATTAGTCAAACATTTAAATATTAATATTTATCTTTAAAAATTTATAAATAATACATATAAATTAATAAAAATATGCATCAAATGTTTGAAAAAAAATTACAAAAGTAAATAATTTGTATGATTTTTTTGAAAAATTATAATAATAGTTTTATAAATAAATATTCTATAATACATAATTGTAATATTAATTTTTTATATATAAAAAAAAATTCATAAACAAAATTTTAGTTGTTAAATAATATTTTATTCTCATTCTAATTATCATTTTCTAGAAACTAAACATATTCTTCAAATTTTTATTTTCTTTCTTATTCCTTTCGATTATCAAATACGAACTAAATACTCTCTTAATATATATGGATTATATAACAAAAAGTTGAAATTGATACTATACTTAGGCATTATCAATCTCTTTTTGCACTTCCAAAAATACCATCAAAAAACTTCAATAGCGAATCTTTTAGTGTACTTTGCAAGTAATGTCCTCCTTGTCTATAGATTTGTTTTTAAATTAGGATGCTCCATGGACTGATGAGCAAAACTTGCTTTTGCTTGCAAATTCTGATTTGGCTAATGAATCTTTTGGATGAGAGTCCTTCCAATTCATATACAATAACTACAATGGAATAGTTTTTTTTTTTTTTTTTTTATCATTATTTTTTATAATCAAGCTCTTTATTTGATTAATATTAATCCAGAAAAAATCCATCTTGTTTTGACAACTAACTCGAATCAACAGATTCCCCCCATACATTGATGCGGGGCAGCAAGTTTTTGAGTTATTTAAATGGGTCTACTAAATAATAAATTGTCACGACCCAAAACAGGTGTAATATCCCGTGTTTTTTTTTTAAAATATTTTTACACTGTACCGGGATATGCAGTGTCAATAATTTTGACTATATATGTGATATTTTTACGAGTTAATATGTATTTAAAACCTATTTTAATTATTGTGTATTATTTTCAGTGTTTTACGTAAAATTTTCCCGGGACTTGCATTTTCGGGGAAATTTTCACGTAAACAATGTATTATTAATTATTTTAGATGTATTTACGGACTTGCATGAACTCATACTTATTTTTAAACTATTAAATAAAGTCGGTGTGTGTATATTTATTTAATTAGGGTTTATTAATTCCCTAATATTTTATTAAGTATTTATTTGTTTAATTGTTATTTAATTAATTTTATTTGGTAAAAATTATTAAAATATTAATATTTTATGTGTGTGGTGTATATTTGATGTGTGTAATTTAATATTATTTTAATATATAGTATAATATATATATATATATATACATATATACATCAAAAATCAAAAAGTTTGCAAAATTACCATTTTGCCCCCGACTTCATCTTCTTCCTCCCGATTCTCTCTTCTCCATTTCCGGTCGCTGCCGTGCCATTCCTTCACCGTGGGTGTGCTGTCCGGTGTGCCACCATCTTCCCCGACCAGTTTCGCCGCCTGTGGAGGCCGTTTCCGGCGTCGGGAGAGTGATTTTGGCCGGAGAAGCCGAAAATCAACTCACCGTCGATCACGCCGATTCCGGCCATCGTTTTCGACACCGCCGGTCTCTATCTTCTCCTTGAGCTCCGGTGAGTGTTATTCTAGCTTTGGTTTGAGCTAAAATGGTCTAGAATTGCTTAGGTTTTGATTTGTAAATTTCGGCCTATTAGGGTTTTTGATTTTTTTGAGCTTCGAATTGGATGATTCATGGAAACTTCCTTCACAAATGTTGTTCCTAGTAGCTTAATCTACATGTATGAATTTTTGTAGAATTTTTTGAGATTTTTTGGATTTTTGGGTATTTTTGAATATTTTAATATTATTTTCTAATTTTCGGAAATTAATTATTTAAATTATGAAATTGAGGTTTATGGTTGAATTAGGTGTTGAAATGAATTATAGGAATTTATTTGGAATTTTTATGAATTTCTAAGTATTTATTTTTAATTATTGAAGTTTAGGTGATTTTGGGAAAATTAGGTTAAATGTGTTTTTATTTGAAATTTAATTGGATAATTGAGTTTAAATATTGATATTATTGATAAATATGTTGAGAAAGTTAATTTTGGATAATTGTATAATTTTTAGTGAATTTTTGAAGTAATTTAAGTATATTTATATATATAGGGGTATTTTGGTAATTTTACCCTAAATTGTCTAAAAATGTAATTTAATTGGTTTTAATATTTATTTAAGGTATAAAAATGATTTCTACAAAATATTTGGTATTTTTAACTAATTAAAACTATTTTTCGGGAATTATTTTCAATTATATATATAATATACGGTTTTTCTAATAAAATGAGTTTTAATCGGTTTTTATAGTGTTTCAAGGTCAATTATGTAATTTCTACGTATGAAATATATTTCTGTGATTTAAGGATATTTTCGGTATATCTGGAATATTGTTCTGTGTTTGTGGACCCTGGTCGGTGGACTGTAGTTTGGAGTCCGACCGTGGGATTTTGTTTGTGTTGAGCTCGTTTTTCGAAGTGTATTTTCTTTGCAGGGTCGGCTCTACTCTTTTGAGTAGAGAGATGTCCGTTTTACAGGGGAGGTTCTGCCGGATTTTCGGTAGAATTCTCGTAAAACGTGATATCCAGTCGAACCCTAATTTTCGATTCTGTGTTAAATACTCTAGATTGAATTCTAGGATTTCTGTTAGGTTTATTCTAATGTCGGTTATTTATTGCTTGTTTAGTTGCACCGAGACCGAGGGCTAGTGGACCAGGCCCGTCGGACCTGTCTCGTGGAGCGCATTAGGTGAGTTACTATATTATATATATATACTTAGGATGCATGATTTAGAAAATGCATGTTTTATTTTGACTGAATATGCATAAATAATGTGATTTATATTCAAGTATATTTTTGGTATATAATAAATTATATACATGTTTTGTTAATAAAATATATTTAAAATGTTTTTAAATATATTTTTAGTTTAATTTATGATTTTGATTGGATTTATTTGACATATATATACTCAAAATATACCTGGTTTATGTTTGGCATATTTCCAGTATATATATGGTTTATATTGTTGATTTATTTAAATTCATGCATCATGTATTTGTGAATGAATGTTTTATTATTTATTAATGAAGGATATCAATAGAACGTGCTACCTAGTGGGCAGCACTAGGACCGAGTACGTACCGGTACGCCTATAGCTTTAGGCTATATTACTAACTTATTTGTGGAGATTGATTTGATTATGACTATTGTTATATGTGAGATGTGGTTTGGGTGTGATTGCTGGAGCTCGGTTGACCAAGTGTCTCGGGGCCAATCACACTGGCAGTTAGACTGCTGGAGCTCGGTTGACTTAGTGTCTCGGGGCCAGTCTACTGTCCAAATGGATTAAGTGGATATATTTGGTATAAGTGAGCCTATATGGCTTGAGTGTGGTTTAACACTATTTTCTGAGGTTGCGATATTCTAGGGTTCTATGTGATCCTTCATAAATTGGGATTTTTCAATAAAATATATAAAAATGATTTTTCTGCATCTATATGAATTTGCCTGTATATATACATATTATATATATACTGTTGACTGTATGCATTATCACTTAGTGTGTATGTATATATATTATAGTAATTCACTCAGTGAGGTCTGACTCCCCTCCGTTGACTATTTTTCAGGAGAGTCAACTTCCTCAGACCTCAGTAGCAGGTCGATACGCTGGATTTCTTCCGCCCCCGGCTTCTTTATGTAAATTGTCTACTTGAGTCTTATTTATTTTATCTAGACACACTGCAGTAGTTGTGAATTAAAGTATTAGATTTTATGTACTTTATTTTAAAGGAGATATATTATGTTGAAACTGGATTGTATTAAAGAGATTTTCTGTATGGGATGAGATTTTTATTTATATCCAGTTGATATGAATAATATTATGATATTATGATTTTTATTTCCGCTGCATATTATATTTTTATTGTTAATATGGCATGCTTTATTTTATTTTTAGGCTTGCTACGGGTTCCGGATTCGAAAGAATTCCCGTTCCTTAGCGCCGGTCATGGCCCCTGTTTTGGGTCGTGACAAAGTTGGTATCAGAGCGAAGTTCGTATCAGAGTGGAGTTCTGTGTTAGGGCTTAGTTATGTGAGTTGTGGCCCTAGTTTTAAAGTTGTGTTTTCTGTTGGACTACTGCAGTGTATTAGGTTCGAGTATGTCTTGATGAGTATTCCTTGCTGTAGTTTTCAGCGTTATTCCTCCGTTGTCTGTTTTGTCTGAATCTTTCCGTTTGTCTTTTCAGAATGAGGAGGCGAGCGCGTGTCGCTCCACCAGTCGTTGAGGCCGAGGATGATGAGTCTTTTCAGGATGAGGTTTTACCTCCTAAGCAGCCAGTTAGACGTAGAGGTCGTGGCAGAGGTAGACCTCGAGGAGCGGCAGGTCGCCGTAGGCAGAGAGAGTTACAGGACGAGGAGCCTGTTGAGCCTGAGTTTGATGTTCCTGTTCCTCCAGTTGTTCAGCCTGTTCAGCCTACCTATCAGCAGGGTATGTCTGACCCTGAGGCAGCTTTGTTCTATGCCAGAGTTGGCAGGATTGCTTTTGATGGTACTTCTGATCCTTTAGATTTTCTGCATGCGATTGAGACTAGGACTCGGACTGCTCATACCGAGTACCAGCGGATCATGATCGTTGAGTTGTCTGTTGAGGGACCAGCTCTAGATTGGTTCATTCAGATGATCCAGCCCTATATGATGACGATGACATGGGCTCAGTTTCGAGAGTGATTCATGAGGAGGTTTTGTCCAGAGCCTCTTCGTTTGAGCTATCGTCTCCGTTTGACCAGTATTTCTCGTGGAGATCGATCTGTAGAGGAGTATACCCGAGAGTTTCTTCGTTTGGGTAGATATGCTGAGGATCTGATGCGAGATCAGTATTTCACTGTTACTACGTATGTTACTGGTTTGGGTTCAGCTTTTGCTGGTATGCCTACAGCAGGTCTTACTTTGGAGTCTGTGATTGAGCTAGCTAAGGAGATCGAGCTGAGGTTAGTTAGGCAGGGAGCGATGCCTGATTATTACCAGTTGGGAGTTCAGTCGAGTGGATTGCAGGCTACTCCATATTCGAGTTTTCATGTTGGTTCGAGTAGTCAGCAGCGAGGTTCAACTCAGCAGAGTCAGAGACAGTAGCAGCGAGTGCATCGGAGCAGTAGACATGGCCGTGGAGGTCATCGTAGATCGTTCAGATTTGGATTAGGTGCTTCGAGCAGTAGCAGTGGTCGTAGTTCTGGATCAGCGGCCAGTGTTTGTCAGACTTGTGGTAGAGTCCATCAGGGACCGTGTTATCTAACACCACTGACATGTTTCAGATGCGGACAGACAGGACATTTTGCCAGATCGTGTCCTTATTCCGGATATCAGCAGCAGCAGATTCCGCGATTCCCATAGCAGTCGATTGCTAGTGCAGCACCCGTGCCATTTCAGTTGCCACCAGCCCAGCATCAAAGTTCTACTCAGTTTGTTCCACAGCAGAGTCATGGTAGAGGTACTAGAGGAGGTACCAGAGGTGTTGGCCAGGCTTCTACCAGTCAGCAGGGAGGTCGAGGTCAGGCCAGAGTCTTCCATCTGACTCAACAGGATGCTCAGGCATCTAATGTAGTCGTGGCAGGTATTCTTTCTATTTGTTACCTGGATGCTTTGGTTTTGTTTGATCCGGGTGCCACGCATTCGTTTGTTTCTCCTATTTTTGCTTCTAAATCTTGTTGGCAAGCTTCGAGGATGGCTTTTCCTTTGTCTGTTGCCACTCCTCTGAGTGATTCTTTGGACGCCGATATTGTTCTTTCTGGTTGTCCAGTTCTCGTGGGAGATAGAGAATTATCCGCTGATTTGATTTTGTTGGATGTGATGGAGTTTGATGTTATTTTGGGAATGGATTGGCTATCTCAGCACTATGCCGTGGTAGATTGCAGGGATAAGGAGGTGACTTTCAAAATTCCTGGTGAAGAAGATTTTAAGTTTGTTGGTGATAGGAGTTCAGCACCTCAGAATCTTATTTCTGCTATTTCTGCTAGGAAGTTGTTGAGGAAAGGTTGTCAGGGGTTTTTGGCATTGGTTAGGGATACGTCAGTGGAGAAGTTATCACTCACAGATGTTCCGGTTGCTTGTGAATTTCCTGATGTTTTTCCCGAGGAGTTACCAGGTTTACCACCTCATAGAGAGATTGAGTTCTGTATAGATGTGGTTCCAGGTACTACTCCTATATCTATGCCACCTTATCGTATGGCTCCTGCAGAGTTGAGAGAGTTAAAGGAGCAATTGCAAGAGTTGTTGGATAAAGGTTTTATCAGACCTAGTGTTTCCCCTTGGGGTGCACCAGTCCTGTTTGTGAAGAAGAAGGATGGTACCCTGAGACTGTGCATTGACTACAGAGAGTTGAATAAGGTGACAATGAAGAACAAGTATCCTCTACCGAGGATAGATGATTTATTTGATCAGTTACAGGGTGCACAGTTCTTTTCTAAAGTCGATTTGAGGTCAGGTTATCATCAGCTGCGGATCAGTGAATCCGATATTCCTAAGACAGCTTTCCGCACTAGATATGGCCATTATGAGTTTCTGGTGATGTCTTTTGGTTTGACTAATGCACCAGCAGCTTTTATGGACCTGATGAACAGAGTATTCAGACCGTATGTGGATCAGTTTATGGTAGTCTTCATTGATGATATACTAGTATATTCGAGGAGTATGGAAGAGCATGTATATCACTTGAGGATTGTACTACAGACACTGAGAGATCATCAACTTTATGCTAAATTCTCGAAGTGTGATTTCTGGATGGAGAGTGTTTCTTTTCTTGGACACGTAGTGTCTAAAGAAGGTATTCAGGTTGATCCACAGAAGGTTGAGGTAGTATCTGAGTGGCCTAGACCTACTTCTATAATGGAGATTCGGAGTTTTCTGGGTTTAGCCGGGTATTATAGGCGGTTTGTGCAGGATTTTTCCAGGATAGCAGCCCCTATGACTCGCTTGACTCAGAAGAATGTTAGATTTGAGTGGTCAGAAGCTTGTGAGAATAGTTTTCAGTTGTTGAAGGAGAAGTTGACCACAGCGCCAGTATTAGCTTTGCCTAATAGTGTGGATAAGTTCATAGTTTACTGTGATGCCTCTAGAATTGGTCTTGGTTATGTGTTGATGCAGAATGGAAGGGTGATAGCCTATGCTTCGAGGCAGTTGAAGAAGCATAAGCAGAACTATCCTACACATGATCTTGAGATGGCTGCAGTGATCTTTGCTTTGAAGATTTGGAGACATTATCTGTACGGGGTGACTTGTGAGATATTTACTGATCACAAGAGCCTTAAGTACATTTTTCCAGCAGCGAGATTTGAATCTGAGGCAGAGAAGATGGTTGGAACTGTTGAAGGACTATGATTGCGAGATTCTTTACCATCCGGGTAAAGCTAATGTGGTAGCAGATGCCTTGAGTAGGAAGTCCTCAGGTAGTCTTGCTCACATTGGTGTTGAGAGGAGACCATTGATCCAGGAGTTGCATTTGATGGTGGATCAAGGTCTAATGATGAAGATCAGTAGATCAGGTGGACTGTTAGCTCAATTTAAAGTACGATCTGTACTGAGGGATAGGATTAAAGCAGCTCAGAGCCGAGATCCTATTCTAGAAGAGCTTGCAGAGAATGTCAGAGCAGGGAAGTTCACTGATTTCACACTTGATGATGATGGTGTGTTGTGGATCAATGGTAGATTGTGTGTTCCTGATGTGGATGATTTGAGAGAGGAGATTTTAGAGGAAGCACATTCTACAGCCTACAGTGTACATCCAGGTGTCACTAAGATGTACCACAGTATCAGAGATTTATACTGGTGGGATGGATTGAAGAAGGATGTTGCTGATTATGTTGCTAAGTGCTTGACTTGTCAGCAAGTGAAAGCCGAACATCAGAAGCCTTCTGGGAAGCTTCAGCCTCTTCCTATTCCCGAGTGGAAGTGGGAAAGGATAGCTATGGATTTTGTGGTCGGTTTACCTCGTTCGAAGGATGGATACGATTCCATCTGGGTGATTGTAGACAGATTGACGAAGTCTGCACATTTCTTGCCTGTGAAAGCCACATATTCAGTTGCTAGATTGGCGAAGTTGTATGTGAACCATATTGTGTGCCTTCATGGAGTACCTGTGTCCATTGTGTCAGATAGAGGTTCGGTGTTTACTTCTCGTTTTTGGCAGAAGTTGCAGGAAGCGATGGGCACTAGGTTGGATTTCAGTACTTGCTTTTTCATCCTCAGACAGATGGTCAGTCTGAGAGGACGATCCAGACACTGGAAGATATGTTGAGGATGTGTGTCTTGGATTTGGGAGGTAGCTGGGATGATCATTTGTCGCTTGTTGAGTTTGCATATAATAACAGCTACCATAGCAGTATTGGCATGGCACCATATGAGGCGTTGTATGGAAGGAAGTGTAGATCCCCGTTGTGTTGGGATGAGATTGGTGAGAGAGTTTTGACTGGACCAGAGATGGTTCAGGATGCTGTAGAGAAAGTCGCCGTGATCAAGCATAGATTAGAGACCGCAGTAAGCAGACAGAAGAGTTATGCGGATCCTAGGCGCAGAGATGTGGAGTTTCAGGTTGGAGATTTCATTTTTCTGAAAGTATCTCCGATGAAGGGGTGTGATGAGATTTGGCAGGAAGGGTAAGTTAACACCGAGATATATTGGACCGTTTGAGATTCTGGAGAGAGTTGGCACTGTTGCATATTGATTGGATTTGCCTCCGAGTATGTCACAGGTGCATCCAGTATTTCATATCTCGATGTTGAGGAAGTATATCTCAGATCCTTCACACGTGTTGCAACCCGACAGTGTAGAAGTGAGTGAAAATTTGACGTTTGTGGAAGAACCTGTGGCGATCGTTGATTATCAAGTTCGACAGTTGCGATCGAAGCAGATTCCGATGGTCAAGGTTTTGTGGCGTAGCGACAGAGTTGAAGAGCATACGTGGGAGACTGAAGCTGAGATACGAGCTTCTGACCCGTATCTCTTCCCTTCTTGATCTTTTCTTTTTAGAATTCGGGGACGAATTCTTGTAAGGGGGGGAGACTGTAATATCCCGTGTTTTTTTTTAAAAATATTTTTACACTGTACCGGGATATGCAGTGTCAATAATTTTGACTATATATGTGATATTTTTACGAGTTAATATGTATTTAAAACCTATTTTAATTATTGTGTATTATTTTCAGTGTTTTACGTAAAATTTTCCCGAGACTTGCATTTTCGGGGAAATTTTCACGTAAACAATGTATTATTAATTATTTTAGATGTATTTACGGACTTGCATGAACTCATACTTATTTTTAAAACTATTAAATAAAGTCGGTGTGTGTATATTTATTTAATTAGGGTTTATTAATTCCCTAATATTTTATTAAGTATTTATTTGTTTAATTGTTATTTAATTAATTTTATTTGGTAAAAAATTATTAAAATATTAATATTTTATGTGTGTGGTGTATATTTGATGTGTGTAATTTAATATTATTTTAATATATATATATATATATACATATATACATCAAAAATCAAAAAGTTTGCAAAATTACCATTTTGCCCCCGACTTCATCTTCTTCCTCCCGATTCTCTCTTCTCCATTTCCGGTCACTGCCGTGCCATTCCTTCACCGTGGGTGTGCCGTCCGGTGTGCCACCATCTTCCCCGACCAGTTTCGCCGCCTGTGGAGGCCGTTTCCGGCGTCGGGAGAGTGATTTTGGCCGGAGAAGCCGAAAATCAACTCACCGTCGATCACGCCGATTCCGGCCATCATTTTCGACACCGCCAGTCTCTATCTTCTCCTTGAGCTCCGGTGAGTGTTATTCTAGCTTTGGTTTGAGCTAAAATGGTCTAGAATTGCTTAGGTTTCGATTTGTAAATTTCGGCCTATTAGGGTTTTTGATTTTTTTGAGCTTCGAATTGGATGATTCATGGAAACTTCCTTCACAAATGTTGTTCCTAGTAGCTTAATCTACATGTATGAATTTTTGTAGAATTTTTGGAGATTTTTTGGATTTTTGGGTATTTTTGAATATTTTAATATTATTTTCTAATTTTCGGAAATTAATTATTTAAATTCTAATTTTCGGAAATTAATTATTTAAATTATGAAATTGAGGTTTATGGTTGAATTAGGTGTTGAAATGAATTATAGGAATTTATTTGGAATTTTTATGAATTTCTAAGTATTTATTTTTAATTATTGAAGTTTAGGTGATTTTGGGAAAATTAGGTTAAATGTGTTTTTATTTGAAATTTAATTGGATAATTGAGTTTAAATATTGATATTATTGATAAATATGTTGAGAAAGTTAATTTTGGATAATTGTATAAATTTTAGTGAATTTTTGAAGTAATTTAAGTATATTTATATATATAGGGGTATTTTGGTAATTTTACCCTAAATTGTCTAAAAATGTAATTTAATTGGTTTTAATATTTATTTAAGGTATAAAAATGATTTCTACAAAATATTTGGTATTTTTAACTAATTAAAACTATTTTTCGGGAATTATTTTCAATTATATATATAATATACGGTTTTTCTAATAAAATGAGTTTTAATCGGTTTTTATAGTGTTTCAAGGTCAATTATGTAATTTCTACGTATGAAATATATTTCTGTGATTTAAGGATATTTTCGGTATATCTGGAATATTGTTCTGTGTTTGTGGACCCTGGTCGGTGGACTGTAGTTTGGAGTCCGACCGTGGGATTTTGTTTGTGTTGAGCTCGTTTTTCGAAGTGTATTTTCTTTGCAGGGTCGGCTCTACTCTTTTGAGTAGAGAGATGTCCGTTTTACAGGGGAGGTTCTGCCGGATTTTCGGTAGAATTCTCGTAAAACGTGATATCCAGTCGAACCCTAATTTTCGATTCTGTGTTAAATACTCTAGATTGAATTCTAGGATTTCTGTTAGGTTTATTCTAATGTCGGTTATTTATTGCTTGTTTAGTTGCACCGAGACCGAGGGCTAGTGGACCAGGCCCGTCGGACCTGTCTCGTGGAGCGCATTAGGTGAGTTACTATATTATATATATATACTTAGGATGCATGATTTAGAAAATGCATGTTTTATTTTGACTGAATATGCATAAATAATGTGATTTATATTCAAGTATATTTTTGGTATATAATAAATTATATACATGTTTTGTTAATAAAATATATTTAAAATGTTTTTAAATATATTTTTAGTTTAATTTATGATTTTGATTGGATTTATTTGACATATATATACTCAAAATATACCTGGTTTATGTTTGGTATATTTCCAGTATATATATGGTTTATATTGTTGATTTATTTAAATTCATGCATCATGTATTTGTGAATGAATGTTTTATTATTTATTAATGAAGGATATCAATAGAACGTGCTACCTAGTGGGCAGCACTAGGACCGAGTACGTACCGGTACGCCTATAGCTTTAGGCTATATTACTAACTTATTTGTGGAGATTGATTTGATTATGACTATTGTTATATGTGAGATGTGGTTTGGGTGTGATTGCTGGAGCTCGGTTGACCAAGTGTCTCGGGGCCAATCACACTGGCAGTTAGACTGCTGGAGCTCGGTTGACTTAGTGTCTCGGAGCCAGTCTACTGTCCAAATGGATTAAGTGGATATATTTGGTATAAGTGAGCCTGTATGGCTTGAGTGTGGTTTAACACTATTTTCTGATGTTGCGATATTTTAGGGTTCTATGTGATCCTTCATAAATTGGGATTTTTCAATAAAATATATAAAAATGATTTTTCTGCATCTGTATGAATGTGCCTGTATATATACATATTATATATATACTGTTGACTGTATGCATTATCACTTAGTGTGTATGTATATATATTATAGTAATTCACTCAGTGAGGTCTGACTCCCCTCCGTTGACTATTTTTTAGGAGAGTCAACTTCCTCAGACCTCAGTAGCAGGTCGATACGCCGGATTTCTTCCGCCCCCGGCTTCTTTATGTAAATTGTCTACTTGAGTCTTATTTATTTTATCTAGACACTGCAGTAGTTGTGAATTAAAGTATTGGATTTTATGTACTTTATTTTAAAGGAGATATATTACGTTGAAACTGGATTGTATTAAAGAGATTTTCTGTATGGGATGAGATTTTTATTTATATCCAGTTGATATGAATAATATTATGATATTATGATTTTTATTTCCGCTGCATATTATATTTTTCTTGTTAATATGGCATGCTTTATTTTATTTTTAGGCTTGCTACGGGTTCTGGATTCGAAAGAATTCCCGTTCCCTAGCGCCGGTCATGGCCCCTGTTTTGGGTCGTGACAACAGGGGCCATGACCGGCACTAGGGAACGGGAATTCTTTTGAATCCGGAACCCGTAGCAAACCTAAAAATAAAATAAACATATAATAATAATAATAATAATAATAATAATAATAATAATAATAATATATAATGCAGCGGAAATAAAAATCATAAATATCCAAAATATTATCCATCTCCCATATATAAATCTTTTAATACAAATCCAGTTCAAGTATAATACAATATCTTGCATAAATATAATACATAAAATCCCACAATTAATTTACAACTACTGCAGTGTCTAGATTATATAAAAATAAGACTCAAGTAAGCAGTTTACACAAATAAACCGGGGCGGAAGAAATCCGGCGTATGGGTCTGCTACTGAGGTCTGAAAATGTTGACTCTCTTGAAAAATTAGTCAACGGAGGGGAGTCAGACCTCACTGAGTGAATTACTATAATATATATACATGCATACTAAATGTCAATGCACACAATCAAAAGTATATATATAATATGTATGTATACAAGTAAATACACACAGATGCAGTAAAATCATTTTATATATATTTTACTGAAAATCATCATTTATGAAGGATCAAATAGAACCCTATGATATCGAAACCTCAATCAGTGTTATACAACACTCTAGCCATACAAGCTCACTTAATCCAAATATATCCACTTAATCCATTTAGACAATAGACTGGCCCCGAGACACTAAGTCAACCGAGCTCCAGTAGTTTGACTGCCAGTTTGATTGGCCCCGAGACACTTGGTCAACCGAACTCCAGCAATCACACCCAAATCACATCTCACACATCAAATAATCATATCCAGTCAATATCCACAAACTGGTTAGTAATATAGCCTAAATGCTATAGGCGTACCAGTACGTACTCGGTCCTAGTGCTGTCCACTAGGTAGCACGTTCTATTGATCTCCTTCATTAATAAATATAAAACATCTATTTGTGAATAAATGATGCATGAATTTAAATAAAATAACATTATAAACCATATATATACTATAAATATACCAAAAGTAAACCAGGTATATTTCGAGTATATATACGTCAAATAAATCCAATCAAATTATAAATTAAGCTATAAATATATTTAAAAACATTTTAAATATAATTTATTAACAAAACATGCATATAATTTAATATATACCAAAAATAAACCAACAATAAACTAAATATAAACTTAAGTGATAATCAAATTATTTATGCATATTTAATCAAAATAAAACATGCATTTCTAAATCATGCATCCTAAGCATATATATATAAAATAGCAACTTACACTAGTGCGCTCCACCAGATGGATCCGACGGGCCTGGTCCACTAGGCCTCGGTCTCGGTGCAACTAAACAAACAATAATAACAGACATCAAAATACCTAACAGAAAATCCTAGAATTCAATCTAGAATATTAAACACAGAAACAGGATTAGGGTTCGACTGGACATCACATTTTACGAGAATTCTATCGAAAATTCGACAGAACCTCCCCTGTAAAACGGACATCTCTCTACTCAAAGAGTAGAGCCGACCCTGCAAAGAAACACACTTCAAAAACAAACACAACCACTCATTCACAACCCCTCGGTCGGACTCCAAACTACAGTCTACCGACCGAGGTCCACAAACACAGAACAATTTCAGAAATACCAAAATACCCTTATAACATAGAAATACATTTTATAGGTAAAAATTACATAATTAACCTTTAAACACAGTAAAAATCGATAAAAACTCATTTTATTAGTAAAACCGTATATTATATATATAATTAAAAATAATTCACGAAAAATAGTTTTAATTAGTTAAAAATGCTAAATAATTTATGGAAATCATTTTTATACTTTAAATAATTATTAAAACCAATTAAATTACATTTTCAGCCAATTTCGTGTAAAATTACCAAAATACGCCTATATATATAAATATACTATAATTACTTCAAAAATTCACCAAAAATAGTATAATTATCCAAAATTAATTTTCTCAACATATTTATCAATAATATCAATAATTAAACTCAATTAACCAATTAATTTTAATTAAAAACATAATTAACCTAATTTTCCCAAAATTACATAAACTCAAATAATTCAAAATAAATACTTAGAAATTCATAAAAATTCCAAATAAATTCCTATAATTACCATAAAACACAATTTCATAATTTATTTAATTAATTTCAGAAAATTAGAAAATAATATTAAAATATTCAAAAATACCCAAAAATCAAATTAATCTCCAAAAATTCCACAAAAATTCATACATGTAGATTAAGCTACTAGGATCAACATTTGTGAAGGGAAGTTTTCATGAATCAAGCAATTCAAAGCTCAAAAAACTCAAAAACCCTAATATGGCCGAAATCAAAAATTCAAAACCTAAGCAAATCAAGACCATTTCAGCTCAAACCAAAGCTAGAATCACACTCACCGGAGCTCAAGGAGAAGAAAGAGACCACTGGTGTTGAAAATGGTGGCCTGAATCGTCGTCGACGGCGAGAAGCTCAACTTGCTGCCATCGCGAATTTCGGGCGTTCCAACGGGCTTCTGGGGGCCTGGTCACGTCGGAGAGGAAAAGGAAGGAAGGGGAAGGAGGTTGGCGGCAGCTGGTGGAGGTGAAGGGTGGTCCGATGTGCTGGAATGGGAGGCGCAGTGAGGGTAGGCGTCGGGAGAGAAGAAGGGAGAGGGAGGGGGCAATTCGGTAATTTTCCAAAAATTTTGATTTTTGACTTACAATGTGTATATATATATACTTTATACTATATAATAAAATAATATTAAATTACACACATTAAATATACACCACACACATATAATTTAATATTTTAATAATTTATACAAATTAAAAATAATTAAATAACAATAAAACTAATAAATAATTAATAAAATATTAGGGTAATATTAAACCCTAATTAAATAAATAAGTACACATAGGCTTTATTTAGTAATTTAAAAATATGTATGAGTTCATGCAAGTCCATAAATCTATTTAAAATAATTAATATTAAAATATTTATGTGAAAATTTCCCCGAAAATGCAAGTCCCGGGAAAATTTTACATAAAGCACTGTAAATAAGACACAATAATTAAAAATAGGTTTTAAATACACATCAACTCATACAAATATCATAATATATACACAAAAATTATTAATACTGCATATCCCGATACAGTGTAAAAATATTTAAAAACACGGGATATTACAGTCTTCCCCCCCTTACAAGAATTCGTCCCCGAATTCCAGAAAGAAAAGATTACAAAATTAGGAAGGAAAGAGATACAGGTAAGAAGCTCGCATCTCAGCTTCAGTCTCCCACGTATGCTCCTCGACTCTGTTGCTACGCCACATAACCTTGACCATCGTAATCTATTTCGACCGCAACTGTCGAACTTGATAATCAATGATTGCCACAGGTTTTTCTACAAACGTCAAATCTTCACTCACTTCTACACTGTCGGGCTACAACACGTGTGAAGGGTCTGAGATATACTTCCTCAACATCGAGATATGAAATACTGGATGCACCTGTGACATACTCGGAGGCAAATCCAACTGATATGCAACAGTGCCAACTCTCTCCAGAATCTCATACGGTCCGATATATCTCGGTGCTAACTTACCCTTCCTACCAAATCTCATCACACCCTTCATCGGAGATACTTTTAGAAAAAAAAAATCTCCAACCTGAAACTCCACATCTCTGCGCCTAGGATCCGCATAACTCTTCTGTCTGCTAACTACGATCTCTAATCTATGCTTGATCACGGCGACTTTCTCTGCAGCATCCTGAACCATCTTAGGTCCAGTCAAAGCTCTCTCACCAATCTCATCCTAACTCAGAGGGGATCTACACTTCCTTCCATACAATGCCTCATACGGTGCCATACCAATACTGCTATGGTAGCTGTTATTATATGCAAACTCAACGAGTGGCAAATGATCATCCCAGCTACCTCCCAAATCCAAGACACACATCCTCAACATATCTTCCAGTGTCTGGATCGTCCTCTTAGATTGACCATCTGTCTGAGGATGAAAAGCAGTACTGAAATCCAACCTAGTGCCCATCGCTTCCTACAACTTCTACCAAAAATGAGAAGTAAACACTGAACCTCTATCTGATACAATGGACACAGGTACTCCATGAAGGCACACAATATGCTTCACATACAACTTCGCCAATCTAGCTACAGAATAAGTGGCTTTCACAGGTAAGAAATGTGCAGACTTTGTCAACCTATCTACAATCACCCAGATGGAATTGTATCCATCCTTAGAATGAGGTAAACCGACCACAAAATCCATAGCTATCCTTTCCCACTTCCACTCGGGAATAGGAAGAGGCTGAAGCTTCCCAGAAGGCTTTTGATGTTCGGCTTTCACTTGTTGACACGTCAGACACTTAGCAACATAATCAGCGACATCCTTCTTCAATCCATCCCACCAGTATAGATCTCTGATACTGTGGTACATCTTAGTAATACCCGGATGTACGCTATAAGCTATAGAATGTGCTTCCTCTAGGATCTCTTCTCTTAAATCATCCATATCAGGAACACACAATCTACCACTGATCCACAACACACCATCATCATCGAGTGTGAAATCAGTGAACTTCCCTGCTCTGACATTCTTTGCAAGCTCTTCTAGAATAGGATCTCGACTCTGAGCTGCTTTAATCCTATCCCTCAGTACAGATCGCACTTTAAATTGAGCTAGCAGTCCACCTGACCTACTGATCTTCATCATCAGACCTTGATCCACCAACAAATGCAATTCCTGGATCAACGGTCTCCTCTCAACACTGATGTGAGCAAGACTGCCTGAGGACTTCCTACTCAAGGCATCTGCTACCACATTAGCTTTACCCGGATGATATAATATCTCACAGTCATAATCCTTCAATAATTCCAACCATCTTCTCTGCCTCAGATTCAGATCTCTCTGTTGAAAAATGTACTTACGGCTCTTGTGATCAGTAAATATCTCACAAGTCACCCCGTACAGATAATCTCTCCAAATCTTCAGAGCAAAGATCACTGCAGCCATTTCTAGGTCATGTGTAGGATAGTTCTGCTCATGCTTCTTCAACTGCCTTGAAGCATAGGCTATCACCCTTCCATTATACATCAACACACAACCAAGGCCAATTCTAGAGGCATCACAATAGACTGTGAACTTATCCACACTATTAGGCAAAGCTAACACTGGCGCTGTGGTCAACTTCTCCTTTAGCAACTGGAAACTATTCTCACAAGCTTCTGACCACTCGAATCTAACATTCTTCTGAGTCAAGCGAGTCATAAGGGCTGCAATTCTGGAAAAATCCTGCACAAATCGCCTATAATACCCAGCTAAACCCAGAAAACTTCAAATCTCAGTAACAGAAGTCGGTCTAGGCCACTTAAACACTGCTTCAATCTTTTGTGGATCAACCTGGATACCCTCTTTAGACACCACGTGTCCAAGAAAAGAAACACTCTCCATCCAGAAATCACACTTCGAGAATTTAGCATAAAGCTGATGATCTCTCAGTGTTTGTAGTACAATCCTCAAATGATATACATGCTCCTCCACACTCCTTGAATATACCAGTATATCATCAATGAAGACTACCACAAACTGATCCACATACAGTCTGAATACTCTATTCATCAGGTCCATAAAAGCTGCTGGTGCATTAGTCAAACCAAAAGACATCACCAGAAACTCATAATGGCCATATCGAGTGTGGAATGCCATCTTAGAAATATCAGCTTCACTATTCCATAGCTGATGATAACCCGACCTCAAGTCAACCTTAGAGAAGAACTGTGCACCTGTAGCTGATCAAACAAGTCATCTATCCTCGGGAGAGGATATTTGTTCTTCACTGTCACCTTTTTCAGCTCTCTATAGTCAATGCACAGTCTCAGGGTACCATCCTTCTTCTTCACAAATAGGACTGGTGCACCCCAAGGAGAAACACTAGGTCTGATGAAACCCTTTTCCAATAACTCTTGCAATTGTTCCTTCAACTCTTTCAACTCTGCAGAAGCCATTCTGTAGGGTGGCATAGATATAGGAGTAGTAGCTGGAACCACATCAATACATAACTCAATCTCTCTATGAGGTGGTAAACCTAGCAACTCCTCGGGAAAAACATCAGGAAACTCACAAGCAACAGGAACATCTGTGAGTGACAACTTCTCCACTGAAGTATCCCTGACTAATGCCAAATATCCCTGATATCATTTCCTCAACAACTTCCTAGCCGTAATAGCAGAAATAAGATTCTGAGGTGCTAAACTCCTATCACCCACAAACTTAAAATCTTCTTCATTAAGAATTCTGAAAGTCACCTCTTTATTCCTGCAATCTACCATGGTATAGTGCTGAGATAACCAATCCATTCCCAAAATAACATCAAACTCCATCACATCCAACAGAATCAAATCAGCGGGTAATTCTCTATCTCCCACGAGAACTGGACAACCAGAAAGAACAATATCGGCATCCAAGGAATCGCTCAGAGGAGTGGCAACAGACAAAGGAAAAGCCATCCTCGAAGCTTGCCAACAAGACTTAGAAGCAAAAACGGGAGAAACAAATGAATGCGTGGCACCCGGATCAAACAAAACCCAAGCATCCAGGTAACAAATAGAAACAATACCTACCACGACTGCATTAGATGCCTGAGCATCCTGCTGAGTGAGATGGAAAACTCTAGCCTGACCTTGACCTCCCTGCTGACTGGTAGAAGCCTGGCCAACACCTCTGGCACCTCCTCTAGTACCTCTACCATGACTCTGTTGTGGAACAAGCTGAGTGGAACTCTGATGCTGAACTGGTGGCAACTGAAATGGAACAGGCGCAGCACTAGCAATCGACTGCTGTGGGAATCATGGAATCTGCGGCTGCTGATACCCGGAGTAAGGACACGATCTGGCAAAATGTCTTGTCTGCCCACATCTGAAGCATGTCAGTGGTGTCAGATAACACGGTCCCTGATGGACTATACCGCAAGTCTAACAAACACTGGCCGCTGATCCGAAACTACGACCACTGCTGCTGCTCGAAGCACCTGACCCGAATCTAAATGATCTACGCTGATCTCCACGGCCATGTCTATTGCTCTGATGCACTCGCTGCTGCTGTCTCTGACTTTGCTGAGTCGGACCTCACTGCTGACTACTCGATCCAACATGAAAACTCGAATACGGAGTAGCCTGCAATCCACTCGACTGAACTCCTAGCTGGTAATAATCAGGCATCGCTCCCTGCCTAACTAGCCTCAGCTCAATCTCCTTGGCTAACTCAATCACAGACTCCAGAGTAAGGCCTGCTATAGGCATACCAGCAAAAGCTGAACCCAAACTAGTAACATAGGTAGTAGCCGCAAAATATTGATCTCACATCAGATCCTCTGCATATCTACCCAGATGGAGAAACTCTCGGGTGTACTCCTCTACAGATCGATCTCCACGAGAAATACTGGTCAGTCGGAGATGATAGCTCATACGGAGCGGCTCTGGACAAAATCTCCTCATAAATCGCTCTCTGAACTGAGCCCAGGTTATCGTCATCATGTAGGGCTGGATCACCTGAATGAACCAATCTAGGGCTGGTCCCTCGACAGATAACTCAACAATCATAATCTGCTAGTACTCGGTATGAGCAGTCCGAGTCCTCATCTCAATCGTATGTAGAAAATCTAACAGATCAGAAGTACCATCAAACGCAATCCTACCAACTCGGGCATAGAACAAAGCTGCCTCAGGGTCAGACATACCCTGCTGATAGGCAGGCTGAACAACTGAAGGAATAGGAACATCAAACTCAAGCTCAACAGGCTCCTCATCCTGTAACTCTCTCTGCCTATGATGACCTGCCGCTCCTCGAGGTCTACCCCTACCATAACCTCTACATCTAACTGGCTGCTCAAGAGGTAAAACCTCATCCTGAAAGGACTCATCATCCTCGGCCTTAACGACCGGTGGAGCGACACGCGCTCGCCTCCTCATACTAAAAAGATAAACGGAAAGATTCAGACAAATAGACAATGGAGGAATAACGTAGAAAATTAAAGCAAGGAATACTTATCAAGACGTACTCGAACCTAATTCACTGCAGTAGTTCAACAGAAAACACAACTTTAAAACTAGGGCCACGACTCACACAACTAAGCCCTGACACAGAACTAGGCTCTGATACCAACTTTGTCACGACCCAAAATAGGGGCCATGACCGGCGCTAGGGAACTGGAATTCTTTCGAATTCGGAACCCGTAGCAAGCCTAAAAATAAAATAAACATACAATAATAATAATAATATATAATGCAGCGAAAATAAAAATCATAAATATCCAAAATATTATCCATCTCCCATATATAAATCTTTTAATACAAATCCAGTTCAAGTATAATATAATATCTCATATAAATATAATACATAAAATCCCACAATTAATTTACAACTACTGCAGTGTCTAGATTATATAAAAATAAGACTCAAGTAAGCAGTTTACATAAATAAGCCGGGGCGGAAGAAATCCGGCGTATGGGCCTGCTACTGAGGTCTGAAGATGTTGACTCTCCTGAAAAATTAATCAACGGAGGGGAGTCAGACCTCACTGAGTGAATTACTATAATATATATACATGCATACTAAATGTCAATGCACACAATCAAAAGTATATATATAATATGTATGTATACAGGCAAATACACACAGATGCAGTAAAATCATTTTATATATATTTTACTGAAAATCATTGTTTATAAAGGATCAAATAGAACCCTATGATATCGAAACCTCAATCAGTGTTAGACAACACTCTAGCCATACAGGCTCACTTAATCCAAATATATCCACTTAATCCATTTAGACAGTAGACTGGCCCCGAGACACTAAGTCAACCGAGCTCCAGTAGTCTGACTGCCAGTGTGATTGGCCCTGAGACACTTGGTCAACCGAGCTCCAGCAATCACACCCAAATCACATCTCACACATCAAATAATCATATCCAGTCAATATCCACAAACTGGTTAGTAATATAGCCTAAATGCTATAGGCATACCGGTACGTACTCGGTCCTAGTGCTGCCCACTAGGTAGCACGTTCTATTGATCTCCTTCATTAATAAATATAAAACATCCATTCGCAAATAAATGATGCATGAATTTAAAGAAAATAACATTATAAACCATATATATACTATAAATATTCCAAAAGTAAACCAGGTATATTTCGAGTATATATACGTCAAATAAATCCAATCAAATTATAAATTAAGCTAGAAATATATTTAAAAACATTTTAAATATAATTTATTAACAAAACATGCATATAATTTAATATATACTAAAAATAAACCAACAATAAACTAAATATAAACTTAAGTGATAATCAAATTATTTATGCATATTTAATCAAAATAAAACATGCATTTCTAAATCATGCATCCTAAGCATATATATATATAATAACAACTCACACTAGTGCGCTCCACGAGATGGATCCGATGGGCCTGGTCCACTAGGCCTCGGTCTCGGCGCAACTAAACAAAAAATAATAACAGACATCAGAATACCTAACAAAAAAACCTAGAATTGGATCTAGAATATTAAACACAGAAATAGGATTAGGGTTCGACTGGACATCACGTTTTACGAGAATTCTATCGAAAATTCGGTAGAACTTCCCCTGTAAAATGGACATCTCTCTACTCAAAGAGTAGAGCCGACCCTACAAAGAAACACACTTCAAAAACAAACACAACCACTCATTCACAACCCCTCGGTCAGACTCCAAACTACAATCTGCCGACCAGTTGTATGGGGATTTTTTTTTTTGGAGTTGATTATTCAAAATTATTATTTTCCAAATTTGATATTCTTGTGACTCAATGAATTCTTAGATGCCTATTTCCTAGTATTTGTTTGTAAATCAATAGGTTATAGAAGATTAGTGTTTGGTAGTTGTGGGCAATTCAACAAATGCTAATTTCTTCTTTATCACTCTTCCACTACATCATACACCCACAACTAAACCAAAACAAGATGGATAAAAAAAATTTAGAGAGTGCAGAACAATTAGAACAAAATTGAAAGACTAAAGAAACAACAAGATTCCAAAAAAAAACGTGAACCTGTACTAAAACACACATAAAAATACCTATAAGCCTGTATTACAACCAAGCAATGAACTCCTTATCTCAATGAGTTCCTTGTTTAGCTAAGGAATATGCCATAAAGTTATTTTCCCTCAACTTATGAATAAAGGTAATATGCTGAAATATTTCCTTTAGATTCTTAATTAAACAAAACCATATGCATCCTCCAAGGGCAAGAATCATTAGGCTGATTAATCCATGCCACCACATTTGAAGAACAAAATTCTATTATAAGTTTAGAAGCAAGGAACTTCAGACTATGGGACGTCAGTTGAAGTGCTTTTCTAATCGCAATTACAGCAACTAAATTTGAATCAATAATTCCACAAAGAATAGAGAAAAGACATTTTACCATACCAAAATGGTCTCGAAGTACCACACCAACTCCAGCTAACCCCGACTTACCAAGAGACCTTAATATTCCACTTAAATTCACCCAAAGGAGACAGTTTCCAGCCAATAGTAATATGCCTTGGCTTAGGTTGTGGTTAAAATTTTTAATAGCCTCCACTGCTAACAAAAGGTCACAGGATTGCAATAGTCCATTATCACCTAACGCCTTGATAAAAATTTAGCCCTATGGATAATTAGAAAGAAAATTGTATTGGTATCAATCAAACTTGCATTAAATGCCAAAGCATTCCTTTTAGTCCAAATGGTCCACAAGATAAAGAGAAAATGACCATCCTCACTTTTTTTTGAATGAACCCACAGTGATGCCTTCTCATTGAGTAAATAAATTACACTAGGAGGCTGGTAAAACCTAATAGACTCCCAACCATCTCATAAGACCATACTAAATTAATCTAATTAAAGAATGTAAGATAAAAAGATGGTCAATTGATTCGGTTTTAAAATTACAAAAGGCATAGTTATAATTAGAGGAATTTATAATTTCTTTTCGAATGAGTAGTTCTTTTATCTTTAGTTTCTGCAAAAGTGCCATCCATGCAAATATTTTGACTTTTAGAGGAGCCAAATTATGCCAAACACCATTCATAGAGAAAGAAAAGGGAGGTCTTGAGCTTAAAGTTACTACTTTAGTAGCTAATTTAACAAAGTATTTCCCTTTATGATCATACTTCCATATAAGCTTGTCATTACAGTTAGAAGCATAATTCAAATTATTTAATAAATCAATAAGGGATCATATTTGATTAAGCTCCCATGATCTCAGCTATTAAGAACATTATAGATTCCATTCCCATTTAACACCATCCCAAAATCCCAAATCCTTTATTAAAGAGGATTAATCCAAAAAATGCTACAAAGTTATGGAAATCTATCTTTAAGAGATACTTCAATTGTTAGGATACGTGATTCAACACAAAGTGAAAAATTAAAAACTTTAATCACAAACTCAAAGTAAGATCCATGCAATTCTATAAATTGATTTGATTAAGGTTCCCAAATCCTTACCACGGATGAAAATCAGGAAAGAATATGGAAGGTTGAGAGGAGGTCCACACCGGTAACTCCCTACCTCAAGCTTTTCATTCTCTTTTATCGGATGAAGATGTCTCCAAAATAATGCACCTTTCACAAGTATCCACACTAACAACCTTTAAAAAATAAATGTGAATTGTGTGATAACACCTTTTAATTGTCTCACAACTTAAAATAAAAACTCTATATTTCATTAAGATGAATTAAGATGGCAGAAATAAAAAAAAGGTATGTGAAACCCTAGAGAATATGTTATATTTATAGACCTCCCAATTAGGGTTTCACTTACCAAAATGAATTTTGGTAATGTCCTTATTAACCAAAACATTTGTGGTATATTCCATTTATTCCAATTCTGATTTTATTTAAATACCAAATCAGAAATAATTTCCTATTTATTTAAGATAATCATTACCTTATATATAAATATACATATACATACATACATATACATGAATTATTTATTTATTTTCATAAATTTTTATTGGGCTTGGTAAACCCATATTTATTTTAGGCTTGTTCTAAGTGCGTGACCTTGTAGGTTCACATGACATTGGCAGTGGGCCTAAAATCCCTATTTCGACCTATAAATCATAAGTGGCCTATAGTAAAGCATTATGACTACCCAAGTCGTGTGAAGGTCAATAATCTGACATAACCTAATTTTTAGTAAATATTGTAATCCCTTTGTCACATAATATCTTAATTGAATATAAGGCATAATTTTAGTCATCTTTATATAATTCAATCATATTATTTCTTAACTCCAAGTAAACTGAGAATGATAACTCTTTATCAATTCACTTTAGCATAGCCATGCATTTTCCTTAGTTTATATTATCAAGGGGCCCATAGATATCTTACTCAGATTAAATGAGGGATAAATTGCTTCTTAATCACTCGCATTCCTCACATAACTCATTTAATATCTAACAATAATCTACTTTATATTCCTCACATAACTCATTTAATATCTAACAATAATCTACTTTATCTTCCTGTTAAAGACAGTGTTAGATTGTGTCAAAATACAAAATAGTTATGTAGAAATCTATGGTGATTTCAATGTCAAAGGACTAATCAATATTACTATGATGAGAATTACTTATAATAGTTATCTATGTAGTATTCTCATGATGGGTTAATCCAATACATTATTTCTCAAATAAGTACCTATGAGTTGACTTAATAGCTCATATTCATGATTAGTAAAACATAATCATCAGTCAATATCATACTAGCCTTAATACATTATTATTACTAGGGATAATTTGAATATAACTCATATTTAATCTAAGGTTTTTACTATCAAGTCATATACTTGATGATCTTAGGAAGAATTGACTATTCAAGTAATTATCATAACATAAAATGATAATGAAAATGCCTCTTTATTAATAAAATGATAAAGTCAAAACATGGTCATATATGATTTACCTAGTGCATGTCACTAACAATCTCCCACTTGCATTAGGCCCAATCTATATTAAAACTAATACCTATAGACCTAGTTTGACTCTCATGCTTAGGCTAAGTAAGAGGCTTAGTCAGTGGATCAGTAACATTATCATTTGTAGGTACTCTGCATATCTTCACATCTCCTTTCTCAATGATTTCTCAAATGAGATGATAATGTTTAAGTATGTGTTTGGATCCCTGATGTGATCTGGGCTCCTTAGCTTGAGTTATAGCTCCATTATTGTTACAATACAATTTCACTGGATTTGATATATTAAGTATAACACCTAGTCTAGTTATGAACTTCTTGATCCAAATAGCTTCCTTAGATACTTTTGAGGCAGCTATATACTCAACTTCTATTGTAAAATTAGCAATAATGTCTTACTTAGAACTCCTTCAGCTCGTTGTACCTCTATTCAAACAAAACATATAACCTGACTATGATAAAAAATCATCCTTGTTAGTTTGAATGCTAGCATCCATGTAACCATTTACAACTACCTCATCTTCTTTACCACCATACAGTAAAAGTGCATCCTTCTTCTCAAGTACTTAAGGATATTTTTAACTACTATCCAGTGACTTTTACTTAGGTCTGATTGGTATTTGCTCATTGTGCTTAAGGCATATGAAATATTAGGTTGAGTACACAACATTGCATACATGATAGATCTAATAGCATAAGCATATGGAATCTTACTCATGCGGTCTCTCTCATCTTGTGTCATAGGACACTGAGTCTTGATAAAACTAATGCCATGTGACATTGGCAAAAATCCTCTCTTAGATTCTTGCATGCTAAACCTTTTCAATACCTTATTAATGTAAGTGCTCTGACTTAGGCCAATAAGCCTTCTATATCTATCTCTATAGATCTTGATGCCTAATATATAAGCAGGTTCACCCAAGTCTTTCATTGAGAAACAATTCCCTAGCCATGATTTAACATTTTGTAAAATATGGATATAAATTTCCAATGAGTAGTATGTCATCAACATACAACACTAAAAATATAATTGCGCTCCCACTAACTTTTTTGTAGACACAAGGTTCATTTTCATTCTTAATAAAGCCAAACTCTTTGAATGCTTCATCAAAATGAAGATTCTAACTCTGAGATGCATGCTTCAGTACATAAATGGACCTTTGAAGCTTGCATACCTTTTTAGAATTCTCAGGATTGACAAAACCCTCTGGCTATGTCATGCACACATCCTTAAGTAAGTTTCCATTAAGAAATGATGTTTTGAAATCCACTTACCATATCTTATAATCATAGTATATAGCTACAATAAGGAGAATTTAAATAGATTTTAGCATAGCAACTGGTGAAAAAGTTTCATCATAATCTATACCATGTATTTGTTTGAAAACCTTTACAACCAGTCTTGCCTTAAAGGCATATATATTGCCATCTATGTCTATTTTCTTTTTAAAAACCCATTTGCATCTAGTAGTTTTTAAGCCATTAGTTGGGTTAATCAAGGTCCATACTTGATTATCATACATGGATTGCATTTCTGATTTCATGGCTTCTAGCCATTTCTCATAATTAGGACTATTTATAGCCTATTGATAGGATGCAGGCTTACTTTGATCCATAATCAACATATCATTATCATTAGTTATAAGAAATCCATATCTCATAGGGATTTGATGCGTCCTACTATACCTCCTTAGGCCTTCTAGTACTTGCGCAGGTTCAATAGTTACTTGTTGATCCAATTGCGGTTCCATACTTGGTACAATGCTACTTTTTGGTCTTGAATTTCTTCAAGTTGCACTGTGCTCCGACTAGTTCCTTTGGAAATAAATTCTCTTTTCAAAAATACATCATTTCAAGCAACAAACACTTTGTTCTTAAAAGCATTGTAGAAGTATTATCCTTTAGTTTCTTTAGGATATCCCATAAAAAGGTATTTGTCAGATTTAGGTGCTAGTTTATTTGAGATTTGATGCTTCACATAAGGTTCACATCTCTAAATCTTAAGAAAAGACAAACTAAGAGTTTTTCCAGTTCACATCTCATATGGTGTTTTTTCAACTGCCTTTAATGGAGCTCTATTCAAGATGAATTTAGTAGTTTCTAAAGCATATTCTTAAAAATAGATGGGAAGATCAGACTAACTCATCATTGATTGAACCATATCGAATAAATTTTTATTTCTCCATTCAAACACACCATTCCATTGGGGTGTACCTGGAGGAGTCAATTGTGAAATAATCCTATAATCTCTAAGATGATCTATAAATTCTTGGCTTAAATATTTACCACCTCAATTAGATCTTAGTGTTTTAATATTTTTGCCAAGTTGATTTTGTACTTCATTCTTGAAAACTTTGAACTTTTCAAAAGATTCAAATTTATGTTTCATTAGATAAACATAGCCATTTCTACTGAAATCATCTATAAAAGTGATAAAGTACTGTAAACCTCCTATAGCCATTAAGCTTAATAGTCCACATACATCTAATAAGGCCCAATAAGTCATTAGCCCTCTCACCTTTTCCAGTAAAAGACATTTTAGTCATTTTTTCTAATAAACAAGATTCACATGTTTCAAATGATTCATAATCAAATGAATTCAAAAGCCCATTTTGGTGAAGCTTTAAAATGAATTTCTCATTTATATTGCCTAAATGACAATGCCAGAGATAGGTGGTGTTTAAATCATTAGATTTAAAATTTTTTGTATCAAAGTTATAAATTAACTTTTCATTAGTGTCTTTAACATTTAAAACATAAAGACCATTAGTGTGTGGAGCAAATCCATAAAAAATGTTATCATGATAAATATTGCATTTATCATTCCTAATAATAAATTCAAAACATTTCTTGTCCAAACAAGAAACAAAAATAATATTCCTACATATAGTAGGCATATAATAACAATTTTCCAAATTTAAAATAAGTCCACTAGCCAAAGTTAACTTATAAGTCCTTATAGCTAAAGCAGCAACTCTTGCTCTATTGCCAACTTATAGGTCCACTTCGTCTCTAGCTAATGACTTACTCCTTTTTAGACCTTGCATATTAGTACAAATGTGAGATCCTAATCCAGTATCTAATAACCAAGAATCATAAGTAGATAAATTAATTTCTATAACATGAATACCTGAAGATATAGTCACACTACCCTTATTCTTGTTTAAATCATTCAAATATAGCTTGAAATTTCTTTTCTAATGACCTGGCTTATTGTAAAAAATGTATATTCCCTTCTTTAAGGTGGCTTTGCTTAGGGTTCAACTTTGGACTTAGGCTTGGGCTTTAGCTTTGGCTTCTAAAATCCTTTAGGAGCCTTGCCCTTGCCCTTTCCAACATTTTTCATACCCTTTCCCTTATTGACCATTAGAACATCCTTGGTGGAATTCTTAATGTTCTTTTCAGTAGTTTTAAGCATCCTATGCAACTTTAAAATAGTTTTGTCCATACTATGCATATTGAAATTCATGATGAAACCATCATAAGCTTCAGGCAAAGATTAGAGAATGATATCAACAGCTAATTCTTGTTCTATCTTGAGACCAAGTTTGTCCGAGTGTTCAAAATGATCCTTCATCTTAAGAACATGAGGACTAACAAAGCTGTTAGTAGTCAACTTGCAGGAGAGCGATGCCCTGATGGTATTGAACCTTTTAATTCGAGCTTTCTCTTAGAACATTTCCTTAAAATGGCCTATCATAGTATAAGCCTCCATTTCCATCAGTTACTTTTGAAGCTCAAACTCCATGCATCCAAGTATGAGACAAGTAACATCTACTAAATCATTAAGATGCTTACTATAAGCATTCTTTTATGCTCTAGGACCATTAGCAGCTGGTTCCTTTGGGATGGGTTCATCAAGGATATATTCCTTTCTTTCTTTCCTAAGAATAATTCTTAGGTTTCTATACCAGTCAAGAAAGTTAGCCCCATTTAGCTTATCCTTCTCAAAGATCGATTGTAGTGACATGGTAAGTGCAGTGTTTGATGTCATTATCTACAACAAATATATATATATATAATAGTAAATTCAGTTTTATTATGAAAGAGGCATAAGAAAACTCCCACTAAAATTTCATAAATTATAAAACCCTCAAAATGATTTCAACAATTGAAATTTCTTATTGGGCCAAGATCAATATTTCACCCTACTTCAAGTAAGCTTTGCCTTATCACTTAAAGTGTGATATTTAGGTAGGTAACACTTTACCAATTACATCTCATGTATTTCTTGGATAAGTATAGGATATTGACATCATATGTACTAGCATATCCTATCAAATTCCCTGGGTCCAAAACCATTTTGATAACCTAGTTAAGTCTAACCAACTCAAACATATGGATATCACCATTATCCATCTTATCTTATTTATATGGCATTATACAAATTGCTTTGGCATATCCTATATATAACAACCCAAATCTTGATAAGTGTTTATCAATGGGAGGCATTTTAATAACTTAATATTAAATGAGGGTTTAATTAATTTTTATCTTATTTAGTTATTATTACATTGCATCTCATACATGGCATCACATACATAACAATACTAACACAATAAGATAAACATAACATAGCATGGCCCATATCTAAGTTTATCTTCTAAGCCAATATGAAGATCAAAGGTCAAACCTAGGTGATATTACAAAAAAAAAAAAATTGAGCCTTGAATTTGGATCTCCATCTTCCATGAACCTCTTTCTTAGGCTCCTACCTTAGATCTCCATATTGGGTCTTAAGCTAGAATTTTCACCTTGGGTCTTAATTTACATAACTTGTTGTAATTAAGACTATTCTATTACTATTTAATAAAATAAAATAATTATAATAAATAAAAATAACTCATAGGTCATATTAAAAAATTACAACCCAATAAAATAATTAACTAATAAAATCCAATCACATTAGTCTAAGTGTCATGCTATCCACCATGTATTTAACAATAAACACATATAGTATAATAATTCAATTCACACATTAATTTCATTATTATATTCAAAAAAATTATTTGATAAATCCATATAAGGTCAAGGGGTAACGCCTCTAACAGGGTTCAAAGGGCAGCACCCCTTTACAAGGGTTCAGGGGCAACGCGCCCTTGCATAATTTACCTAAAGTACATAATTTACCTTCGGGGCAGCCCCCAAAGGTAAATAATTTACCTAAAATCTTTGAATGAGTTGTTTCCAAAACCCTAAAATACTAATAATTTTCATAATTAAATTGCAATATGATTGATCTGTAACATATCATTTTTATGTTTAACATTTAAACAGCCGCCACCAAAAACCCTAATTTACTTGAAAATAATATTACATAATAATTAATCTATTCAAAATAGATTTATTCTGTGTAATCTATTTAACACTTAAACATACTGCCCTAGATAGAAATCTATATAATCAAAATATTCATGTTTCAACATTAAACAGAAAACGAATTTATTGTTTAAAACATAATACTTATTTTGATCTTTTAAAAAAGTATACATAACATAGAAAATCATAATTCTATTTACTATTTAATCATAATAAATTATTATAAACATTAATCAAATTAATGTTTAATGTTGTTTTATACAAATTGAAAAGATTGTAACAAAATAAAAACTATTTAGATAAAAAATTTTGAAAAATCCTTTTAAAAAATGAATCACTCAAACACACATATACCACATATATACGTAATCAAATTAATTGAATTACAAGTGGCTCTAATACCACTATTGGGATATGTGATTCAATATGCAGCAGAAAATTAAAAACTTTAATTACAAACCCAAACTAGGATCCATGCAATTCAATCAATTGATTTAATTAAGGTTCTTAAAAACTTACCACAGATGAAAATAAACCAAGAATGATGGAAGGTTAAGAGGAGGTTCACATTGGTGACACCCTACCTTGAGCTTATCATTCTCTTTTGTCAGATAAAGACATCTCCAAAAGAATACGCCCTCCATAAGTATCCACACAAATAGCCCTTTGAAAAATGAATGTGCAATGTGAGTTAGCACCTTTTGATTTTCTCATAACTCAAAATAAAAACTCTGTATTTCTTTTTTCTTAAAGGGGAGAGAAAAATGAATTAAGGTGGTAGAAATTAAAAAAATAAGCTATGTGAAACCTTAGAGAATATGTTATATTTATAAACCTCTCAATTAAGGTTTCACTTAACAAAGTAATTTTCTTATTAAACAAATTTTTTTTGGTATATTCCAATTATTCCAACTATGATTTTATTTAAGTACCAAATCAGAAATAATTTCCTATTTATTTAAGATAACCATTACCTTATATATATATATATATATATATATATATATATATATATATATATATATATAAGTATACACACACACACACACATATATATATACATAGATTATAAGTGAACCTATATACACACACACACATATATACACATCATGTGAACCTTTAGGGTCACATACTTAAAATAAGCCCAAAACGAATATGGGTTTACCAAGCCCAATAAAACTCTGTGGAAATAAATAAATAAAACTCTATGGAAATAAATAAATAATTCGTGTATATAGACACACACACACACACACACATATATATTTATACATGAATTATTTATTTATTTCCATAGAGTTTTATTGGGCTTGGTAAACCCATATTTATTTTAGGCCTATTCTAAGTATGTGACCCTATAGGTTCACATGGCATTGGTAGTGGGCCTGAAATCCTAAGCATTATGACTACCCAAGTCATGTAAAGGTCGATAATTCAACAAAACCTAATTTGTAGTAAATATTGTAATCCCTTTGTCACATAATATCTTGATTGAATATAAGGCATAGTTTAAGTCATCCTTATATAATTTAATCATATTATTTCTTGACTCCAAGTAAACTGAGAATGTTAACTCTTTATCAATTAACTTGGAATGGCCATGCATTTCCCTCAGTCTATCTTATCAATGGGCCCATAGATATCTTACTTAGATTAAATGAGGGACAAATTCCTTCTCACTCACTTACATTCCTTATATAACTCATTTCATATCAAACAATAATCTATTTTATCATCTTGTTAAAGATAATGTTAGATTGTGTCAAAATATAAAATAATTATATAGAAATCCATAGTGATTTCAAGGTCAAAGGACTACTCAATATTACTATGATGAGAATTACTTATGACAGTTATCTATGTAGTATTCTCATGATGGGTCAATCTAGTACATTATTTCTCAAATAAGTACCTATAAGTTGACTTAATATCTCATATTCATGATTAGTAAAACATAATCATCAGTCAATACCATACTAGCCTTAATACATTATTATTACTAGGGATAATTTGAATAGAACTCATATTTAATTTAAGGGTTTTACTATCAAGTCACATACTTAATGACCATAGGAAGAATTGACTATTCAAATAATTATTATAACATAAAATGATAATGAAGATGTCTCTTTGTTAATAAAATGATAAAGTCAAAACATGGTCATACATGATTGACCTAATGCATATCACTAACATAAATAACCCAAATATCATCCCGAAACTGATTTCATCCACCAATAAAAATTTTACACCATCACAAAAGGCTTTTCTTCCATCATTAACCAGATTTATTTTGAAATTAAAGAAAAGCAAGATGACAGCAGCAATGATTGCAATTCATATTCTTATGAAACTACCTTTTTCCCAAAGTGTCTTCTCTCTGTAATGACTCATGATTCTCCACAACTACTTGAATAACAATGCTTTATTTTTTTTAAGCAAACAACCAACTCTAAGACCTCCAAGTGCTTTCGATAATCGAATAAAGTGCCACTTCACACTACACATTTTCTATTTCTCATCCATTCCACCCAAAAAGAAATTTTAAAATAATGCAATGAACTTTTTCCTAATTGATTAAGGTAACCTAAATAATGATAAGTAGTAGATTGGAAGGCTATTTAGGCAAGCTTTAATTAAGGTTAACCTACCACTAAAAGAAAAAACCTTTGATTTCTAAGATGCCAATTTACCTTTAATTTTATTCAATACTAGCTCCCAAACCTTCTTCACCCTCAGATTAATTCCAACAGGTAGACCAAGATAGGTAATAGGGAAGTGAAACAATTTTGCACCTTAAAATAAAAGCAATAGAGTCACTCTAATCCCCTTTGACATTAATACCAATAAGTGCACTCTTGTTAAAGTTAACTATTAAGCGTAATACAAGAGAAAAATAGTTTAGAATTGTTTGTACATTAACAAGTTCTTGCATCTTTGGTTGACAGAAAAGAAGTGTATCATCTGCATACCGTAACCATGAAATTGCATCACCTCCACTATAAGGAGAAATATAATAGATAACCCAATTCCATCACAGAGCAAACCATAATAGATAAACCTTAAGCCATTATAATGAATAAAAAGGGGATATTTATTCCCTTTATCAATTAAATTTCCTGAGTTGGTGAGCCATTTATGAGGAAGGAGACCCTAACTAAAGATAAATAACTATTGATCCATTGTCGCCATCTACTACCAAAGTTCATCTTGGCCATAACTGAATCCAAGTAACTCCAATTTATAGAATCAAAAGCTTTATGAAAGTTTTGGATTTGACAAGCAAATGGATAACCTCATTAGCTACTAGAACACTATCCAAAATACTGGTTAATTTTCACTCTCGTACCTAACTTTTCATCTTTATATCACTGTAGTATCCAACTTTCAAATCGTTAAATAAAGCATTCCCACGTTTGGTTCAATTATCAATAAAGTGTCCAAAAAAAATTTTTGACCAATGAGGATGATGTGGTGATGCTATGTATATTAATGTGGACTAGAAAAGTGCCATGTTGGTCTAATAAATTGTGACATGTCAATGTTCTTAGTGACATAGTGTTATAACCCCATATTTTAAATTATTAAATTTATTTTGGGATATGCAGTGTTAACAAATATTTTAAATTTTTATATATTATGATTATTGTGTGTAATTTAATTTTAGTGTGGTATATTATTATTATTTATCTAGTAATATTGTTATTATTCATTAATTTATTTTATTTTAAATATTTTATTACGTAAAGAAATTAATTTGAAAGTGATTATCATTTATTATTATTATTATTGTTGTTGTTAATATTTTATTACGTAAAGGAATTAATTTGAAAGTGATTATCATTTATTATTATTGTTGTTGTTGTTAATAATAATAATAATAATAATAATAATAATAATAATAATAATAATAATAATAATAATAATATTATTATTATTATTATTATTATTATTATTATTATTATTATTATTATTATTATTATTATTATTATTCTTCTTCTTCTTCTTCTTCTTCTTCTTCTTCTTCTTCTTCTTATTATTATTATTATTATTATTATTATTATTATTATTATTATTATTATTATTATTATTATTATTATTGTTATTATTATTATTGTTATTATTATTATTATTATTATTATTATTATCATCATCATCATCATCATCATTATTATTATCATTATACTACTACTACTACTACTACTACTACAACAAATATATGTGTGTGAGTATTTTTGTCTTTTCCTATTTTAATATAAAAAAATATATGTATAAAATATTTTTCTTTTTCCCTTTCGTTCCCCCTCTCTTTCCTCTTCCCTCTCCTTTCCTTCCTCTTCCTCTTCTTCTTCTTCTTAGTTCTACGCAAAACGCAAAACCACTAAGCCACCACCCTACACCACTCGAGCCTCCGCCAGCTACCACCAAGTTTTGCCATCACCACCTCCTTTCTTCCCTCAACTTCTGTTGTCGACAAAGCCTCGCCAGATTCTGCCAAAGATAGCAACTCTATCAAGCTTCACCGGTGCCATTTCTGGTGGTTTTAGCTCGCGTTTATAGGCTCTATCAACTCCTCTCAGTCCAGTCAAGCTCAATCTTAGGTTATCTTAAGCTAGAGATGTCCGATAATCACTTTATCTTCAAGTTTTAGTTTAAGTCAACTTAGGATTTTCATTTTTTTTAGCTTGATTTCCTATGATTCATACTTGATAATTTTAAGCTTGAGCTACACAAATAAATTTTTATTTAATTATTTTGATTTTTGGTGTTTTGGTTTTCTGGTAAGTCACTGTTCCGATGACCCTCGTCTAAAATTTTTTATATTTTTAATAAATTTTTTAAATTATTTGGATATTAGTTTGCAAAGAAAGTATATTGAAATTTTGATCCAATTACATATTACAAATTTTTGAAGGTTTATGTAAAAAATTAATTTTTGAAAAAATTAAATATAAATTAGTAAATTTGGTGTTTTAATTGAAATTATTGTTAATTAGTACGTTTTGAATAATTTTGGAATAATAGATAGTATTAAAATAAAGTTTACGAATTATTTACTATTTTTAACTAATTAATAATAATTTCCAAAAATATATTTAAATAATAATTTTTTTTTTGTGATTAAATGAATTTTTAACTATTTTTATTAAATTTTTGAACTGTTTAAATAAATATTTGTGAATTTTACTATTTAATTTCAAATAAGTGAAAAATGGATTTTTGCTAATATTATATAATTTATTTGAGATTTATTAACTAATTTGAAAATAATTAGCTTTAAGGTATTTATTATTTAAATAACTTGAATTGCAGTATTTTATTGATTTTTATGAATTTTAATGGTTTTTAATATATTATTATTTAATTATTGATTGTTGTGTATTTTGGTTTTAAGTTGGGCGAATTGTGTATTTCGGGGGCCCAACCCGAGAAGTTGTGCTTTTTGTGGTTATTTGAAGTGTGTTTACTTGTAGGATCAGCTTTACTTTCAGTAGAGAGACATCCATTTTACATAGGAGACTTTGCTAAATTTTTGGTAAAATTCTCATAAAACGTGACATCAGGTCGATCCTGAATTTTTTATTTTGGTCGAGTCGTGTCCTAGATTGAGTCTTTCTTTAATATTTCTAGAAGTATGAAATTCGAATTTTGATTCTAATATTAGAATCATTTATTTGTTTTCTTTAGTTGCATCAATATCGAGGTCTATCGGTCCAGGCTAGTCTACTCTATTTAAAGGAGCACACAACTGTGAGTTATTATTTTATATATGCATTGCATGTAGAATTCATAATTATGAGCGTCTATATTTTTATAATGTATTTAAATATGAATTATTTTACTAAACGATTATGTATATGTTTGGTATTTATTTAGTATAAATGTGACATATATGCTTAGTATATTTTTTAATATATATTCAATATATTTTTAGTATATACTCAACATATATATTTGGTATGTTTTTGGTATAAAATTGGTATATATTCAATATATGCTTGATATATGTTTGGTATATAAGTGGTATATTTCTTTAAAAATGGATGTCATCATGTTTAAATTATGCTTTTTATTCTTTTAAATAAGTACGATTTATTTGAAGGATAACAGTAGAGCGTGCTACCTAGTGGACTGCACTAGGACTGTGTACGTACCAGTGCATTAGATTTAGGAGTTGATATCATTAAATTATTGATGTCAGACTTGATTATTTGATTATTGAGAATTGTGGCGAGAGAGTAGTGTGATTGCGAGAGCTCAGTTGACCTAGTATCTTGGGGCCAATCACACTGACAGTGAGATTGTGGGAGCTTGAATGACTTAGTGTCTCAGGACTATTCTACTATCCATTTATGAAAAAGAGAAATACTTTTGAATTAAGTAACCCTATTGGCTAGTGAGACTTCATGATTGAGGTTGCATAATATTTTAGGGTTCTACCCGATCCTTCACTCAAATAAATTTTTCTGCATTTATTATTATATAAACATGGATTGTAGCATCTGTGTGAAATGCTTGTATATATATTTACGATAATGCTTTATTTTTTATGAATTTAAGTTGCATGTATATATATTATAATAATTAACTTAGTGAGGTTTAACTCCCCTCAATATTTTTTTTAGGATCTTCTACATCAAAACTTCCTCGTAGTACTATTTATCGGACTATTTCTTCTTTGACTAATTTATGTAAATACTGAACTATTATCTTCTTGTATTTTAGTAATCATTGCAGTAGTAGCATTATTTTATTAGTAGTGTGTTGTATTATTAGAAACCTTGTACTTAAAGCTTTATATAATATTTGCTTTTATATTAAATAAAGTTTTATTTTTGGCATATTTTTATATTATTATTGCATGTGTTTTTATTTTTAAGGCTTGCTACAAGTTCCAGATTCTAAATAATTCTTATTCCCTAGTGTTGTTCATGACCGCTCAATTTGGGTCATGACAAAGTTAGTATCAAAGCCTAGGTTATTAGTGTCATGGACCTAGGTTATTAGAGTCATATTTTCTTTGAAACTACTACAATAAAATTGGTTTGATTATGTCTTCGATAAGTCTTCCTTGATTTAGTTTTTTCCATAATCATTAGGATGCTTGTTTGTTAGCTATTTTATTTAGATTTCACTAGTTTTTATCTTTTCAGAATGATGAGGCTAGTGCGTGTTGCTCCACTAGTCATTGAGGCTAAGGATGATGAGTCCTTTCAGGATAAGGTTTTACCTCATAAGCTGCCAGTTAGGCACAAAGGCAGAGGTAGAGCTAGACATTAAGGAGTTGTAGGTTGTAAATAGAGAGAGCTACAGGATGAGGAACCTATAGAGCAGGAGTTTAAGGAAGTTGTTATACCTTAAGTTGTACTGTAGATATAGCTTGTTTATTAGCAGGGCATGTCTGACCTTGATGCAATGTTGTTTTATGCCAGAGTCGATAGGATATCATTTGACAGGACTATAAATCCTTTAGATTTTTTACATGCTATTAAGATGAGGACTCGAAATGCTCACACCGAGTATCAGAGGATCATGATAGTCGAGCTGTCTATCGAGGGGCCAACCCTAGATTCGTTCATTCCGGTCATTCAGCCATACATGACCACACTCACCTGGGCTTAATTTTGAGAGAGGTTCATAAGGCATTTCTATTTAGAGCCTATGTGGATGAGTTATAGACTTCAACTCGTGAGTATTTCCAGAGGTGACAGATCAGTAGAAGACTACACTAAAGAGTTCCTCTGACAGTGTCGATATGTAGAGGACTTGCTGAGAGATCAATACTTCGTAGTTATGACATATATCATTAGATTGGGTTCTGCATTTACTGGGATGTGTACTGCAAGCCTTACTCTTGAGTCATTGATAGAGTTGGCCAAAGAGATAGAGCTCAGATTGGTCAAGTAAGGAGTTATGCCTAATTACTATCAGTTAGGAAGTGTACAGGTAAGAGGATTACAAAGTACTCAATATAACACATTTCATATTGGCTCTAGCAGTTGGCTAAGAGGATTCTAACAGCAGAGTCTGACACCTCTACAGAGAGTCCATAGGATTAGTAGACATAGTCGTGGTAGACCGCGTAGACCTATTAGATTTAGTTTTAGAGCTACCAGTAGTAACGGTGGTTAGAGTTTAGGATATGGCAACATATGATCAGTAACTAGTGCTTGTTAGATGTGTGGAATAGTCCATTAGGGACCGTGCTATATGACTCCCAGAGCTTGTTGTAGATACGGACAAATGGGGCATTTTACTGGAGCGTGTCCATATTCTGGCTATCAGAAGTAGTTTTCTCAGCAATCTATCGCTAGTTCAGCTCCAGCTCCTTATTAGTTGCCTCTAGCTCAATATCCAAGTAAAAATAACTTGTTGCCTAGTAGGGGCATGGTAGAGGTAGTAAAAGAGGTGTCGGGGGTTTTGGTTAGGCTTCTACCAGCTAGTAGGGAGGTTGAGGTCGAGGTCAAGCCAGAGTTTTCACCCTCACCCAACAGGATGCTCAGGCACACAATGCTGTTGTTGTAGGTATACTTTCGATCTGTTATTTGGATGCTAGAGTCTTAATTGATCTGAGTGCCACACATTCTTTCGTGCCCTCTATTTTTGCTTCAAAGTTGTGTTACAAAGTTTTGAGGATGGCATTTCCTTTATCTGTCACCACTCCTTTAAACGATTTGTTAGACACTGATATGGTTCTTTCTAGATGTCCAATGTTAGTATGAGGCAGAGTATTTCCAATAGAATTAGTGTTACTGGATGTGATGTAATTCAATATGATCCTTGGTATGGATTAGTTATCTCAGCACTATGTCATTGTGTATTATCGGAGTAAAAAGGTGATTTTTAGAATTTCAAATGAAAAAAGTGTAAGTTTATAGGTGATAAGAGCTATGCACCTCAGAATCTCATTTCCACTATCACAGCTAGGAAGATGCTGAGGAAAGGCTATAAAGGATACTTGGCACTTATCAGGGATACTTTAGTGGAGAAGTTGTCTCTCACAGATATTATGATAGCTTATGAGTTTCCTGACATTTTTCCTAAGGAGTTGCCAATTTTACTACCTCACATAGAGATCGAATTCTATATAGATGTGGTCCCAAGCACAACTCCTATTTTGATGCCACCCTACAAAATGGCCCTTGCAAAGTTAAAGGAATTAAAGGACCAGTTTCAAGATTTACTAGATAAGGGTTTCATTAGACCCATTATTTCTCCTTAGGGTACACCGATGCTATTTGTGAAGAAGAAGGATGGTACACTAAGACTGTGCATTGATTATAAAGAGCAGAATAAGGTGATAGTAAAGAAAAAGTATCCTCTTTTGAGGTTAAATTATTTGTTTGATCAACTTTAAGGTGTACAGTTCTTTTCCAAGGTTGACTTGAGATCGGCTTATCATCAGTTACAAATCAGTGAAGCTAATGTTCCTAAAATGGCATTTCGCACTCATATGGTCACTATAAGTTTCTGGTGATGTCCTTCGAGTTAACTAATACACCAACTGCTTTTAGGGACCTGATGAATAGGGGATTCAAACCTTTTATGGATCAGTTTATGGTAGTCTTCATTGATGATATACTGGTGTATTCGAAAAGTATAGAAGAGCACGTATATCACTTAAGGATAATACTCAGCTTTATGCTAAATTCTTAAAGTGTGATTTATGGTTGGAGAGTATTGCATTCCTGGTGTCTAAAGATGGTATTTAGGTTGATCCATAAAACATTGAGGTAGTGTCTAAATGGCCCAAACTGAATTAGTCACTAAGATTCAAAGTTTTCTGGGTTTTATAGGAGATTTATGTAGGATTTCTCGAGAATTGCTGCTCCTATGATTCACCTAACTCAAAAGAATGTGAAGTTTGTATGATTAGATGCTTGTAAGAACGGTTTTCAATTACTGAAGGAGAAGTTGACCATAGCTCCAATTCTGACCTTACCTAATGGGGAAGACAAATTTATTATGTATTGTAATACCTCCAAAGTTGGCCTAGGTTATGTGTTAATGCAGAATGGTAAGGTGATGTCTTATGCTTCGAGGCAATTGAAGAAGTATGAACAGAATTATCCTACTCACAACTTAGATATGGCTGTAGTGATCTTTGCTCTCAAGATATGGAGACATTATTTGTACAGTGTGACTTATGAGATTTTCACATATTAAAAGAGCATGAAGTATATTTTCTAGCAGAGAGATATAAACTTAAGGTAAAGGAGATGGTTGGAACTCTTGAAGGATTATAAATGTGATATTCTTTATCATATAGGCAAGGCTAATGTGGTAGCAAATGCTTTAAGTAGGAAGTCCTTGGGTAGTCTTGCTCACATTAATGTGGAAAGGAGACCTTTAATCCAAGAGTTGCAAGAGTTAGTGGATCAAAGTTTGATGATGAATATTAGCATATCATGTGGATTGCTAGCTTAGTTCAGAGTTATATCAGTGTTGAGAGATAGGATTAAGGCAGCTCAAGGCTAAGATCTTATTCTAGCAGAGCTTAAGGAGAATGTTCATCCAGGAAAGTTCATTGATTTTACACTGGATGATGAAGGTGTTTTATGGATCCGTGGTAGATTATGCATTCCTGATGTGGATAATTTAAGAGAAGAGATCCTTAAAGAAGCATATTCTATAGCATATAATGTACATCCAGGTATTACTAAGATGTACCACAACATCTGAGTTTTATACTAATAGGATGGATTAAAGAAGGATGTAACTGATTATGTTTTTAAGTGTTTGAAATTTTAGCATGTGAAAGTTGAGCATTAGAAGCCTTTTGGGAAGCTTCAGCCTCTTCCTATTCTTGAGTGGAAATGGGAGAGAATTGTTATGAATTTTATGGTAGGGTTACATCATTCTAAGGATAGATACAATTCCATCAGGTTGATTATGGATAGGTTAACCAAATTAGCTCACTTCTTGCTAATTAAAGCCACTTATTTTGTAGCTAAGTTGGCTAAGCTGTATATTAACTATATTGTGTGCCTTTATGGAGTGCATGTTTCTATTATATCTGATAGAGGTTCAGTGTTTACCTCTTCATTTTGGCTAAAGTTGCAAGAAGCAATGGGTACCAAGCTTGATTTCAATACTGCTTTCCACCCTTAGATAGATGGTCAATCTGAGAGGACAATCCAGACACTTAAGGATATGTTGAGGATGTGTGTATTGGATCTTGGAGGTAGTTAGGATGATCATTTTCCACTAGTAAAGTTTATTATAATAATAACTACCATAACAATATTAAAAATGGCACCGTATGAAGCTCTGTATGGAAGGAAATGTAGATCCCCTCTATATTGGGATAAGATTGGAGAGAGAGCGTTGAATAGACCTGAGATTATTCAGGATACAGTGGAGAAGGTTACTATGATCAAAAGGAGGTTAAAGACTACATCTAGTAAACAGAAGAGTTATGCAAATATGAAGCATAGAGATGTGGAGTTTCAGGTTAGAGACTATGTGTTTTTGAAGGTGTCTCCAATGAAGGGTGTGATAAGGCTTGGCAAGAAGGGGAAATTAGCACCAAGATATATTAAACCGTTCGAGATTATGGAAAGAGTGGGCATGATTTCATATCGATTGGCTTTGCCTCCAAATTTTTCTCAAGTGCATCTAGTATTTCATATCTCAATGTTGAGGAAGTATATTTCATACCCTTTGCACATGTTGCAGCCTGAGAGTATGGAAGTGAATGAAGACCTAACGTACAAGGAGGAGCCAGTTGCGATAGTTGATTATTAAGTGTTGACCATTTGCATGATCAAAATCCTAATTTTGGAATTTAACAAATAATTTTTATACTAATAATTTCAATTAAGTGTGTAGGGAATTATATACCAAACATATAGACTTTTGGGTGAATAGTGACTTTTCAGACTGAATGAACCTCTGAGATTGAAGAAGGCTTTTGACTTATTTAGAGCTCTTAAATGTGAAAATGAGCTTCTTCACTTTTGAATTAGACATCTTAATATTTTCAAATTGTGCTTGATTATCAAAATCCAAGTTCATTTGGGTATGCAAATCTTCAGTCGAAGTTAGCATATTCAGCTTGCATTTCAGTTTGCACAACTCTTGGTAATTCAAAAATATCTTGAGCTATAGATTTCCAAATGAGGTGATTCAAGGTTTTATGGAAAGATAAGACAATTATCTACAACTTTAATGAAGAATGTTTTGACTGAATCGATCTTATTCAGTCATGTTCATGAGAATCTTTCAAAGTGGTCATGAGTACTCCATTAATAGAGCATTTGGAGCACGTTATTGCCAAAAGATGGCAATACTCCTCACGAGATGGTGTCTCATGACCTACTCATGAGCAGACCCATGACAGCATTCCAATGGGAATTTTTGAATGCAACAGCTATAATTTCAACCCTCACGAGCATTTTTCACTCGTGAGGCACTCGTGAGTAGCCTTTGAGCTACCATAAGTCCAAGAATTGATTCAAAATCAATTCTAAACATTGGAGACATGATTGATAAATCCAAAAAAATACATTTTAAGTGTTTTTCTATATAAACACAACTTAGAATTCAATTGATAGGTTAAGAAAACTTGTGCATCATTCATCATTTTCTTAAACATTCAATTGAGCTCTAAAAACATTCTTTTAAACAAATTCTTTGTGTATAACTCTTATGAGAGTTGATGAGTGATTAGAATAGACATTCTTATTCTTCTATTTTTTGGGTTTAGAAAATGGGAAGTGAGATTCTATTCTAAAGGAATTGGTTTAAGTGTTTAGCCATCAAAACACTTGGGAATTTGGTTTTTTTGAGCCTTGAAAACTCAAGATTGTAAGGTTGTAAGAGTGAGCCATAAAACTCTTATGTATTCTCAATCTTGTTAATAAGATTGTGGGTGATTAAAAAATCCTAACTTGGGGATAAGTTAGGTGGAGACATAGGATTATTTATGAATCCAAACTCCTTAAATATTTGTGTTCATCATTCTTCCTTCTCTACTCTTACTCACTTCTTGAAAATAATTCCTTTAATTTCCCATTATTTTTTGATAATCCTATTCACCCCCCCCCTTTAGGACTCTTTCAATTAGTATCAGAGCTTCAATTCTAAGTACTTCATTGCTAGAATACAAGATCATGGGGAGTGAATCACAAAACATTTCTTCTCTTAGACCATTCTCTGATGGTAGTGACTATGCACATTAGAATTCAAAATGGAATTATATCTTGATTATGATTCCATCAAACTTTGGGATATTGTCCTAAGAGGTTGGGAACCACCTACAACCATCATTGATGGTATGATAACCACACTTGCAAAAAGCCAATGGAGTGTTTATCAAAAGGAAGAAAATCACAAAAATAAAAAGGCTATGATTACTCTAGTCTCCTCCATGACTGGTTAACCCGATCCAACTTGATTTAATAAAAAAAACCTCTAAAATTAGAGGAGCAACTGCTCCTGTTTACTTACAAAAAGAATAAATGTACGTACTGGAAGAAAAAAAAGCGATAGAGAACAAACATAAAAAAAACTCTTTGCAAACTCTCCCAAATTGATAAAAATAACAAAAGTAAATAAGGTCGTGAAAGATTATGTTTTTCCCCAATCTTTTGGTGTGATTAAAATAAACCTAATGGTCATCAATTTTCAAGTTTGTGGAATTATCAAAGGTATGTGATCCTGTCATGACCCGAACCCAGGGGCACGTGATCGGCACTAGGGAATGGGAAAACATAAAGCTACTGAAACCCATAGTAAGCCTTAAAAGAAAATCGCAGAATATTTAACATTGAAACCTTACAATAAATAATAAAATCACAATGCACATTATCAAATTGATTTTTCTCAATATAATTTAAACCATAATATCAGTGCATAGAATAAAATAAATAAACATCGGTTATACAAATAGTATCTCAGTACATAAATTATAAATACATGAAATTCCAAATAAAGTATGCAGTTATACAATTTTCTCTACTGCGGTACACGAAAGTAAATACAACACAATTAAATAGACCTACGTAGAATAGCCGGTGATGAAGCTACACACCGAAGAGAAGTAGGCCTAATAGAAAACTCATAAACTCCTGAAAAAAAAAGTTGAGAGGAGTCAGACCTCACTGAGTAAGTTAATAAAGGAATGAATGCAGTTTGAAACCTCATTAAAATAAATTATATGGAAATATAATATAATATAATTTTATTCCAACCATTTGGTATACGTATAATAAATCCATTTTTAAAAGAGAAGAAATAGATATTTAAATGTCGTTTCAAATCGTTTCAGTATAAAAATTTGGTAGAACCCGATTTATAAATTTTTAACAGTCATATGACTCATTTATATCCAAGACTACCGAATCCCAAGAGCAAGGCATCACCAGGATACACAGCCGCAGTCATATCTCTTAATCCAATATTACTAGCGGTGTCCGAGAGCAAAGAATCACTAGACCATCAACCCCAGTGATTTAATAAATATAAATTAAAATTATACTAGTGGTGTCCGAGAGCAAAGCATCACCAGACCTTCGACTCCAGTAATATAATTAAATAATCATATATTTTATCGATGCGCACACAGTCCTGATAAAACCCATCAGGTAGTCCGTTCTACTATGGTTTATTTAAAAATAAAAGAAAATAAATAAAACAATGAAAATTACAATAAATAAAATAGATAAATAACTAAAATAAAATAAATCAACTATAAATTAAATCATGCAAGATCATATGAATAATGCTTACTAGAATCTCATAAAATTAAATTCATAAGAATTTAATATAATTTAAATTAAAAATTTGACACTCAAATCAAATATTAACTTATAAGATAAAGGTGCTCATCTGGCACATCGTGTCTGACCTCGACTGATAGACGCGACTGGAGGGGCAACTAAAAGACAGAAATAGGAAATGACAATTAGAAAAATAGAAACCGAACTTCTAGAGTTTCTATGGAAGACTTGATTCGTTCTCAGAATAAAATTTTTATGATTGACCCAATGTCATGTTTTACGAGAAATCTACCGAAAATTCGACAGAGTTTTCTCTGTAAAACAGACATCCCCCTACCAAAGTAGAGTCAATCATGCAAATAAACATACTTCAAAATTCACAGTGGCACAACACCTCGGGCTGTGACCTCAAACTACACAATTCCCAATCGAGGTTAACCAAAAATACAAATAAGCAAATTCTAAATATTAATGTAGTAAATCACCAAAAATAATAAAAATTAATAATAAATCATAATATAATTTATTTAATTTTTAAAACACTAAATAAAATTATTTTCCACCATAATTTAGTAAAATTTTAAATAATAATATAATATTAATAACAATCCAACGTTCCAAATATTCAACATAATATAATCAAATTCAAAATATAATTGCCCAAATAGTTTAAATATACTATAATATTAATTAAAAACTCATTCAAATCACAAAACAATAAATAATTTAATTTTGAATAAATTTTCAAAAATAGTTAGTATTAATAAACTAAGAATAATAAATAATTTATAAAAATTGTTTTAATACCACATTTTATCTCAAAATTAACTAAAACATAGTATTTAATTATAATATCAACAAAAACACACCATTTACCTATTATTTCAAAATTTACATAATAATAATAATTTCTAAAAAATTAAATAAATTATCAAAAATTATTTTATCACTATTAAAATTACTAACATAACATACTAACACTAATTAACTCAAATATTCAATCAAAAATAATTAATTAACCACATTAACAAAATATACATAAAACTTAAAATACCTAAATAAATATACAAAAATTCCATAAAAATCAATATAATTAATCTAAATTAATTTTGATATACTATTAACCAAAATTAACCCCAATTAATTTAGATCCACTAATATAAGTATAGATCAACTCAAAAATTAACCACATAATTAAAGTAAAATTCTAGGTAATTAGTAAATATAATAAAAATCAACAAAAATATTAAATCAACACAAAATCAACTAAATCAACTAAGAACAGCCCTAAACAACTAAAAATCAACCTGACAACTAACTAAAATCAACCAGAAATTACTGAAATCAACCATAAATCAACTGAGATCAATCAGAAAACTACTACCCTTAACCCATTAACTCACCAAAAACAGAGTCAAGGGCAGAAGGAAGGTTGTTGCTACTGCTGTGTGTGACTTCAACAGCTCCAGATGGCCTCCTTCAGCAGCTGCCAATGTCCAGATGAAGAGGGAGGTGCTGGTGGTCGTCTGGTGGTGAGGTGTGGTGGTCTGGTGGTGGGGTGTGGTGCTGCCTAGAGTGAGGAAGGAGCTGGAATAGTGACAGGGAAAAAGAAGGAGATGGCAGAGAGAGAGAAAGAAAAGAAGAAAAAAGGAAAAAAAATTGCAGGGGAAGGGAAGAAAACTAATGCTAACCTGATGGAGGCTTTTGACCAATTTATTTGGTCTAAAATGTGTGTGTGTGTGTGTGTATATATATATATATATATATATATATATACACACACACACAACAACAACAACAACATTAATAATACTAGCACTAGTTAAAATAACTCTACAAATAATAATAATAATGCTATGAATAAAATATTAGGACAATTAAAATAATAAAGTATGTGCATAAATTAAAATAATGTAAAAATAATAATATCATTAGTCCTAGAATAAAATTTTAAATTTAGTACTAAAACATAATAATTTTAATCTCACAATTATAAAAATATAAAATAAAGATAATTAATATCACCAAAACCTCAATATTTATATATAAAAAATATATAGTTTAAAAATATTCGAGGTGTTACAGTCTTCCCCCCTTACAGAAATTCATCCTCGAATTTCAAAGAAAAGTAAGGAATTGCAATGTCTATAGATAAAAAAGATAGGGATAGACAACTTGCATCTCAGATTCTGTCTCCCACGTATAGTTTTCTACTGTGTGATTACTCTAAAGTACTTTCACCATCGGAATCTCCCGAGAGCGAAGCTGGCGAACCACAATCGCTACTGGATACTACTTATAAGATAGATCTTCACTGAGCTCCACTGCTTGAGGCTAAAGTACGTGAGAAGGATCAGGAATATACTTCCTCAACATAGACATATGGAACATTAGGTTGATTCGAGATAACTCTGGTGGCAACACTAGTTTATAGGCCACTTCTCCAACTCGTGACTATATCTCGAAAGGTCCAATGTACCTTGGAGCCATCTTACCCTTCTTACCGAACCTCATAACTCCCTTCATTAGAGATACCTTCAAAAACACCTTATCTCCAACTAGAAAGGAAACATCCTTCCTTCTGGGATCAGCATAACTCTTCTGCCTATTGTATGTTATCCTCAACCTCTACTGAATGATAAGAACTTTTTCAAAAGTAATCTACACCAACTCTAGACTTGTGAGCTATCTCTCACCAATTTCCCAACACAAAGGTGATCTACACTTCCTACCATACAGAGCTTCATACGAAGCCATCTCAATACTTGCATGATAATTGTTGTTATATGCGAATTCAATCAATGGCAAATGATTATCCTATTGACCTCCAAAGTCCATCACGCACATTCGGAGCATATCATCTAAAGTCTGAATGGTCCTCTCAGACTGACCATCAGTTTGAGGATGGAATGTTGTGCTAAAGTCAAGTCTAGTACCCAATGCCTTATATAACTCTTGCCAGAAAACTGATGTAAAAGTGGCTCCTCTGTTAGATATTATACTTACTAGAACTCCATGAAGATAAACATTTCTATTGACATACAATCATGCCAACCTGTCAATGGAGTATGTCTTCTTAACTGGCAGAAAGTGAGCTGACTTAGTTAACCTATCAATGATCAACCAAATAGCATCAAACCCACCTATCGTCTGAGGCAAACCAGTCATAAAATCCATAGCAGTCATATCCCACTTCCACTCTGGGATAGGCATGGGCTGTAATAATCCTTAAGGCCTCTGATGCTCTAATTTCATATGCTGACATGTGAGACACTTGGATACAAATTCTGCAACATCCTTCTTCATTCCATTCCACCAATATGTATCCCTCAAATTATGATACATCTTAGTAGAACCTGGATGAATACTGTAAGCAGAAAAATGTGCCTCTTCTAAGATCTCTTTCCTCAGATTATTAACATCTGGCACACACAATCGAGTACCAAAGCGTAGAACTCCCTCACTGTTAATCACAAACTCTTCATATTGACTCTGTTGCACCTCAAACATAATTTTCTGTAACTGTGGGTCCCTTCTTTGAGCTGCCTTAACTCTATCCAAGTACATAGATCGTACTTTGAACTGAGCTAAAAGGCACTTCTTAGTCACTTTCCACTACAAACCCTGATCAATTAGCTCATGCAACTCCTGAATAATAGGTCTCCTCTCAGCACTAATGTGGGCAAGACTACCTGCTAATTTTCTACTCAACGTATCAGCTACTACATTCGCCTTGCCTGGATGGTAAAGAATCGAAAAATCATAGTCTTTCAGAAGTTCCATCCATCTTCTTTGCCTTAAGTTCAAATCCCTCTGCACGATGATATACTTTAAGCTCTTTTGGTTGATGTAGATCTTATAAGTGACAGCATACAGATCATGCCTCCTATGCTTCAGTGTGAATATAACTGCTGCCATCTCTAGATCGTGAGTGGGATAATTCTGCTCATGCTTTTTCAACTGCCTTGAAGCATAAGCAACCACTCTGCCATTTTGCATTAGCACACATCCCAAACCTACACGGAAAGTGTCATAATACACCGTGTATCCATCATCACTAGAAGGTAATGTCAGTACTGGAGCTTAAGTCAATAAATCCTTAGGCAACTGGAAATGCTCCTCACATATATCAGTCAATACAAATCTAACATTCTTCTAGGTTAGTCTAGTCAAAGGCATGGTAATCTTAGAAAAATCCTTCACCAATCTCCTGTAATAGCTTGCTAAACCCAGAAAACTTCTCACTTTAGTAACCGTTGTAGGTCTTGGCCATTTTGTAATCGCCTCTATCTTCCTAGGATCCACCTGAATGCCATCTTTAGACACCACATGGCCTAAGAATGCCACTTGGTCTAACCAGAACTCACATTTCAAAAATTTAGCATACAACTGGTGCTCTCTCAAAGTCTGCAACACCAATCTCATATGCATCACATGCTCCACCCTATTCTTTGAATAGACCAGAATATCATCAATAAACATAATCACAAATCGGTCTAAGTATGGCCTAAACACCCTATTTATCAAGTCCATAAAGGCTGCTGGAGCATTAGTCAACCCAAAGGACATCACTAAGAACTCATAGTGGCCATATCTAGTCCAACATGCTGACTTAGGTATATCCTCCCTTCTAATCCTCAGCTGATGATATCCAAATCTCAAGTCAATCTTAGAGAAATGTAGAGCTCCTTGTAACTGGTCGAACAAATCATCAACCCTGGGGAGTGGATACTTATTCTTGATGGTAACCTTATTCAGCTGTCTGTAGTCAATACAGAGTTGAAGACTACCATCCTTCTTCTTTACAAAGAGAACCGGAGCACCCCAAGGATATGTACTAGGCCAAATGAACCCCTTATCTAATAATTCCTGCAATTGCTCTTTTAACTCTTTTTGTAATATCCCGAGTTTTTAAAATATTTTTACACTGTACCGAGATATACAGTGTTAATAATTTTTATATATATACTATGATATTTTTACTAGTTGATGTGTATTTAAAACCTATTTTAATTATTGTGTATTATCTACAGTCCTTTACGTAAAATTTTCCCGGGACTTGCATTTTCGGGAAAATGTTCACGTAAATAATTTATTATTAATTATTTTAAATAAAATTTCGGACTTGCATGAACTCATTCGTATTTTTAATTACTAAATAAAGCCTATGTGTGTAAATATTTATTTAATTAGGGTTTAATATATTACCCTAATATTTTATTATTTGTGTATTAATTTATTGTTATTTAATTATTTTATTATTATTAAATTATTAAAATATTAAATTTTATGTGTGTGGATGTAAATTTTTCTAAATATTATATTAAAATTATTTTTTTTATTTTATTTATTTCTTTTTCTTTTTCTTTTTCTTTTTCTTTCTTTTTTCTTTCTTTTTCTTTTCTTTCTTTTTTTTTTCTTTTTCTTCTTCTTCTTCTTCCTTCTTCCTGTGCGCGCCCGACCACCACCCCTCACCACTGTCTGTCACGCCGATCACCTATCGTCAATGTGCCTCCCGGCTTGCCACCGTCGTTCCCCGCTGCCAGCAGCCTTCTTCCCCAGCGCCGGCAGCCCTTTTCTTCCATTTTTGGTCGAAATCTTCTCCTCGCCGTTTCTTCCGATTTCGGCCACCATTTTCGACACCGCCAGTCTCTTTCTTCTCCTTAAGCTCCAGTGAGTGTGATTCTAGCTTTGGTTTGAGCTTAAATGGTCTAAAATTGCTTAGGTTTCAATTTTTCTATTTCGATCACATTAGGGTTTTTGATTTTTTTGAGCTTCTAATTGATTGATTCATGAAAACTACCTTCACAAATGTTGTTCCTAGTATCTCAATCTACATGTATGAATTTTTTTGGAATTTTTGGAGATTTTTTGGATTTTTGGGTAATTTTGAATATTTTAATATTATTTTCTAATTTTTGGAAATTAATTATTTAAATTATAAAATTGGGGTTTATGGCTAAATTAGGTGTTGAAATGAATTATAGGAATTTATTTGGAATTTTTATGAATTTTTATGTATTTATTTTGAATTATTGAAGTTTATGTAAATTTGAAAAATTAGGTTAAATGTGTTTTTAATTGAATTTAATTGGTTAATTGAGTTTAATTATTAATATTATTGATAAATATGTTAAGAAAATTAATTTTGGATAATTGTATAATTTTTGGTGAAATTTTGAAGTAATTATAGTATATTTATATATATAGGGGTATTTTGATAATTTTACCCTAAATTGGCTAAAAATGTAATTTAAGTGGTTTTAATAGTTATTTAAAGTATAAAAATTATTTCTACAAATTATTTAGTATTTTTAACTAATTAAAACTATTTTTCGTGAATTATTTTCAATTATATATATAATATACGGTTTTTCAAATAAAATGAGTTTTTATCGGTTTTTACAGTGTTTTAAGGTTAATTATGTAATTTCTACCTATAAAATGTATTTTTAGGTTTTAAGGATATTTTTGTATATCTGGAATTGTTCTGTGTTTGTGGACCCTAGTCGGTGGACTGTAGTTTGTAGTCCGATCGAGGGGTTATGGTTGAGTGTTGAGCTTGTTTTTTGAAGTTTATTTCCCTGTAGGGTCGGCTCTACTCTTTTGAGTAGAGAGATGTCCATTTTACATGGGAGGTTCTGCCGGATTTTTGATAGAATTCTCGTAAAACGTGATATCCGGTCGAACCCTAAATTCTGTTTCTGTATTTAAAACTCTAGATTGAATTCTAGGATTTCTGTTAGGTTTATTCTGATGTCTATTATTTATTGCTTGTTTAGTTGCGTCGAGACCGAGGGCTAGTGGACCAGGCCCGTCGGACCCGTCTCGTGGAGCGCATTAGGTGAGTTACTATACTATATATATATGCTTTAAGATGCATGATTTAGAAATATATGTTTTATTTTGATTAAAATGCATAGATAATATGATTTGTATTTAAGTTTATTTTTGGTTTATTTTTGGTATATATTAAATTATATGCATGTTTTATTAATGAACTGTATTTAAAATGTTTTCAAATATATCTCTAGTTTATTTTGTAATTTAATTGGATTTATTGGACGTATATATACTCAAAATATACCTGGTTTATTTTTGGTATATTTCTAGTATATATATGGTTTATGTTGATATTTTATTGAACTTCATGCATCATTTATTTTTGTGAATGAATGTTTTATATTATTAATAATGAAGGATATCGATAGAACGTGCTACCTAGTGGGCAGCACTAGGACCGAGTACGTACCGGTATGCCTATAGTATTTAGGCTATATTACTAACTTATTTATGGATATTGATTGAATGTGATTATTGATATGTGTGAGATATGGTTTGGAGGTGTGATTGCTGGAGCTCGGTTTACCAAGTGTCTCGGGGCCAATCACACTGGCAGTCAGACTGCTGGAGCTCGGTTGACTTAGTGTCTCGGGGCCAGTCTACTGTCTAAATGGATTAAGTGGATATATTTGGATTAAGTGAGCCTGTATGGCTAGAGTGTTGTTTAACACTATTTTGAGGTTGCGATATTTTAGGGTTCTATGTGATCCTTCATAAAAGATGATTTTCAATAAAATATATATAAAATGATTTTATTGCATCTGTGTGTATTTGCCTATATATATATTAGATATATATATACTGTTGACTGTATGCATTATCATTTAGTGTGTATGTATATATATTATAGTAATTCACTCAGTGAGGTCTGACTCCCCTCCGTTGACTATTTTTCAGGAGAGTCAACTTCTTTAGACCTCAGTAGCAGGTCGATACGTCGGATTTCTTTCGCCCTAGCTTCTTTGTGTAAATTATTTACTTGAGTCTTATTTTTATAATCTAGACACTGCAGTAGTTATGAATTAAAGTGTGGGATTTCATGTATTTTATTTAAAGAGATGTATTATATTGAAATTGGATTTGTACTGAAAGATTTATATATATGAGATGAGATTTGATTTAAATCCAGTTGATGAGAATGATATTATGATATTTATGATTTTTATTTCCGCTGTAAATTTGATATTGTTATTATTATTATTGCATGTTTTATTTTATTTTTAGGCTTGCTACGGGTTCCGGATTCGAAAGAATTCCCGTTCCCTAGCGCCGGTCATGGCCCCTGTTTTGGGTCGTGACAAAGTTGGTATTAGAGCGGAGTTCTGTGTCAGGGCTTAGTTATGTGAGCTGTGGCCCTAGTTTTAAAGTTGTGTTTTCTGTTGAACTACTACAGTGTATTAGGTTCGAGTATGTCTTGATAAGTATTCCTTGCTGTAGTTTTCTGTGTTATTCCTCCGTTGTCTGTTTTGTCTGAATCTTTCCGTTTGTCTTTTCAGTATGAGGAGGCGAGCGCGTGTCGCTCCACCGGTTGTTGAGGCCGAGGATGATGAGTCTTTTCAGGATGACGTTTTACCTCTTGAGCAGCCAGTTAGATGTAGAGGTCATGGCAGAGGTAGACCTCGAGGAGTGGCAGGTCGCCATAGGCAGAGAGAGTTACAGGACGAGGAGCCTGTAGAGCCTGAATTTGATGTTCCTGTTCCTCTAGTTGTTCAGCCTGTTCAGCCTGCCTATCAGTAAGGTATGTCTGACCCTGAGGCAGCTTTGTTCTATGCCCGAGTTGGCAGGATTGCTTTTGATGGTACTTTCGATCCGTTAAACTTTCTGCATGCGATTGAGACTAGGACTCGGACTGCTCATACCGAGTACCAGCGGATCATGATCGTCGAGTTGTCTGTCGAGGGACCAGCTCTAGACTGGTTTATTCAGATGATTAAGCCTTATATGATGATGATGGCATGGGCTCAGTTTCGAGAGCGATTTATGAGGAGATTCTGTCCAGAGCCTCTTCGTTTGAGTTATCGTCTCCGTTTGACCAGTATTTCTCATGGAGATTGATCTGTAGAGGAGTATACCCGAGAGTTTCTTTGTTTGGGTAGATATGCTGAGGATCTGATGCGAGATCAGTATTTTGCGGTTACTACCTATGTTATTGGTTTGGGTTCAGCTTTTGCTGGTATGCCTACAGTAGGCCTTACTCTGGAGTCTGTGATTGAGTTGGCCAAGGAGATTGAGCTGAGACTAGTTAGGCAGGGAGCGATGCCTGATTACTACCAGCTAGGAGTTCAGTCGAGTGGATTGCAGGCTACTCCGTATTCGAGTTTTCACGTTGGTTCGAGTAGTCAGCAGCGAGGTCCTACTCAGTAGAGTCAGAGATAGCAGCAGCGAGTGCATCGGAGCAGTAGACATGGCCATAGAGATCAGTGTAGATCATTCAGATTTGGGTCAAGTGCTTCGAGCAGCAGCAGTGGTCGTAGTTCTGGATCAGCGGCCAATGTTTATTAGACTTGTGGTAGAGTCCATCAGGGATCGTGTTATCTGACACCGCTGACATGCTTCAGATACGGGCAGACAGGACATTTTGCCAGATCGTGTCCTTATCCCGGGTATCAACAGCAGCAGATTTCACGATTCCCACAGTAGTCGATTGCTAGTGTTGCACCCGTGCCATTTCAGTTACCACCAGCCCAGCATCAAAGTTCCACTCAGTTTATTCCACAGCAGAGTCATGGTAAAGGTACTAGAGGAGGTGCCAGAGGTGTTGGCTAGGCTTCTACTAGTCAGCAGGGAGGTCGAGGTCAGGCCAGAGTTTTCCATCTCACTCAGCAGGATGCTCAGGCATCTAATGCAGTCGTGGCAGGTATTGTTTCTGTTTGTTACCTGGATGCTTGGGTTTTGTTTGATCCGGGTGCCACGCATTCGTTTGTTTCTCCCATTTTTGCTTCTAAATCTTGTTGGTAAGCTTCGAGGATGGCTTTTCCTTTGTCTGTTGCCACTCCTCTGAGCGATTCCTTAGACGCCAATATTGTTCTTTCTGGTTGTCTAGTTCTCGTGGGAGATAGAGAATTACCCGTTGATTTGATTTTGTTGGATGTGATGGAGTTTGATGTCATTCTGGGAATTGATTGGTTATCTCAGCACTATGTCGTGGTAGATTGCAGGAATAAAGAGGTGACGTTCAGAATTCCTGATGAAGAAGAGTTTAAGTTTGTTGGTGATAGGAGTTCAGCACCTCAGAATCTTATTTCTGCTATTACGGCTAGGAAGTTGTTGAAGAAGTGTTGTCAGGGGTTTTTGGCATTGGTCAGGGATACGTCAGTGGAGAAGTTGTCACTCAAAGATGTTCCTGTTGCTTGTGAGTTTTTTGATGTTTTTCTCGAGGAGTTGCCAGGTTTACTACCTCATAGAGAGATTGAAAATGTATAGATGTGGTTCTAGGTACTACTCCTATATCTATGCCACCCTATCGTATGGCTCCTGCAGAGTTGAAAGAGTTGAAGGAGCAGTTGCAAGAGTTATTGGATAAAGGTTTTATCAGACCTAGTGTTTCTCCTTGGGGTGCACCAGTCTTATTTGTGAAGAAGAAGGATGGTACCCTGAGACTATGCATTGACTATAGAGAGCTGAATAAGGTGACAGTGAAGAACAAGTATCCTCTCCCGAGGATAGATGACTTGTTTGATCAGCTACAGGGTGCACAGTTCTTTTCTAAGGTTGACTTGAGGTCGGGTTATCATCAGTTGCGTATTAGTGAAGCTGATATTCCTAAGACAGTGTTCCGCACTAGATATGGCCATTATGAGTTTCTGGTGATGTCTTTTGGTTTGACTAATGCACCAGTAGCTTTTATGGACTTGATGAACAGGGTATTCAGACCGTATGTGGATCAATTTATGGTAGTCTTCATTGATGATATACTGGTTTATTCGAAGAGTATGGAAGAGCATGTATATCACTTGAGGATTGTACTGCAGACACTGAGAGATCATCAGCTTTATGCTAAATTCTCGAAGTGTGATTTCTGGATGGAGAGTGTTTCTTTTCTTGGACACGTAGTGTCTAAAGAAGGTATTCAGGTTGATCCACAGAAGATTGAGGCAGTATCTGAGTGGCCTAGACCTACTTCTGTTACAGAGATTCAAAGTTTTCTGGGTTTAGCCGGGTATTATAGGCGGTTTGTGCAGGATTTTTCCAGAATTGCATCCCCTATGACTCGCTTGACTCAGAAGAATGTTAGATTCGAGTGGTCAGAAGCTTGTGAGAATAGTTTCCAATTGTTGAAGGAGAAGTTGACCACAGCGCCAGTATTTGCTTTGCCTAATAGTGTGGATAAGTTCACAGTTTATTGTGATGCCTCTAGAATTGGTCTTGGTTATGTGTTGATGCAGAATGGAAGGGTGATAGCCTATGCTTCGAGGCAGTTGAAGAAGCATGAGCAGAACTATCCTACACATGACCTTAAGATGGCTGTAGTGATCTTTGCTTTAAAGATTTGGAGACATTATCTGTACGAGGTGACTTGTGAGATATTTACTGATTATAAGAGCCTTAAGTACATTTTCCAGCAAAGAGATCTGAATCTGAGGCAGAGAAGATGGTTGGAATTATTGAAGGATTATGATTGCGAGATCTTGTATCATCCGGGTAAAGCTAATGTGGTAGCAGATGCCTTGAGTAGGAAGTCCTCAGGCAGTCTTGCTCACATCAGTGTTGAGAGGAGACCATTGATCCAGGAATTGCATCTGTTGGTGGATCAAGGTCTGATGATGAAGATTAGTAGATCAGGTGGACTGCTATCTCAGTTTAAAGTACGATCTGTACTAAGAGATAGGATTAAAGCAGTTCAGAGCCGAGATCCTATTCTAGAAGAGCTTGCAGAGAATGTTCGAGCAGGGAAGTTCACTGATTTCACACTCGATGATGATGGTGTGTTGTGGATCAGTGGTAGATTGTGTGTTCCTGATGTGGATGATTTGAGAGAAGAGATCCTAGAGGAAGCACATTCTACAGCCTACAGCGTTCATCCGGGCATTACTAAGATGTACCACAGTATCAGAGATTTATACTGGTGGGATGGATTGAAGAAGGATGTCGCTGATTATGTTGCGAAGTGCTTGACGTGTCAGCAAGTGAAAGCCAAACATCAGAAGCCTTCTGGGAAGCTTCAGCCTCTTCCTATTCCCGAGTGGAAGTGGGAAAGGATAGTTATGGATTTTGTGGTCAGTTTACCTTATTCTAAGGATGGATACGACTCCATCTGGGTGATTGTAGACAGGTTGACGAAGTCTACACATTTCTTACCTGTGAAAGCCACCTATTCAGTTGCTAGATTGGCGAAGTTGTACGTGAAGCATATTGTGTGCCTTCATGGAGTACCTGTGTCCATTGTGTCAGATAGAGGTTTGGTGTTTACTTCTCATTTTTGGTAGAAGTTACAGGAAGCGATGGGCACTAGGTTAGATTTCAGTACTGCTTTTCATCCTCAGACATATGGTCAGTCTGAGAGGACGATCCAGACATTGGAAGATATGTTGAGGATGTGTGTCTTGGATTTGGGAGGTAGCTGGGATGATCATTTGTCACCTATTGAGTTTGCATACAATAATAGCTACCATAGCAGTATTGGTATGGCACTATATGAGGCGTTGTATGGAAGGAAGTGTAGATCCCCGTTGAGTTAGGATGAGATTGGTGAGAGAGCTTTGACTGGACCTGAGATGCTTCAGGATGCTGCAGAGAAAGTCATCATGATTAAGCGCAGATTAGAGATCGCAGTTAGCAGACAGAAGAGTTATGCGGATCCTAGGCGCAGAGATGTGGAGTTTCAAGTTGGAGATTTCATTTTTCTAAAAGTATCTCCGATGAAGGGTGTGATGAGATTTGGTAGGAAGGGTAAGTTAGCACCGAGATATATTGGACCGTTTGAGATTCTGGAGAGAGTTGGCACTGTTGCATATCAGTTGGATTTGCCTCCGAGTATGTCACAAGTGCATCCATTGTTTCATATCTCGATGTTGAGGAAGTATATCTCAGACCCTTCTCACGTGTTGCAGCCCGACAGTGTAGAAGTGAGTGAAGATTTGACGTTTGTGGAAGAACCTGAGGCGATCGTTGATTTTCAAGTTCGACAGTTGTGTTCGAAGCAGATTCCGATGGTCAAGGTTTTGTGGCGTAGCGACAGAGTCGAGGAGCATACGTGGGACTGAAGCTAAGATGCGAGCTTCTTACCCGTATCTTTTTCCTTCTTGATCTTGTTTTCTGGAATTCGAGGACGAATTCTTGTAAGGGGGGAAGACTGTAATATCCCGTGTTTTTAAAATATTTTTACACTGTACCGGGATATACAGTGTTAATAATTTTTGTATATATACTATGGTATTTTTACTAGTTGATGTGTATTTAAAACCTATTTTGAATTATTGAAGTTTATGTAAATTTGAAAAATTAGGTTAAATGTGTTTTTAATTGAATTTAATTGGTTAATTGAGTTTAATTATTAATATTATTGATAAATATGTTAAGAAAATTAATTTTGGATAATTGTATAATTTTTGGTGAAATTTTGAAGTAATTATAGTATATTTATATATATAGGGGTATTTTGGTAATTTTACCCTAAATTGGCTAAAAATGTAATTTAAGTGGTTTTAATAGTTATTTAAAGTATAAAAATTATTTCTACAAATTATTTAGTATTTTTAACTAATTAAAACTATTTTTCGTGAATTATTTTCAATTATATATATAATATATGATTTTTCAAATAAAATGAGTTTTTATCGGTTTTTACAGTGTTTTAAGGTTAATTATGTAATTTCTACCTATAAAATGTATTTTTAGGTTTTAAGGATATTTTTGGTATATCTGGAATTATTCTGTGTTTATGGACCCCGGTCGGTGGATTGTAGTTTGCAGTCCGACCGAGGGGTTGTGGTTGAGTGTTGAGCTTGTTTTTCGAAGCGTATTTCCTTGCAGGGTCAGCTCTACTCTTTTGAGTAGAGAGATGTCCATTTTACAGGGGAGGTTCTGCCGGATTTTCAATAGAATTCTCATAAAATATGATATCCGATCGAACCCTAAATTCTGTTTCTGTATTTAATACTCTAGATCGAATTCTAGGATTTCTGTTAGGTTTATTCTGATGTCTATTATTTATTGCTTGTTTAGTTGCGCTGAAACTGAAAAGCAATAAAATTATTTAGGGTTCTATGTGATCCTTTATAAAAGATGATTTTCAATAAAATATATATAAAATGATTTTATTGCATCTGTGTGTATTTGCCTATATATATATTAGATATATATATATACTGTTGACTGTATGCATTATCATTTAGTGTGTATGTATATATATTATAGTAATTCACTCAGTGAGGTCTGACTCCCCTCTGTTGACTATTTTTCAGGAGAGTCAACTTCTTCAGACCTCAGTAGCAAGTCGATACGCCGGATTTCTTCCGCCCCGGCTTCTTTGTGTAAATTATTTACTTAAGTCTTATTTTTATAATCTAGACACTGTAGTAGTTGTGAATTAAAGTGTGGGATTTCATGTATTTTATTTAAAGAGATGTATTATATTGAAACTGGATTTGTACTGAAAGATTTATATATATGAGATGAGATTTGATTTAAATCCAGTTGATGAGAATGATATTATGATATTTATGATTTTTATTTCCGCTGCAAATTTGATATTGTTATTATTATTATTGCATGTTTTATTTTATTTTTAGGCTTGCTACGGGTTCCGGATTCGAAAGAATTCCCGTTCCCTAGCGCCGGTCATGGCCCCTGTTTTGGGTCGTGACACTTTTAGCTCCGCAGGTGCCATCCTATAAGGTGGCATAGAGATAGGATCTGTATCGGGACAACATCAATATAGAATTCTATCTTTCTATCCATCGGCAATCCTGGTAACTCCTTTGGAAAAATATTTGCAAATTCATGTACTACTGGTACCCTCTCCACTGATCCCATTTCTGCTTGAACATCTTAAACTACAGCTAGATAGCCCTAACATTCTCTACTGAGCATCTTCCTAACTGTAATGGCAGAAATAAGAATATGGAACATGGAACTCTCAGTACCTCTGAATCTGAATTCCTCATCACCAGGAATTTTGAAAATTACTTCCTTTGCTCGACAATCCATAGAAGCATAATACTAGGACAACTAATCCATTCCAAGAATCACATCAAACTCAATCACATCCAAAAGGACCAAGTCTGCCAACAATTCCCTACCCTCTACTAACACGGGACAAGACGGAAAGAAAATGTCTGTCTTCAACTCATCACTAAGAAAAGTCAAAACAGATAGAGGAAAACTCATCTTGGAAGGAAGACAAGCCAATTTCGAAGCAAACAAAGGAGATACAAATGAACATGTAGCACCCGGATCAAATAAGACTATAGCCTTAGAGCAACAGACTAGAATAATACCTGCTACCACAGTGTTGGATGCCTGCGCAACCTGAGGAGTCAAAGTGAAGACTCTAGCCTGACTATGTTTTGCCTGTTGTGAGGTGAATGGTTGAGTCTATCCTCTACCTCGACCCTGCTAACTCGTATACTGCATTGGTCACTGCTGAGGGTATGTGGGTACCTAATACTGCTGAGGCACCTATTGCAATGGCTGAATAACATTAGGTGAAGATCCCTAAGAAAAATATGTCTGGAATCCATAGTTTGGACAAACTCTAGCAAAATGTCCAAACTGACCACATCTAAAACATGCTCCTGGCATCAAATGATAAGAACCCCGATGCACTCGTCCACAAATGGCACACGTACTAGCTCCAGACCCAAAACTACCATGGCCAGAGCTCTGTTGCTGAAGCATTAACTGCACAATAGGCATTGCTTGATTAAGAGCTGCCAAGCCCTGGTTACTACCTGCCATACTAGCTATAAAAGCTACAGGATCCTCTACTAGAATGTGAGGCTCAATCGAAGGCTAATCCTGCCTCTGAGCTATTGCCACTCTAGCTCTACCCTTACCTCTACCTTTACCCCTACCTCTAGGTTGAGGGGTAGGAGGGAGAATCTCATCCTGAAATGACTGCTTATAGTCATCAGGTTCTACATCTACAGCAGGAGCATTCCCAGCATGCCTCATTCAGAAAAGACAAGAAAACCAAGATTCAAAACAAGACAGGAATACAGACTCAGATGTTGAAACCAAAAGATAAGAGATCAACAAACGATGTTTAACAACCTAAGTACCACAGTATTATGAGAAAAAGACAGACATCGACAGTCAAAAACATGAAAAACAAGCCAAAGCTCTGATACCAACTTTGTCACGACCCGAACCCAGGGGCATGTGACTAGCACTAGGGAATGGAAAAGCATAAAGCTACCGAAACCCATAGTAAGCCTTAAAAGAAAATCACGGAATATTTAACTTTGAAACCTTATAATAAATAATAAAATCACAATGCACATTATCAAACTGATTTTTCTCAATATAATTTAAACCATAATATCAGTGCATAGAATAAAATAAATAAACATCGATTAAACAAATAGTATCTCAGTACACAAATTATAAATACATGAAATTCCAAATGAGGTATGCAGTTATACAATTTTCTCTATTGTGGTACATGAAAGTAAATACAACACAACTAAATAGACCTACGTAGAATAGCCGATGATGAAGCTACACGCCGAAGAGAAGTAGGCCTAACAGAAAACTCATAAACTCCTGAAAAAAATAAGTTGAGGGGAGTCAGACCTCACTGAGTAAGTTAATAAAGGAATGACTGCAGTTTGAAAACCTCATTAAAATAAATTGTATGGAAATATAATATAATATAATATAATTTTATTCCAACCATTTGGTATACATATAATAAATCCATTTTTAAAAGAGAAAAAATAGATATTTAAATGTCTTTTTAAATCGTTTCAGTATAAAAATTTGGTAGAACCCGATTTATAAATTTTTAACAGTCATATGACTCACTTATATCCAAGACTGCCAGATCCCGAGAGCAAGGCATCACCAGGATACACAGCCACAGTCATATCTCTTAATCCAATATCACTAGCGGTGTCTGAGAGCAAAGCATCACCAGACCATCAGCCCCAGTGATTTAATAAATATAAATTAAAATTATATTGGCGGTGTTTGAGAACAAAGCATCACCAAACCTTCGGCCCCAGTAATGTAATTAAATAATCACATATTTTACCGATGTGCACACAGTCCTGATGAAACCCATCAAGTAGCTCGTTGTATCGTGGTTTATTTAAAAATAAAAGAAAATAAATAAAACAATAAAAATTACAATAAATAAAATAGATAAATAAAATAAAATAAAATAAATCAACTATAAATTAAATCATGCAAGATCATATGAATAATACTTACTAGAATCTCATAAAATTAAATTCATAAGAATTTAATATAATTTAAATTAAAAATTCAACACTCAAATCAAATATTAACTTACAAGATAAAAGTGCTCCTCTGGCACGTCATGTCCAACCTCGACTGGTAGACGTGACTGGAGGGGCAGCTAAAAGACAAAAAAAGGAAATGACAATTAGAAAAATAGAAACCTAACTTCTGGAGTTTCTATGGAAGACTCGATTCGTTCTTAGAATAAAATTTTTATGATTGGCCAGGTGTCATGTTTTACAAAAAATTTGGTAGAGTTTTCTCTATAAAACGGACATCCCCCCTACCGAAGTAGAGTCAATTCTGCAAATAAACACACTTCAAAATTCACAATGGCACAACATCTCGGGTTGGGACCTCAAATTACACAATTCCCAACCGAGGTTCACCAAAAATACAACTAAGCAAATACTAAAAATTAATTTAGTAAATCGCCAAAAATAATAAAAATTAATAATAAATCATAATATAATTTATTTAATTTTTAAAACACTAAATAAAATTATTTTCCACCATAATTTAGTAAATTTTCAAATAATAATATAATATTAATAACAATGCAACTTTCCAAATATTCAACATAATATAATCAAATTCAAACTATAATTGCCCAAATAGTTTAAATATACTATAATATTAATTAAAAACTCATTCAAACCAAAAAAACAATAAATAATTTAATTTTGAATACATTTTCAAAAATAGTTAGTATTAATTAACTAAGAATAACAAATAATTTATAAAAATTATTTTAATACCACATTTTATCTCAAAATTAAATAAAACATAGTATTTAATTATAATATCAACAAAAATACACCATTTACCTATTATTTCAAAATTTACATAATAATAATAATTTCTAAAAAATTAAATAAATTATCAAAAATTATTTTATCACTACTAAAATTACTAACATAACATACTAACACTAATTAACTCAAATATTCAATCAAAAATAATTAATTAACCACATTAACAAAATATACATAAAACTTAAAATACCTAAATAAATATACAAAAATTCCATTAAAATCAATTTAATTAATCTAAATTAATTTTGATATATTATTAACCAAAATTAACCCCAATTAATTTAGATCCACTAATATAAGTATAGATCAACTCAAAAATTAACCACATAATTAAAATAAAATTCTAGGTAATTAGTAAATATAATAAAAATCAACAAAAATATTAAATCAACACAAAATCAACTAAATCAACTAACAACAGCCCTAAATAACTAAAAATCAACCTGGCAACTAACTAAAATCAACTAGAAAGTACTAAAATCAACCATAAATCAACTGAGATCAACTAGAAAACTACTACCCTTAACCCATCAACTCATCAAAAACAGAGTCAAGGGCAGAAGGAAGGTTGTTGCTCCTGCTGTGTGTGACTTCAACAGCTCCAGATGGCCTCCTTCAGCAGCTGCCAATGTCCAGACAAAGGGGGAGGTGCTGGTGGTCATCCGGTGGTGAGGTGTGGTGGTCTGGTGGTGGGGTGTGGTGCTGCTTGGCATGAGGAAGGAGTTGGAACGGTGACAGGGAAGAAGAAGGAGATGGCGGCGAGAGAGAAAGAAAAGAAGAAAAAAGGGAAAAAATTGTAGGGGAAGGGAAGAAAACTAAAGCTGACCTGATGGAGGCTTTTGACCAATTTATTTGGTCTGAAATGTGTGTGTGTGTGTGTGTGTATATATATATATATATATATACAACAACGATAATAATACTAGCACTAGTTAAAATAACTCTACAAATAATAATAATAATAATAACAATACCATGAATAAAATATTAGGACAATTAAAATAATAAAGTATATGCATAAATTAAAATAATATAAAAATAATAATATCATTAGTTCTAGAATAAAATTTTAAATTTAGTACTTAAACATAATAATTTTAATCTCACAATTATAACAATATAAAATAAAGATAATTAATATTGTTGAAACCTCAATATTTATATATAAAAAATATATGGTTTAAAAATATTCAGGTTGTTACAGATCCTAACTATTTTATTATTTTAATTCACCACTACAACATGGTATCAAAGCTTTATTAATATTTCTCATGTTAATTGTGATCTATTTTCATTTTTGTGAATTGAAATTGTTCAATTTTTGTGTTTATGAACATGATTGACACAGTCACTTCGTGCACAAATCCTGAATTGTATATCAAGTCTCATGCCATGATATGAATATGTATTTATAGTTTGTAATGTAAGCTTTAAATAGGTATAAAGAACATTTAATTTGGTTCAATATAGAGGAAGTTATAGTTGATCAAAGTTGGCTTCTTGTAAATTCATTTTCTAAAAATTTTAGACTTAGAAATTTTTAGAGGTTGAAAATGAAGTGAGTTTTATACTTACAGATTGAGAGTCCAAAATCTAAACACATACTTGTAGGTTTTGAAATTCAATCTGAATGTACCATTTAACTTAGAACAGTCAGATATATGGGGTAGAAAAATTTCAAAATCAGAATCATTCTTTAAATTAGTGGATGACATACACTCTCCATTTCTTGAGAGTGGGATTGGGCAGTCTACCAATTAATTGTCAGCTAAATACGGCCTTACAACCCTATGCACAAAAATGGCATATAATGGCACTATGGGCGGCCATTTTCAACACTTATAGTACCACTGGACTTCAAATTTTTTGTAGAATTTCTCTATATATTAAAATAAATTTTTTATAAAAAAATTAAATTTATTATTTTAATCAAGAAAAATTCTAGAAAATACCAGTTTTTTTTTTTTTGCAAAGTGGGATTGAAGTCCAGTGGGAGAAAATAAATTTTCAACTTGTAAAAATTATTTTTTTATTCTTTTAAGCAACTAAAATATAATTTTTAATTAAATTTAAATTAAAAGATTCATAATAAATTGTATGTTTGTTCGAAATTTTTTATTCCCATCTTGAATTTTTTTAAAAATTTATTAGTACTCGTATGTACAATAGTTGATATTTGATTGTGTTTTGAGTTCATATTTGGACCTATATAGAGTTGGCAATTTGTGACGCAATCCATTTAAATGACACGACATGAAGTTAAGTGGGTTTGAGTTTAGGCTAAATGGATTCGGGTCATAAACGAGTCAACGTATTTAAAACACGAATAAAATCATGTTTAAATGGGTTGAATCCGCCTAACCCGTTTACATATGTATAAACACGTTTCTTAAATGGGTCACCTGATTAACCTGTAACCCATTTAAACACGTATAAACATGTTCATTAAACAGGTCACATGATTAGCCTATAACCCATTTAAACACATATAAACATGTTTATATATATATAAATTTATGTATTTATAATAAAATTATATATTTTTAGTGCTAACTAGTATTATTAATTGTATTAATAATTATAGCTTTGACATATATATAATCTTTATATTGTTACATATAATATATTTATATATTTAGTATAAGATAGTATTGTAATTGTGTTGATATAAATTTATATATAGTTTTAGTGAATCATTATTATTTATAAACATTTATAATATTGGACATTGGTGATATATTATTCTTATCTATAAATGTTTATGCTATTGCTAGCATTGCAATTTGTATTGTATATTCATGATCAAATTATATAATTTTGACATATATATAAATGTCATCTTAATATTTTTACAATTTTGATATATAATATTTAGTTTAATGGTAAGCAAATAAATATTGAAAATTACATATATAATAAAAGTATTAAAGTTATATGATTTAGTATCAACTAATATTAATAATAAAAAACTCCATAAATTTAGTGTGAGTTATTATTTGATAATTTAAGTAGATAATTTTAATCTAAATAATTAGATTTATATTATGTATTCGTCAATTAGATTTATATCAAGTACTAGGCCCAAATAAATACTATATACTACTAATTTATTATTAAGTTAGATTTTAATTAAGTGTGTAGTTATAGTATATAATATTACTATTAAGTATAAATAAATTGAACTTACAAACCTATTGACTATAAGATTACTAAATATATCTTATCAACTAACTATTAAAATTACTAACTATAAGATTAGTAAAAAGTTACTAACTACAAAATTAGAGTAATAATTATTGGGTATGAGTTATAGCTAAAATGCTTAGTATTAAATTAAGTAAATACTTACTCTAGATAATTTTAATCATGTAACACTAATTTAATGTTAAGTAAATATCATTATTATTATCTTATAATACTAATTTAATGTTAAATAAATATAGTTTATTTGATCATATAATACTAATTTATTATTAAGTTAAATTTTAAACTGTAAAATAGAGTAATAATTAATTATATAATAATATAGCTTTAATATCATAATATAATTATTAGTTAGTATCAAAAATACGCTAAACAAAACTAGTATAAAAATGCCTTAAAATTAAATCATAATATAGCTTTAATATCATAATATAATTAGTATAAAAAATGCCCTAAACAAAACTATGTAGTTTTATCAAAAACTATGTAATTTTGAATTCTCAACTTCTCATATAAAAAAGAAAACCTACATAGCCTTAAAATCATTCTTTCTTCATGTTCATGTTCATTTTCTGCAAATAAAGAAAACCTAGCATACTGATTGTTGCCCTCACCAGGTTTCAGGCTCTGTTTGTTTCACCGCCATCGTCGTTCTTCATTTCAACCCTTCTTTGTTTACAATAATAAATCATTGGTTCAGCCTTCACTTCATCTTAACTAGAAAGAAAAAAGTAGATCTCTAGTTCATCTATCCCTAAGTGCTCGTTGGTTAGTCTTGAACTAGTAAGCATAAATTGTAGATCGGACCGTGAGTACCAACAGCAGCGACGTCGAATCTCCCTGGTTAATAGAAGGTGGATTTCTAAACTAACATATATCTAGTAGCCTATTACAAAGATATTACATTGTTCCACATCTGCTAGTGTTTGTGAGGGCAGTAGTGAAACATGACGTTCTCTTTTTGACACCATTGTGTGTATGTTCCAAACTAACACATTTTTTGTTTAATTTATTATGTGTTTGCGTTTGTTGTTTAATTTATCAATGTTGTTCCAAAATAGTATTAGTATCATTGCAGAATTAACTGATTTGGAAGAATGATAGTATGTTAGTATGCATAATAATGTTTTAGTTAAATTTTTTATATTAATAAAATATTGTTAATATCAATGTTAATGATATTGTAAATGGATTCAGACAATGTTAACATTAATCAAGAATCAAACAATACAACAATCATTGGAGATGCTAATATGGTAAGAGTTGACTAAGACATTTTGGAACATAATTCTAAAAAGGCATGCAAAAGAAGATTGACTTCAAAAGTTTGGCAATATTTTGACATTATAAATGAAAAGGCGGTGGATGCAAGAGAAATGATAGATGGAAAAAAGGTGTTGGAAGCAAAAGGAGTAGAATAAAAAAAGAGGTGCAAATGCAAGAAATGTGATGCTAGTTTCTTTTGTGATACCAAATATGGTACAAGTAACCTTAACCATCACATTGAATTTTATGTTAGGAGAGATACCGTGATGTTAGTCAAATGCTTATTTATGGTCAACATCTTTCCATGAGATTTAGTAAGTTTAATAGTGAAAAATATTGTAAATTACTTGTGGCTCCTATTATAATGCATGAATTGCCATTATCTTTTATAGAGTATCTTAGTTTTAGATCATTGTTGTCTTACCTTAATCTAGATGTGTCTATTATTTTTAGGAATACTGTAAAAGCTTATTTATTAAGGATTTATAATCGAGAAAAAGAGAGAATTAAATGTTTGCTTATAAAGTCAACTGGAATGATATGTTTGACTAGTGATTTATGGACTTCAATTGTAACTTAGGGATATTTGGCAATAATGGTGCATTTTATTGATTCTAATTAGGTTCTACAAAAAAGGGTGTTGGATTTTTCCTTTATGCCACCTCCACATAGTGGTATGGCAATAAGTGAAAAAATTTATTCAATATTAGCTGAATGGGGGATAGAAAAGAAAATATTTTATGTGACATTAGATAATACTTCAGCTAATGATGTTTTTATTGGGATTCTAAAGGAGCAATTGAATGCAAGAAAAACACTTATTTATGGAGGTGAGTTTTTTCATCTAAAGTGTTATGCACATATTTTTAATTTAGTTATACAAGATGGTATAAGGGAAATTGACAATTGTGTTAACAAAATTAGAGAGAGCATCAAGTATGTTAAAGGGTCCCAAACAAGAAAGCAAAAGTTTTTTTATTATGTGAAGTTGTTAAGACTAAATGGAAAAAAAGGCTTGCGGCAAGATGTTCCTACTAGATGGAACTCCACATTTCTTATGCTTAAGAGTGCTATCTTTTATCGATGTGCTTTTTTTCATTTAGAGTTAAATGATTCTATATAAAAGTTGTCCAACTCTAAATGAATGGGGAAAGATTGAAAAAATTAGCCTATTTTTATTTGTTTTTTATGACACTTGTGTTTTCTCGAGGCCAAAGTATCCAACGGCTAATTTGTACTTTCCTTTTATTTTCATAGCATATTTGACTTTAGTTAGGAATATGAAGTCAAATGATGATTATATTAAAAGAATAGCTGAATTAATGATGGCTAAGTTTGACAAATATTGGTTTAGTTTTAGCTTGACCTTAGCCATTGCTGTGATACTAGATCCTTTTTATAAGATTGACTTTGTGGAATGGAGTTATAAGGAAGTATATGGTAGTAACTCAATGGAGTTTGAACAAGTTTGATCAAAGTTGTTTTCTATTTTCAATGAATATTTTAGTGCTTCTTCATCATATTCTACTCCTATAATAATGGACAATCTTTCTCATGTACAAGAAATTGAACGTAATGCATTTAGCTTGGGGATTAAAGCCAAATTTAAGGTATTTTTTCTCCACTTGTTTTTTTATTTCTTTATGGATGTTGTATTTTTATATATTTTGTATATTTTTTTAGGAGTTTGATAATTTTCAAAGCAAGGATTTTGGGTCTTTTCACCAAAAAACACAATTAGAACAACATTTAGAAAAACCAAGAGTAGATAGGACATCAAAGTTAGATGTTTTAGAGTTTTGGAAAGAAAATCAATTTAGGTATCCAGAACTTGCTTCCATGGCTTGTGATATTCTAACAATTCGAATGTCTACTGTTGCATCTGAGTCTACTTTTAGTGCAAGCAGACGAGTTCTTGATCAATATAGAAGCTCAATCAAACCAAAAACCGTCCAAGCACTTATTTGCATGAGAGATTGGCTATTTGGAGATATTGGTAATATATTTTAAATTGTTTCTTTGTTTCCCAAATTTAACTATTTATTAATTGTATTTGCTATTTATATGTGGTATAAATAGTATAGGCTTAGATGACCTCATAGAAGACATTATGTCTTTAGATGTTAGTAAGGATTCAAGTGTTTCTATTCAAGGATCTAACTTTGAAAGTGTGAATATTTTTATATTTTTTCACTTAATATTTTGTAATATTAAGATGGTTTTAAATTATTTTTGTTATGCACAAATGTTGATTTTTTTTACTTAATGATATGAATATATTGTAGTTGTATTTTATTATTTTATTTGAAAATAATGTACAAATTAACACATTTATGTATATATATGTAGGTGGAAGGATCAATATCTTGAAGGAAATGAGAATTTTGAACTTGAAGGAAAATTATCAATATGCCTTTTTATATATTGTTGAATAATTTAACATTTTATATGAAGTTATAACATTGTAATGATATTTAGAATTTATATGGATGTTTAAACTCAAATTATTATTTAGGATTTGTATATTTAATTATTATTTTTTATTTTGTAATTTGATATTAAATGTGTTAAACATGTTAAAACATATCCATGTCAAATCGTGTCAAAATGTATCCGTGTTAAATGTGTCAACACGTATCCATGTTAAATGTGTCTTAACACATTTAGACCTGTATAGGTTAAACAGGTTACACGGGTCATGTCGTGTAACCTATTAATTAAGCATATCCGTGTTTAGGTTTATAGGCTTAACACGATTAGTTAAATAGGTCGTGTTCGAGTTAGTCATATTTGTGTTATTATCGTGTCTCAATAGGACCCATTTATGACCTGCTGACATGAATTGCCAGCCCTAGACCTATATATATATATATATATATATTTACATACTCCCATAATCTGTAGAACTGAAGAACACAAAGAAAGACTTAGATAATTGATATCAAAACTTGTTAAATACAAAATGAAGCCTGAACACACTTTGATTGAACATGTTAAAATACAACATGATTCAAGAAATAACTCATAGGAATTCTATGATTGATATTAAATTAACTCATATGCCATAGTTCATATGGGCATTCTATGATTGTTAGAATTCATGGTAATTCTCATCTAGAATTATGTTGGTGCAATTTAAATTAAGTTATAAAATTTTGACATTTGAGATTAAATGATGATTGGGAATATAGTGAACTTTCTCATTTAATTCATATGAAAATATTTATTAATTTAATTTGAAATTGTGACTCGATGATGTGTATAAAGAATTGCATTTATAATGTTTCTTATAGTTTGTGACTAACTATGGCATCCAAGAATATCATAGCTGAACTAAATAAGGGTCAGAAATTGAATAGTGATAATTACAACATATAACACTTGAAAATGCAATATGTCCTTGATGAGCAAGAAGCTTTAGAGGATATTAATAATATTATGAAAGAGGATAAATCTAGTGAGGGAATGTGAATAATGCACAACATAGGCACAATATGGCTACTTTTAATGCATGCAAGAATAAGGATTCCACTACTAGAGGAATTCTTATAAGTTCCTTGAATGATGATCCGATATATGAGTACTAAAAGTACCCAACTACAAATGTAATATAGGTCACTTTAAGGGAAAATCTTGGAGGTATAACTGTCTCTAAACTAAAACAGCTAACCATTAAGTTTGACACCTATAAGAAAATCCCTAATAAGCCTATAAAACAACACTGAAGGAATATGTCAAACATTATCATGGAACTTAAAGCAGTTGGGCACAACCTCATTGATGAACAATAAGTTCAAGCTATTATCCAGTCTCTCCCTCATAATTAGAAGAATATAAAAGTGAATATGACTCACAATGAGAACATTTAGACTTTTGTTGATATTATGCACCACTTAGAATTAAAAGATGAGCACCTTGAGGTTGTTAAGCCAAATGCTCATGCATATGTGGCTGAATCAAGTTCCAGAAGGGCTTTTGGTTTTAAGCACAAGAAAATCAATAATAATTAGAAAGGCAAAGGCAAAATGAATGAGACTATATGTGGACCAAAGAAAGGAAACAAGCAATTTAAACATAAAAGAGGAAATCATGGTGGAAGAAAGGATAAGACTAAAGTGACTTATTACACTTGTGGTAACCTCAGTCATTTTGCTCATGAATGCACTAAGCCTAAAAAGGTATTATCTTATCTAACTTCTTCTATAAGAAGCTATGTTTTTGAAATTTTTATTTCTAGTACTGTGTTACTCAAAACTCATCCTATATGGACTATAGGCTCAAGAGCTACAGACCATGTAGCTAGAGATAGAAATGAATTTATGGAATTTTGTCAAATTCCAAATGGAACAAAATGGATTTAAATAGGCAATAATGCTAGAGCAGAAGTTAAAGGAATTGGCACATGTGTAGACGACGGGGTTTAGTGCACGTCCAAGATTTTAGCAACCACGACACTGTTTAGGCTCAGGGCCTTAGAGAACACACTAACTACTGTCACAAAGACATGGCATGGAGATGAGGAGTCGCCACCCAGGGTAATAACTGGGACAATTTGATTGGTGGTACTCGATTCTCTAAAAGAAAATTAGTACCACAACCAAGAGATTCTAGATACGGAATACTAACTTCTCTTAGTCTCGTGTTCATTTAGAATAATTTTATAAATGAATATTTCATCCTCTAATTACATGCAATTTTATTAAACCCTAATTAACATCCATCTACCCAAAAAGGCAACAAGTCAATAAAATTACAAATAAAAAATGCACTCAAGATTGCATTGTCCCTAAGTCTAAACAATGTTAATTTTATTAAAACGTTAGCTAAATCTACATTTTATATACAAGTGAAATAGAATAAAAGTGGGCCTACATTAATTAATGAGCCTAAATCTATTTTTTATTCTTTCTAAGATATGGGCTTAAGTCTATTCAATTTTAAAGGAAAATCAAATTAGTGAGCCTAAGTCTAATATGGTTTTATTTTAAATAAAATATGGGCCTAGATCTATTTATTTTAAAAGAAATGCAATTAAATGGGCTGAGCTAAGTCTAAACAATTTTTAATTAACTAATGTGGGCCTAAAATCTAATTAACCTAATGGGCCTAAGTTTATTTTAATTATTTAAAGTTCTAAACCATTTTTAAACTTATTTATTTAGTGGGTTAGACCTAAACGTGGGCTTGGGGCCCAAAAAACATAAAATAAAAAATAAAAATAAGCCCAAAATAAATAAAACACAAAAATATATCAAACAAACATTACAGTGATTTTTCTAAAAAAAGAACCCTAAATTAATTACATGCAAACCCTAATTTAAGCTACTACCACCATTGATTTTAATTGATTTTTTACCTAATTGAACCTAATTACTAATCAATTTTAAAATACAGAAAATGAAAATTTACTATTCCTACTACTGGGGCTATTACAAACTACGTACAAAATTAAAATTATACACCCAAAGATTAAAATAACTACACAGAACACCAAAAATGGAAAAAATAATAAATAATAAAAAAAATCCTAAGAACTATTGAAGAAATAATACAGGTTCATCCATGGCATTCCATGGACCTTCTATTCAATTCAAATATAGGCAAAATCCTCCTCAATCCACATGCACACATCAAAACAGAAAAAAAAAAGTAATCAGATTAGTAATGAAATTAAACAATCAAAAAGAATAACAAAATAAGAGAAAAATTACAAAAAGAAAACAATAGAAAAGAGTGAAAATGAAATAGAAAAATATCACCGGAGATTTAGATGTTGTGCATATGCTCTTTTTTGGCCCCTCAGATTAGGATTTTCACCATTGAAATTAAATTGTTTGTTGATTCTGCACTCGGACTTGATTGCGTTTAAGGACACTGACAGTATCCAAACTTGGGGTTTTTTAGGGTTTCTGTGTTTTTTTTTATGTAAAAGCTCTCCAGAAAGAAAAAAATCCTTTCAAAAACCAGAAAAAAAAAAGTTTCCCCCTAGCAAAACCTCTCCAAAAAATCCTTCACGCACGCATGCAGACTATGCTTTTAAATGCAGAGTCTGCGCGTACTGAATTTCCTCCAAAGGAGGAACGGATTAATGATCAGATAGTGTTTGTTTTGATTTCAAAAAAAGCCTTCTGCGTTTTAAAAAAAAAACCTTATCAGATAATCAAGGATAAAATTTGAATTTTTAACCAATTAAAACATTGAAAAAATCGATAAAAATAAGGAAAAAAATGCGAAGAAATAAAAAAATAGAATTATTGCGCATCGGTACTGTGCAATGCCGATCGGCATTACATAATACCGATCAGCATTGTGTAATGCCAGTGGACATTACACCAATGCCGATCTAAAAATTTATTTTATTTTAATTTTAACTTTTAATTACTAAAGACCCTTGAAAAAATGACTTATTTGCAATCAAATCCTAAAAAATGTTACAATTTAGTCCCTAAAGTTCAGAAAATCAACAACCAAGTTCAATTTTTGAATAAATTTCATCATAGGGGCTTATGTCGCAATTATGCACAATTGCATCCCGAAATTGGTTGCTTACAACATGCAAATTGGATTTGCAAGAAGGTCGAATCCTATACCTACATAATATTCTATATGCTCCTAATATTCGACAAAATTTGGTCTTTGTATTGCTCTATTAAAGTTAGGATATGGTTTGCATTTTCTTTGAGAATGTGTTAAGATTACTCATGGTACTATTTATTATGGTTATGGATACATTATGCATGGTTTTATGGTGTTAAACACAAACTATTATAATAGTAATCATGGTGTTTATTTTTCCTTGTTCACTAAATCTAGCAATGATAATGTGGATGTATAATTATGGCATGCTAAATTCAGACACATTGGGAAAGATAAAATGAATAGACTTGCTCGTGACGGTCTATTAGGATCAAACAAAAAATTTGAATTGCCCACTTATGAATTTTGTTTGCAAGGAAAAGCCACCATAAAACCATTTAGAAAGGGCACAAGAGCTAAATTTCCTTTGCAACTAATACATTCGGATATATATGGACCAATGAGTGTCAAAGCAAGGCATGACTATATTTGATCTCCCATAAATCTTAAGCATTAGATTACTTTACGAAATATATAAATGAAGTTGAAAATCAATTAAATAGGATAATAAAAGCATTAAGGACTAATAGAGGTAGAGAGTATCTATCTGAACAATTCAAAGAATTACGTAATGAAAAAGGAATTATGAGGCAATTAATAACTCCTAGAATGCACAACAAAATGGTGTTACTGAGTGAAGGAATCGAACTTTGCTTGAAATGGTTAGGTGAATAATGGTGCAAGCTAATCTCCCAATTAGTTATTGGGGTGATGCTTTGTTATTTTCAGCCTATTTACTTAACTATGTACCTTCTAAATCAATTTTCACTACACCTTATAAGTTGTGGATGGGTAGAAAGCCTAATTTGAATGAGCTGCATCCATGTGAATCTGCAGCATATGTTTTTAATAATTTTCATAAATTTGGTAAATTAGGACCAAGAGGAAAGAAATGTATCTTTATATGATATTATGAGCACTGAAAAGGTTATGTATTTATTGGCGAGGATTCCGACGAAAGATTGACTGAAATTGAGTCTCGTGATGCCACTTTCCTTAAAAATCATTTTCTAAAAGAGATGATGTTAATAAAAGATCATCATTGATTTAAGATGGAAGATTATGAATAGACATGCATAAAGTCAACAAAAGGTTAACACACAAAATATAACACCTAGTCTCATTTTTTACAGTGGGAGTATAAAAGATTCACTTTACCCATCTTAATTAAGTAGGAGAAATGATACTAAAATTAATTCAATTTCGATTGGTGAAAGTAGTGATTCTCAATCATGTTGGAGTATACATTTTAAAACTCCTAAGAGACATTTTGCAATTAAAAATAAATTCTATATTGTTACTCCCGATGATGATGAGGAACCTAAAATTGTCAAAAAGGCACTTGAGTGTCCTACTAAAGAAAAGTGGAAAGTTGCAATGGAAGAGGAAATGCAATCTATGAAAATGAATCAAGTTTGGAACTTAGTTGATTTACCATCAGGCCGAAAAGCCATTAGGAATAACTGGATTCTCAAAATTAAATGCAAGGCAGATGGTTTCATTAATAAATATAAAGCTCAACTTATAGCAAAGGGTTATACTCAACAATAGGGTATAGATTATAAGGATAATTTTTCACCTATTGTTAGGTTTACCTCAATTTGCCTTATCCTAGCTATTATAGTTAATGGATATTAATGGAGAGCTATATGAAGAAATCTATATGGAATAACCTATAGGTTTTATTATTAAAAGCCAAAAGCATAAAGTATGCAAGCTCTAAAGATCTATTTATGGTATTAAATAGTCATCCAGATAGTGGTACCTTAGATTTTATAAGGCAATTATAACTTATAATTTCAAAAGAATTGACAAGGACCACTGTGTTTATGTTAAAAGATTCGATGACAAATTTACAATTCTATCTCTTTATGTTGATTATATATTAATCGCTAAAAATGACAAGGAGTATGTAATGAAAATTAAAAGTTGGTTATCCACTAATGTTTACATGAAAGACATGGGTGAGGTTGTCTACATATTGGGGATTAAAATTAAAAGAGATTGTTCAAAGAAACTTTTGGCTCTGTCATAAGAGAATTATATCCAAAAGATTCTAGAATGCTTTAATATGAACAGTTGTAAATTGATGGATACTCCTGTGTCCAAATATGATGTTTTAAGTCTCAACATGTTCCTAATAATCTAAAAGAATAAAGAGAAATGGCCTCTGTACCATGCTCTAGTACTATAGGTAGTCTTATGTATGTTATGTTGTGTACTCATCCAAATATTTATTTTGCTATTGGATTAGTTAGTTGATAATAATCAAATCCTAAACGAGAGCATTGGAAAGCTATTAAAAGGATTATGAGGTATTTTAAAGGCACTATGGATTATTGCTTATGTTATCAAGGATCAAACTTACGTCTAATTGGATATTCAAATGCTGATTGGGGAGGAGACCTTAATCAATGTAAATCTACCTCTAGTTATATTTTCTTACTAAATGAAGGTGTTATTTGATGGAGCAGTAAGAAACAAACATGTATAGCCTTGTCAACTATAGAAGTTGAATTTATTACATGTTTAGCTATAGTGCAGGAGGCTATTTGGTTAAGAAGATTTTTTATGAATTTGGGAATTCAAAATGGTTACAAGGGAACCATTATTGTTCATTATGATAATCAAGTAGCAATTTCTTTCTTAAAAGATCTCAAATATCATAGTAAAACCAAACACATAGATACAAAGTACAATTATATTAGAGACATTATTGATAAAAGAGAAGTAACTGTATAATATATATCTATGCATAAAATGGTGCCTGATCCTTTAACTAAGGGAATTCTATGAAATGTATTTCTTACACATGTAAATTCTCTTAGATTGCATAGAATATAAAATATTTTGTTGAGCTTATGTATTGAATTATTTGGATAAATGCAATAATTTTTATGTTTATTTAATTATATTCTTACTTTATACACATCTTATATACATTATTAAATCCTTAACAAAGAGGTGTCACACAGGTTTTTAGGTTGGCTTACTCACATAAGCAACCACCTCTAGTGTTAGACAGTGAGTAGAAAGAAGATTAAATGTTAAGACTATCGCCTCAAAGGAAAATGAGATGAGGTTGTTTTTAAACATGCAACCATTTTAGATTGCCCCATCCAAATGACTTGTGTAAGCTAAATGTGAACTCTTAATTATTACCTGCCACTAATAGTATCTCAAGAATTCAAGATAGGCACAAATGAGCAATTGAATTTAGTTCTATACAGTTTTTTTTATTGACATCAATTAAAAAAAATATCTAAACACGGTAGCACAAGATTCACACCATGTGTGCTTATTCAACCAAAAAGGTAGTGGGAGAATGATCCCTGCTTCTCCACTGTGTGAAACCTTGAGGATGATCTTAAATCCTTAAATTGGTACCCTTATACTTTTTACTATTATTTGTAGTTTATACATAGTATTTTGCTATCTTAGCATGCTACTTATGGTCGTGAATGATTCGATCTATAGAACATGTTTAGAAAAGCAACTATGTATAAATTACAAATTCCAAGTAGAAAAGGAAGATTTTATTTGGTATGTCCATTGGTCGGCTAATCTTGTTGCTTTAGAGAAGTATGACTTGATTATGGATACATAAAATTAAAATATCTTGAACATGCTCTTCGAGGGATATGAGATGTTAGTATAATTTAAAAGGGACAATGTAGGGTACTGTGAGTATATATTTGATTGACTCATATATTTTTATATAGGGTTGAAGCTTCTATGTTATTCCTAATAGATGCATAGTAATAAGCTCCCAAGTGCAGGTTTTGCTCGTTAGGTCACACAACCCGTTTACTAGTATGAAATTGTTGTTTGTCTATTAATAAAAGAAAATCTCGCAATGGAGTCATAACCATCATGTGCGAGTAGGAGATGTTGGAATTTGGATTTAGGTCACCCATGACGGGTTAACTCGATCCAACTTGATTTAATAAAAAAAAAGGAGTGGAACTGCCAAAAGGCAAGTGCCTTCAAAATTATAGGAGCAACTGCTCCTGTTTACATACAAAAAGAATAAATGTACATATTACAAGAAAAAAAGTGATAGAGAATAAATACAAAAAAACACTCTTTGTAAAATCTCACAAATTAATAGAAATAACAAAAGTAAATAGGGCTGTGAAAGATTATGTTTTTCCCCAATCTTTTGGTGTGATTAACATAAACTTAATGTTCATCAATTTTCAAGTTTGTGGAATCATTAAAAATATGTGATCCTAATTGTTTTATTATTTTAATTCCGCATTACAAGAAACCCAATAAAGTGATCATAACCCAGAATCCAAAACTCTCAACAAATCTGTAATTTAGCTATGAAAAAGTAGAGAACCATTAAATCTGATCCTATGAGTAGCAATAATTTCTTTGATCTTTTATTAAAAGACATATGGGAATTTTTGTGAGCTCTTTAAAGATAAGAGGCAACAAAAGGTCTTTGTTGTTGATAGTGATAAAACTTATTTAATTTATGGATACTTAGGATTGAGAAAGTGTAATGTTGATAAGTGTCCACTTCAACAGTTTTGATAAGGTCTCTAAGATTAGTTGAAGCTCTCCCTCTATTTTGCCATGCGCCCATGTCTTCTAGATTTCTCTTTTTATTGTCCTTCACTGACATATATGTCTCTACTTGGTCTCCATAACTTTTACAAAAATCATGCAAAAAATTACAGTAATAAAAGAACTCAGTATTCTGTAGCAAATAAAAGGTGTTAGAATATATTAAATGAGGTAAGAGATGTCAAACCTGGCAAGAGAAAGCATGAGCAAGAGCCTTCTCTTGTTCCATGGCATTTGCTAAGCTCAACCTTAACAACGATGGAATCTTATCGTAGGGCTATTTACCAATTTATGGTAAAAAATAAAAATATTTTCCATTTTATGTTACATTTAAAAGTAATTTTCTTTTTTATGGTGAATTTTGAAACAATTTTCCAATTTATTATGCTTTTAGAGGAGATAAAAAAAATTCATCAACAATACAGCCATTGTCAATGGCAGTATGGTCATACTGCCACTACCAATGGTTGTAATATAATAAATAAATAAAAAGTCAAACTGCTATTCTTAACAATGGTATGGCACTGAAACAGCACACACAACACAAAACACACACACAAATTGTTTAGGACATGCACAATAATAATAATAATATTAATATTAATAATAATAATAATAATAATAGTAATAATAATAATAATAATAATAATAATAATAATAATAATAATAATAATATTATAATTATTATTATTATTATTATTATTATTATTATTATTATTATTATTATTATTATTATTATTATTATTATTATTATTATTATTTAATTTTTTTTATTTGATGTGCTATATAAATGTAAAGCTTTATTTTTAGAATAAATAATAATTAAATATTTAATAATATTAAAATTAAAAAATTAACAATTAACAATTTTGCATGCCAAATCAAAACAAATTTTGAATGCCAACCAAAACAATTTTGCATGGCCAACATTGTGATTAATTTTTAATTTTTTTTTTAATTTTATTGTTAGCAAATTTTGAATGCTAACCAAAACAATTTTGCATGGCCAAAATTGTGATTAATTTTTATTTTTTTTATTTTTTTATTATTATTATTAATTTTTTTTGTTTTTTGTTTATTATGATGATGTTGCATGGCCTAAACAATTTGTTTGTGTGTGTGTTTTATGTTGTGTGTCAATTCTATACTGTCATTGGGAACGACGGTTTGGTTTTTCTATTTTCTTTTTTTATATTATATTACAGCCACTAGTAGTAGTGGCAGTTTGGTCATACTGCCACTAGTAGTAGTGGCAGTTTGGTCATACTGCCACAAGGAATGGATGTATCGTCAATGAATTTTTTCTCTCTCTTCTAAAAGTATCATAAATTGAGAAATTGTTTCAAAATTCACCACAAAAAAGGGAATTCCCTTTAAATGTACCATAAAATGGAACATATTTTATTTTTTACCATAAATTGGTATATAGCCCTCTTATCTCGATCTAAGCTCCGAACGGCTTTTAAGTCCCTTCGTTTGATTAAAAGCCATTCTGAAATTAATGTCGTCACCCCTCCAGAGCAACTCACCCAGTTGTATGATTCCATATTTGAGAAGTTCGATTTTGATAAGAGTGGGACTGTCGATCTTAATGAGTTTAGGATTGAGATTAAAAAGATCTTGTTTGCAATTACTGATAGGTTAGGGTCAAGTCCTATTCAGATGGCTCTTGAAGATGACAACCATAGTTTTCTCAAGAAAGCTACAAATCTTGGAGCCTCTAAGCTTCACTGATCTTCTCCAACTCAAGTATCTTGCCATGTCATTTTAGGTTTTTTTTAAGTACTTGTGGGATGCACCTTCAAATGGATGTGTATTACATGCATCATGAATTATCAAAAATGGGTTTAAATGATGCATTAAGTGCAAGTTTTGGACTAATTGTCAAAAAAAGGTCATTTTGAGCCAAATTGAACTTAATCAAAAAGTTTGAGGGCCAAATCAAACTTTATTTCTTATTGTAATATCTCAAGTTTTTTAAATATATTTATACTGCATCAGGATATGCAGTGTTAATAATTTTTGTATATATTTATGATATTTTATGAGTTTGTTGTTTGTTTAAAGCTAATTTTAATTATTTTATATTATTTTAAGTACTTTACGTAAAATTTTCCCGGAAATTATATTTTCAGGGAAATTGATACATAAATAATTTAATACTATTTTGACTAGTTTTACGAATTTGTATGAACTCATATATAATTTTAAAGTGCTAAAATAAATTGTATATATGTGTATTTATTTAAATTAATTAGGATTTAATTAATTACCTTAATTTTTATTATTTAGTTTTAATATTAATTAATTAATTTTAAGTGTATAAATTATTAAATATATTAAAATATTTGTGTGGTGAGTATTATTTATGTGTGGGAATATATATAATATTATTATATAAGGTGGACATATATATATATACATATACACGTTGTTATTTATCAAAAAAACTAAAAGTTACAATATTTACAATTTTGTCATTTTCTGCATCTTCTTCTTCCCAATGCAATTTCTTCCATTTCTAGCCATTTGCAGTTGGTTTTCTTGTTGTCACTATGCCCCTCAGCCGTCCTCCTCCCTTGCCAGCCATTCTCGATGCCTGAATCACCTTTTTTCGGTGTGTTTTGGCCGAAAAATCAAGTAGAGGCCGAATTTCATCTCATCTCCGATCAAGCCATTTCCGGCCACCAAATTCGATGTCACTGGTCTCTATCTTCTCCTTGAGCTCCGGTTAGTGTGATTCCAAGATTTTTTTCACTTGATTTGGTCTGGAATTGCTTAGGTTTCAATTTCTTCATTTCAGCCATTTAGGGTTTTGAATTTTTTTTAGCTTCAATTTTATTAATTCATGAAAACTTCCTTCACAAACTTTGTTCCTATAATCTTAATCTACACGCTGTAATTTTTGTAAAATTTTTGGAATTTATTTTAATTTTTGTGAATTTTTTATTATTTTATTAATATTTTCTAATTTTCAAAAATTAATTAATTAAATTATGAAATTGTGTTTTATGGTGATTATAGGTGTTTAAATGAATTATAGAAATTTATTTGTAATTTTTGTGAATTTTTATATATTTATTTGGAATTTATTTAGTTTATGTAATTTTGAAAAAAAGGGTTAATTATGTGTTTAATTGAAATAAATTGGTTAATTGAGTATATTTATTGATATTATTGAAATATATGTTGATAAAATTAATTTTTAGTAATTATATTATTTTTGGTGAATTTTTGGATTTATTTTAGTAAATTTATACATATAGGTGCATTTTGGTAATTTTACACTAAATTGTCTAAAAATGTAATTAAATTGGTTTTAATAGTTATTTAGGGTATACAAATGATTTCTACAAATTATTTAGTATTTTCAAATAATTAAAACTATTTTTCGTAAATTATTTTCAAATTATATATATATTATACAATTTTTCTAAATAAATGAGTTTTTATCGGTTTTTAATAAGTTTTAGGGTTAATTATGTAATTTGGAATTATAAAATGTATTTTTATTATATAAGGGCATTTTCGATATTTTGTAATTATTCTGTGAATTGTGTACCTCGGTCGATGAATTGTAGTTTGGAGTCTGACTGAGGGATTATGGTTGTGAATTTGGTGTTATTTCGAAATGTGTTTTATTTGCAGGACCGGCTCTACTCTTTGAGTAGAGAGATGTCCGTTTTACAAAGGAGGTTCTGTTGGATTTTTTATAGAATTCTCGTAAAACGTTATGTCCGGTCAAATTCCTATTCTAATTCTGTGTCTAAAATTCTAAATCGAGTCTTTAGAATTTTCGTTAAATTTATTTTGATTCATGTTGTCATTTGTTTGTTTAGTTGCACTGAGACCGAGGCCTAATGGATCAGGTCCGCCGAGTTTGTCTCGTGGAGCGCTAACATGTGAGTTATTATACTGTATATATATACATTGCATATAGGATGCATGTCTTAGAATTTTTCATTTTCATTATATGTTTAAACAGTAATTTAATTATAATATGATTTGGTATATTTTCGATTTATTTTTAGTATATCTTGGTATATAAATGTTTGTATATTTTCTATATATATTTAATATATCACTGGTATATTTAGAGTTTATTTTTGATATATGTATGTTAGATATTTAGGTTTATGTTTGTTATAATTTAATATCTATACATGATTTAAATGTACATCGAACCATAATTATTTTATTAAATGATTAGTATAATTTAGGTTTATTTTTAAATAATTGCATGCTATATTATAAACCTACACTTAAATTATTTTTAAGTTTTTTTTTTTGTATATTTTTGATATATTTCCAAATAAATACATGTTTTATTATATTTTTGATATATTTCCAAATAAATACATGTTTTATTATTAAACTAAACCTAACACATTAGTGGTATATTTAAAGTTTATTTTTGTTATATGCATGCTAGATAATTTGGTTTATTTTTAGTAGATTTCTAAATATATGTTTAACCTAAACACATATTTAAATAAATGATTATACATAATTGTTTTATTAAGTAATTTATGTGCTTAGGATATATCTTTTGTATATTTAAGTATATTTTTAAGAAAATGCATGTTATATTATTGTTACTCATTTAAATTGTCTTTAACCATATTAATGATTTATCTTTAGTTGATTTCATATTTTATTTGACATATATATACCCGAAATATATTGGCTATATTTTAGGTATATTTTTGGTATATATATATGGTTGATTTTATTATTATGAATATCGTTTCACATTAATTATTTTCAGAATAAATGATTTATTTAAGTGAAGGATATCAATAGAACGTGCTTCCTAGTGGGCAGCACTAGGCCCGTGTACGTACCGGTGCGATAGATAAGGGTTAAGTAAGAATTAATTGTGGTGATTATAATTGATTGATTGATTTGGCTAAGCTTAATGGTATAATAGATAGTGTGATTGCATGGCTAATCACACTGACAGTCAAACTGCTGGAGCTCGGTTGACTTAGTGTCTCGGGGTCAGTCTACTATCCATAGTGGAATGAATGATCTATTGGGTTGATAGAGATGTAAGGTGATAAATAGTGTGATTGTTGGAGCTCGGTTGATCAGGGGTCTCGGGGCCAATCACACTGACAGCCAGACTACTGGAGCTCAGTCGACTTAGTGTCTCAGGGCCAGTCTGCTATCCAGTTTAGAATAAGTGTTCTATTTGGAATCAAGGGAGCCTGTATGGCTAGAGTGATGATGGGGTTAATTGGGGATTGCTATTATTAAGGTTCTATGGATCCTTCATGAATTAAAATAAACGTTTTCTACATTTAGTATATTTATAAAGGCAGAGTTCGACATTCGTGTGAAATGTGTGTATATACATATATATATATATATATATATATATATATATATATAAGAATGTATGATTGTTATGGTTTAGTTTGCATGTATATATAGTATAATAATTCACTCAGTGAGGTCTGACCCCCTCAATTTTTTTTTTCAGGAGATCCCATATCGTCATACCTTAATTGTAGAGTTCCTCGCCGGTGTTCTTCAGTCCCAGCTATTTTATGCAAATGTATATTCTGAACTCTGATTTGTATTCTAGAAACTACAGTAATTGTGTTATTGAATCAGAAGAGTATTATATTGTTTTGATATTGTATACTCTGAAAAATTATATTTGAAACTGTACGAATATGTATTCATTGATGAAAGGATTTGGAGTATTTATTTTATATATTGATTTGAGAATTTTTAATTTTATCGTACTTTTTATTTATTTATTGCATGATTTTATTTTCTAAGGCTTGCTACGGGTTTCGAATTCGAAAGAATTTCTGTTCCCTAATGCCAGTCATGACTCCTAGTTTGGATCGTGACACTTATAAAAATGCCGCATTGCTTTATAGTCTTATGACTTTGCAATGTGTTGCAATTTTTTTTACAATGGAAAAAGATGTATATCGCAAGTAACGACAGAAACAGTGTTGTCACTACCCATGCAACATTACCAAACTATCCTCCCTTTAAGTAGATAACTCCCATGTGTTGAGGAACACAAAAAAAATTTAAAAATAAAAAAAATCACGTCACTACCCGCGAACGTCGCGGGTCGCAAAGTGTATCGTCATCCTTTACAATATTGTATGTATATATATCATTTCTTTGGAATATGTGTAGTCATGAGAGCATATAATGCCATAAATATACAATAAGCATCAACATAAATACATATGTTAGTCTAGTCAAAAGCAACAAGAAATTATTGTTGTGCTAGGTAAAAAAACAAAGTATTTTAGTAATTATTGCAAAGAAATATTTGTGACTATAATGATTTATATTACGAAAACAATAATTAAATTATATAACCTCTTTATTAATTAAAAAGGTATTACTGTCACTAGTTACAATTTTCTTAAACTATCCCTCCCATTGATACAACTCTTTATATTTAAAGCGCAATCAGGCAATTTTAAGAAGAAAATTGTTATATATTGCAACTCACTATATGTGTAATTATTCTAATTATGACAAAAAAAAATTACTAAATATGTAATAACTCGAATAATTTTTTTAAACTATATTTTTTTATATATAAATATTGAGAATTATTAATATTATTATTTTTACATCATTTTTATTTTATGCACTTACTTTATTATTTTAATTGTGCAAATATTTATTTATAGCATTATTTTACTTGAGCTAGTATTATTATTGTTATTGTTGTATGTATGTACATTACTTAAACTACTATAAATATATGTATATGTATTAGTGTTTTTCAAACCAAATAGTTGGTCAAAAGAGCCATTTACTAGTCAAAAAAAAATTTCTTTCCTTGCTGGCCATTTCTTCTCTTCCTGATCACTCCTTCCTTCCTATTTTTTTTTCTGCTTCTCTCCTTGTGCCCCTCTGTTCTGATTGGTTCAAACCCACCCACACCGCCATCTTCCTCACCATCAGTTGCTTCTTCTCCTCCTTGTTGTCCCTACACAGTAGCCTTCTCTTCCTCATTCCTCGTGCCAGCAATAGCAGCAATGTGCAGAGAAGCAGCGCCAAACAGCAACAGCAGGTCCAGCAGCGTGAAGCAGCAACATATCAACAGCCCTGGTTCCTTCAGCAGCCCTTCCCTGCATCTGATTTTCAATTGTAGTTGAGTTTTAGCTTAATTAGTTTTAAGTTGTTGTAGTTAATTTCTAGTTGATCTTAGTGGTTAGGCAGTTGATTTTAGTTAGTTTTTAGGTTGATTTTTAGTTATTTAAGGTTGTTGTTAGTTGATTTTGTTGATTTTGTGTTGATTTAATATTTTCATTGATTTTTATTATATTTACTAATTACCCATAATTTTATTTTAATTATGTGGTTAATTTTTGGGTTGATCTATACATATATTAGTTGATCTAAATTATTTGGGGTAATTTTGGTTAAGAGTATATAAAAATTGATTTAGATTAATTAAACTGATTTTATGGAATTTTTGTATATTTATTTGGGCATTTTAAGTTTTATGTATATTTTGTTAATGTTGTCAATTAATTATTTTTGACTGAATATTTGAGTAAATTAGTGTTAGTATATTATGTTAATAATTTTAGTAGTGATAAAATAATTTTTGATAATTTTTTTAGTTTTTTTTAGAAACTATTATTATTATGTGAATTTAGAAGTAATAGCTAAATGGCAAGTTTTTGTTGATATTATAATTAAATACTATGTTTTAGTTAATTTTGAGATAAATTGTGGTATTAAAATAATTTTTATAAATTATTTATTATTTTTAGTTAATTAATACTAACTATTTTTTAAAATTTATTCAAAATTTAATTATTTATTGTTTTGTGGTTTAAATGAGTTTTTAATTAACATTATAGTATATTTAAACTATTTGGACAATTATAGTTTGAATTTGACTATATTCTGTTGAATATTTGAAAAGTTGGGTTTTTGTTAATATTATATTATTATTTGAAATTATATTAAATTATGGTGGAAAATAATTTTATTTAGTGTTTTAAAAATTTAATAAATTATATTATGATTTATTATTAATTTTTATAGTTTTTGGTGATTTACTATAGTAATATTTAATATTCGCTTATTTGTACTTTTGTGAACTTCGGTTGGGAATTTTATAGTTCTGGGTCCCAACCCAAGCTATTGTGCCACTGTAAAATTTTGAAGTGTATTTATTTACAAGATTAACTCTACTTCGGTAGAGAGATGTCCGTTTTACGGAGAAAACTCTAATGAATTTTTGATAGATTTCTCGTAAAACATGACACCTGGTCAATCCTAAAAACTATTATTCTAAATTCGAATCGAATCTTCCTTTGAAACTCTAGAAGTTAGGTTTCTATTTTCTGATTGTCGTTTTCCTTTTCTGTCTTTTAACTGCCCCTCCAGTCGTTTCTACCATTCGAGGTCGGACACGACGTGCTAGAGAAGCGTCTTTATCCTATAAGTTAATTTTTTATTTGAGTGTTGGGTCTTTTAATTTAAATCATATCAAATTCTTATGAATTAAATTTTACGAGATTCTATATGACATTCTTCATATGATATTGCATGATTTATTTTATAGTTGATTTATTTTATTGTAATTTTCCTCATTTTATTTATTTTTAATTATTTTAAATAAACCACGATAGAACGAGCTACCTGATGGGTTTTATCATGACCATGTGCGCATCAGTAAAATATGTGTTTATTAATTATATTACTGGGGCCAATGGTTTGGTGATGCTTTACTCTCGAACACCGCCAGTAATATAATATTTGATTATTTAATAAACACTGGGGTTGATGGTTTGACAATGCTTTGCTCTCAGACACCACTAGTATAATTTGAATTATTATTTATTTAATCATTGGGGCCGATAGTCTGGTGATGCTTTGCTCTCGAACACCACTAGTGATATTGGATTAAGTGATATGACTGCGACTATGTATCCTGGTGATGTTGTGCTCTTAAGATCCAGCAGTCTTAGATATAAGTGGGTCATATGACTGTTACAAAATTTATAAATCAGATTCTACCAAATTTTTATACTAAAATGTTTTAAAAAGGCATTTAAATATTTATTTCTTCCCTTTGAAAAATGAATTTATTATATGTGTATCAAATGGTTTGAATAAAATTATAATTATATTATATTTCCATAAAAATTTATTTTTAATGAGATTTTCAAACCACATTCATTTCTTTATTAACTTACTCAGTGAGGTCTGACTCTCCTCAATTTATTCTTTTTTTCAGGAGTTTGGGATTTTTTTTGTTAGGCCTACTTATCTTCGCCGTATAGCTTCATCACCGGCTATTTTACGTAGATCTACTTGGTTGTGTTATATTTATATATGTGTACTGCAGTAGAGAAAACTGTATAACTGTATATTTTATTTGGGATATTATTGTCATGACCCAAAACAGGGGCCATGACCGGTGCTAGGGAACGGGAATTCTTTCGAATCCGAAACCCGTAGCAAGTCTAAAAATAAAATAAAACATGCAATAATAATAATAACAATATTATATGCAGCGGAAATAAAAATCATAAATATCACAATAGTATATACACCAACTGGATTTAAGTTAAACCTCATCTCATAGATATATAAATCTTTTAATACAAATCCAGTTTCAATATAATACATCTCTTTAAATAAAATACATGAAATCCCACACTTTAATTCACAACTACTGCAGTGTCTAGATTATAAAAATAAGACTCAAGTAGATAATTTACATAAAGAAGCCGGGGCGGAAGAAATCCAGCGTATCGACCTGCTACTGAGGTCTGAAGATGTTGACTCTCCTGAAAAATAGTCAACGGAGGGGAGTCAGACCTCACTGAGTGAATTACTATAATATATATACATACACACTAAATGACAATGCATACAGTCAATAATACATATCTAATATGTATATATACAGGCAATTTCACACAAATGCAGAAAATCATTTTTTATATATTTTATTGAAAATCCCAATTTATGAAGGATCACATAGAACCCTAGAATATCGCAACCTCGAAAATAGTGTTAGACAACACTCTAGCCACACAGGCTCGCTTATTCCAAAATATATCCACTTAATCCATTTAGACAGTAGACTGACCCCGAGACACTAAGTCAACCGAGCTCCAGCAGTCTGACTGCCAGTGTGATTGGCCCCGAGACACTTGGTCAATCGAGCTCCAGCAATCACACCCACAAACCACATCTCACATATCGATAATCATAATCAATCAATATCCACAAATAAGTTAGTAATATAGCCTAAATACTATAGGCGTACCGGTACGTACTCTGTCCTAGTGCTGCCCACTAGGTAGCACGTTCTATTGATATCCTTCATCATTAATAATATAAAACATTCATTCACAAAAATAAATGATGCATGAATGTAAATGAAATAACAATATAACCCATATATATACCAGAAATATACCAAAAGTAAACCAGGTATATTTCGAGTATATATACGTCAAATAAATCCCATCAATTATAATTTAAGCTAGAAATATATTTGAAAACATTTTAAATATAATTTATTAACAAAACATGTATATAATTAAATATATACCAAAAATAAACCAAAAATATACTTAAATACAAATCATATTATTTATGCATTTTAATCAAAATAAAACATATATTTCTAAATCATGCATCCTAAAGCATATATATATAGTATAGTAACTCACCTAATGCGCTCCACGAAACGGGTCCGACGGGCCTGATCCACTAGCCCTCGGTCTCGACGTAACTAAACAAGCAATAAATAATCGACATTAGAATAAGTCTAATAGAAATCCTAGAATTCGATCTAGAGTATTAAACACAGAATCAGAAATTAGGGTTCGATCGAATATCACGTTTTACGAGAATTCTACCAAAAATCTGACAGAACCTCCCCTGTAAAACGGACATCTCTCTACTCAAAAGAGTAGAGCCAACCCTGCAAGGAAATACACTTCGAAAAACAAGCTCAACACAAATCCACAACCCCTCGGTCGGACTCCAAACTACAGTCCACCGACCGGGGTCCACAAACACAGAGCAATTCTGAAATACCAAAAATACCCTTATAACATAGAAATACATTTTATACATAGAAATTACATAATTAACCTTAAAACACTGTAAAAATCGATAAAAACTCATTTTATTTGAAAAACCGTATATTATATATATAATTGAAAATAATTTATGAAAAATAGTTTTAATTAGTTAAAAATACTAAATAATTTGTAGAAATCATTTTTATACTTTAAATAACTATTAAAACCACTTAAATTACATTTTTAGCCAATTTTGTGTAAAATTACCAAAATGCCCTTATATATATAAATATACTATAATTACTTCAAAAATTCACCAAAAATAGTATAATTATCCAAAATTAATTTTCTCAACATATTTATCAATAATATTAATAATTAAACTCATTTAACCAATTAAATTCAATTAAAAAAATAATTAACCCTAATTTCTCAAAATCACATAAACTTCAATAATTCAAAATAAATACTTAGAAATTCATAAAAATTCCAAATAAATTCCTATAATTCATTTCAACACCTAATTTAACCATAAACTCAAATTTCATAATTTAAATAATTAATTTCCGAAAATTAGAAAATAATATTAAAATAGTCAAAAATACCCAAAAATCTAAAAAATCTCCAAAAATTCCACAAAAATTCATACATGTAGATTAAGCTACTAGGAACAACATTTGTGAAGGGAGTTTTCATGAATCAACAAATTCGAAGCTCAAAAAAATCAAAAACCCTAATGTGACCGAAATAGAAAAATCGAAACCTAAGCAAATCTAAACCATTTTAGCTCAAACCAAAGCTAGAATCACACTCACCAGAGCTCAAGGAGAAGAAAGAGACTGGCGGTGTCGAAAACGGTGGTCAGAAATGGGAGAAACGGCTAAGGGAAGATTTCGGCCAAAAATGGAAAACTAGCTCGTCGGCGCTGGAGAAGGAAGCTGCTGGCAGTGGGGGACGGCTGGGAACGACGATGGCAAGCCGGGAGGCACACCGACGGTAGGCGACCGGAGTTTCAGCGGGAGGGAAAGGAGTCCGGCGCGGGAGGGAAGGAAGAAGAAGAAGAAAAAAAAAAGAAAAAGAAAGAAAAGAAAAAGAAAAAAGAAAAAGAAAGAAAAAAAATAATAAAAATAAATAATTTTAATAATTTAATAATAAATAAAATAATTAAATAACAATAAATTAATAAACAAATAATAAAATATTAGGGTAATATATTAAACCCTAATTAAATAAATATTTACACATAGGCTTTATTTAGTCATTTAAAATACGCATGAGTTCATGCAAGTCTGAAAATACATTTAAAATAATTAATATTAAAATATTTACGTGAAAATTTTCACGAAAATGCAAGTCTCGAAAAAATTTTACGTAAAACACTGTAAATAATACACAGTAATTAAAATAGGTTTTAAATACATATCAACTCGTGAAAATATCGTAATATATATACAAAAATTATTGACACTGCATATCCCGGTACAGTGTAAAAATATTTTAAAAAAACACGGGATATTACAGTCTTCCCTCCTTACAAGAATTCGTCCCCGAATTCCAGAAAACAAGATCAAGAAGGAAAGAGATACGGGTAAGAAGCTCGCATCTCAGCTTCAGTCTCCCACGTATGCTCCTCGACTCTGTCGCTACGCCACAGAACCTTGACCATCGGAATCTGCTTCGATCGCAACTGTCGAACTTGAAAATCAACGATCGCCACAGGTTCTTCCACAAACGTCAAATCTTCACTCACTTCTACACTGTCGAGCTGCAACATGTGTGAAGGGTCTGAGATATACTTCCTCAACATCGAGATATGAAATACTGGATGCACCTGTGACATACTCGGAGGCAAATCCAACCGATATGCAACAGTGCCAACTCTCTCCAGAATCTCAAACGGTCCAATATATCTCGGTGCTAACTTACCTTTCCTGCCAAATCTCATCACACCCTTCATCGGAGATACTTTCAGAAAAATGAAATCTCCGACCTGACACTCCACATCTCTGCGCCTAGGATCCGCATAACTCTTCTGTCTGCTAGCTGCGGTCTCTAGTCTGCGCTTAATCACGGTGACTTTCTCTGCAGCATCCTGAACCATCTCTGGTCCAGTCAAAGCTCTCTCACCAATCTCATCCCAACTCAACGGGGATCTACACTTCCTTCCATACAACGCCTCATACGGTGCCATACCAATACTACTATGGTAGCTGTTATTATATGCAAACTCAACAAGCGACAAATGATCATCCCAGCTACCTCCCAAATCCAAGACACACATCCTCAACATATCTTCCAGTGTTTGGTTCGTCCTCTCAGACTGACCATCTGTCTGAGGATGAAAAGCAGTACTGAAATCCAACCTAGTGCCCATCACTTCCTGCAACTTTTGCCAAAAACAAGAAGTAAACACCGAACCTCTGTTTGACACAATGGACACAGGTACTCCATGAAGGCATACAATATGCTTCACGTACAACTTCGCCAATCTAGCAACTGAATATGTGGCTTTCACAGGCAAGAAATGTGCAGACTTCGTCAACCTGTCTACAATCACCCAGATGGAATCGTATCCATCCTTAGAACGAGGTAAACCGACCACAAAATCCATAGCTATCCTTTCCCACTTCCACTCGAGAATAGGAAGAGGCTGAAGCTTCCCAGAAGGCTTCTGATGTTCGGCTTTCACTTGCTGACACGTCAAACACTTAGCAACATAATCAACGACATCCTTCTTCAATCCATCCCACCAGTATAGATCTCTGATACTGTGGTACATCTTAGTAACACCTCGATGAACGTTGTAGGCTGTAGAATGTGCTTCCTCTAAAATCTCCTCTCTCAAGTCATCCACATCAGGAACACACAATCTACCACTGATCCACAACACACCATCATTATCGAGTGTGAAATCAGTGAACTTCCCTGCTCAAACATTCTCTGCAAGCTCTTCTAGAATAGGATCTCAGCTCTGAGCTGCTTTAATCTTATCCCTCAGTATAGATCATACTTTAAACTGAGCTAGCAGTCCACCTGATCTACTAATCTTCATCATCAGACCTTGATCCACCAACAGATGCAACTCCTGGATCAATGGTCTCCTCTCAACGCTGATATGAGCAAGACTGCATGAGGACTTCCTACTCAAGGCATCTGCTACCATGTTAGCTTTACCCAGATGATACAAGATCTCGCAATCATAATCCTTCAACAATTCCAACCATCTCCTCTGCCTCAAATTCAAATTTCGCTGCTAGAAAATGTACTTAAGGCTCTTGTGATCAGTAAATATCTCACAAGTCACCCCGTACAGATAATGTCTCCAGATCTTCAAAGCAAAGATCACTGCAGCCATCTCAATATCATGTGTGGGATAGTTCTGCTCATGCTTCTTCAACTGCCTCGAAGCATAGGCTATTACCCTTCCATTCTGCATCAACACACAACCAAGACCAATTCTAGAGGCATCATAGTAAACTATGAACTTATCCATACTATTAAGCAAAGCTAATACTGGCGTTGTGGTCAACTTCTCCTTCAACAACTGAAAACTATTCTCACAAGCTTCTGACCACTCGAATCTAACATTCTTCTGAGTCAAGCAAGTCATAGGGGCTGCTATCCTGGAAAAATCCTGCACAAACCGCCTATAATACCCGGCTAAACCCAGAAAACTCTGAATCTCTGTGACAGAAGTAGGTCTAGGCCATTCAGATACTGCCTCAATCTTCTGTGGATCAACCTGAATACCTTCTTTAGACACTACGTGTCCAAAAAAAGAAACACTCTCCATCCAAAAATCATACTTCGAGAATTTAGCATAAAGCTGATGATCTCTCAGTGTATGTAGTACAATCCTCAAGTGATATACATGCTCTTCCATACCCCTCGAATATACTAGTATATCATCAATGAAGACTACCATAAACTGATCGACATACGGTCTGAATTCCCTGTTCATCAGGTCCATAAAAGCTGTTGGTGCGTTAGTCAAACCAAAAGACATCACCAGAAACTCATAATGACCATATCGAGTGCGAAATGCTATCTTAGGAATATCGGCCTCACTAATCCGCAGCTGATGATAACCTGACCTCAAGTCAATCTTAGAAAAGAACTGTGCACCCTGTAGCTGATCAAACAAATCATCTATCCTCGGGAGAGGATACTTGTTCTTCACTGTTACCTTATTCAGCTCTCTGTAGTCAATGCACAGTCTCAGGGTACCATCCTTCTTCTTCACAAATAGGACTGGGGCACCCCAAGGAGAAACACTAGGTCTGATGAAACCTTTATCCAATAACTCTTGCAACTGCTCCTTCAACTCTCTCAACTCTGCAGGAGCCATACGATAGGGTGGCATAGATATAGGAGTAGTACCTGGTACCACATCTATACAGAACTCAATCTCTCTGTGAGGTGGTAAACCTGGCAACTCCTCGGGAAAAACATCAGGAAACTCACAAGCAACAGGAACATCTGTGAGTGACAACTTCTCCATTGACTTATCCCTGACCAATGCCAAATATCCCTGACAACCTTTCCTCAATAACTTCCTAGCCATAATAGCAGAAATAAGATTCTGAGGTGCTGAACTCCTATCACCAATAAACTTAAATTCTACTTCATCAGGAATTTTGAACGTCACCTCTGTATTCCTGCAATCTACCATGGTATAGTGCTGAGATAACCAATCCATTCCCAAAATAACATAAAACTCCATCACATCCAATAAAATCAAATTAGCGGGTAATTCTCTATCTCCCACGAGAACTGGACAACCAGAAAGAACAATATCGACGTCCAAGGAATCGCTCAGAGGAGTGGTAACAGACAAAGGAAAAGCCATCCTTGAAGCTTACCAACAAGATTTAGAAGTAAAAACAGGAGAAACAAACGAATGCGTGGCACCCGGATCAAACAAAACCCAAGCATCCAGGTAACAAACAGAAACAATACCTGCCACGACTGCATTAGATGCCTGAGCATCCTGCTGAGTAAGATGAAAAACTCTGGCCTGACCTCGACCTCCCTGCTGACTGGTAGAAGCCTGGCCAACACCTCTGGCACCTCCTCTAGTACCTCTACCACGACTCTGTTGTGGAACAAACTGAGTGGAACTCTGATGCTGAGCTGGTGGTAACTGAAATGGAATGGGTGCTGCACTAGTAATCGACTGCTGTGGGAATCGCAGAATCTGCTGTTGCTGATATCCGGAATAAGGACACGATCTGACAAAATGTCCTGTCTGCCCGCATCTGAAACATGTCAGCGGTGTCAGATAACACAGTCCCTGATGGACTCTACCACAAGTCTGACAAACACAGGCCGCTGATCCAGAACTACGACCACTGCTGCTGCTCGAAGCACCTGATCCAAATCTGAACGATCTACGCTGACCTCCACGGCCATGTCTACTGCTCCGATGCACTCGCTGCTGCTGTCTCTGACTCTGCTGAGTCAGACCTCGCTGCTGACTACTTGATCCAACATGAAAACTCGAATATGGAGTAGCCTGCAATCCACTCGACTGAACTCCCAACCGGTAATAATCAAGCATCGCTCCCTGCCTAACTAATCTCAGCTCAATCTCCTTGGCCAACTCAATCACGGACTCCAGAGTAAGACCTGCTGTAGGCATACCAGCAAAAGCTGAACCCAAACCAGTAACGTACGTAGTGACAGCGAAATACTGGTCTCGTATCAAATCCTCAGCATATCTACCCAGACGAAGAAACTCTCGGGTATACTCCTCTACAGATCGATCTCCATGAGAAATACTGGTCAGACGGAGACGATAGCTCAAACGAAGAGGCTCTGGACAAAATCTCCTCATAAATCGCTCTCGAAACTGAGCCCACGTCATCGTCATCATGTAAGGCTAAATCATCTGAATGAACCATTCTAGAGCTGGTCCCTCGACAGACAACTCAACGATCATGATCCGCTGATACTCGGTATGAGCAGTCCAAGTCCTAGTCTCAATCACATGCAGAAAATCTAACGGATCGGAAGTACCATCAAAAGTAATCCTGCCAACTCTGGCATAGAACAAAGCTGCCTCAGGGTCAGACATACCTTGCTGATAGGCAGGCTGAACAACTGGAGGAACAGGAACATCAAACTCAGGCTCAACAGGCTCCTCATCCTGTAACTCTCTCTGCCTACGGTGGCCTACCGCTCCTCGAGGTCAACCTCTGCCACGACCTCTACGTCTAACTAGCTGCTCAGGAGGTAAAACCTCATCCTGAAAAGACTCATCATCCTCGGCCTCAACGATTGATGGAGCGACACGCGCTCGCCTCCTCATTCTGAAAAGACAAACGGAAAAATTCAGACAAAACAGACAACGGAGGAATAACGCTGAAAACTACAGCAAGGAATACTTATCAAGACATACTCGAACCTAATACACTGCAGTAGTCCAACAAAAAACACAACTTTAAAACTAGGGCCACAACTCACATAACTAAGCCCTGACACAGAACTCCGCTCTGATACCAACTTTGTCACGACCCAAAACAGGGGCCATGACCGGCGCTAGGGAACGGGAATTCTTTCGAATCCGGAACCCGTAGCAAGCCTAAAAATGAAATAAAACATGCAATAATAACAATAACAATATTATATGCAGTGGAAATAAAAATCATAAATATCACAATAGTATATACACCAACTGGATTTAAGTTAAACCTCATCTCATAGATATATAAATTTTTTAATACAAATCCAGTTTCAATATAATACATCTCTTTAAATAAAATACATGAAATCCCACACTTTATTTCACAACTACTGCAGTGTCTAGATTATAAAAATAAGACTCAAGTAGATAATTTACACAAAGAAGCCGGGGGTAGAAGAAATCCGACGTATCGACCTGCTACTGAGGTCTGAAGATGTTGACTCTCTTGAAAAATAGTCAACGGAGGGGGAATCAGACCTCACTGAGTGAATTACTATAATATATATACATACACACTAAATGACAATGCATACAGTCAATAAGACATATCTAATATGTATATATACAGGCAATTTCACACAGATGCAGAAAATCATTTTTTATATATTTTATTGAAAATCCCAATTTATGAAGGATCACATAGAACCCTAGAATATCGCAACCTCAAAAATAGTGTTAGACAACACTCTAGCCACACAGGCTCGCTTATTCCAAAATATATCCACTTAATCCATTTAGACAGTAGACTGGCCTCGAGACACTAAGTCAACCGAGCTCCAGCAGTCTGACTGCCAGTGTGATTGGCCCCGAGACACTTGGTCAACCGAGCTCCAGCAATCACACCCACAAACCACATCTCACATATCGATAATCATAATCAATCAATATCCACAAATAAGTTAGTAATATAGCCTAAATACTATAGGCGTACCGGGTACGTACTCGATCCTAGTGCTGCCCATTAGGTAGCACGTTCTATTGATATCCTTCATCATTAATAATATAAAACATTCATTCACAAAAATAAATGATGCATGAATGTAAATGAAATAACAATATAACCCATATATATACCAGAAATATACCAAAAGTAAACCATGTATATTTCGAGTATATATACGTCAAATAAATCCCATCAATTATAATTTAAGCTAGAAATATATTTGAAAACATTTTAAATATAATTTATTAACAAAACATGTATATAATTTAATATATACCCAAAAATATACTTAAATAAAAATCATATTATTTATGCATTTTAATCAAAATAAAACATATATTTCTAAATCATGCATCGTAAAGCATATATATATAGTATAGTAACTCACCTAATGCGCTCCACGAGACGGGTCCGACGGGCCTGATCCACTAGCCCTTGGTCTCGACGCAACTAAACAAGCAATAAATAATCGACATTAGAATAAGCCTAATAGAAATCCTAAAATTCGATCTAGAGTATTAAACACAGAATCAGAAATTAGGGTTCGACCGGATATCACATTTTACGAGAATTCTACCGAAAATTCGGCAGAACCTCCCCTATAAAACGGACATCTCTCTAATCAAAAGATTAGAGCCGACCCTGCAAGGAAATACACTTCGAAAAACAAGCTCAACACAAATCCACAACCCCCCGGTCGGACTCTAAACTACAGTCCACCGACCGGGGTCCACAAACACAGAACAATTCTGAAATACCAAAAATACCCTTATAACATAGAAATACATTTTATACATAGAAATTACATAATTAACCTTAAAACACTGTAAAAATCGATAAAAACTCATTTTATTTGAAAAACCGTATATTATATATATAATTGAAAATAATTTACGAAAAATAGTTTTAATTAGTTAAAAATACTAAATAATTTGTAGAAATCATTTTTATACTTTAAATAACTATTAAAACCACTTAAATTACATTTTTAGCCAATTTTGTGTAAAATTACCAAAATACCCTTATATATATAAATATACTATAATTACTTCAAAAATTAACCAAAAATAGTATAATTATCCAAAATTAATTTTCTCAACATATTTATCAATAATATTAATAATTAAACTCATTTAACCAATTAAATTCAATTAAAAACATAATTAACCCTAATTTCTCAAAATCACATAAACTTCAATAATTCAAAATAAATACTTAGAAATTCATAAAAATTCCAAATAAATTCCTATAATTCATTTCAACACCTAATTTAACCATAAACTCCAATTTCATAATTTAAATAATTAATTTCCGAAAATTAGAAAATAATATTAAAATATTCAAAAATACCCAAAAATCCAAAAAATCTCCAAAAATTCCAAAAAAATTCATACATGTAGATTAAGCTACTAGGAACAACATTTGTGAAGGGATTTTTCATGAGTCAACCAATTCAAAGTTTAAAAAAATCAAAAACCCTAATGTGACCGAAATAGAAAAATCAAAACCTAAGCAAATATAAACCATTTTAGCTCAAAACAAAAGCTATAATCACACTCACCGGAGCTCAAGGAGAACAAAGAGACCGGCGGGGTGTCGAAAATGGTGGCCGAAAATGGGGAGAAACGGCAAAGGGAAGATTTCGGCCAAAAATGGAAAACTAGCTCGCCGGCACCGAAGAAGAAGCTGCTGGCGGCAGGGGACGGCTGGGAACGATGGTGGCAAGCCGGGAGGCATACCGACGGTAGGTGACCGGAGTTACAGCGGGAGGGAAGGGAGTCGGGCGCGGGAGGGAAGGAAGAAGAAAAAGAAGAAGAAAAAGAAAAAGAAAGAAAAGAAAAAGAAAAGAAAAAGAAGAAACAAAAAGAAAGAAAAAGAAAGAAAAAATAATAATAAAATAATAATAATAAATATTTTTAATAATTTAATAATAAATAAAATAATAATAATAAATATTTTTAATAATTTAATAATAAATAAAATAATTAAATAACAATAAATTAATAAACAAATAATAAAATATTAGGGTAATATATTAAACCCTAATTAAATAAATATTTACACATAGGCTTTATTTAGTCATTTAAAATACGAATGAGTTCATGCAAGTCTGAAAATACATTTAAAATAATTAATATTAAAATATTTACGTGAAAATTTTCCCGAAAATGCAAGTCCCGGGAAAATTTTACGTAAAACACTATAAATAATACACAGTAATTAAAATAGGTTTTAAATACATATCAACTCATGAAAATATCGTAATATATATACAAAAATTATTGACACTGCATATCCCGGTACAGTGTAAAAATATTTTAAAAAAACACGGGATATTACAATTATGTATTTATAATTTATGAATTGTGATATTATTTGTTTAATTGATGTTTATTTAATTTATACACTATGATATTATGGTTTAAACTATATTGAGAAAAATCAGTTTGATAATGTACATTATGAGTTAATTATTTATTGTAAGGTTTTCAAAATTTAAATATTCCATGTTTTTCTTTTAAGGCTTACTATGAGATTCGGTAGCTTTATACTTTCTCATTCCCTAATACTGATCACGTGCCTCTGAGTTCGAGTCGTGACAAAATATCTTATTATTATCACATTAAAAATAAATAAAAAATGATAATAAACACAATAAAAATTAAAATCTTAATATTAAATAATTTTCATACTATTTTATCTTATTTTATTAAAATTGCTCAATGGGATGTTGTAAAAATAGAATTTTTTTTAATTTCTTAAAGAACTTGGTCTATTTCCTTTGTCCCATCATAGAGACACACAAAAACAAAAAATTAGACCAATTTTTTATTAATATTAATATGGAAATTAAACGATTCAAATTTTGGTGATTGTGCAAAATAATAATAATAATAATAACCATTATCATATAAATCAAATAAAAATTAAGTTTAAAGACGAATGAAGATAGGATTCTAACCTTTCATCTAATGATACGCTTAGCTCAAGATTACCATTAGACTCTAGTGCACCGGCATAGAGCATTCTTCTTTGATTTCTATATGAACCCAGCTCTATAAGCAAATACCATTTAAGATTTTCTTACTATGTATCAGTGAAGAGGCACAGTGATCTGCATACAATAACGATATCGAAACAATATTGTCCCATAGGTGTCGAGGTGAGCTCAACTGTACAAATATATTTGGCCTGCCATTGACGAATGTTTAACATTAAATTTTTTATGTGATTAAATGAGAGTTCAGTTTTCATTTATGGCCCAGAAATTATGAAATTGGCAGGTAAAAACTCGTGGCCGGAGTTGGTCGGGGCGAGAGGGGAGAATGCTGCAGCTATCATTGAGAAAGAGAATAAGCATGTCCATGCTATCGTGTTGGACGAAGGAAGTCCGACGACTCTAGACTTCAGGAGCGACACAGTCTGGATTTTTGTCGATAAAAATGGTATTGTCACTGAAGTTGCTAGGATCCGTTGAGATCATGAACTATATCACCACATAAGACAATTCTGTCGATTAAATATATGGCAGTGAATCGTGGGTTTAAGTACTATAATGTATTCTCAAAAAAAAAAGGAAAGTACTATAATGTAATAGCCATCTAGGAATAAAAGTTTTCTCTCAATATCAATTGAAAGAATCTGGATCATATCATATTTAATTATTGATAACTCGTATCAGTATGGTTTAATCTCACATGGAATCGATCAAGTTCTCAGCATCTGCAAGTTCTCTTGGGCACTTAATTCGAGACATCGAATTACAAATGAACTTCATTTTTTACCATTATCTATAGTTTCTATCTATTTCACTTTTACATGTTCTTGATTGAATTTATCTAAATTCACTACAATAAATTCATTTATTTGTGACAATAAAAATTATTATCAATATTAAAATATTATCACAATTAATTATTTGTGACAATAAAAAAATTATCACAAAGGTATAACATAAAATTTCATTACTGAAAGGATTTATAAATTTGTGTTACAAATAATATCTTTTATGACAAATAAATTTATTGTCATAAAAAGTAATGATTTAAATTCTAAATAGTTTTATTTGGTTGTTTTAGTGAAAAAATTATTGAAATTACATATTTATTAATTAGGTATATAAATGCTTATGATTAATTAAAATATTTTAAATCAAAATAGATAAAAATATTTATCATATATATTTAAATTAAATTTCTATTATAAATATTTTTAAAATATTTTTTAATATTATATATATATCTCTTTATTAATAGAAATTTATTATGAACAAATTACCTATATTTTAACTATAAAAGAAAAATAATGAAAAAATATGTATTTTAAGATTTTGATAATTAAGATAAAAAAAATTTAAAAACAAGGATTTAAATGGCAAAAAAAAATGAAATTTATGAGGATTTACTAAGTAAATTTAAAAATATAAGGAATCAATTATATATTTTATAAGGACTTCATTAGATATATTGATAAAATATAGGAATTAAAATTTTAATGCAATGATTAAATGTATTAACATATAAAAATTCAATGAAAGCTAAAAGTATAAGAATTCAACTAAAAAAAATTAAAAGACAGAAACTCAGTAAAAATATCGAAAAACAAAGGAATCAAAAGTTGAATTTTGCCTAAAATTTATTACTTCATGTGTAATTATTTGTCATAATTAATTATAGTTAGTACTAAAAAATAATATCAAACATGTTGTAAATGGAATGGAAAATTCATAATTCTTTTTTTTTTTTTTTTGAATAAATTCATAATTCTACTTGACTAATTAGATTCACCTAAAATTTTTTCTCTTTCTGGGCTTTTATATTTTGAAATCATTAATATATATCTCTTCTTTTTACGCTTAATAATAAGTAATGTAACTTGTGTTGAGGCCTCGTCATCTATGTACATGTCTTTGTGCAAACTAAAGTATAGATAATTGTAAAAAGTTAGATTAATTACCTTAGAAAGTTTGTTTTTTATTATACTGAGCTTGTACAATTATTCTCCATAGTCTTCTTTGAATGTAATATATGTGATTATAAAGTTGCTATACAACAGCAATACTTCTATCCTTATCAAGATAATTCAAACTCTAACCATCGATCAAATAAATACAAGAAAACCTTATTTTATTCACATAACCAGACCAATAAAATTTCTTTTTTTTTTTTAATAAATTTGGTAACATTTCATTCAATCAAATAGAGTTATAAATTTCAGTACAAATATATTTATTAAACTAACTCTGAAATAATAAAAGATATCTCTCCCCCCTCCCCCACATATATACATATCCAAAGTCATTAATTAAATTTAAAATTTAATAAAAATCCATCTTTATAATTTAACAGTCACCTCTAAAAGTTTATATATTGAGTTATTAAAATTCACGATATTTTTCTATAAAAAATCATATTTTAAAATTCACATGTTCTATTTTACGTAAAATATTTAATTTTATTATCAAAAATTATATCTTTTATTCTAATTTACAAATAAGAAAATCATTCCTAGAGAGCCAATCAGCTACTCTATTTGCCTCTCTCTTGACATGGACAGCCTGGATTTCTTCCATTCCCCTTTACTGAAGGCTTAGCTGGATGTCCACAACTATTGCTCCAATCTCCCATTTGACAGGCTCCAATTGCTCTTCTATTGCTTTAACGACTTCCAATGCATCGGTCTCTATCTCTACTTTATAGAGTCAGGATGTACAACTTATTTCAGTTTAATTTAGTTCATTTTCTTGACAAAAAATTATATATATAATAGATACTCCCTGGTGAAGTATGGAGTGGCACGTTTGCCATAATTAGCAAGGTTAATAAAGTTTTTTATAGTCGCCCTAACTATTAACTCTGCTTAAGCTAAGGCATATGTTAGAGTAAGATAAATTATAGGTTAAAATACAAAGTATGTTAGAGCTGACATAGGTAAGACTGACCATTTGTTTTCCTATGTTATGATTTGAATTTTGAACTTTGATGTCGTTAATATTGAGCATACTGCGTTCTTGACCTAGTGACCAAATATATTATCGGACAAAATTTCATCTAGTATCGATTCCCATCCCTTACTCCCCTTTGTACTTGGTAAAAAAAAATCCCACTGCCATTAAGCTAAATTTGACATGGGCAAAATGAAATTAGGAAGATATATATGAGAATGAGCAAGTGGGTCTAACTTATGATTAGATGCAACACGTAATTAGAAAGGTAAGGGAGGATACGGCGGAGCATGAATCCTATAATTGCCTTTGGCAGTTGGAATTTATTATCTTATCTTTTTGGTAATTATATAAATGCTATATGACTTAATTAGTGAATGATTGAAACATATAAATGGAAATGGTGTGTGTGTATATATATATATATTGCCACTATTAATTATAATTTGATAATACGAATAAATGAGTTGAGCAAAATGTACCCTTACCAACAAATCCATTGCCAATTTTAGCAATTTAAATCGAATTATGCAAATGTAGCTTTCAATCTTTTCCTACCAGAGAATAATATTTGGCACAATTCAAACTCAATTGGTGCAAGTTAATTAAAGGGCTTTAGTTCTATTTTAATCTTAGTAGAAATTGTTTATATTCTCTGCATGATGAAATGAAATTGGAGGAAAGACATAAGACATGAATTTTGTTGGTGCCAAATTACATATAGATTAGGACACATTTTAACATTCATTCATTAATTTTAGGTAGCATTTATTATAGGATAATATATAGGAGTACATACTATTATATTTTGTTTTGTTTTTATAGAAAAAAGAAGCATGGAGGTGTTTGGTGGTGTTTTGAGAGAAACTAGATGAAGAATAAGAGGAAGGAGTAGAGCAAGCATTCTATTGCGATCATAGATGATAGCGATATCGTAGATTGATCGAAGCTTCTTGAATTCTCAGATCAAGGCCCTTTTGTGATCGTAACTTACCCTGCGATCGCAGGTTCCTAAATGGCCAAAGTTTCTATGGTGAGCATAGCATTTTTGTGATCACCACCCCTTCTTCAAATGCCCCTCTTCCACAATTGCAACTTGATCTAGAATCACGGCAAGCTCATTTCCAACACAGAACATGCTAAGGTGAACATTTTAAAAAGAAGAAAATCTAAGGGAGGTGAAGGGATGATCTACAAAGGCTATAAAAAGACAAAGATCACGATTTGGAGGATATCATTGAGAAGGGAATCAATCTAGAAGGAGGACCCATAATAACCAAAAAAGAGGAAAGGGAGCAAGAGAAGAAAAAGGGAGCTAGAGAAGAAGAGAACCTCTATTGATGATTCAAGCTTCTTATTAACAATTCATCTTCCCCTTTTTATTTCCTTTGCATTTCTTTCATCTCTTAGGTTAAATTGAATATTAAATGATAGTTAAGGAAGCTATGCTTAGCTAAGTTTTCATTTATGTTGTTGGGATTTTGGAAACCAATTTGAATCAAGTTCATTTTTATTTTTATGGATCCTTTCTTGTTTAATGCATATTGTGTTTATTATGCTTTAATGTATGTTGTGTTTTGGCCAAATACAGCCTTAGTCTAGATCTATGCATTAAGAAATGAGTGATTTAGTAAACCCACAAATGTGTATTGAATTATCAATGACTTAAGAGAGCTTAAACCCATTCAATCCTCTATAAGCTCACCTAATGCCTAATATGTTTGATGTTTACTTACTTTCATAGTGAGGATGAGAATTATGCTATGATTCTGAGATCTAATAGATGCATATTAGTAGAGTTTAACATTACTTGAAAGAGACTGTTAAATGATTCTTGGAAGCTTGAAGCATGCATATAACTTGATTGGAACTATAATTTGACTTAAGAATAATGTGGTATATCATTCCCTAACAAAATAATTCTAATATTGACTGATTTCTCCATTAAGTGTTTAGTATTAGTCCATTTAGCATTTCCTTGATTGTTGTTAATTTTGTTTGTGCATTATTGCTTCCTTATTCAATTTGCAAGCTATAAACATATTAAACTAAAGCTAATAGGTGTTTAGTCCCTAATTATTGTGGGAACGATACTTTACTCTCTCTATATTACTTGTCGACCTGTATACTTATGGTGTACAAAGTAGTTTTACAAATTTTTATTGTCGTTATCTGGGATTGATAGAGCTAACATCATAATTAATGATAGTTTATTTGGATTATAGCATATTTTCTTTTTAGTACTCTATTTTTAATTAGTTTTACTCTATTTTTAGGTGTTTTTATTGTTGTGTATGCACACTTGACATACTAAGAAAGAACCTTTGATTTTCACCTCTGACTTGTCTAAAGAATTATAGGAGAAAGAAAAGTGTAATTGAAATGGCAGAACAATAGTAACATGCAGAAGTTGAGAAAACTCTTTTAGTATTTGCCATGCCCGGATTAAAAGGTGCTCAATAGAGCATTACAAAGCCGAATGTGCAAGCTAATAGCTTTAAAATTAAATATGCACTGTTGCAAATAATCTAATCTATAATTCAATTCCATGGTCTACCTTTAGAATACTCGCATGCACACATTGCAAATTTCTCTAAGATATGTGACATTTTAAATATGATGGCGTGTTAGAAGATGCAATACGTCTTTATCTTTTCCCTTTCACTCTTAAGGATAGAGCAAAAGTATGGCTCAACTCATAGCCACCTACATCCATCACAATATAGGATTTCCTCATAAAAGCGTTTTTGGCAAAATACTTCCCACCTGCGAAGATAGTAAAAGTTATTAAAAACATTACAACCTTTCAACAATTTGAGATTGAATCTTTATGTGATGTATGGGAAAGATTCAACAATATGCAACAAAGTTGTCCACCCCATAGTCTTCCTAGGGATGTTCTATAATGGTGTAATGAGGTCCACTAGAGACATTATTAATGTAGTCGTTGAAGGTTCTCTTATACGAAAGACAATAGAAGGAGCTTTTGATTTTTTAGAGGAAATGGCCAATAACAATTTCTTATGGCCTTCAAAGAGATAAATGGCACCCAAGAAAGGAGGGAAAATGAGTGTAGATATTGTCACTTCTATCCAAGCTCAAATTGTAGGGTTATTATAGCTAATTGGAGACTTGGCATTAAGAGGTAATATTATCCCACCTACAACTACTTTGTCTTGTAAACATTGTCATATGCTTGGTCATTCAATATTTGAATATATATTTGGAAGTGAAAACATGTATAGAGATGGTATATTAGAGAATTATAACTATATTGGGAACTAATTCCAACCAAGCAATCAAACAACAATCCATTTTCAACTACTTACAACCAAGGTTAAAGAAACCGCCCCAACTTCTCAAGGAGCAACAATCAAAATTGACAAGGCTTTTTTAATCAATTCTCTAAGCCGCCAACACCACCTGGATTCCAAGCTAAGTTAATTAATAAAAGGTTTGTAGCTATGGATAAGAAATTTACAAGCATGAGGACAAAGCTTGACAAGTTTTATAATGTCGTTACATCTAAAATGACTAGCAATACGAGAATCAAAAAAGAATAGAGGAAAAATTTGATTAAATTTTTAAGAACCAAGCTTCTTCCATTCATAACTTTGAAGTTTAGCTAGGGAAATTAGCAAATATTATTGCCATAAAAGCACAAGGTTATTTACCAAGCAACACAGAGCTTAATCCAAAAGAACAAGTGAAAGGAATCACCTACAAAGTGGAAAAGAGCTTCAGGAACCTAAATCAATTCAATTAAGGGCTAATGATAATGATAAAGAGAATCAAGAGATAGAGAGTGAGCAAGGGAAATCTAAAAGCATAAGCATGAAGAACCAAAATGAAAGCAACTTGAGAAGAAATTAGAGCAACTAGTTGTTATTGACACATTTAAATATGCTCCAAGACTACCCTTTCCTCTAAGGTAAAAGAAGATTAACAAAGATGAGAAAAGGCTTGATAAATTTCTTAAAACTTTCAAGAAATTGGAGCTGAAGCTACCTCTCTTATAATCATTGACAGAGATGCTAAAGTATGCAAAATTCTTGAAAGAAGTCATCACTAAGAAGCACAAATGGAATGACAAAGAGATGCTACCTCTTACAAAGACTTGTAGCTCTATCATTTCGAGCAAGATTCTAATCAAGCTTAAAGATCCAATGAGTTTCACAATTCCTTGTATTCTTAGTTCACAATAAGTTCCTAAATGTTTGTGTGATTTAAGAGCTAGCATTAACCTTATGCCTCTTTCACTTTTTAGGGAATTGAAGCTAAGAGATGTTATCAACACCAATATGACTCTTTAACTTGCTAATCAATCAATCAAGAAGCCATATTAAGTAATTGAAGATGTGTTGGTCAAAGTTCATAAATTTATGTTTCCTTTTGATTTTATGATCCTAGACTTTGAGTAAAATAATAATTAACCCCTGATTTTAGCGAGGCCATTTCTCAATACCAGGAAGGCTTTAATTGATGTTCATGAGAGGAAGATCACATTAAGAGTTGAAGAAGAGAAGGTCGAATATGTAATGAACAAATTCATAAGGGATATGAGAACTGATGAGCAATATGTCCAGGTAAAAGTATAGTGGAAACAGGATCAATCCAAGCAATGAAGCAAAACACAACTCCCAAAGAATCCTTACCACTTTAAGGGTAATACAAAATGAATAAAGTCAAGAAAAAATAAGCTTAATGAAGAAGGCAATACAAGCATTCAAAGTGTTATATGTTCCTAAGCAACATACTTATTCAAAGGATACAATATTAATTATCTATGTTTGTCCTTATAGGTTATGTTGCGATTGTGCACTGATCTGCGATCACCACTTATTCAATCTTGCTAGGTTTAGACTTAATTTGTGCTTATAAATGCTCCGTGATCGTAGGCCAAAATACCCAATTCTTTCTATCGTGATCACAGTATAATCCACACTCACAACTCTTAAAACTCTTATACCCTAAAAAGCACTGCCACTCATTTCCCTTTTCCTATCTATTTTTTTAAATCCATAATCTCCACCTCTTGTAGGATCTCCTCCACTTCCCAAATCCATTCTAACTATTCTTAATCATCATCCTTTTTTCTCTCATAAACTTCCCATTAACCATTAACCCTAAATCCTTTCATCCTTATTTTAGTTTTTACTCATAAGCTCAACTCTTATTATCCTTTCCTAAAACAGAGCAACCATTTCATTCTTCATAGATGTCTTCTCAATAAAAATAAAAAAATAAAATTTTCAACACCCGACACACCACTTCTATTAAAGGGAATCGAGTTTACTAAGGAATATAGAGCATCGTTTCTTATTCACTCTCACGAAGAAGGAAATAAGTATAATAAACTTCTTTGTTCCCTTTTGTTACCCCTAAAAAACTAGATATGGAGACTTTAAAAGGTATCAAATTTAAAGATAAGGAGCTTGAGTTATATGATAGATTAGGATAAAAGAAGTTTATTGAGTTGAATCATGATGTTTATAAGGATTTAACATTAGAGTTTTACATAACTCTAAAACTTTTTTATCAGACCCATAAGAAATTTGAGTGTAGGCTCAATGGGATTCCTATTTTGATTAATTATGACATTATGCATAGAGTGTTTAGGTTTGCAAAAAAGGGAGTGTGAACCCCTGATGAAATACAAACCCCAAGAGTTTTGGAATGAAATTTTTTACAAAAAGGAGGATTGGGAACATCATGGAATGTTGAATGACTTAATTAAGGATCATATTAATTAAGGATCATATTAATTAAGGATCATATATACATCATTATGCATAAACTAATGTTTCACTCCATTTTCCAAAAGAAAAAGAGCAATAAAATCCTCATCCAAGAGTTGTTAATGTTATGGTGTATACATACTAAAATAAAGATTTGCACCACATACTTTGTTCTTCAGACACTATAGTATGTCGCTCGCATAAAGAAGTCATCAATTTTAATGGGACATATTATAGCAGGTTTGGCTTTACATTTTCATGTCTTTCATCCACGCAAAACTAAGATGCCTTATGCTTTGCAGAAAAAGATCAATTAGCTCATGCTCACAAGAGCTGAAATTTTCTCATCGATAACAGAATTGTGAGATCCAAAAATAAAGGATATCACTTTATAAAATCTACTACAAAGAGGCAAAATGTGCCTAAACCATATGAGAGTGAAGATAAGGATGATGATAAGGAAATAGAAGAAAAAGAAACCCCTTAACTAGTTCAATCATCAAATGAAAGGTGGGGTCAAGTTTTGGAGAAGATGGATTCTTTTAGTGTTGCAGTGGATTCTCGATTTCAAAACCTTGAAAAGTCAATGGAGGATAAGTATCATAAGTTGAATTACAAACTCATCAACTTAGAAATTGATTAATCATACCACTTCTTCAAAATGATGGAATACTTTAAGGCAACAGGGCATGAGCGTCTACCATCCCCATCTCCTATTAGGAATCCACCTCCGGACTCTCCTTCACTTAAAAGGGAGTAACTCTTTTCCCTATTTTCTTTTATTTTTCATTTTAGTTTATTTTCGCTTTCATTTTCATGCATTTCATGCTTATAATTTTTTGCATTTATGTTTATGTTTTTAAGTATGTTTTTGCATATGTTATTCATATTTTGCATTTAGGAGCCCCACACACATTAAGGATAATGTGTCATTTAAATATTAGGGGAGAACAATTTTTGCATTTTTGGTTTATCATGTGTATATTTTGGTATATATCATGTATTTTATTTGCATTTTTAAAATTTGGCCCAATTTTTTGAATTTTCAATGCTTGACAATTAGAATTTTTGTGAATTATCATTGTGATAAATTTGATATATATTTTTGGTTTTATTGAGACTATGTTATTTAATCTTCTATTAATGGCTAGTTTAGGTTCATTTTAAGCTTTGTTAACACTTTAAGTTGAGAATTTTTTAGCTTTTAATTAACGTAATGCATGTTGTTGTTCATTTGATCATGTTGTGAGTCGATGTTTTGGGAGATAGTATGGTAAATGAATTAAACTCCTCTCTAGGGTCGCTTTTAGTTGTATGTGAAAGGAATTGTAAAAACACTCTTTCCCAATTCTAAAAAAATGAAAGAGAAAGAAAAAGAATAAATTATGCTTAGGGACTTTAATTCCTAGCTACTCCAATGCTCTTGCAAAAGAGTATAATTATTCAAAAAACTCTCTTAAGGTGTTCATATTGAGTAGTTCGGGAAAGACGGGGAACTAGTAAGATAGGGAAGAATAGCATAATATTGAAAACAAAATAAAGTGGATGGAGTTGATTTCAGCATGCCAAATTAGGAGCCACCTTATATTGGAGTCTTTTTTATTCATTTTGTACTTCTCTTAAGATTTTAACTCATGATTGTGTGAATGTGAATGGATAACATGCTCTTCACTTAGTAAAACATGTTTCTTGACTTAATTTGTTAACTCTGCTTTTAAAAATTATAAGCTAGCTATTAAAAGAAGATTATGATGTGTGCTTGATAAAATTTGAATATACATTTTGTTCATTACTTTGATGGTTTGTGTTCTTAAGTTTACTTGAAGACAAGTAAAGATTCAAATGTGGGGGTATTTATTGGTGCTAAATTACATATAGATTTAGGACACATTTTAGCATTCATTCATTTAAGGAAGTATTTAATATATGATATCATATAGGAAAACAAACTTTTATATATATATATATATATATCCAGTTGTATTATAAAATCAAGGTAAAAAAATTAAATATTTGTGATAGTGCATGCACAGACGACTGTTAGCATTGGCTACCGAAAAAGGCATCACATGATGTGCTACGCTTGTGCTCTCCTTCCTTCAAAACTTAATATTTAGAAGCGGAACTAAACCATATATGAAGCATGGCACAAAATGTAACGTGAACTCCAAATCAAAATGTTTATAAAAAAATTATCATTGATAGCCGATGACCATATTATTGTAAAAAAATTAAATTTTTTAAATAAAATTTTGAATTTAAATTTCATATATAAAAAATTAGACACTCAAAAAACTTTATTAGTTAAAATGATTCATCTAAATTGATTCATAATTATCGAATATTTAAAATTAGTACATTAAAAAATTCACCGTGATGGTTAAGTTTGATGGTATTTCGGCACAATACATATATAATTTTCTATACTTGTCACTTTTTATCAGTTTGACATATTAATTTATAGTTTTTTCATTTTGAGACCTAAATTTGGCTAAAATGCACTAGTTTATTATAATATAATGACATAATGCATCTACCGTTTCTTGTACTTGTCACTTTTTCTTAATTTGACACCTTTACTTATAATTTTTTGTCAATTAAATTTCTACGATGTGGCATATGTTGATTCACTATTTCATGTTATGTGTGTCAATAGAAGTTTCAAAATTACATTTTAGACAAATTTAGGTGTCAAAATAACAAAATTATAAATTAAAATATCAAACTAGTAAAAAGTAACAGGGCCAGCACAATATTTTTATGGTAATTTTCTTTTGGCATCCACCAAAAGGAAAATTTAAATAAGAAATCGATCTCCAAGTAGCTTTTACCTTTCTTTTTATGAGGAAAAAACAAAACATGTCTAATGAATCTTATAAAAAGAAGAAAATTAAATAATTAAATAAATACAAGGAAAATCAAGTGATCCCAAAAGGGCTGGAATATGTTTCAAAGATTTTACACTAATTGGTCAGCATGGTTGGAAGGCGTAGCTTTCAATGTATAGTGAAAACGTAATGACCCTTTACCATACATATAAAAAGCATTGAATGAGATGGTGCTACATGTATATTTTTGGACTAACCAACTTTTCACGGAGGATATCTTACTTTTAAACTTAAATCTTTTTGTTAATAAATAAGATAATTGTATTTTTAAAATTTAAAAGCAAGTAGAAGTGGAGGCAGGAGTGCTCTGCAGCTAAAGTTTAAAGCTTATATATATATATAGTAGTTGACGCATGCTGGAGATCCAGCAAATATGTATGTGGCTGCGCAGATGCGCCTTTAGTTGTTATCCGCAAGAAGAGCCGCTCGCACTACCTTTCTTTTTTCCAATCTTTAAAAGGGGTGGCTGTCTTTTTCTCAGCACTCCATCTTCAGTTGCTTCTTCTTTTATATACCCGCAAGGTAATTCATGAGCAAATGCCATTAATGGCTGTGACTTAATTATATTTCGTTTTCACCTTTTTTCATTTAGCTTAAGAAAATAGACAAATTATATGCATGGATGCCAAACTTTATACTTAAATAATTTGATTCTAAAATTTTAATTTATTTATTCTTAATTTTTTAACTTTAGTTTATTTTTTAGTTCATATATCATGGGATATAGTTTAATATTTTTGGCTAAATCTAATCATATAACAACCAAAATAACCTTGTCATATAGCAAGATAAAAATCTGACATATAATTAACATGATCATTCAAGTTGTCCTGATATTATTAATTTTAGTTGAAAAATATTGAAGTACTTTTTTGTAAAATATGAATAAAAACTAAATAATTAAAAATCAATTAAAATTTTGAAACTAATTAGACCGTATAAAGTCAAAAACTTAGTAAGATCAATATAATTTATCCAAATTAATATCTCCGTGAACCTTTATTTTTTTTATTTTAATTCAATAGAGTTTTAACGGTTGTGGGTTACACAAAAAAATGGTCATTCCTTTAACATTTACTGTAGAGATAATAACTCCTATCAATATTGGTGTATAGAAACCATAGAAATTCGATCTCAAAACCTTCACAATTTTTATAAGGAGGAGGAAAGTCTAGATATGGAAGAAGAAAGTCCACTTTCACTTTTACTTTTACTGTTATCAAATGACAAAATATATAATTTCACCTCTGAACTTTATTTAATTATTTTATATCACCTTTCGATTTTCTTTTTATTTAATTTCTGTTTTTAACCTATTTACTCTAAAAAAATTCTATTTTTCACCAATTTTACCTCAATGAAGGTTGACTTGTGAAAATTGTGAAGGTTGTTAATGTAATTATATTGCCATGATTGGGATTATATTTGAAGCAAGTATGTATTATGGCAAGTAGAAAATTGTGCAATTTGTCCAATAGAGATTTGTGCAAGCTTTGGAATTAGATGAATTGACACTTAGAAGATTTCTGCACGCTCGAAAGAGCTTCTGTTATGTTGCTCAATTAAATAAAATGGAGAAAAGGAATTTGTTCCAAATTAATAGTTTCATTTATCCACCGGATGCTCTTGATGAAATTGCACAAAATAAGATGTTTGAGCAATTTGTTCCAAATTAATAGTTTCATTTCTCCACCAGATGCTCATGCTGAAATTGCACAAAATAAGATGTTTGAGCAAGACGTCCTATGTAATAAAGTTCTTGCAACTAGAAATTTCCAAATAAAAAGTCTAGATGAATTCAAACCTATGAAATCATCCACCTCCTCTTCAGTGTCTTTGTGCATATCAGCCGTCTAATCTCTGATGCAATTGGCTATCCAGGAGACTAATTGACATTAAAAGAAAATATATATATATATACATACCCATTTGAAATAAGCATTGATAAGTTGTTCTAATTAAACTGAATTAATTAAAATTTAATAAATTTTGCATACTAATAGTTTTTAAAAAAATCAACTTTTAACAAGGAGTAACTGTTACATTTGTGGCTATAGGTTACATAAAAATAGTATTTCTTTCTCCATTTTAGGTAACTGAGGGACATATATAACAGAACTCTTTTGACATCTAAATCTTAGCGCGCGGTAATCTTCTAAGCGTCAGGTCATCTACCTCAAACATCGGAAGCACAGCAAAAGATTTGTGCAACTTCATGAGATAAAGCCCTTCCATTAAACTCCAAGAAATTAAAAGATTTGTTGGTAAACCTTTGCTGCCCTTATAATTCTATCCGGATCGAATCATATTAATTAGAATTCAGTAGGTTTTAAATACCATATTTCATATAAAAAAAAAAAAGACTATCAAATAAAAAAATGAAAATTAAAGACCAACTCCATGCCATGTGTGCTATTTCAAGATTAACAACATTTTTTAAAGTGTAATTAAATTTTATTGTTTAGTATGGTAAAATGTTATATATTTTTTCTAATATATACACTCAGAATATAATAATAATGTATAAAATAATCAATATTTCTTAGTTCAAATGATAACATGTTAAAATTTGAATTTTATATATGAAAAAATAAATACACGTAAAGTTTTATCTCTATTATACAATCCACTAATTCAAATTTTGAAATAATTGAAACCTATAGAACTATCGAATACAAATAATATCGAATAATACAAAATATAAAATACTTTCTAATAGATTAATATATATTTCACAATCGTTAAGTTCCAAAGTAGAGTGGCTTTTGGTTCACTATAAAATAATAATAGCCATGTCATTGCTATTTTGTATAAAACCCATTCACCTGAGCAGCTCCAAAGAGCCATAAGAACCCTAATATAGCAACCATCTCTCATTCTTCTCTCCTACTCACTCCAAGCTAGTATCCAACTATGTTGATGAATACAACCCACAAGTTCAGAACTATGATCGTAGTCGTCACTCTTTTGATTCTTACCTTGAGGCCAGCAGTGGCTAGTTCTAGGCTATTGAAGGAGAAGAATCAAAGTGGCAGGAGTTATAAGAGTACTACAGCAACGATAGTTCCACTAGCAAGAGGCCCTGTCCCACCATCAGGATCTTCTTCTTGCAGTTACGTAGGCATTAATCATGGTGACCGTTGCCCAAATAATAAATGAAAATATTCGATCGGGGACAATTAGTATATCTATATATGTGTGCCTCCTTCAACTTTGGTGCAACTACTGGTCTTACTTACCCATGCCATGCCACATGATGATGATGATGATGTTACTCGGTCACTTAGTTTATAGTTAATCTGGGTGATATATATATATATATTGCCCCAGGAAAATAAGACTGAGAGTATGTGTGTTTGCATTGCTTGTGTGATTCAGTACTGTACTTTGATTTTCTACTACTGTAAAGGAATTGGGTGTGTTCTTTTCTATATCTCTAAGTAAATATTTTAATTATATATATTAGGTAGTAAATATTTATATATAATTAATAATAAAGTCTTTATGTTATTTAGAATGTTATTTTATTTTTAATTAGAATGTGATTAGTATTCCTATATATATAAGGATTGTAACTTCTCTGATAAATATATCAAAAAATATTTTTCTTAAATTTTCTTTTTTTTCTTTAAATTTTAATTTTTATGGTATCATAGCATATCCATTGAAAATGATTTTTTTTATTAAATTCTTGAAATCATATTTTTTTTATCTTTCTTTAAATCCCTTTAAATTTTCAAAATCATGACCATCAAAAACACGTTTATCGTATCCCATAAAACACCTAATTTTATTCAAACTCTTCAAAATAATTCTTTTTTTCTTACAGGAATTATTCTTGACGATACGAACTATCCTCTATGATCACAACTCATGGAGATGCAAATTTGAGTCAAAAATAAATCTAGCTTTTCTTAATGACACTACGCCAAAGCCACCAGCAGGAAATAAAGCTTTGGAGACTTGGCTCCTTAATAATAATCAAGTCAAAAGTTTGCTGATTGATTCCATGAATCCGACATTGATGCAAAGATTCATCCGTCTTCTAATAGCAAATGAGATATAGGATGTTGTCTCAAAAACCTTCTATGATGGATATGATGAAACTCAGTTGTTTGAATTAAACCAAAAATCATTCACAACATATTAGAATGGTAATCCATTACCTGCATATTATAATGAGCTGGTTGGAATATTTTGGGAAATTAATGTCTAAACGTGTGCACAAGGGGAGGATGTTAATGGAGAAGTGTTACTCCACAAATATATTACTCGGTTTTGAACACATATTTTCCTAACCGAGTTTGATTTAGAATTTAATAATGCTCAGAATGAAATACTCTAGAAGGATCCACCTCTTAATCTCGAGTATAGTTATGCATATGTGAAGAGGGATCACAACTAATGCCACACGATGGAAGAGCCAAAGATACTACTGGACCATGCTGTACTTGTAGTAGCTCAGACTCATCCCTAGTTCAAAGGAAAAGTACCGAGTAAGTTCATCACATATGTCTGTACTCATTGTGGCAAAGTTGGACACTCCAAGAAACGGTGCTATGAAATTGTGGGATATCTGGAATGGTGGGATTTAAAAATAGGCCTCATAAAAAGCTCGAAAAAGCTGCAATTGCCACCTCTAATGAGACTAAACCAAGTGGTGATCTTAATGCAATATCAAGTATGATAAATTTTACTCGAAATAATGCATGGATTATTGATACATGTGTTACTGATGATATGACAAACTCCACTCACCATCTTACATCCATCTGACCATCAACCCAATAAAATATTCTGACTACTAAGGGAGGCATAGCACCAATCACTCATGAACGATCAGAATCTAGCTTTGACTCTATTAATCTAGATATTGTTTTTATTCTTCCATCTCTTTCTTGTAATCTATTATCTGTTAACCAAATTACTGAAACCTTGAATTGCATTATCAAATTTTGGCCTAATTATTGTGTATTTTAGGACATTGAAATGCACCAGATTCTTGGCTCTCGTGTTAAACATGAAAAATTGTACTATCTTGATTTGCATGGTGATTCAAGTCAGAAGTCAAGCCAAGTCAATAGGGTTGGTAAAAGCTACTCGGCCAAAGACTAAGTTATTTTGTGGCATTATCGTCTTAGTCATCTTTCTTTTTATTATCTTAAACAAATAAAATTGGAATTATTTTTAAGTACCACAGACTCGGAATTTAAGTTTGATATTTATGAATTGTCAAAAAGCCACTGAATCTCATAGGCACTAAGTTATAATAAAAATTCAATTCCATTTATGACCATTCATTCTTATGTATGAGGGGACCTACTCAGATTCCTACTCTATCTAGTACTTGATACTTTGTAATGTTTATTAATAAATGTACTCGAATGACCTTGGTATCACTACTTTCAAATAAGGGAGATGTGTGCTCTACATTCCAAGACATATACAAAATGGTGGCTACGCAATACCAGAGTAAAATATGAGTTTTGCAGTTTGACAATGGTGGGGAGTATCTTAATTTGGCTCTAAATGTTTTTTGCAGTGAACAGGGCATTCGCCACCAAACATCCTATGTCAGTACTCCCTAACAAAATGGTATAGCTGAACGAAAGAATCGGCAATTATTAAAAGTTGTCCGAGTATCATTGTTTGAAATGAATGTTCCTCGAGAATACTGGGGAGAGGCTATTCAATCCACTATGTATCTCATAAATCGGGCACCATCAAAAGTACTCGATTTCAAAACTCCTATTCAGAAACTTCAGGCACTTATCATATCTCCACCTCTTAATAATCTAGATCCCCGAGTCTTTGGATGCTCGGCATATGTTTGTCAGCAACTCAAAAAATTAGATCCTCAAGCTATCCAATGTATCTTTGTTGGCTATACAAATCTATAAAAGGGATATCGGTGCTATGATTCGAATGCAAATGTCACGACCCAAAACTAAAAGTCATGACTGGCACTAGGGAGCGGGAATTCTTTTGAATCCAGAACCCGTAGCAAGCCTTAGAAAATAAAAACATGCAATAAATAAATAAATAAAGTACCACTGAATTAAAATTTTTTGAATTGATATATGAAATAGATACTCCAAATCCTTTCATAAATAAATATGTTCATACAATGTTCAAATACAACTCTTAGAGTACAAAGTATCAAAATAAAACAATACTCTTCTGATACAATAACACTACTACTGCAGTTTCTCAAATACAAATCAGAGTTTAAATATAAATTTATACAATCTCTGCCGGGGCGAAAGAACACCAGCGAAGAGCTCCACTACTAAGGTCTGACGATATAAGATCTCTTGAAAAAAAATAATTGAGGGAGGTAAGACCTCACTGATTGAATTTTTAAACTATATATACATGCATTCCAAACCATAACAATCAGGCACCCGTGTGTATATATATATATATATATATATACACACACACACATTACACATAAATGTTAAACTTTGCTTTTATATATATATAATAAATGCAAAAAACATTTATTTGATACATGAATGATCAAATACAACCCTATTAATCACAACCTCAATCAACCATATCATCACTCTAACCATACAAGCTCACTTAAATCCAAATAGATCACTTATTCCATTTTGGACAGTAGACTGGCCCCAAGACACTAAGTCAACCGAGCTTCAACAATCTGACTGTCAGTGTGATTGGTCCCAAGACACTTGGTCAACCAAGCTCCAGAAATCACACCATCAATCACATTACATCTCAATTAAATCAATCATATCATAATTTCCACTAATAAGTTAGTAATTCAATCCTGCAATCTATCGCACCAATACGTACTAGGTCCTAGTGCTACCCACTAGATAGCACATTTTATTGATATCCTTCATTTAAAATAAATCATTCATAAAAAAAAATAATGTAGAATAACATTTATAATAGTAAAATAAACCATATATTTACCAGAAATATACCTAAAATAAATCAAGTATATTTCGGGTATATATATGTCAAATAAAACATGAATTATACCAAAGATAAACCATTAATATACTTAAAAACAATTTAAGTATAAATCAAATAATATAACATGCATTTACTTAGAAATATACCTAAAATATACCTAAAATATACTAAAAATATACCTAAAGTACACAAATCATTTAATAAAACAATTATGAATAAATATACATTTAAAACATGTATATGTACTAAAACATGCATTTGGTTTGACATATATCCAAAAATATACTAAAAATAAACCTAATTATCTAACATGCATATATCAAAAATAAACCCTAAATATACCAAGGATATAGTAAAGGTATATTGAAAATATGCAAATATATATATCAAGATATACTAAAAATAAACAGAAAATATAACAAATCATATTATAAAATAAATTACTGTTTAAAAACAGATAATGAAAATGAAAAATCCTATGCCATGCATCCTATATGCAATGTATATATATACAGTATAATAACTCACTGATTCACGTTCCATGAGACAAACTCAGCGGGCCTAGACTATTGGCCTCAATCTCGATGCAGCTAAAAAAATAAAATAATAACAACCATCAGAATAAACTTCTAACTCTACGCTTCTAGGATTACTATAGAAAGACTCAATCAAAAATTTCAAAACTAAACTCGAACCGGTTGTCACGTTTTACGAGAAATCTACCAAAATTCTGGCAGAGTCTCTTTTGTAAAACAGACATCTCCCTACAAAAGTAGGATCGATCCTGCACAGAAAACATACTTCTAAAATCTCAAAGCACAACACCTCGAATTGGGACCCCAAACTCTACAAATCCCCAACTGAAGTTCACAATTTACAAAACAACAATAATAAATAGTAAAATAATAAAAATCATCAAAGATCCATTAAAATATTTAAAAGCCTTTATTTTCCAACTAAAACATAAAAGTCTAATTTAAATAATATTTGATAACAAAATTCATAAATGGAATAAAATTCCCATTTTACAATTAAATTAACATAAATTATAAATAATATTTAAAATCACAATTTAACATCACAAAAATAATAAAATACCCTTTAGTCTCAAAATAATAAATACACTTATTATTTACATAATATTATAAAATTATCACAATTTAACTAATAAAATCTCAAATATTATAAAATATTAATAAAAATTCAATTTTTACAATTATTCAACATAACATAATAAAATTCACATTTAGTGTAAGTAGTTTAATTATATAATAAAATTAGTTTAAAACCCATTTTATTTCCAAAATAATATATTATTTGAAAACAAATTTTTTAAAAAATAGTATTAATTAGTTAAAAATAGTAATCAATTTGTAAAAATCATTTTAATACCTTAAATAATTATAAAATCAACTAAAACATAATATTTAACTATAATTAACACAAATTTACACATTTACCCCTATAATATTATCATGACCCAAACTGGGGTCATGATCGGCGCTAGGAAATAGAAATTCTTTCGAATCCAGAACTTGTAGCAAGCCTTAAAAAAATAAAAACATGCAATAAATAAATATGCATTAGAATTTAAATCTCGAATTCATATGATAAAATAATCTCCTCATATCATAAAATAAAATATTTTATTACACTATTCAGAGAAAAGCCTCTAAATTAAAATCACAACCAGTAAATATAAATACAACCCACAATTGATACAAATACAACTACTGTAGTTTCTAGAGTACAATATAAAACTAGGTAGATGATTTACAAAATAGAGCCGGGGTGGAAGAAATCCGACGGATAGGCCTACTGCTAAGGTCTGAAGAAGAAGAATCTCCTGTAAAAATATCAACTAAGTGGAGTCAAACCTGAGTGAGTCAAACCCTAAATGATCGCAACCTCAATTAACAATAGAATTCACTCTAGACACACTAGCTCACTTAATTCCTAATAAATTCACTTAATCCATCTGGACAGTAAACTGGCTCCAAGACACTAAGTCGACCAAGCTCCAGCAGTCTAACTGTCAATGTGATTAGCCTCGAGACACTTGGTCAACCGAGCTCCAACAATAACATTATCAATCACATAACATCTCAATCAAATCAATATCAATCAATCATAATCACCATAATTAATTCTCACTTAACCCTAAATTATCGTACCGGTACGTACACGGTCCTAATGATGCCCACTAAGTAGCACATTCTATCCATATCCTTCATTTAAAATAAAACATACATTCATGTAAACAAATAATGCATAATGTAATTCATAATAATCAAATAAACCATATATATACCAGAAATATACCTAAAATAAACTAAGTATATTTCAAAGATATATATGTAAAATAAATTCAAAGAAATCATGAAATATACTAAAATAAACCAATAATATACTTAAAAATAATTTAGGTATAAATCAAAAGTAAAACATGCATTTATTTCAAAATATACCAAGAAAATACTAAAACTATACCTAAAATATATTTAAGCATTTAATAAAACAATTATGCATAATTGTACATTTAAAACATGTATTTCTAAAACATACAACCTAAGCGCAATGTATATATAAAATAATAACTCACAGGTGTGTGCTCCTCGAGACTGATCCAACGGGCCTAGTCTGCTAGACCTCGGTCTCGACTCAATTAAACAAATCAAATGATCACGAAAATCAAAATAAATCTAACTTAACTTCTAGAGACTCGATCTAAAATTACAAAATACAGACAGATATAGAATTGACTTGATGTCACGTTTTATAAGAATTATACTGAAAATTCGGCAGAACCTCCTCTGTAAAATGGACATCTCTCTACTAAAAAGTAGAGTCGATCCTACAAGAAAAATACACTTCGAATATGGAAATTTACACAACCCTCAATTGGGATCCTGAACTACAAAATTCCCCAACCGATATCCACAATTCACCAAAATTCAAATAATATATTAAAATCAATAAATACCATAAATACCCTTAAAACATCAAAATATAGCATATTTAACATTAAAGCACTAAAATAATTATTTTTCCAATAATTACTTCAAAAATTTTAAATAATAATATAATATTATTAAAAATTCATTTTTCCAATAATTACACAATTAATAATAAAAATTCATTTTATAAATCCAAATAATTTAATTAACCCAATAATATAACAAAAAGTTATAAAAACTCATTTTATTATCAAAATAATATATAATATATTATTTGAAAACAATTTTCAAAAATTAGTTTTAATTAGTTAAAAATAGTAAATAATTTGTAAAAATTATTTTTATACCTCAAATAATATTAAAACCAATTAAACATAATATTTAACTAAAATTATCACCAAATTACACAATTAACCCTAATATTCAAAAATTACACATAATATACTAATATTACTCAAAAATTCAATAAAAATTATATAAATACATAAAAATTATTTTCTCAACATATATCTCATTATTATCAAAAAAAACTTATGATTAACTAATAATTTCTAACAAAATATATATTTAACCTAATTTTTCAAAATTGTCATAAACTAAAAATAATTATAAAAATTATATAAAAATCACAAAAATTATAAAATTAATAAAAATTAATAATAACACCAAAAATCACAAATTTATAATTTATATAATTAATTTACAAAAATTAATAAAATAATAATAAAATATTCAAAAATCAAAATAAATTCGAAAAATCACAAAAAAAAATTCATGGAAGTAGATTAAGCTACTAGAATCAACATTTGTAAAGGAACTTTGTGTGAATCAACCATTAACAACCCAAAAAAAATTCAAAACCCTAATGAACCGAAAACTAAAAATCACTCAACACCCAACCAAATTGAGATTTCAACAAAAAGGGAGCTTGGATTCACACTCACTGGCAAGAGAGGAAGAGAATAAGACCGACGATGAGGAAAACAGTGGCCGAAAATGCTAGGAACGAAGGAGAGCTCAAGTTTCGATTTCTCGCTGCCACAGTCGCTCGTCAATACCAGAGAAGAAGGGGGGGAGACGATGGAAGGCAATTGGAGTTGCTGGAAAGCTGGACACCACATTGACGGTGATGGAAACGGACGCTGACGGGTGGAGGGTGATGGTGGTTTACGAGGAGGGTAGGTTGAATATGTGTATGTGTTTGTGTTTATAGTTGTATGTATATTATATGTATATAATATTTTATTATATAATTAAATAAACTTTATTTAATAATATTATAATATATATAACTTAAATCTACACCACATACATATTATATACATATATATATATATACACACACACACACGCACAATAATAATAATAAACCCTAATTATTATAATATATAACACATAAAATAATAATACAATTAATAAAATAATTAGGGAAATTAATAAAAAAAATAATAGAATAAAAATATTAAAATAATCATGGAAATCAAACAACCAAAAATATTATATTTACGTAGGAAATTTATTTAAACATAAAATAATAATAATTAATCGTAAAATAGTAAAATAAAATTAAAATAATTAAATTTAACTTTAAATTTTATTAACACTGCATATCTCATTTTAAAATAAAATAATTTAAAAACATAGGTCATTACAAATACAAAAATACACATAATATATTAATATTACTCAAAAATTCTATAAATACATAAAAATTATTTTCTCAACATATATATTACTAATATCAACTAAAACACATTATTAAACAATAATTTCAACAAAAATTCAACTATGACCTAATTAATCAAAAATCACATAATACAATAATTTCCTCAAAAATTTATATAAAATCATTAAAATTATTTAATCAACAAATAACATTCTAATATCAACTAAAACATACAATTAAACTCTAATTTCAACCAAAATACACATTTAACTCAATTATTCAAACTTTACATAAACTAAAGTTGGATTGATAAAATGTATTTTTAGTATTAAAGGGCATTTTCGGTATTTTATAATTATTCTGTGAATTGTGGACCTCGGTCAGTGAATTATAGTTTGGAGTCCGACCGAGGGATTATGGTTGTGTTCTGTGTTTATTTCGAAGTGTATTTTCTTTGCAAGACCGGCTCTACTCTTTCAGTAGAGAGATGTCCATTTTACATGCGAGGTTCTACTGGATTTTCGGTAGAATTCTTATAAAACATGATGTCCAGTCGAACTCTGATTCTAATTCTGAGTCTAGCATTCTAGATTGAGTTTCTAGAAATTTCTGTTAGAATTATTCTGATCTTCTGTTGTCATTTGTTTGTTTAGTTGTGCCAAGACCAAAGCCTAGTGGACCAGGCCCGTCAGACCCATCTCGTGGAGCACAATAACAATGAGTTGTTATTTTATATATATATGTTTAGGGTGCATGTTTTTAGAAATGTATGGTTTATTTTGATAAAATATGCATAAATGATTTAATTAGTACTTAGGTTTATTTTTGGTTTATTTTTGGTATATTTTGATATATTTTAAATTATATGCATGTTTTATTAAACATTTATACTTTAAATATTTTTAAATAGATTTCTAATTTATTTTGCAATTATGTTGGATTTATTTGATGTATATATACTCGAAATATACCTGATTTACATTTGGTATATTTCTAGTATATATATGGTTTATGTTGCTATTTATTTCAAATTCATGCATCATTTATTTATGAATGTATGTTTTATATTTAAAATGAAAGATATCAATAGAACATGCTATCTAATGGGCAGAACTAGGACCAAGTACGTACCGGTACGCCTATAGCACTTAGGTTATATTGCTAACCTATTTGTGGATTTTGATCGGATTGATTTATTTGATGTGAGATGTGATTTGGGAGTGTGATTGCTAGAGCTCGGTTGACCAAGTGTCTCAAGGCTAATCACACTGATAGTCAGACTGCTAGAGCTCGGTTGACTTAGTGTCTCGAGGCCAATCTACTGTCCAAATGGAACAAGTGATTATATTTGGAATAAGTGAGCCTGTATGGCTAGAGTGTTGTCTAATACTATTTGAGGTTGCGGCTTTCTAGGGTTCTATTTGATCCTTCATAAACGGTTATTTTCAATAAAAATATATAAAATGATTTTGCTGCATCTGTGTGAATTTGCTTGTATATATATTTAGTATATATACTATTGACTGTGTGCATTGTCATTTAGTATGTATGTATATATATTTTAACAATTCACTCAGTGAGGTCTAACTCCCCTCTGTTGACTATTTTTTTCAGGAGAGTCATCGTCTTCAGACCTTAGTAGTAGACCCATACGTCGGATTTCTTCCGCCTCGGCTTCACTATGTAAACTGCTTATCTGAGCTTTATTTTATAATCTAGACTCTGCATTAGTTGTAAACATTTGTGGAATTTATGTATTATATTTGTGTGAGTTACGTATTTCAAATATTTGAACTAGAAATTGTATTAAAAGTTTATTTATATATGAGATGAGTTGTTCGATTTAATTTCATTTGGTGGATTATTATTTTAATATTTACGATTTTATTTCCTCTGCATAATACTTTATTTATATTATTATGATTATTGCATGTTTTATTTTATTTTAAGATTTGCTACGGGTTCCGAATTCGAAAGAATTCCCATTCCCTAGCACTGGTCATGGCCCCTGTTTTAGGTCGTGACACACGCATAGTGATTGGGCATAAATGGGGTAGAAGCAAAGGAGGGAGATGTGTTTATATATATATATTAATAAAAATTTATAATATAATATAACAAAACTTTACTTTAAATTAATCTCCACCACAAATAAATAAATATATATACACACACACATAAAAATAAACACATAAAATATCATTTAAAAGTAACAATAATGTAAACCATAATTATCAAATAATTAATAATGTATATTTAATAAAAATAAAAATAATAGAAATAATAATGCGCATAAACTAGTGTTATTAAAATAATACTAATGATAATAATAAAAATAATAACCATCATAATAATAACACAACACAATTGTTATTAAATAAATAATATTTATGAAATAATTTAATAATGCAATAATGTAAATCAATAAAAATAAAATAATAATGATGTACTCAAAATATTAATATTAAAATAATACTATGATAATAATATTGCACGATAATTATAATAATAACTCACATAAAATAACAATGACAATAATAACATTAATAATGGTAGTGGAATAATTTAAAAAAATATTAAAATACTCATAATCACGTCAGTTAATAAAATAATATTAGTACTTAAAAAAATATTAAAATAGCCATGCACTAAATTAATGTTATTAAAATAATAGTATTCAAAAATAATAAATATACACAATGAAATTTAAACATCCAAAATAGTAAGTTCCAAAATAATATATTTACATAGAAAATTCAATTAAACATAAAATAATAATAATTAATCACAAAATAGTAAAATAATTAAATTTAACTTTTAAATTTTTATTAACACTGCATATCTCATTAATAATAAAGTAATTTAAAAACTAGGGTTATTACAGCAAAGAAGATGTATGTAACTTGAGATGTTTGGTTCCATGAAATCGCTCCTTTCTTCTCTCACTCCAAGTAATCTCTTCAAGGGAAGAAAAATCTGAACTTCTTTGAATTTGAAAATAGCATTTCGAGTGTTCCGAGTGTCTTAGATGTCCTGAGTCTCCCAAATGTTTAGAGTGCTCCAAGCATCTCACCTAGATAGACATCTGATGTTTCGAAAGTTCCAAACATCTCACTTGATCAGATAATTAAAGATTATCTGAGTAATTAAAATAGTACATCTTCCCAACCCACACCAGAAGCTGAAGAAACTCCAGATGTGCACAATGAGGTAAACTCATCCCCCCTAGTAAATCTAAATGCCAAGCCTCGTTATCCTTCTAGAATCAATAGAGGGATTTCGAAAAAATAATATAATTTAGATTTTCAAACCAAAGCTAAATATCCTATCAATAATTTCATATCAACCGAACATTTGTTTAACTCATATGCATTTACTGTAAATCAATTATCTACTGTATCTATTTTGAGTAATGTGCAGGAGGCTTTAACTTATTTGGATTGGAAGAAAGCCATGAATGATGACATGGAGGCATTGCAGAAAAACTACACATGGGATCTTGTCCCTCTCCCTAAAGGAAAGAAAATGGTGGGGTGCAAGTGGATATTCATTTTCAAACTCAATTCAGATGTAAGCATTAATCGATATAAAGCTCGGTTTGTACAAAAGGATATACTCAGAAGTATGAAATTGACTATGAAAATACATTTGCCTAAGTAGTAAAAATGAACACCATTCGAGTTCTTATTTCCTTAGATGCCAACCTGGACCTAGCTATGTAATATCCTGAGTTTTTAAATAATTTTAAATTGCATCGGGATATGCAGTGTTAATAATTTTTTGTATACATTTATGATTATTTTCATGAATTTGATAATTACTAAGTTATTTTAATTATTCTTAATTATTTTAAGTTCTTTACGTAAAATTTTCTCGGAAATATTATTTTCGGGCAAATTAAAATGTAAATAATTTAATATTAATTATTTGAAATAGTTTTATGAATTTACATGAGTTCATTCATTATTTTAATTGTCGCATTAAAATATATACATATACATGCATATATATACATATATTTAATAATTTTAGATTAGGGTTTATTAATTATTTTTAATTATGTATATAATATATTATATAGTTGTCATTTTAATTGCCATGTGTATATGTATATATATTAATTATTTTAAATCATGTGGTGTACAATTATTTTGAATATAATAGTATATATTATTATAATTAAAGTTAAAGTTATATATATATACAAAAATTTAGAAGTTTGTTAAATTTACAAATTTTGCCATCCACCTTCATCACTTTCCCGATCACCTCCCTCACCACCACCATCGCTGCCAAGCTCAACCCCTATTGTCGGTGTGCCACCATCGTCCCTAGCCTGTTCCACCGCCAACAGTGCCCGTTTCCGACATCTGTGAAGCTTGTTTTGGCCGAAGACCGAAACTCGAAGCCATCGTCGACCGACGTGATTCCGGCCACCGTTTTTGACACCGCTGGTCTCCATCTTCTCCATGAGCTCCAGTGAGAGTTATTCCAAGCTTTGTTTCACTTAAAATGGTCTAGATTTCCCTACGTTTGATTTTATAATTTCGGCGATTTAGGGTTCTCAAATTTTTTTAGCTTCAATTTAATTGATTCAAGAAAACTCTATTCACAAACATTTATCCTTGTAGCTTAATATTTTTCTATTAATTTTTATGGAATTTTTGGGAATTATTTTGATTTTTGTGAATTTTTTATTATTTATTATATTTTTTCTAATTTTTTGAAAATTAATTAATAAATTATGAAATGTGTTTTATGGTGATTATAGGTGTTGAAATGCATTTTAGAAAATTATTGGTAATTTTTGTGAATTTTATATATTATTTTTGAATTTATTAAGTTTATGTAATTTTTGGAAATTAGGTTAATTATGTGTTTAATTGAAATTAATTGGTTAATTGAGTATATTTATTGATATTATTGAATTATATGTTGAGAAAATTAATTTTGAGTAATTATACTATTTTTGGTGAATTTTTTTGATTAATTTTAGTGAATTTTATATATATAGGGGTATTTTGGTAATTTGACACTAAATTGGTTAAAAATGTAATTAAATTGGTTTTAATAGTTATTTAAGTTATAAAAATGATTTCTACAGATTATTTAGTAATTTTAACTAATTAAAACTATTTTTCATAAATTATTTTCAAATTATATATATAATATATGATTTTTCTAAATAAATGAGTTTTTATCGGTTTGTAACATGTTTTAGGGTTAAATATGTAAGTTAGATTGATAAAATGTATTTTTATTATAAAAGGGAATTTTTGGTATTTTATAATTATTCTGTGAATTGTGGACCTCGGTCGGTAAATTGTAGTTTGGAGTCCGACCGAGAGATTTTGATTGTGAACTGTGTTCATTCTCAAAGTGTGTTTCTTTGTAGGACTGGCTCTACTCTTTGAGTAGAGAGATGTCCTGTTTTATAGGGGAGATTCTGCCAGATTTTCGGTAGAATTCTCGTAAATCGTGATGTCCGGTCGAACTCTGATTCTAATTCTGTGTCTAGTATTCTAGATCGAGTTTCTAGGAATTTCTATTAGATTTATTCTACTTTTTGTTGCCATTTGTTTGTTTAGTTGCGCCGAGACCGAGGCCGAGTGGACTAGGCCCGTCAGACCCATATTGAGGAGCGTAATAACAATGAGTTGTTATTATATATATATATATATATATATATATATATATATATATATATATATATATATATATATATATATATATATATATATATATATATATATATAATATAATGTTTAGGGTGCATATTTTAGAAATGTAATGGTTTATTTTGATAAAATATGCATAAATGATTTAATTAGTACTTAGGTTTATTTTTGGTTTATTTTTTATATATTTTAAATTATATGCATGTTTTATTAAACATTTATACTTAAAATGCTTTTAAATATATTTCTAATTTATTTTGCAATTATATTGGATTTATTTGACGTATATACACTTGAAATATACCTGGTTTATTTTTGGTATATTTCTAGTATATATATGGTTTATGTTGCTATGTTATTGAAATTCATGCATCATTTATTTATGAATGTATGTTTTATATATTAATGAAGGATATCAATAGAACGTGCTACCTAGTAAGTAACACTAGGACCAAGTACGTACCGGTACGCCGATAACATTTAGGCTATATTACTAACCTATTTGAGGATATTGATTGGATTTAATGTGAGATGTGATTTGGGAGTGTGATTACTGGAGCTCGGTTGACCAAGTGTCTCGGGGCCAATCATACTGACAATCAGACTACTGGAGCTTGGTTGACGTAGTGTCTTGGGGCCAGTCTACTGTCCAAATGGAACAAGTGAATTTATTTGGAATAAGTGAGCCTGTATGGCTAGAGTGTTGTCTAACACTATTTTAAGGTTGTGATTTTCTAGGGTTCTATTTGATCCTTCATAAACAGTGATTTCAGTAAAAATATATAAAATATTTTTGTCACATCTGTGTGTATTTGCTTGTATAAATACTTATTATATATATATACTATTGATTGTGTGCATTGTCATTTAGTATGCATGTATATATATTATAACAATTCACTCAGTGAGGTCTGACTCCCCTCCATTGACTATTTTTTTCAGGAGAGTCATCATCTTCAGACCTCAGTAGTAGACCCATACGTTGGATTTCTTCCGCCCCGGCTTCACTATGTAAACTGCTTATCTGAGCTTTATTTTATAATCTAGACACTACAGTAGTTGTAAACATTTATGGAATTTATGTATTATATTTGTGTGAGTTATGTATTTCAAATATTTGAACTAGAAATTGTATTAAAAGTTTATTTATATATGAGATGAGTTGTTCGATTTAATTTCATTTGGTGGATTATTATTTTAATATTTATGATTTTATTTCTGCTGCAGAATACTTTATTTATGTTATTATTATTATTGCATGTTTTATTTTATTTTAAGGCTTGCTACGAGTTCCGGTTTTGAAAGAATTCTTATCCCCTAATGCCGGTCATGGCCCCTGTTTTGGGTCGTGATAAACCACTACGACAATTTTATATGAAGAATTCATTTTTGAATGGAACCATAGATGAAGAAGTGTATATGGATCCACCACCCGGAACAAAATGTATTAACCGAGTATACAAACTAAAAAGGGCATTGTATGGACTCAAGCAATCGCCTCAAGTATGGTTTGGATGACTTTTAACTTTCATGAGAAAGCTCAAATATAAACAAAGTGATGTTGATCATACACTATTCATCAACAAGTTATGTAAAGTCACGGCTATTGTAATATCCTGAGTTTTTAAATAATTTTAAACTGGATTGGGATATGCAGTGTTAACAATTTTAATATATATTTATGATTACTAATTAGTTTGTTATTTATTAAAGTCATTTTAATTATCTTTAAATTATTTTAAGTCTTTTACGTAAAAAATTTTCGAAGATTTTATTTTCGGGGAAATTAAAACGTAAATAAATAAATATTAATTATTTTAAGTGATTTTATGAAGTTGCATGAGTCCATGCATGATTTTTAAGTGTCGAATAAAAATACATACGTATACATGCATTTAAATTAAATTAGGGTTTATTTTAGTTAAATTAAATTATATTATATAGTTTTAATATTAATTAAATATGTATATATGTGTATATGTGTATATATATATTATTAAATATGTGTGTGGTGCATAATTATTGTGCATAAAATATATATATTAAAATAATATATATATACCAAAACAAAAGTTTGCAAAAATTACAATTGTGCCATTTTCTTCTTCCTCTTCTTCCTGATCGTTCTTCCCCCCCTCCGGTCACTGTCACTCCGTTCCCTCACAGTCACTATGCTTCCCGGCATGCCACCTTCCCTTCCATCTTGCTCTGCCACCCCAGGCTTCCATTTCCAGTGTTGGTTAGCCAAATTTTCTTCAAGTGACCGATTCCAAGCTTTTTTTTCACTTAACTTTATCTAGATTTCCCTAGGTTTTGAATTTTTAATTTCGGCCTATATGTGTTCTTGATTTTTTTGAGCTTCGATTTCAATGATTCAAGCTAACTTCCTTCACAAAGATTGATCCTAGTAGCTCAATCTACCTTTGTGAATTTTTGTAGAATTTTTGGGGAATTATTTTGATTTTTGTGAATTTTTTATTATTTTATTAATATTTTCTAATTTTCAAAAATTAAATAATTAAAGTATGAAATTGTGATTTATGGTGTTTATAGGTGTTAAAATGCATTTTAAAAATTTATTTGTAATTTTTATGATTTTTATATAATTATTGTGAATTTATTTAGTTAATGTGATTTTTAGAAAATATGGTTAATTATGTATTTTATTGAAATTAATTGGTTAATTGAGTATATTTGTTGATATTATTGAATTATATGTTGAGAAATTAATTTTTGAGTAATTATATTATTTTTAATGAATTTTTGTATAATTATAGTGAATTTATATATGTCTAGGGGTATTTTGGTAATTTGGTACTAAATTGGTTAAAAATTAAATTAAATTGGTTTTAATAATTATTTGAGGTATAAAAATGATTTTTACAAATTATTTAGTATTTTTAACTAATTTAAACTATTTTTCGTAAATTATTTTCAAATTATATATAATATATTATTTTTCTAAATAAATGAGTTTTTATCGATTTTTAATATGTTTTAGGGTTAATTGTGTAATTTGGAGTTTTAAAATGTATTTTGGTCACTATTTATGAATTTATAAAGAATTATTGATTTTAATAATGTTTTATTAAAATTAGGGTTTTATTTTAATTATCGATTAAATAATTATTTTCAGCGTTTTAAATATTTAAATTGCTATATTTTGATTACTCAAGGGCATTTTTGGTATTTCTGGCATTTAAATGTGTTCTATGTATATCTTGTGAATTGTGAGCCTCGGTCGGTAGAATTATAGTTTAGGAGTCCGACCAAGGGGTTCTGTGTATTCTTAAAGTATATTTTCTGTGCAAGATTGGCTCTACTTTTGTAGGGAGATGTCCGTTTTACAGAGGAGACTCTGTCAAAATTTTGATAGTTTTCTCGTAAAATATGACAACTAGTCAGAGTCTAATTCTGAATTCTTGATTGAATCTGTCTATAGTAATCCTAGAAGCATGGAGTTAGAAGTTTATTCTGACGGTTATTATTATTTTATTTTTCTAGCTGCGCCAAGACCGAAGCCTAACGGATCAAGCCCGTGGAGTCTGTCTCGAGGAGCACACACCAGTGAGTTATTATACTGTATATATATGCGTTGCATATAGGATGCATCATTTAAGATTTTTCATTTTCATTATATATATATATTTTTTAAGTGATTTAAATTATAATATTTTTGGTATATCTAGGGTTGTATTTTTGTATATATGCATGTTATTTTGATATATGCACATTAAACAATTAGGTTTATGTTTAATACATTTTAGTAATATATACATGTTTTAAATGTACATTTAGTCATAATTATTTTATTCAATGATTAGTATACTTTAGGTATAGTTTCAATATATTTTAGGTTTATTCTTAAATAATTGCATGTTATATTATGAACCTACACTTAAATTGTTTTTAAGTTTATTTTTGGTATATTTTTTATATATTTCCCAAATAAATGCATGTTTTATTATTAAATTCAAACTTAACACATTAGTGGTATACTTAAGGTTTAATTGTGAATATATGTAAACCTAAACGCATGTTTTAGTACATACACATATTTAAATGAATATTTACACATAATTATTTTATTAAGTGATTTGTGTACTTAGGGTATATTCTTTGTATGTTTAGGTACATTTTTAAGCAAATGCATGTTGTATAATTAAAATGCACTTAAATTGTTTTTAACTATATTAATGGTTTATCTTTAGTATATTTCATATTTTATTTGGCATATATATATACCCGAAATATACTGGGTATATTTTAGGTATATTTTTGGTATATATATCATTGATTTTACTATTATGAATATCATTCTATATTAATTATTTTTTGAATGAATGATTTATTTTAAGTGAAGGATATCTATAGAACGTGCTTCCTAGTGGGCAACACTAGGACCTTGTACGTACTAGTGTGATAGATAAATGTTGAATGAGAATTAATTTTGGAGATTATAATTGATTTGATTGATTTGACTAAGGTTAATGGTATGATAGATAGTGTGATTGCAGGGCCAATCACACTGACAGTCAGACTGTTGGAGCTCAGTTGACTTAGCGTCTCAGGGCCAATCTACTGTCCATAATGGAATGAATGATCTATTGATTTGATTGAGATGTGAGCTAATAGATAGTGTGATTGCTGGACCTCAGTTGACCAGGGGTCTCGGGGCTAATCACACTGACAGCCAGACTGTTGGAGCTCGATCAACTTAGTGTCTCAGGGCCAGTCTGTTGTCCAGATTGGAATAAGTGTTCTATTTGGAATCAAGTGAGCCAGTATGGCTAGAGTGATGATGGGGTTATTTAAGGTTGCTATTATTAGGGTTCTATGGATCCTTTATGAATTAAACTAAACGTTTTCTGCATTTTGTATATTTATATAAGCAGAGCCGGCATATGTGTGGAATGCGTGAATATATATATATATATATATATATATATATATATATATATATATATATATATATATATATATATATATATATATGTGTGTGTGTGTGTGTGTGTGTGTGTGTGTGTGTGTGTGTGTGTGTGTGTGTGTGTGTGTGTGAATGCATGATTGGATATGTTTTAGATTGCATGTATATATAGTATAATAATTCACTCAGTGAGGTCTGACCCCCCTCAATTATTTTTTTTAGGAGATCTTATATCGTTAGACCTTAGTAGTAGAGTTCCTCGCCGACGTTTTTCTGTTTTGGCTATTTTATGTAAATGTATATTTTGAATTCTGAATCGTATTCTAGAAACTACAATAGTTGTGTATTTGTATCAAAAGAGTATTATTTTGTATTAATATTTAATACACATAGAGTTGTATCCGAACATTTTATGAATACATTTATTTATGGAAGAATTTAGAGTATGTACTTTATATATTGACTCAAAAAAATTTTAATTCTGTCGCACTTTTTATTTAATTATTGCATGATTTTATTTTTTAAGGCTTGCTACCAGTTCCGGATTCGAAAGAATTCTCGTTCCCTAGCGCCGGTCATGACTTCTAGTTTGGGTCGTGACAGCTCTGATTGTGTATGTTGATTATATGGTGGTCATTGGGAATGATTCGAGTGAGACAACAATCTTGCAAAGACAATTAGCAGTCGAGTTTGAACTTAAGATTTGGGTAAGTTGAAGTATTTTTTAGGAATTAAAGTTACAAGATCAGCTCAAAGGATTTCCCTCTGCTAACAAAAGTATGTAAAGGACCTATTAATAGAGACGGGCATGCTTGATTGTAAGCCATCCAAGACTCCAATTGAAGTCAACCATGGACTTTCAGTCCTAAAAGATCAAGTCTCAACTAATAAAGATCAATATCAAAGGCTGGTGGGAAGGTTGATTTACTTATCTCATACTTGGCTGAACATTGTTTATGCAGTAAGTGTTGTAAGTCAGTTCATGCATTCTCCGAGAGAAGAACATATGGGTGCAATAAATCAAGTATTAAGATATTTAAAGTCTTCTCCGGGCAAAGGTGTAATATCCCGAGTTTTTAAACAATTTTAAACTATATCGGGATATGCAATGTTAATAATTTTAATATATATTTATGGTTATTTAATTAGTTTATTATTTATTAAAATTATTTTTAAGTATTTTAAGATTTCTACATAAAATTTTTTCGAGAATTTTATTTTTGGAAAAATTAAAACTTAAATAAATAATTATTAATTATATTAGTTGGTTTCGTGAATTTGCATGAATCCATGCACGATTTAATTGTCATATTAAGATACATACATATACATGCATTTATAAACACATTTAATAAATTAGGGTTTATTTTAATTAAATTTATATTATATAGTTTTAATAAATAATGTGTGTTATATATGTATATGTATGCAAATATTATTATTTTAATATGTGGTGTATAAATATTTTGAATATAATAATAAAATATTATAATAATTAAAGTTACCTATATATATATATATATATATATATATACACACACACACACACACACACAAAATGAAAGTTTGAAATATTTATGAAATTTCCATTCTTCTTCCCCAAACACTCCCGACGCATTTCTTCCTCCTCCATCGCTGCAACTTCCGTTCTCACATCGGCGGAGTGCCTCTCTGTAATATCCTGTGTTTTTAAATATTTTAATACTGCATCGGGATATGCAGTGTTAATAATTTTTGTATATAATATTGATATTTTATGAGTTTGTTATTTAATTAAAGCTTATTTTAATTATTTTATGTTATTTTAAGTACTTTTACGTAAAATTTTCCTGGGACTTGCACTTTCGGGGAAATTGATACATAAATAATTTAATATTAATTATTTTAAACAATTTTACGGACTTGCATGAACTCATATATATTTTTAAAGTGCTAAATGGAGTGTATATATGTGTACATTTAAATTAAACTAGGGTTTAATTAATTACCCTAATTTTTATTATTTATTAGTTAGTTTTAATATTATTTAATTATTTAATTATTATTATTTTTTTTAGTGTATAAATTACTAAAAAATATTAAATTATGTGTGTGGTGTATATTTAATATGTGTGGGAATTTATATTAATATAATATTTGGATTGGATATATATATATACATATATATATATATATATATATATATATATATATATATATATATATATATATATATATTTATTTATTTATTTAACAAAAATATAAAGTTTGCCAAAATTACGGTTCTGCCACTCCTCCCTCTCCTTCTTCCCAATTGTCCCCATCCACTTTCTGGTCGTTGCCATGCCGTTCTCTTGCTGTTGGTGTGCCTCCCGGCATGCCACCTTCTTCCTCAGCCTTCCCCGCCGCCTGCTACAGCGATTTCCGACGTCGGGAAGCTTATTTTGGCCAGGAAAGCTGAAACTCCTCTCACCATCGTTCACAGCGTTTTCGATCACCATTTTCGACACCGCCAGTCTCTATCTTCTCCTTGAGCTCCGATGAGTATGATTCCAAGCTTTTTTTCACTTAAAATGGTCTAGATTTTACTAGGTTTCGATTTTGCAATTTCAGCCTATTAGGGTTTTCAAATTTTTTTTAAGCTTAAATTGATTGATTCATGAAAAATTCCTTCACAAATATTGTTCCTATTAGCTTAATCTTCATGTGTGAATTTTTGTAGAATTTTTGGAAATTATTTTGATTTTTGGGTATTTTTTAATTTTTTATTATTATTTTCTAATTTTCGAAAATTAATTAATTAAATTGTGAAATTGTGTTATATGATAAATATAGGTGTTGAAATTAATTATAGAAATTTATTTGGAATTTTTGTGAATTTTTATGTATTTATTTTGAATTTTTTTAGTTTATGTAATTTGGAAAAATAGGGTTAATTGTGTGTTTAATTGAAATTAATTAGTTAATTGAGTTTATTTATTGATATTATTGAAAAATATGTTGATAAAATTAATTTTGTGTAATTATATTATTTTTGGTGAATTTTTGGATTCATTTTTGTATATTTATATATATATGGGTATTTTGGTAATTTTACCCTAAATTGGCTAAAAATGTAATTAAATTGGTTTTAATAGTTATTTAGGGTATAAAAATGATTTCTAAAAATTATTTAGTATTTTTAACTAACTAAAACTATTTTTCGTAAATTATTTTCAATTATATATATATTATATGATTTTTCTAATAAAATGAGTTTTTATCGGTTTTTACTGTGTTTTAGGGTTAATTATGTAATTTCTACTTATAAAATATATTTCTATGATATAAGGGTATTTTCAGTATTTATGTATTGTTCTGTGAATTATGGACCTCGGTCGGTGAACTATAGCTTGGAGTCCGACCGAGGGGTTGTGATTATAATTCTGTGTCTATTTTTTTTGAAGTGTGTTTCTTTGCAGGGCCAGCTCTACTCTTTGAGTAGAGAGATGTCCATTTTACAGGGGAGGTTCTGTCAGATTTTTTGTAGAATTCTCGTAAAACGTAATGTCCGGTCGAATTTTAATTTAATTATGTGTCTAGTAATCTAGATCGAGTCTTTAGAACTTCTGTAGATGTATTCTGATATTCTGTGATCGTTTGCTTGTTTAGTTGCACCGAGACCGAGGCTTAGTGGACCAGGGCCATTGGACCCATCTCGAGGAGCGCACTAATTGTGAGTTACTATTCTATATATATGTGCTTTAGGGTGCATGATTTAGAATAGAAATCTATGTTTTATTTGACTAAAAATGCATAATGATTTAATTAGTACTTAAGTTTACTTTTGGTTTATTTTTGATTTATTTTTGGTATATTTTAAACTATATGCATGTTTTATTAATGAATTATGTTTAAAATGTTTTTAAGTATATTTCTAGTTTATTTTGTAATTTAATTGGATTTATTTGACGTATATATACTCGAAATATACCTGGTTTACTTTTGGTATATTTCTAGTATATATATGGTTATTGTTGCTATTATATTTAAATTCATGCATCATTTATTTTTATGAATGTATGCTTTATATTTCAATGAAGGATATCAATAGAACGTGCTACCTAGTGGGCAGCACTAGGACCGAGTACGTACTAGTACGCTTATAGCATTTAGGCTATATTACTAACCATTTATGGATATTGATTGGATATGATTATTTGATGTGTAATGTGATTATTGAGTGTGATTGTTGGAGCTCGGTTGACCAAGTGTCTCGGGGTTAATCACACTGACAGTTAGACTGTTGGAGCTCGGTTGACTTAGTGTCTCGGGGCCAGTCTACTGTCCAAATGGAACAAGTGAATATTTTGGAATAAGTGAGCCTATGTGGCTAGAGTGTTGTCTAACACTGTTTGAGGTTACGATTTTCTAGGATTCTATTTGATCCTTCATAAATTGTGATTTTCAATAAAAATATATAAAATGATTTTTATTGCATTTGTGTGTATTTGCTTGTATACATACATATTATATATACTTTTGACTGTGTGCATTGGCATTTAGTATGAATGTATATATATATTATAGTAATTCACTCAGTGAGGTCTGACTCCCCTCCGTTGACTATTTTTTCAGGAGAGTCATCGTCTTTAGACCTGAGTACCAGGCCTGTACACCGGATTTCTTCGACTCCGGCTTCTTTATGTAAACTGCTTACTTGAGTTTTATTTTATGATCTAGACACTACAGTAGTCGTAAAAATGTTAAATGATATTATGTTATATTTGTATGCGATATGTACTTTAAATATTTGAACTGAAACTTGTATTAAAAGATTTATTTATATGAAATGATGATTTGATTTAAATCCCATGATGGATTATTATTTTGATATTTATGATTTTATTCTACTGCATAGTATTTTACTTAATTGTGTTGTTATTATTACTATTGCATGTTTTATTTTATTTTAGGCTTGCTACGGGTTCCAGATTCGAAAGAATTCCCATTCCCTAGCGCCGGTCATGGCCCCTGTTTTGGATCATGACACTCTCAGCCATCCTCCTCCTTCCCAAGCTCCCTTCGCCTCCCTCTTTTCCTTTTCCAGCGTTGTTTAGCCATGAAAAGCCAAAGAACCTGAGAATTGATGCTAGCTTCGATCACCTTATTTTCGACCACCGTTTTAAGTGCCACTATTCTCTATCTCCTCCCTGATCTTCGCAAGTGCATTTCTAAGCTGGTTTCAGTTGATTTGGTCTAGATTTTTCTAGGTTTCCAATTTTCATTTTCGACCTATATAAGTTCTTGATTTTTTTGAGCTTTGATTCTAATGATTCAAGCTTGCTTACTTCCTTCACAAAGATTGATCCTAGTAGCTCAATCTACATGCTGTAATTTTTTCGAAATTTTTGGGAATTATTTTGATTTTTTTTAATTTTTTATTATTTTATTAATATTTTCTAATTTTCATAAATTAATTAATTAAATTATGAAATTGTGATTTATGGTGTTTATAGGTGTTAAAATGAATTTTAGAAATTTATTTCTAATTTTTGTATAATTATTGTGAATTTATTTAATTTATGTGATTTTTAGAAATTAGGTTAATTATGTATTTTGTTGAAATTAATTGGTTAATTGAGTAGAATTATTGATTTTATTAAATTATACATTGAGAAATTAATTTTTGAGTAATTATATTATTTTTAGTGAACTTTTGTACAATTATAGCGAATTATGTGAAATTATTTATAACTAGGGGGTATTTTGATAATTTGGTACTAAATTGGTTGAAAATTAAGTTAAATTGATTTTAATAGTTATTTGAGATATAAAAATGATTTTTACAAATTATTTAATATTTTTAACTAATTAAAACTATTTTCGTAAATTATTTTCAAATTATATATAATATACTATTTTTCTAAATAAATGAGTTTTTAATGATTTTTAATATGTTTTAGGGCTAATTATGTAATTTGGAGTTATAAAATGTATTTGGTCAATATTTATAAATTTATAGAAAATTATGGATTTTTAATAATATTTTATTAAAAATTAGGGTTTTTATGTATTTATCGGTGAAATAATTATTTTCAGCGTTTTAAATATCAAATTTACCATATTTTGATTATTGAGGGGTATTTTGGTATTTCTGGAATTTTCATGTGTTCTATGATACCTCGTGAATTGTGAACCTCGGTTGATAGAAATTGTAGTTTGGGAGTCCGACCGAGGGATTGTGCAATTGTGTATTTTCAAAGTGTGTTTCTTTACAATATCGGCTCTACTCTTTGAGCAGAGATATGTCCGTTTTACAGGGGAGGTTATGCCGAATTTTTTGTAGAATTCTCATAAAATGTGATGTCCGATGAATTCCTATTTTAATTATGTGTTCGGTATTTTTAGATCGAGTCCCTAGGAATTTCGTTAGATTTATTTTAATTTCGTATTGTCATTTGTTTGTTTAGTTGCGCCGAGACCGAGGCCTAGTGGACCAGGCTCGTTGGACCCGTCTTGAGGAGCACATAACTGTGAGTTGTTATTTTATATATACATGTTTTAGGATTACATGTTTTAGAAATGTATGTTTAAATTTTATGAAATATGCATAAATGATTTAATAATTGGTTAGGTATATTTTAGGTATATTTTGGTATATTTTAAATTAAATGCATGTTTTATTAATGAATTATTCTTAAAATGTTTTTAAGTATATATATATTTTATTTCTAGTTTATTTTATAATTAAATTGAATTTATTTGACGTATATATACTCAAAATATACATGGTTTATTTTTGGTATATTTCTAGTATATATATGGTTTATATTGTTATTTTAATTAATGTCATGCATCATTTATTTTATGAATGTATGAATTTATTTTTAAATGAAGGATATCAATAGAACGTGCTACCTAGTGGACAGCACTATGACCGAGTACGTACCAGTACGATGATAAAATTTAGGTTAAATTACTAACCTATTTGTGGATATTAATTGGATTGATTTATTTGATGTGTGATGTGATTGTTGGAGCTCGGTTGACCAAGTGTCTCGGGGCCAATCACACTGACAATCAGACTGCTGAAGCTCGGTTAACTTAGTATCTCGGGGCCAGTCTACTGTCCAAACGGAACAAGTGAATTTATTTGGAATAAGTGAGCCTGTATGGCTAGAGTGTTGTCTAACACTATTTGAGGTTGCTATCATCTAGGGTTCTATTTGATCCTTCATAATCGGATATTATTTTCAGTATTTATATAAAATGATTTACTGCATCTGTGTGTTTTTGCCTGTATATATTTATTATATATACTATTGAACGTGTGCATTTGTCATTTAGCTATACATGTATATATATTATAACAATTCACTCAGTGAGGTTTGACTCCCCTCCGTTGACTATTTTTCAGGAGAGTCTTTGTCTTCAGACCTCAATAGCAGACCCTTACTCTGGATTTCTTCTGTCCCGTCTTTATTATGTAAACTGCTTACTTGATTTTATTTTGTAATCTAGATACTGCAGTAGTTGAGTTGTGGGATATATGTATTATATTTGTATGAGATTTAAATTTTAAAGGATTGAAACGAATAATTGTATTGAAAGATATTATATATATTTGATGAGTTTATTTTATTAAATGAGTTGGTGGATTATATTTATTACATATGAGATTTTAATTCCCGCTACAAGATATTTTATTTATGTTATTATTACTGCATGCTTTTGGTTTATTTTAAGGCTTGCTACGGGTTCTGGATTCGAAAGAATTCCCGTTCCCTAGCGTCGGTCATGGCCCCGATTTTGGGTCATGACAAAAGGTTTATTCTTTGGGAGAAATAAGGATTATGAAATTACTGGTTATACTAATGCTGATTAGGCTAGAGATCGAACTAATCGAAAATCAACATTTAGTTACTTTACGTTTGTTAGAAAGAATTTAGTCACTTGAAGAAGCAAGAAACAAAAAGTAGTAGTAAGGTCAAGTGTTGAAGCTGAGTTTAGAGGAATAGCTTATGAGTATGTGAGTTGCTCTAGATAAGGCAAATTGTTCAGGATTTAGGACTAAAACATCTGAAGCCTATATTGTTACATTGTGATAATAAGGCAACCATAGCAATTGCAGACAATCCAGTTCAACATGATCAAACTAAGCACATAGAGATTGACAGACATTATATCAAAGATCATTTGAACCAATGACAATTGATCTTTCAGTTATTTCTTCTTAGACTCAACTAGCTGACATCCTTACAAAGGCTATATCTAAAAAATCACTCCACAACTCACTTGGCAAGTTAGGAATTATTGACATACATTCACCAATTTGAGAGGGAGTGTTAAGGAAGTAAATATTTTAATTGTATTTATTAGGAAGTAAATATTTGTATATAATTAGGAATAAAATCTTTATTTTATTTAGAATGTTATTTTATTCCTAATTATGATGTAATTAGTATTCCTATATGTATATATAAGTTTTGTAACCTCTTTTATAAATATATTAAAAAATATTTTCTTTTAAATTTTCTCTCTTTTCTTTGAATTTTATTCTTCAAAAATCTCGTCACTTTTATTTTCTTATAAATAATTTATTCTTTTACTAATTTGTGAATGAATGTTTCTACAACACAAATTAAACATGAAACTAATTCTCAGTTGTATTTTGTGATTGGTGTTGACTTAACGAAATTTGATATAATGAGAATTTGAATCGGTAATCTCTATTATAAAATGTTTTCACACAAAAATTTACCTCTTGTTTGATTAAATTCTAATGAAAAAATTATTTTATTTTTTAAACGAATTCTTATTAAAATTCACAAAAGTGTATATGATTTAAATAAATATTTTAGAAATAAATTCAATAAGTAATTATTTAGAATTAAAAAGTTGGAATGGAATATGAACTTCATAAAATTTTTATTTAAACGAAACACATTCATTTAAATTTATAAATAAAATTTATAAAATTTATTTGCATCAACTGTCACGACCCAAAACAGGGGTCATGACCGGCGCTAGGGAACGGAATTCTTTCGAATCCGGAACCCGTAGCAAGCCTAAAAATAAAATAAATCATGCTATAACAATAACCATATAATATGCAACGGAAAATAAAAATCATAATATCATAATATCATTTTCATATCAACTGGATTTAATTCAAAACTCATCTCATCACATATATATAATCTTTAATACAAATCCAGTTTCAATATAATACATCTCTTTAAAATAAAATACATGAAATCCAATACTTTAATTTACAACTACTGCAGTGTCTAGATAAAATAAATAAGACTCAAGTAGACAATTTACATAAAGAAGTCGGGGGCGGAAGAAATCTGGCGTATCGACCTGCTACTGAGGTCTGAGGAAGTTGACTCTCCTGAAAAATAGTCAACGGAGGGGGAGTCAGACCTCACTGAGTGAATTACTATAATATATATACATACACACTAAGTGATAATGCATACAGTCAACAATATATATATAATATGTATATATACAGGCAAATTCATACAGATGCAGAAAAATCATTTTTATATATTTTATTGAAAAATCCCAATTTATGAAGGATCACATAGAACCCTAGAATATCGCAACCTCAGAAAATAGTGTTAAACAACACTCTAGCCACACAGGCTCACTTATTCCAAATATATCCACTTAATCCATTTAGACAGTAGACTGGCCCCGAGACACTAAGTCAACGAGCTCCAGCAGTCTAACTGCCAGTGTGATTGGCCCCGAGACACTTAGTCAACCAAGCTCCAGCAATCACACCCAAATCACATCTCACACATAACAATAATCATAATCAAATCAATATCCACAAATAAGTTAGTATTATAGCCTAAAGCTATAGGCGTACCGGTACGTACTCGGTCCTAGTGCTGCCCACTAGGTAGCACGTTCTATTGATATCCTTCATCATTAAATATAAAACATTCATTCACAATAAATGATGTATGAATTTAAATAAAATAACAATATAAACCATATATATACCGAAAATATACCAAAAGTAAACCAGGTATATTTCGAGTATATATATATATCAAATACATTCAATCAAATTATAATTTAAGCTGGAAATATGTAATATCCCGTGTTTTTACATGTTTTTATACTGTATCAGGATATGTAGTATTAATAATTTTGAATATGTATATATACGATATTTTTATGAGTTGATATGTATTTTAAACCTATTTTAATTACTGTGTTTTATATACAGTATTTTACGTAAAATTTTCCCGGGACTTTCATTTTCGGGAAATTTCCACGTAAACAATGTATTATTAATATTTTAAATGTATTTACGGGTTTGCAGGAACTCATACATATTTTTAAATTATTAAATAAAGCTTATGTGTGTGTATATTTATTTAATTAGGGTTTAGTATTACCCTAATATTTTATTAATTATTTATTTGTTCTATTGTTATTTAATTATTTTTATTTAGTAAAACTTATTAAAATATTAATATTTTTATGTGTGTGGTGTATATTTGATGTGTGTGATTTAATATTATTTTAATATAAAGTATAAAGTATATATATATACATATATACATCAAAAATCAAAAAAATTTGCCAAATTACACATTTGCCCCCCGACTCCTTCTCCTTTTTCTTTCCCACGCCCGACGCCCGACCACCCATCCCTCACCGCTGCAACTGCCATTCCTTCACCGTCGGTGTGCCTCTCGGCTTGCCACCGTCGCCTCCAGCCGTTCCCCGCCGCCAGCAGCCCCTTTCCCGACGAGTTTTGGCCGGAATTAGCTTTAGAGGCCGAAAGTCGAGCTACCGCCGTTTCTCCCTCCTCCGGCCACCGTTTTCGAAACCGCTGGTCTCTTTGTTCTCCTTGAGCTCCGGTGAGTGTTATTCTAGCTTTGGTTTGAGCTAAAATGGTCTAGAATTGCTTAGTTTTCGATTTGTCAAATTCGGCCTATTAGGGTTTTCGATTTTTTTTCGAATTGTTCTTGATTGATTCATACTTAATTCCTTCACAAATGTTGTTCCTAGTAGCTTAATCTACATGTATGAATTTTGTAGAATTTTTGGAGGTTTTTTGGATTTTTGGGTATTTTGAATATTTTAATATTATTTTCTAATTTTCGGAAATTAATTATTTAAATTATGAAATTGGAGTTTATGGTTGAATTGAGTGTTGAAATGAATTATAGGAATTTATTTGGAATTTTTATGAATTTCTAAGTATTTATTTTTAATTATTGAAGTTTAGGTGATTTTGGAAAATTAGGTTAATTGTGTTTTTATTTGAATTTAATTGGTTAATTGGGTTTAATTATTAATATTATTGATAAATATGTTGAGAAAATTAATTTTGGGCAACTGTATGATTTTTGGTGAATTTTTGAAGTAATTTAAGTATATTTATATATATAGGGGTATTTTGGTAATTTTACCCTAAATTGTCTAAAAATGTAATTTAATTGGTTTTAATATTTATTTAAGGTATAAAAATGATTTCTACAAATTATTTAGTATTTTTAGCTAATTAAAACTATTTTTCGGGAATTATTTTCAATTATATATATAATATACGGTTTTTCTAATAAAATGAGTTTTAATTGGTTTTTATAGTGTTTCAAGGTCAATTATGTAATTTTTTATTTATAAAATGTATTTCTGTGATTTAAGGATATTTTTGGTATTTCCTGAATTGTTCTGTGTTGTGGATCCCGGTCGGTAGTTTGGAGTCCGACCGTGGGATTTTGATTGTGTTGAGCTCGTTTTTCGAAGTGTGTTTCTTTGCAGGGTCGGCTCTACTCTTTTGAGTAGAGAGATGTCCGTTTTACAGGGGAGGTTCTGCCGAATTTTCGGTAGAATTCTCGTAAAACGTGATATCCAGTCGAACCCTAATTTTCGATTCCGTATTTTAATACTCTAGATTGAATTCTAGGATTTCTGTTAGGTTTATTCTAATGTCGGTTATTTATTGCTTGTTTAGTTACGCCGAGACCGAGGGCTAGTGGACCAGGCCCGTCGGACCTGTCTCGTGGAGCGCATTAGGTGAGTTACTATATTATATATATATATGCTTAGGATGCATGATTTAGAAAAATGCATGTTTTATTTTGACTGAGTATGCATAAATAATGTGATTTATATTCAAGTATATTTTTGGTATATTTTTGGTATATAATAAATTATATACATGTTTTGTAAATAAAATATATTTAAAATATTTTTAAATATATTTTTAGTTTAATTCATGATTTGATTGGATTTATTTGACATATATATACCCAAAATATACCTGGTTTATGTTTGGTATATTTCCAGTATATATATGGTTTATATTGTTGATTTATTTAAATTCATGCATCATGTATTTGTGAATGAATGTATTATTATTTAATGATGAAGGATATCAATAGAACGTGCTACCTAGTGGGCAGCACTAGGACCGAGTACGTACCGGTACGCCTATAGTTTTAGGCTATATACTAGCTATTTATGGATATTGATTTGATTATGATTATTGATATGTGTGAGATGTGGTTTGGGTGTGATTGCTGGAGCTCGGTTGACCAAGTGTCTCCGGGCCAATCACACTGGCAATCAGACTGCTGGAGCTCGGTTGACTTAGTGTCTCGGGGTCAGTCTACTGTCCATATGGATTAAGTGGATATATTTGGTATAAGTGAGCCTGTATGGCCAGAGTGTTGTTTAACACTATTTTCTGAGGTTGCGATATTCTAGGGTTCTATGTGATCCTTCATAAATTGGGATTTTTCAGTAAAATATATAAAAAATGATTTTTCTGCATTTGTGTGTATTTGCCTGTATATATATTAGATATATATATATTGTTGACTGTATGCATTATCACTTAGAGTGTATGTATATATATTATAGTAATTCACTCAGTGAGGTCTGACTCCCCTCCGTTGACTATTTTTCAGGAGAGTCAACTTCCTCAGACCTCAGTAGCAGGTCGATACGCCGGATTTCTTCCGCCCCGGCTTCTTTATGTAAATTGTCTACTTGAGTCTTATTTATTTTATCTAGACACTGCAGTAGTTGTGAATTAAAGTATGGGATTTTATGTACTTTATTTTAAAGAGATGTATTATATTGAACTGGATTTGTATTAAACAGATTTTATGTATGAGATGAGTTTTGAATTAAATCCAGTTGATATGGATGATATTATGATTTTTATTTCCGCTGCATATTATATTTTATTGTTATTATAGCATGCTTTATTTTATTTTTAGGCTTGCTACGGGTTCCGGATTCGAAAGAATTCCCGTTCCCTAGCGCCGGTCATGGCCCCTGTTTTGGGTCGTGACAAAATATATTTAAAAACATTTTAAATATATTTTATTCACAAAATATGCATATAATTTAGTATATACCAAAAATAAACCGAAAATATACTTAATATAAACTTAAGAAATAATCAAATTATTTATGCATATTTAATCAACATAAAACATGCATTTCTAAATCATGCATCCTAAGCATATATATATATTATAGTAACTCACCTAATGCGCTCCACGAGACAGGTCCGACGGGCCTGGTCCACTAGCCCTCGGTCTCGGCGCAACTAAACAAGAAATAAATAACCGATATCAGAGTAACCCTAATAGAAATCCTAGAATTCAATCTAGAGTATTAAACACAGAATCGAAAATTAGGGTTCGACTGGACATCACGTTTTACGAGAATTCTACCGAAAATCCGGCAGAACCTCCCCTGTAAAATGGACATCTCTCTACTCAAAAGAGTAGAGCCGACCCTGCAAAGAAACACACTTCGAAATTCAAGCTCAACACAATCAAAATCCCACGGTCGGACTCCAAACTACAGTCCACCGACCGGGGTCCACAAACACAAAATGATTCCAGATATACCGAAAATATCCTTACAACATAGAAATACATTTTATAGATAAAAATTACATAATTGACCTTGAAACACTATAAAAACCGATTAAAACTCATTTTATTAGAAAAACCGTATATTATATATATAATTGAAAATAATTCACGAAAAATAGTTTTAATTAGTTAAAAATACCAAATATTTTGTAGAAATCATTTTTATACCTTAAATAAATATTAAAACCAATTAAATTACATTTTTAGACAATTTAGGGTAAAATTACCAAAATACCCCTATATATATAAATATACCTAAATTACTTCAAAAATTCACCAAAAATCATACAATTATCCAAAACTAATTTTCTCAACATATTTATCAATAATATCAATATTTAAACTCAATTAACCAATTAAATTCAAATTAAAACACATTTAACCTAATTTTTCCAAAATTCCATAAACTTCAATAATTAAAAATAAATACTTAGAAATTCATAAAAATTCCAAATAAATTCCTATAATTCATTTCAACACCTAATTCAACCATAAACTCCAATTTCATAATTTAAATAATTAATTTCCGAAAATTAGAAAATAATATTAAAATATTCAAAAATACCCAAAAATCCAAACAACCTCCAAAAATTCTACAAAAATTCATACATGAAGATTAAGCTACTAGGAACAATATTTATGAAGGAAGTTTCCATGAATCATCCAATTCGAAGCTCAAAAAAAAAAGAAAACCCTAATGTGACCGAATTGAGTTTTAGCTCAAACCTCAAAATCCACTTGATTTCAGGCCAAAAGGAGCTTAGAATTGGAATCACCGGAGCTCAAGGAGTCGATGAAGACCAGCGCTGCACGAAATGGTGGCCGGAATCGTCGTCGACGGTAAAAAGCTCAACTTGCTGCCATGGCGGATTCCGGGCGTTCCAACGGGCTTCCGGTGGCCTGGTCACGTCGGAGAGGAAGAGGAAGGAAGGGGAAGGAGGTTGGCGGCAGTTGGTGGCGGCGAGGGGCGATCCGGCGTGCTGGAATGGGAGGCGCAGTGATGGTTGTCGATCGGGAGAGAAGAAGGAGAGGGAGGGGGCAAAATGGTAATTTGGCAATTCTTTTGATTTTTGACAAATATATGCATATATATATACTTTATTCTATATATTAAAATAATATTAAATTACACACATCAAATATACACCACACACATAAAAATATTAATATTTTAATAATTTATACTAAATAAAATTAATTAAATAACAATAAAACAGATAAATAATTAATAAAATATTAGGGTAATAATAAACCCTAATTAATTAAATATTCCCACACAGGCTTTATTTAATAACTTAAAAATATGTATGAGTTCATGCAAGTCCGTAAATACCTTTAAAATAATTAATAATACATTGTTTACGTGAAAATTTCCCCGAAAATACAAGTCCCGGGAAAATTTTACGTAAAACACTGAAAATAATACACCGTAATTAAAATAGGTTTAAAATACATATTAACTCGTACAAATATCATATAATGCACAGAAATTATTAACACTGCATATCCCGGTACAGTGTAAAAATATTTTAAAAACACGGGATATTACAGTCTTCCCCCCTTACAGGAATTCGTCCCCGAATTCCAGAAAACAAGATCAAGAAGGAAAGAGGTACGGGTAAGAAGCTCGCATCTCAGCTTCAGTCTCCCACGTATGCTCTTCAACTCTGTCGCTACGCCATAGAACCTTGACCATCGGAATCTGCTTCGATCGCAACTGTCGAACTTGAAAATCAACGATCGCCACAGGTTCTTCCACAAACGTCAAATCTTCACTCACTTCCACACTGTCGGGCTGCAACACGTGTGAAGGGTCTGAGATATACTTCCTCAACATCGAGATATGAAATACTGGATGCACCTGTGACAAACTCGGAGGCAAATCCAACCGATATGCAACAGTGCCAACTCTCTCCAGAATTTCAAACGGTCCAATGTATCTCGGTGCTAACTTACCCTTCCTGCCAAATCTCATCACACCCTTCATCGGAGATACTTTCAGAAAAACGAAATCTCCAACCTGAAACTCCACATCTCTGTGCCTAGGATCCGCATAACTCTTCTGTCTACTAACTGCGGTCTGTAATCTACGCTTGATCACGGCGACTTTCTCTGTAGCATCCTGAACCATCTCTGGTCCAGTCAAAGCTCTCTCACCAATCTCATCCCAACTCAACGGGGATCTACACTTCCTTCCATATAACGCCTCGTACGGTGCCATACCAATACTGCTATGGTAGCTGTTATTATATGCAAACTCAACAAGCGACAAATGATCATCCCAGCTACCTCCCAAATCCAAGACACACATCCTCAACATATCTTCCAGTGTCTGGATCGTCCTCTCAGACTGGCCATCTGTCTGAGGATGAAAAGCAGTACTGAAATCCAACCTAGTGCCCATTGCTTCCTGCAACTTCTGCCAAAAACGAGAAGCAAACACTGAACCTCTATCTGACACAATGGACACAGGTATACCATGAAGGCACACAATATGCTTCACATACAACTTCGCTAATCTAGCAACTAAATATGTGGCTTTCACAGGCAAGAAATGTGAAGACTTCGTCAATCTGTCTACGATCACCCAGATGGAATCGTATCCATCCTTCGAACGAGGTAAACCGACCACAAAATCCATAGCTATCCTTTCCCACTTCCACTCGGGAATAGGAAGAGGGCTGAAGCTTCCCAGAAGGCTTCTGATGTTCGGCTTTCACTTGCTGACACGTCAAGCACTTAGCAACATAACCAGCAACATCCTTCTTCAATCCGTCCCACCAGTATAAATCTCTGATACTGTGGTACATCTTAGTAACACCTGGATGAACGCTGTAAGCTGTAGAATGTGCTTCCTCTAAAATCTCCTCTCTCAGTCATCCACATCTGGAACACACAATCTACCACTGATCCACAACACACCATCATCATCAAGTGTGAAATCAGTGAACTTCCCTGCTCTGACATTCTCTGCAAGCTCTTCCAGAATAGGATCTCGGCTCTGAGCTACTTTAATCCTATCCCTTAGTACAGATCGTACTTTAAACTGAGCTAACAGGTCCACCTGATCTACTGATCTTCATCATCAGACCTTGATCCACCATCAGATGCAATTCCTGGATCAATGGTCTCCTCTCAACACCGATGTGAGCAAGACTACCTGAGGACTTCCTACTCAAGGCATCTGCTACAACATTAGCTTTACCCGGATGGTAAAGAATCTCGCAATCATAATCCTTCAACAATTCCAACCATCTCCTCTGCCTCAAATTCAAATCTCGCTGCTGGAAAATGTACTTAAGGCTCTTGTGATCAGTAAATATCTCACAAGTCACCCCGTACAAATAATGTCTCCAAATCTTCAAAGCAAATATCACTGCAGCCATCTCAAGATCATGTGTAGGATAGTTCTGCTCATGCTTCTTCAACTGCCTCGAAGCATAGGCTATCACCCTTCCATTCTGCATCAACACACAACCAAGACCAATTCTAGAGGCATCACAGTAAACTGTGAACTTATCCACACTATTAGGCAAAGCTAATACTGGTGCTGTGGTCAACTTCTCCTTCAATAACTGAAAACTATTCTCACAAGCTTCTGACCATTCGAATCTAACATTCTTCTGAGTCAAGCGAGTCATAGGGCTGCAATCCTGGAAAAATCCTGCACAAACCGCCTATAATACCCGGCTAAACCCAGAAAACTTTGAATCTCCGTAACAGAAGTAGGTCTAGGCCATTCAGATACTGCCTCAACCTTCTGTGGATCAACCTGAATACCTTCTTTAGACACTACGTGTCCAAGAAAAGAAACACTCTCCATCCAGAAATCAGACTTCGAGAATTTAGCATAAAGCTGATGATCTCTCAGTGTCTGTAGTACAATCCTCAAGTGATATACATGCTCTTCCATACTCCTCGAATATACTAGTATATCATCAATGAAGACTACCACAAACTGATCCACATACGGTCTGAATACTCTGTTCATCAGGTCCATAAAAGCTGCTGGTGCATTAGTCAAACCAAAAGACATCACCAGAAACTCATAATGGCCATATCTAGTACGGAATGCTGTCTTAGGAATATCAGATTCACTGATCCGCAACTGATGATAACTGACCTCAAGTCAACCTTAGAAAAGAACTGTGCACCCTGTAGCTGAACAAATAAATCATCTATCCTCGGGAGAGGATACTTGTTCTTCACTGTCACCTTATTCAACTCTCTATAGTCAATGCACAGTCTCAGGGTACCATCCTTCTTCTTCACAAACAGGACTGGTGCACCCCAAGGAGAAACACTAGGTCTAATAAAACCTTTATCCAACAACTCTTGCAACTGCTCCTTCAACTCCCTCAACTCTGCAGGAGCCATACGATAGGGTGGCATAGATATAGGAGTAGTACCTGGAACCACATCTATACAGAACTCAATCTCTCTATAAGGTGGGTAAACCTGGTAACTCCTCGGGAAAAACATCAGGAAACTCACAAGCAACCGGAACATCTGTGAGTGACAACTTCTCCACTGACGTATCCCTAACCAATGCCAAATATCCCTGACAACCTTTCTTCAACAACTTCCTAGCTGTAATAACAGAAATAAGATTCTGAGGTGCTGAATTCCTATCACCAACAAACTTAAACTCTACTTCACCAGGAATTCTAAAAGTCACCTCCTTATTCCTGCAATCTACCACGGCAAAGTGCTGAGATAACCAATCCATTCGCCAAAATAACATCAAACTCCATCACATCCAACAAAATCAAATCAGCGGGTAATTCTCTATCTCCCACGAGAACTGGACAACCAGAAAGAACAATATCGGCGTCCAAAGAATCGCTCAGAGGAGTGGCAACAGACAAAGGAAAAGCCATCCTCGAAGCTTGCCAACAAGATTTAGAAGCAAAAATAGGAGAAACAAACGAATGCGTGGCACCCGGATCAAACAAAACCCATGCATCCAGGTAACAAACAGAAACAATACCTGCCACGACTGCATTAGATGCCTGAGCATCCTGCTGAGTAAGATGAAAAACTCTGGCCTGACCTCGACCTCCCTGCTGACTGGTAGAAGCCTGGCCAACACCTCTGGCACCTCCTCTCGTACCTCTACCACGACTCTGCTGTGGAACAAACTGAGTGGAACTCTGATGCTGGGCTGGTGGTAACTGAAATGGCACGAGTGCTGCACTAGCAATCGACTGCTGTGGGAATCGCGAAATCTGCTGCTGCTGATACCCGGAATAAGGACACGATCTGGCAAAATGTCCTGTCTGCCCACATCTGAAACATGTCAGCGGTGTCAGATAACACGGTCCCTGATGGACTCTACCACAAGTCTGACAAACGCTAGCCGCTGATCCAGAACTACGACCACTGCTGCTGCTTGAAGCACCTGACCCGAATCTAAACGACCTACGCTGACCTCCACGGCCATGTCTACTGCTCCGATGCACTCGCTGCTGCTGTCTCTGACTCTGCTGAGTCGAACCTCGCTGCTGACTACTCGAACCAACATGAAAACTCGAATATGGAGTAGCCTGCTATCCACTCGACTGAACTCCTAGCTGGTAATAATCAGGCATCGCTCCCTGCCTAACTAATCTCAGCTCAATCTCCTTAGCTAGCTCAATCACGGACTCTAGAGTAAGACCTGCTGTGGGCATACCAGCAAAAGCAGAACCCAAACCAGTGACATATGTAGTGACAGCGAAATACTGATCTCGCATCAGGTCCTCAGCATATCTACCCAGACGAAGAAACTCTCGGGTATACTCCTCTACAGATCGATCTCCACGAGAAATACTAGTCAAACGAAGATGATAACTCAAACGAAGAGGCTCTGGACAAAATCTCCTCATGAATCGCTCTCGAAACTGAGCTCATGTCATCGTCATCATATAGGGCTGGATCATCTGAATGAACCAATCCAAGGCTGGTCCCTCAACAGACAACTCAACAATCATGATCCGCTGGTACTCGGTATGAGCAGTCCGAGTCCTAGTCTCAATCGCATGCAGAAAATCTAAAGGATCAGAAGTACCATCAAAAGCAATCCTGCCAACTCGGGCATAGAACAAAGCTGCCTCAGGGTCAAACATACCCTGCTGATAGGCAGGCTGAACAACTGGAGGAATAGGAACATCAAACTCAGGCTCTACAGGCTCCTCGTCCTGTAACTCTCTCTGCCTACGGCGACCTGCCACTCCTCGAGGTCTACCTCTGCCACGACCTCTACGTCTAACTGGCTGCTCATGAGGTAAAACCTCATCCTGAAAAGACTCATCATCCTCGGCCTCAACGACCGGTGGAGCGACACGCGCTCGCCTCCTCATTCTGAAAAGACAAATGGAAAGATTCAGACAAAACAGACAACGGAGGAATAACGCTGAAAACTACAGCAAGGAATACTCATCAAGACATACTCGAACCTAATACACTGCAGTAGTCCAACAGAAAACACAACTTTAAAACTAGGGCCACAACTCACATAACTTAGCCCTAACACAGAACTCCGCTCTGATACCAACTTTGTCCTGACCCAAAACAGGGGCCATGACCGGCGCTAGGGAACGGGAATTCTTTCGAATCCGGAACCCGTAGCAAGCCTAAAAATAAAATAAATCATGCTATAACAATAACCATATAATATGCAGCGGAAAATAAAAATCATAATATCATAATATCATTTTCATATCAACTGGATTTAATTCAAAACTCATCTCATCACATATATATAATCTTTAATACAAATCCAGTTTCAATATAATACATCTCTTTAAAATAAAATACATGAAATCCAATACTTTAATTTACAACTACTGCAGTGTCTAGATAAAATAAATAAGACTCAAGTAGACAATTTACATTAAGAAGCCGGGGCGGAAGAAATCCGGCGTATCGACCTGCTACTGAGGTCTGAGGAAGTTGACTCTCCTGAAAAATAGTCAACGGAGGGGAGTCAAACCTCACTGAGTGAATTACTATAATATATACACATACACACTAAGTGATAATGCATACAGTCAACAGTATATATATAATATGTATATATACAAGCATATTCATACAAATGCAGAAAAATCATTTTTATATATTTTATTGAAAAATCTCAATTTATGAAGGATCACATAGAACCCTAGAATATCACAACCTCAGAAAATAGTGTTAAACAACACTCTAGCCACATAGGCTCACTTATTCCAAATATATCCACTTAATCCATTTAGACAGTAGACTGGCCCCGAGACACTAAGTCAACCGAGCTCCAGCAGTCTAACTGCCAGTGTGATTGGCCCCGAGACACTTAGTTAACCGAGCTCCAGCAATCACACCCAAATCACATCTCACACATAACAATAATCATAATCAAATCAATATCCACAAATAAGTTAGTATTATAGCCTAAAGCTATAGGCGTACCGATACGTACTCGGTCCTAGTGCTGCCCACTAGGTAGCACGTTCTATTGATATCCTTCATCATTAAATATAAAACATTCATTCACAATAAATGATGTATGAATTTAAATAAAATAACAATATAAACCATATATATACCGAAAATATACCAAAAGTAAACCAGGTATATTTCGAGTATATATATATATCAAATACATTCAATCAAATTATAAATTAAGCTGGAAATATATTTAAAAACATTTTAAATATATTTTATTCACAAAATATGCATATAATTTAGTATATACCAAAAATAAACCGAAAATATACTTAATATAAACTTAAGAAATAATCAAATTATTTATGCATATTTAATCAACATAAAACATGCATTTCTAAATCATGCATCCTAAGCATATATATATATTATAGTAACTCACCTAATGCGCTCCACGAGACAGGTCCGACGGGCCTGGTCCACTAGCCCTCGGTCTCGGTGCAACTAAACAAGAAATAAATAATCGATATCAGAGTAACCCTAATAGAAATCCTAGAATTCAATCTAGAGTATTAAACACAGAATCGAAAATTAGGGTTCGATTGGACATCACATTTTACGAGAATTCTACCGAAAATCCGGCAGAACCTCCCCTGTAAAACGGACATCTCTCTACTCAAAAGAGTAGAGCCGACCCTGCAAAGAAACACACTTCGAAATTCAAGCTCAACACAATCAAAATCCCACGGTCGGACTCCAAACTACAGTCCACCGACCGGGGTCCACAAACACAGAATGATTCCAGATATACCGAAAATATCCTTACAACATAGAAATACATTTTATAGATAAAAATTACATAATTGACCTTGAAACACTATAAAAACCGATTAAAACTCATTTTATTAGAAAAACCGTATATTATATATATAATTGAAAATAATTCACGAAAAATAGTTTTAATTAGTTAAAAATACCAAATATTTTGTAGAAATCATTTTTATACCTTAAATAAATATTAAAACCAATTAAATTACATTTTTAGACAATTTAGGGTAAAATTACCAAAATACCCCTATATATATAAATATACCTAAATTACTTCAAAAATTCACCAAAAATCATACAATTATCCAAAACTAATTTTCTCAACATATTTATCAATAATATCAATATTTAAACTCAATTAACCAATTAAATTCAAATTAAAACACATTTAACCTAATTTTTCCAAAATTCCATAAACTTCAATAATTAAAAATAAATACTTAGAAATTCATAAAAATTCCAAATAAATTCCTATAATTCATTTCAACACCTAATTCAACCATAAACTCCAATTTTATAATTTAAATAATTAATTTCCGGAAATTAGAAAATAATATTAAAATATTCAAAAATACCCAAAAATCCAAACAACCTCCAAAAATTCTACAAAAATTCATACATGAAGATTAAGCTACTAGGAACAACATTTATGAAGGAAGTTTCCATGAATCATCCAATTCGAAGCTCAAAAAAAAAAAAGAAAACCCTAATGTGACCGAATTGAGTTTTAGCTCAAACCTCAAAATCCACTTGATTTCAGGCCAAAAGGAGCTTAGAATTGGAATCACCGGAGCTCAAGGAGTCGATGAAGACCGGCGGTGCACGAAATGGTGGCCGGAATCGTCGTCGACGGTAAAAAGCTCAACTTGCTGCCATGGCGGATTCCGGGCGTTCCAGCGGGCTTCCGGCGGCCTGGTCACGTCGGAGAGGAAGAGGAATGAAGGGGAAGGAGGTTGGCGGCAGTTGGTGGCGGCGAGGGGCGGTCCGGCGTGCTGGAATGGGAGGCGCAGTGATGGTTGTCGATCGGGAGAGAAGAAGGAGAGGGAGGGGGCAAAATGGTAATTTGGCAATTCTTTTGATTTTTGACAAATATATGCATATATATATACTTTATTCTATATATTAAAATAATATTAAATTACACACATCAAATATACACCACACACATAAAAATATTAATATTTTAATAATTTATACTAAATAAAATTAATTAAATAACAATAAAACAGATAAATAATTAATAAAATATTAGGGTAATAATAAACCCTAATTAATTAAATATTCCCACACAGGCTTTATTTAATAACTTAAAAATATGTATGAGTTCATGCAAGTCCGTAAATACCTTTAAAATAATTAATAATACATTGTTTACGTGAAAATTTCCCCGAAAATACAAGTCCCGGAAAAATTTTACGTAAAACACTGAAAATAATACACCGTAATTAAAATAGGTTTAAAATACATATTAACTCGTAAAAATATCATATAATGCACAGAAATTATTAACACTGCATATCCCGGTACAGTGTAAAAATATTTTAAAAACACGGGATATTACACAAACATACCATTAATGGAATCTCACGCCACTAGAATAACCCTTTCGATTTATAATGTATGTAGATTATTATTATTATTAGTGTAAGAAATTATTAATTTAGGCGTTCTACATATATTTTCGTTCCTACAAGAATTCTTGGCAGGTGAAGCGGAACCAATGGAATAATTATCAATCTGTTTGTTTGTTTGTTTGTTTTTAATTTTTTTTTTTTTTTTACACTTCTTGTCCTCCGTTTAACTTATTCTGTCTGGGTTCATTACGTTTAGAAGCGGTCTTTAATCTTATGTGGTAAAAGGCCAAGTTTGTGGCCACTGTATCTTCTATTTTCTTATTGATTCTTAGCTTTTAATTGGTTGAATTTCATTAAAAAAAATTATTTTATTTATAAATAAAATTTATTTATAAAATTAAAAATAAATTATTTTAAAAAATTTTTATTTAAATTAAATATATTCACTTAAATTTATAAATAAATTTTATAAAATTTTTTACAATTCATTTCAACCAAACACTTTTTACATTTCTTTTCAGCTTTCATTTTTTGTATTCTTCTGCTTAGTTTTTAGGTGAGGAGCTTTGTTATCACTTGATTTTTTAATCAAAAGGTTTTTCCATGGCCAATAAATGAATGAAATGCAATATTGCTTATAAAAAAAAATTAGGCATGAACAAATTCACTCATGATTCTTTTTGTCTAAATTATCACAGAACTCACGGAATTTAAGCTAATTTAATTTAAACTGAATAAAAGAAAAAATAAAAAAAATTATATATATATTGATTGTAGTTCCTTAAACTTGACATGTTTGTAGTTCCTTAAATTTGACATGTTCTGTTAATTTATCCTTCCGATTTATAAATTGACTATATAATACCTCAACTTGTTAAAAATATCACTTATAAACACTTTTATTTAGTTCAAATGTCTAAACATTTATATTTTAACTTATAAAAAGAATCATTTAAACATTTTAAATAATATTAAAGCATCGATAAATCTTATTTTTAACGAGTTTAAGTGTTTATATGATTATATATTTTGTAAGTTGAGGAGGTAAACAAATAAAAGATGTCAAGTATATAAAAGTAGTTTAATCAACGTTTTAATATTTTCTATATAACATAAAAATTGAAGAGTTTTTTAAAGTAATTACTCTAATTCTATAGCGAGGCGAAACAAAACTTTTTCTTTGAATTATAATTTCTTTTCCCACTTCATTGATGCAAATGTCACATTACATTGAGAATTAAACTGGTGTCAAATACATATTTTCAATTACAAACATAAAATTAGTCAATTTTGGATATATAAATTGATTCAAATTGGTTTAAAGTTTCAAAATCACCGAAATAAAATTGTCAAGTTATTTGTGAAGATGAGAGAAAATTCAGAGAAAATGAGAGAAAACTCAAAAGAGATATTTTTCTATATATTTATAAGAGAGTTATAACGCTTCTATATACATATAGGAATTCTAATCACATCTCAATTAGAAATAAAATAACATTTTAAATGAAATAAAGATTTTATTCCTAATTTTATACAAATATTTACTTCCTAATATATAGAATTAAAATATTTCCTTCCTCAACACTCCTCCAAGTTGTTGAATGCATGTCAATTATTCCCAACTTGTCAAGTGAGTTGTAGAATGATTTTTCGAATATAGTCTTTGTAAGGATGTCAACTACTTGAGTCTGAGAAAAAACAAATGAAAAATCAATTATTCCTTGGTTCATATGATCTTTGATGAAATGTCTGTCAACCTCTATGTGCTTAGTTTGATCATGTTGAACCGGATTGTTTGCAATTGTTATGGCTGCCTTATCATCACAATGTAACAACATAGGCTTCGGATGTTTTAGTTCCAAATCCTGAACAATTCGCCTTATCTAGAGCAATTCACATCCTCCATGAGTCATTCCTCTAAACTCAGCTTCAGCACTTGACCTTGCCACGACTTTATGTTTCTTGCTTCTCCAAGTGACTAAATTCTTTCCAACGAGCGTAAGTACCTAGATGTTGATTTTCAATCAGTCCGATCTCCAGCCCAATCAACATCAGTATAGCCAACAATTTCATAATCCTTATTTCTCCCAAAAAATAAACCTTTTCCCAAAGAAGACTTTAGATATCTTAATACTCGATATACTGCATCCATATGTTCTTTACTTATAAAATGCATGAACTGGCTTACAACACTTATTGCATAAGCAATATTTGATCGAGTATAAGATAAGTAAATCAACCTTCCCACCAGCCTTTGATACTAATCTTTATCAGTTGGGACTTGATCTCTTAGGACTGAAAGTCCATGGTTGACTTTAATTGGAGTCTCGGCTAGCTTACAATCAAGCATGTCTGTCTCTGTCAGTAGGTCTATTACATACTTTTGTTGGCAGAGGGAAATCCCTTGAGCTGATCTTGAAACATTAATTCTTGAAAAATACTTCAATTTACCTAAATCCTTAAGTTCAAACTCGGTTACTAACTGTCTTTGCAAGATTGTTGTCTCACTCAGATCATTCCAGTGACCACTATATTATCAACATACATAATTAGAGTAGTGACTTTACCTAACTTCTGTTTGATGAATAGTGTATGATCAGCATCACTTTGCTTATATCTAAGCTTTCTCATAAAAGTTGAGAGTCGTTCAAACCATACTCGAGGCGATTGCTTAAGTCCATACAATGCCTTTTTTAGTTTGCATACTCGGTTAGTCCATCTTATTCCGGGAGGTGGATCCATATACAGTTCTTCATCTATGGTTCCATTCAAAAATGCATTCTTCATATCAAATTGTCATAGTGGCCAGTCCAAGTTAGTAACTAAGGAAATAAAAACTCGGATGGTGTTCATTTTTGCTACTAGGGCAAATGTATCTTTATAATCAATTCCATACTTTTAAGTATATCCCTTTGCTACCAACTGAGCTTTATATCGATTTATGCTTCCATATGAATTGAGTTTAACAGTGAATATCTACCTACACCCTACCATTTTCTTTCTTTCAAGGAGAGGAACAAAATCTCATGTGCGGTTCTTTTGCAATGCCTCCATTTCATCATTCATGGCTTTCTTTCAATCCGAATCAACTGAAGCCTCCTGCACATTACTCTGAATAGATATAGTAAATAATTAATTTACAGTAAATGCATGTGAGTTAGACAAATAATCGATTGATATAAAGTTGTTGATAGGATATTTAGCTTTAGTATAAAGGGCTGGATCATATTATTTTTTTTAAATCCCTCTATTGATTTTAGAAGGATAATGAGGCTCGGTATTTAGAGTTGCTAAGGGAGACAAGTTTACCTTATTGTGCACATTCGGAGTTTCTTCAGCTTCTTGTGTGTATTAGGAAGATGTACTTCCTTGATTACTCAGATTATCTTTAATTATCTATTCAAGTCAGATGCTTGGAACATTCAAAACGTTAGATGTTTATCTAGGTGAGATGCTCTGAACACTCGAGAGACTCGGGACATTTAAAATACTCGAATTCGGAACATTCATAATGCTATCTTTAAATTTAAAGAGGTTCAAATTTTTCTCCTCTTGAAGAGAGCACTCAGAGTGAGAGAAGAAAGGAGCATTTTCATAAAACTGAACATCTCGAGTTACATAAAGGAGCATTTTCATAAAACTGAACATCTCGAGTTACATACATCTTCTTTACATTTGGATCATAACATTGATATCCCTTTTGTAGATCCATATAGCCAATAAAGATGCACTGGATAGCTTAAGGATCTAATTTGTTGAGTGTCTGATAAACATATATCGAGCATCCAAAAACTCGGGGCTCTAAATTATTAAGAGGTAGAGATATGACAAGTTCCTAAAATTTGTAAAAAAGGCATTTTAAAACTGAGTACTCTTGATTGTGTCCGATTTATAAGATATGTAGCAGATCAAATAGCCTCTCCCTAGTATTCTCGAGGAATACTCATATCAAATAATAATGTTGGGACAACTTCTAATAACTGTCAATTCTTTCATTCAGCTATATCATTATGTTGGGGAGTGCCAGCACAGGATGTTTGGTGGCGAATACCCTACTCGTAGCAAAAATATTCAGAGCCAAGTTAAGATACACTCCACCATTATCAGACTACAAGACTTAAATTTTACTCTGGTATTGCATAGCCACCATTTTTTATAGGTCTTGGAATGCATATATATATATATATATATACATCTCCCTTGTTTGAAAGTACCGATACCCAGGTCATCCGGGTACATTCATTAATAAATGTTACAATATATTAAGTACCAGATAAAGTAGGAATCCAAGTAGGTCCCTATACATCAGAATAAAAATTCATAAATGGAATTGAATTTTTATTATAACTTAGTACATAAGAGATTCGATGGATTTTTGTGAATTCACAAATATCACACTTGAATTTTGAGTCTATAATATTCAAAAACAATTCTAATTTTATTTTTTTAAGATAATGAAAAGAAATATAACCAAGACGATGATACCACAAAATAACTTGGTCTTTGTCCGAGTAACTTCTACTAACCTTATTGACTTGACTTGACTTTTGACTTGGATCACCATGCAAATTAAGATAGTACAACTTTTCACATTTAATATCAAAGCCAAGAATCTGGTGCATTGCAATGTCTTGAAATACATAATAATTAGGCTAAAAAATTTGACAGTGCAATTTAAGGTTTCAGTAATTTGGCCAATAAATAGTATATTATAAGAAGAGATGGAACAACAAGAATAGTATCTAAATTAAAAGAGTCATAGTTAGATACTAATCCTTCACGAGTGACCGGCGCTATACCTCTATTAGCAGTCAGAATATTTTATTAGGTTGATGGGCGGATGGATGTAAGATGGCGAGTGGAGTTTGTCATATAATCAGTAGCACCTGTATCAATAATCCATGTATTATTTCAAGTAAGATTTATCATACCTGATGTTGCATCAAGATCACGACTTAGTTTAATCTCACTAAAGGTGGCAATTGCAGCTTTTTCGAGCTTCTTATGAGGCTTTTTATTCAAATCCCACCATTCTAAATATTCTACAATTTCATAGCATCGTTCCTTAAAGTGTCCAACTTCACCACAAGGAGTACAGGTGTATGTGATGGACTTACTCGGTACTTTCCCTTTGAACTGGGGACGAGTCTTAGCTGCTACAAGTACAGCATAGTCCAATAGAATCTTTAGCTCTTCCATCGTATGGCGCTAGTTATGATCCCTCCACACATGTGCATAACTAGACTCGATATCAAGAGGTGGATCCTTCCAGAGTATTTCACTCTGAGCATTATTAAATTCTGAATCAAGCCTGGCTAGGAAAATATGTGTTTAAAGTCAGGTAATATGTTTGTGGAGTGACACTACTTCATTAACATCCTCCCCTTGTGTACATGTCTAAGCATCAATTTTCTGAAATATTCTAACTAGTTCATTAAAATATGCAAGTAACGGCTTACCATTTTGATGTGTTGTGAATGATTTTCAGTTTAATTTGAACAATTGAGTTTCATTAGATCCATTATGGAAGGTTTTTAAGGCAACATCTCATATCTCTTTTGTTGTTAGAAGGCGGATGAATTTCTACATCAATATCGGACTCATGGAATCAATCAGCCAACTATTGACTCGATTATTATCAAGAAGCCAAGTCTCAAAAACTTTATTTCCTATTGGTGGCATTAGCATAGTGCTATTAATAAAGCCAGATTTATTTCTGACTCTAATTCGCATCTCCATGAGTTGTGACCATAGAGGATAATTCATATCATCAAAAATAATTCCTATAGGAAAGGGAGAATTATCTTGAAAGGTTTGAATAAAATTGGGTGTTTCATGAAATACGATGGATATATTTTCAGTGGTCATGATTTCAAAAATTTAAGTGATTCAAAAGATAAGAGAAGGATAAATACGATTTTAAGAATTTAATACAACAAAAAATTTGATTTTAATGGATATACTTTGATATCATAAAAAATAAAATTCATAAAAGAAAAGAGAAAATTTAAAAAAATATATTTTTCCATATATTTATAAAAGAGATTACAACCCTTATATATATATATATAAGAATCTTAATCTCATTACAATTAGAAATAAAATAACATTTTAAATAAAATAAAATAAAAATTTTATTTCTAGTTATATATAAATATTTACTTTATAATATATACAATCAAAATATTTCCCTCCGATGAAGCTAGCAATCAACAATATACATAAGTTGGACATGTGCAATGATTTATGGTTCGTAAAATATGTTTTTATTTGCACGATCTTTCACTTGAAATTCCATTCAGTGCATATTATCTTCTTAGCTACTCTTGCTAATTTTATTGATATGTTGAATTTAAATGTGATATTTATTTTTAATATTATTATAAATTTTTTGTTTATATTATTAAAATAAAAATTAATAAAATTTACATTTTAACACCACTTTTAGAGTATCTATACGTAGTTTTATTAGAGTTTCATTTCAAGTAATTTCCCATCAATAGATTTAGTTTGATTAATGTTTATATGCATTTTTTTGTGAAAGTAAACAGAAAATTACACCATAAAAAGTAAAATATTTATAATAATAATAATAATAATAATAATAATTATTATTATTATTATTATTATTATTATTATTATTATTATTATTATTTAAGAAAAGAATATTTAAAAAGAGAATAAAATATATTATCATTTTAAATAATAGTATATATTAATGATCTACTAATCAAGATGTAGTATATTCAGTAAAATGGGGTGTTCAGTAGAAAAAAAGTGGTTATTTTTTTATATATTTTTTAAGTTAGTTTAATAAAATTTAGAGCATAAAAAATTTATTATTTATAATGAGCACTTACAATATTATGCCGCGAAGATGACTCAAACCCATGCTTTTTAGTATGAGCTTTTTAATCTTGCTTGTCAACTATTTTACCACCAATTTCTGAATATGATATCTATCTAAAGAATTTTCTTTTTTACAAAAAAAAAATAAAAAAATAAAAAAAATGAATAAATTGAGATCTGTAAATTACAAAATTAAAATAATTATTTGAAATTCGTCCCATTAGTACTGATGGCATTAATTAGCATAATAATAACTTATTTAACAATCAAACCTTTCACACTCTACAAACGCTACAAAACAAAGTAGATATTGGATTTAGCAGAATAATAATTCAGTGAATGAACAAGCTTTCTGAATCCACATCTAAACATAGCACCCAAAATAATAATAATAATTTATTGTTAAATGAAATATTAATATTAAAATAATAGTTAATTCAATTAAATTTAATACAATATAAAAACTTAATAATGAAAATATTATTGCTACAAAATAGAAAAAAATTAAATTCTAAATATATTTAAGAATAAAGACAATCATGAAAGAATGTAAAAATTGTATAGCCAGTTACTATTAGGTAGCATGTTATTGTAATTAATGGATATGATTTAATTTATATTTTTTCAATACAATTCTTTATATTGCCGAAAGACTCTTTTTTTAGCAAAGAAAAACTATATATATTCGTATTAAAAAAAAAAAAACTATATATATTCCATAGATCAAGTAGTAACATGACCAACAATGGGGTCAGACCACCAGAAGTAAATGGGTATTAGTGCATGTACAAAAATTAAACAAATTAAAGTCTAAGCTTGATCAGAAAATAAAATCAAATTAACATGCAGTTGGATTAAAACTCAATTCCCAAAAAAATTAAAAATTAAAAAAAAAAACTTTAACTCTATCCTGCCTTACACAGATAGAAACATTTCATAAATGTCAACCACAATAACAAAAAATTAAGGGACAATCACAAAACATAACTGCCCTATAATGACATGATTGATATCGTTAGAATTAATTTTATTTTTTTTCTTTGGTAATTATTAGAATTTGAAAAATTATATAACGAGATAGAAAAACATTTAACAGGGAAATAAATGGATATGGCAGTAAAATTCAAACATTGGTAAAACAAAAATATTCATTAATTTCTACGGTTCCATTAGATTAAATAAGCTTTCTCTTTAAACAGGATGATAGTGTATATTAGTGTGAAAATGAAAATTAATTTGGAAACTATTAACCAAAAAAAATAATTTGAAAACTTAAATAAACTTTGACCTAAAATAATGCATACACATTTAACATGGTTGTAGATAAGACAGCTCAAAAACGTTAATTCCATAATTAAATTAAATTCCTATTACGTACTTTTTTTCCCTTTAAAATAGACAATAAAACAATTTAATAGACCTTTCAGCAAATAGTAATGATATTTAACTCTTAATTCACTCCATCAAAAAAAAAAAAAACTCTTAATTCACAAGCAATTATGATGTTCTTATTTTTACACAGACATAATACTGTATTTATTATTTTTTATTAGTTTAATATTTTATTTTATAATTTTATTATTTTCATACTTAAATTCATATAAAATATAAATTTAAAACCTTTATCAACATTTATGATATGAAATAAAGAATTAACATATATCACATTTTAATGATTTGAAGAGGAAATGAATTTTTACACAATAATGTGAAATCTATTAAAACAAACCCTTAGCATTAGGATAAACATTATAGACGTTAACAAATTTGAAACTTGAGTAAATAATATGGTCAACTTAATATATATATATATAAACAACCACGTATTTTATATGTAAATAAAAAATTTATTAGACTTGTAATATATAGTAAATACATAATTAAATATATTATTATTATTCAATAAAGTTTTAAAAATTATAACAATGTTATTTATTTAGCAATTTAATATTAAGTCAATTTTTTTATTTCTTCAATATTTTTAATATTAATAATTATATTTACTCAAAAATTAATTTAATGTAATTTTTTAAGTTTAACTAATAATTAATTGACAAATATTAATTAATTTAATTTTAACTCTGTAATATCCCGTAATTTTAAATATTTTTATACTGCATCGGGATATGCAGTGTTAATAATTTTTATATATATTTATGATATTTTATGAGTTTGTTATTTAATTAAAGCTAATTTTAATTGTTTTATATTATTTTAAGTACTTTACGTAAATTTTTCCCGGGACTTCCATTTTTTAGGAAATTGATACGTAAATTATTTATTATAAATTATTTTAAATACATTTCCATATTTGCATGAACTCATATGTACTTTTAAAATACTAAATAAAGCATATGTGTATATTTATTTATTTAACTAGGGTTGAAATAATTACCCTAATATTTTTTTTATTTATTATTAGTTTTAACTTTAATTCTTTTTTTTTAGTTTGTATAAATTATTAAAATATTAAATTATATGTGTGTGGTGTATATTTAATGTATGGGGGTTTATATTATTTTAATGTATAGTGTGAATATATATATATATATACCTATATAATTATTATTTAACAAAAAAAAATAAAGTTAACAAAAATTACATTTTTGCCATTCTTCCCTTCCCCTTCTTCCCGATCGATTTCCGTCACCCTCACCACTGCTACTTCCATTCTTAGGCCGTCAGTGTGCCGCCAGCAGCTCCGCCCTTCCCAGCCAGCAGCTCCGCCACCTTTTCTTCTCTTCTCCGGCGCCGTTTGCCTCTGTTATCGCTGGAAAGCCAAAAATTGCATTTTCTTCCTCCCTCGAGATTCCGGCCACCAAATTCCTTGCTTCCAGTGTCGTTGGACTCCCCTGAAGCCATAGAAGATGATTCCAAGCTTTGTTTGAGCTTAAAACTTGATTTGGTATGGTTTTTCTCAATTTTTCAATTCGGCCATTATAGCTTCTTAATTTTTTTTTGAGCTTCAATTGATCGATTCATGAAAAATACCTTAACAAATGTTGATCCTAGTAGCTTAACATTCATGTTTGAATTTTTGTAGAATTTTTGGAGATTATTTTGATTTTTGGGTATTTTTGAATATTTTATTATTATTTTCTAATTTTCGAAAATTAATTAATTAAATTATGAAATTGTGTTTTATGATAAATATAGGTGTTGAAATGAATTATAGAAATTTATTTGGAATTTTTATGAATTTCTATGTATTTATTTTGAATTTGTTTAGGTTTATGTAATTTTGGAAAATTAGGTTAATTATGTTTTTAATTGAAATTAATTAGATAATTGAGTTTAATTATTGATATTATTGATAAATATGTTGAGAAAATTAATTTTGTGCAATTATATAATTTTTGGTAAATTTTTGGAGTAATTTTAGTATATTTATATATATAGGGGCATTTTGGTAATTTTACCCTAAATTGACTAAAAATGTAATTAAATTGGTTTTGATAGTTATTTAAGGTATAAAAATGATTTCTGCAAATTATTTAGTATTTTTAATTAATTAAAACTATTTTTCGTGAATTATTTTCAAATTATATATATAATATACAATTTTTCTAAATAAATGAGTTTTTATCGGTTTTTACTATGTTTTAGGGTTAATTATGTAATTTTTACTTATAAAATGTATTTCTATGATATAAGGGTATTTTTGGTATTTCTATATTGTTTTGTGAATTGTGAACCCCGGTCGGTAAACTGTAGTTTAGAGTCCGACCGAAAGGTTGTGGATGTGTTTCTGTATCTATTTTTCAAAGTGCATTTCTTTGCATGGCCGGCTCTACTCTTTGAGTAGAGGGATGTCCGTTTTACAGGGGAGGTTCTATCGAATTTTTGATAGAATTCTCGTAAAACGTGATGTCCAGTCGAACCCTAATTCTGTTTCGGTGTCCAATATTCTAGATCAAGTTTTTAGGATTTTCTGTTAGATTTATTCTGATGTCTGTTATTATTGTTTGTTTAGTTGCACCGAGACCGAGACCTAGTGGACAAGGCCCGTCGGACCCATCTCGAGGAGCGCATTAAGTGTGAGTTACTATTCTATATATATATGCTTTAGGATGCATGATTTTAGAAATATATGTTTTATTTTGATTAAATATGCATAATGATTTAATTAATACTTAAGTTGATTTTTAGTTTACTTTTGGTTTATTTTTGGTATATTTTAAATTATATGCATGTTTTATTAATGAATTATGTTTAAAATGTTTTTGAATATATTTCTAGTTTATTTTGTAATTTTATTGGATTTATTTGACGTATATATAGTCGAAATATACCTGGTTTACTTTTGGTATATTTCTAGTATATATACGATTTATGTTGCTATTTTATTTAAGTTCATGCATCATTTAATTGTGAATGTATGTTTTATATATTAATGAATGATATCAATAAAATGTGCTACCTAGTGGGCAGCACTAGGACTGAGTACGTACCGGTACGCTTATAGCATTTAGGCTATATTACTAACCAATTTGAGGATATTAATTGGATTTGATTTGTCTGATGTATGATATGATGTGGGAGTGTGATTGCTGGAGCTCGGTTGACCAAGTGTCTCGGGGCCAATCACACTGACAGTCAGACTGTTGGAGATCGGTTGACTTAGTGTCTCGGGGCCAGTCTACTGTCCAAATGGAACAAGTGAATATATTGAAATAAGTGAGCCTGTCTGGCTAGAGTGTTGTCTAACACTGTTTGAGGTTGCGATATTCTAGGGTTCTATTTGATCCTTCATAAACAGTGATTTTCAACAAATATATATAAAATGATTTTATTGCATCTGTTATTTGGAATTTTTATGAATTTCTATGTATTTATTTTGAATTTGTTTAGGTTTATGTAATTTTGGAAAATTAGGTTAATTATGTTTTTAATTGAAATTAATTAGATAATTGAGTTTAATTATTGATATTATTGATAAATATGTTGAGAAAATTAATTTTGTGCAATTATATAATTTTTGGTAAATTTTTGGAGTAATTTTAGTATATTTATATATATAGGGGCATTTTGGTAATTTTACCCTAAATTGACTAAAAATGTAATTAAATTGGTTTTGATAGTTATTTAAGGTATAAAAATGATTTCTGCAAATTATTTAGTATTTTTAATTAATTAAAACTATTTTTCGTGAATTATTTTCAAATTATATATATAATATACAATTTTTCTAAATAAATGAGTTTTTATCGGTTTTTACTATGTTTTAGGGTTAATTATGTAATTTTTACTTATAAAATGTATTTCTATGATATAAGGGTATTTTTGGTATTTCTATATTGTTTTGTGAATTGTGAACCCCGGTCGGTAAACTGTAGTTTAGAGTCCGACCGAAAGGTTGTGGATGTGTTTCTGTATCTATTTTTCAAAGTGCATTTCTTTGCATGGCCGGCTCTACTCTTTGAGTAGAGGGATGTCCGTTTTACAGGGGAGGTTCTATCGAATTTTTGATAGAATTCTCGTAAAACGTGATGTCCAGTCGAACCCTAATTCTGTTTCGGTGTCCAATATTCTAGATCAAGTTTTTAGGATTTTCTGTTAGATTTATTCTGATGTCTGTTATTATTGTTTGTTTAGTTGCACCGAGACCGAGACCTAGTGGACAAGGCCCGTCGGACCCATCTCGAGGAGCGCATTAAGTGTGAGTTACTATTCTATATATATATGCTTTAGGATGCATGATTTTAGAAATATATGTTTTATTTTGATTAAATATGCATAATGATTTAATTAATACTTAAGTTGATTTTTAGTTTACTTTTGGTTTATTTTTGGTATATTTTAAATTATATGCATGTTTTATTAATGAATTATGTTTAAAATGTTTTTGAATATATTTCTAGTTTATTTTGTAATTTTATTGGATTTATTTGACGTATATATAGTCGAAATATACCTGGTTTACTTTTGGTATATTTCTAGTATATATACGATTTATGTTGCTATTTTATTTAAGTTCATGCATCATTTAATTGTGAATGTATGTTTTATATATTAATGAATGATATCAATAAAATGTGCTACCTAGTGGGCAGCACTAGGACTGAGTACGTACCGGTACGCTTATAGCATTTAGGCTATATTACTAACCAATTTGAGGATATTAATTGGATTTGATTTGTCTGATGTATGATATGATGTGGGAGTGTGATTGCTGGAGCTCGGTTGACCAAGTGTCTCGGGGCCAATCACACTGACAGTCAGACTGTTGGAGATCGGTTGACTTAGTGTCTCGGGGCCAGTCTACTGTCCAAATGGAACAAGTGAATATATTGAAATAAGTGAGCCTGTCTGGCTAGAGTGTTGTCTAACACTGTTTGAGGTTGCGATATTCTAGGGTTTTATTTGATCCTTCATAAACAGTGATTTTCAACAAATATATATAAAATGATTTTATTGCATCTGTGTGTATTTGCTTGTATATATATACATATTATATATATACTTTTGACTGTCTGCATTGGCATTTAGTATGCATGTATATATATTATAGTAATTCACTCAATGAGGTCTGACTCTCCTCCGTTGACTATTTTTCAGGAGAGTCATCTTCATCATACCTCAATAGCAGGCCTGTACGTCGGATTTCTTCCGCCCCGGCTTCTCTATGTAAACTGTTAACTTGAGTTTTATTTTTATAATCTAGACACTGCAGTAGTTGTAAATAAGTTTATGGGTTTTATGTATTATATTTGTGTGAAATATGTACTTTAAATATTTGAACTGGATTTGTATTAAAAGTTTATTTATATATATGAGACGAGGATTTGATTTAAATCTCGTGGTGGATTATTATTTTTATATTTATGATTTTATTCCACTGCACAGTATTTTACTTAATTGTGTTATTATTATTATTGCATGTTTTATTTTATTTTAGGCTTGCTATGGGTTCTGGATTCGAAAGAATTCTCGTTCCTTAGCGCCGGCCATGGCCCCTGTTTTGGGTCGTGACAAACTCTTTTTTGTTAAATTTTATAAAAATATCTAAAAACAATAATTATCTTACTTTTACTTCAGACAAGATACTTTCAAACAAATTATATAATTAAAATAACAACCATACTTTCAATTAAATTAAAATTATGTATTAATTAATTTCATGTTTATTAGACATAAAATATAAGTTAACCTAACTAGACTATGAAAATACACTTTCAATCAAATTAGAATTACATATTAATTTATTTTAATTTAATTTTGTTACAAATAAAATATAATACATACTTTCAGTCATATTACAATTATATTTTAATTAACTTAATTTTTATTAAATATAAAATAGAAGTTAACCTAATTAGAATAAAAAATATACTTTCAATTAAATTAGAATTTTTGTTAGAGATAAGATAGAAGTTAACCTAATTAAAATAGGAAACATACTTTCAATTAAATTAGAATTATATTTTGTTAATTTAATTTTTATTAGAGATGAATAGAAGTTAACCTAATTAAAATAGAAATAGACATTCAATCACATTACAATTATATTTTAATTAATTTAATTTAGTAAATGACTAAATTATTCAATTTTTATATAATAATAAATGAAGACTGTTTCATAATTTTATCTGTTTCCTCATTCGTACATTTATATATATTATAAATATATACTACACACTTGCATGCCCTTATACATGGCCATATATATAATGTTAATAAAAGAATTATCTTTTAGTGCACTTGGATATCATTACTAGTGACATCTATCATTGTGCATTATCAATAATGATAATGTTTTATGTCACTAATTACAACAGAAACACAGTATCATCGCGAGTCTCGAAATCCCAAAATTTCCCCTTTAAAGTAGATTGCCCCTATTTTGGGTAAAAAAGAAAATATAAATTTTTTATAAGGGCTAATCTAATAATTTTTTACAAACTAAATTGATAATTTATCGCTGATTGGAACACCCAGTAATCCCGTAACGACCTGCTACATATATTATTATCCAATAAATAAACCAAAGCCAAAGTTCCCATTTGTCTCTGTGCTCTCCACCACCAAAAACACATTACTACAAAACAAAACATTCATCCTTTGAACAAGAAATTGGCACTACTGATAACATTGTTGATGTTCTTGACAACAGCAAGGGATGCAGGGACCGTTAGAGGAAAAAAGACAGTAAACATCACAAACAATTTAGGTCCGTACATGGGCTTAACATTGCACTGCAAGTCAAAGAATAATGATCTTGGAGAACGGCACGAGGCCTATAGAAGTTACTATCCGTTTAGGTTTCGTCCATCTTATTGGGGAACAACTCAGTTCTTTTGCTTCTTTAAGTGGGAAGAAAACAATGGAACTACTGAAGCTAAGTGGTTTGATATTTACATAGATGAGAGAGACAAGGATCGTTGCACTGCTTGCAATTGGAGGATACAATCAGATGGTCCTTGTCTCCTTGATGATGCAACTGACAATTATGATATTTGTTTCCCCTGGAACCCATAGCTAGTCCCCTTTAATTAACTCTTGTTTTTCCACACATTTACTAAAATAAAAGTGATATCTTGTTTTTAGGGATTACTTGCTCTCTTTTCACATCTTTCATTTTATTTTCCAGACTTAATATATTAAATTCTTATTACATACTTTTCTCCCTTTAAAATAGATAAAATGAATCTCTCAACAGGAACCTTGTAGTTGGTAGCAATGTTGGTTTTGTTCATGATAGGTACTAGAGTTTCATGGTCGTTCGAGAAGAAGAAGATCGTTAGTATGTTCCAGGGACGTGTCTGACCGTCCACTGTGTATCAAAAGATGATGATTTGGATACCCAGGTGTTGCTTCACAGTGAGTGAGACCTATGCCTTTAGTTTTAAGCCCAATGTCACATCCGAGCAGGAAAAAAAAATGGATGAATTATTGATTAGGAAGGCTTGAGAAAGTTGGGGGATTGAAAATAAATCAATGCATGGCTGGGGCACGTTGCTGTACTTCTTCTCCCCATCACGCAAAAATGCTGAAAATAAGGTGGCAGCAAGCTGGTAAATTGGAGGGTGAGGTGTTGATTGAAGAAGAGAAGATTGAGAGATGTGGGTATAAAGTCAACCTAATTAAGCAAGGTTGGAAACTTCAAGTTGTTGGTTGGGCTCTTTCCTTTGCTGGAACCTCTGTTACCAAGTGTTAGAATGCTGTTTTCGAAGAATATTAGATACATATTAGAAAAGCTTCCTTTGTTTATCGGGTTGAACTTTAGCCTTCGTGAACTTGGAAATTCCATTGTTTCTGATGTTATTTGGTCTGATCACATGTTGATATATATATATATATATATATATATATAGATAGATGTATGTTTTATACAATTCATGGAAATAGGAATTCCTCTCCTAATAATATATCAACTTTTTAACTTATCACTAATTAATAAAATAAAATAATTTAACTTTTTTAAAATCTTTTATATAGTTAAAAAAAAAATAACCCTTATACATTAAACAAATAAAATTATAAACACATAATAACATTATATAAGAAAATGGTATATGTCACGGCACATGATGCTACATTACGTCACGGGCCGTGATATATTACATTTATACCCTTAATTTTTTTATTTAATTATTAAAAAAATTATAAGTTGTGTATATTTAAATTATTATACGATAGGTTCACCTATGTGTAACTTAAGTTTTAGATTAAAAAAATTAAAATTAAATTTTTTTAAAAAAATAAAATTAAAAAAAAAAGGATAAACAGGTAATGTATTTAAGTTATTTTGTCTTTTTATCTATATGAGAGATTTTTAAAAAATTAAATTATTTTATTTTATTAATTAATGATAGCTTAAAAAGTTGATACATTATTAGAAATGAAGAATTCCTACTCCCATAGATTGTATAAAAAAGATTTTTCATATATATATATATATATATATATATATATATATATATATATATATATATATTTTGTGAATAGCTTGTGATTTATGTTACAATTAGTTAGTTATTAGTGTCGGACAAAAGAAGAATATGTAACTTAGTATTTAGGGTAGGACACTATACAAGTGAATCCATCAACCTTTTGATATAAAATCCAAAAAAAATCTTTAATTAGACACAATAAAATCAGTTTAAACTAATCGATATAAGCCTCATTCACATTAACAGTCCAATTAGAATGACTTTTTTATTTTATTTTTTTATAAAAACTACATCAATACCAATATCCGAATATTGTCAGGAGATATTTGTTGGATCAAATTTCCTAGACATGTAAAACCATTAACCAATGGAAGTCCTTGTAGTCAACTATAAGCCATTTTGAATGGCCATTTTTCACTGCTTCTCTAACAATTTTACGAATAGTTCCATGCTCCAACTATACCAAAGTACGTAATACTTTTTTTTTAACCACATGATTTCATTAAAAGCCAGAGGCAAAGATTACAAGACAAGGTCCTAACTGGAGGACAGTCGCCTAATTTACTCCTACAACAAACATCTGATATGTAGGAGTAAAAATATTGATTAATCCAAATTTATCCCGTACTAAGAAGAGTCTAACTGGATAAGCAAAAAGAGTAAATCCAAAACATGAGATAACATTAAGGCTTTACTGCTTCGATGATATCTATTTGGAACTGATAGCAGGGAATGAAGGCTAAACTACTGTTTCAGGCAATATCACTTCATTTAGTTTCTTCACAAAATAGTTGAAAATAATTTTACATTTTTTTTTCTTTGATTAATAAGGAGGTTGAAAGTCTTAAATATTGATGGACTTTAGTCATTTTTCTTTTCTTTTTTTTTTTATCATAAATCAAGTGGTTAAATCCTAACATCATAAGAGAAGAAGATAAGGGGTGGGGAGTTTGATCTCTGATCTCTTCAACTCGATATTTATATCTTTTGTCACTTGATTACTCGTGAGGGACTGATGAGTAAAATTTTAAATATTGATGTACTGTATTCATCTTCATAAATAAGGTGAATAAATTTTACAAATCAACCACTTGAGGAGCATTAAAGCACTTCGCTAACCAATTAAAATGGCTTTTAGCTTACTTTCCAAGTAATGTTCTCCTTATCTGGACTAGTTTGTTGATTTGAATTCTGTGGACTGATGAGCAAAACCAGCTTTCCCTTCTTTTCATAAATGAAAAGCAAATCCAGATTTTTCTGATGAATATTGGGATGAGATTCGGTCTTTAAATTCATATCCAATAACAACAATGGCCTTCTTGATAAGTTTACAATATCATTTTACTTTGGTAATAAATTTTTCACTAATTATGCAGTCTAAAATAAAAATTTTATCACCAATGACATGAGAAGAGGAAGGATAAAACCATTAAAACCCGGATATTATTTCAATATGATAGGACTTCAAATATAAAAAGTTTTAATGCTATTAAATTAAAATATATAATTAAGGTCCGATTGTTCAAGTAATAAAAATTTTGAATTTTTTTGAAATAAGGATCAATTTGCCTTTTAAATTTTTCATCCAAGGTCAAATAAGCCACTTTTAACCTTTTAAGATCAATATAGCTACTCAACCTTTCAATAAACGTTAAATTGTCCCTAAATAATATAATTAGCTCCTTATTTTTTGACCAATAGATAAAAAGGCCCTTAACAAATTACAAATATCTCCATTATAAATAGTTGACAAATAAGTTCTTTTTTTAGTAAAAATATTTTTATTAAAAAATTTAATTTTATAAATATTTATAATTCATTTATAAATTTAAAAATTTAAAAATCTAATAATATTTAACATAAATATAAATTTAGTAGTCACCAATAATTTTCAATAGTGTTGAAATATAAAAACTTTTTTCATTTATAAATTAATTTTATTTTTTAAAATTATATTTCACATTCAAATTTATTTATTATTTAAACAATACAAAAGTACGATTTAATATGTACATTGATACAATATATTAATAGCTTAATTTTAAATTAATAAAAATAATGATAAATTAAAATTTAATAATAATAAATTTATTTCTAGATGTTATTAATTTTATAATTTACAATTTTTAAAAAAATTGTTATATTTTTATTACTTCAATATTAAAATATATTATTAATAGTAAAAATTCATTATTTTATAATATTTCATTAATTTTAATATTAAAGCTAATAATATATTATATTTTTAATATAAAGTAATAAATCAATTTATATATGAATAAAATTTTTATACTTCAACATTACTAAAAACTATTGGTGAATACTAAATTTATATTTATATAATATATTATTAGTTTTTTAAATTCTACATATTATAAAATTAAATATAATTATAAAATTAAATTTTAAAAAAATTATATTACTAAAATAAGAACTTATTTGTCAGCTAATTAAAATATTATGGATGTATGTCTTTTGTCTATCTATCAAAAAATAAGAGATAATTGTATTAGTTAGAGGCAGTTTGGCCTTTATTAGAAAGTTCAACTGCTAAATTGATGCTAAAATTTTCAAAATGACTTATTTGACGCTGGATGAATAATATAGGAAGCAAATTGACCCTTACTACAATTTTTTAAAATAAAATTTTAAATTTAAATTTTATTTATGAAAAAAATAAGTGTTGTGTGATTTCTGCTTTCGTTATGAGATTCATCCATGTATATTAATTCATGTTAGTCATAACTCTTATAAATATGAGATACTTTGAATATTTATCAAAAAGAATAAAATATATAAATTTTCTAATACGAATTAAAATTTCAAGACACAAAAGTGAGAACTATTGATCATAGAGAATTTTTTTTTTTATTTGAGTACCCGGTATTTGGTATTCTGTAAAATTCAACTAATTCGGATTTGATCCGGGAAGGACTCTAAAGGGCACAAAAGTTTACCTCAAGAGTTTTAAAGTAGTTGTGTAACCAGAATTCGAACCCGAAATATCTAGTTAAGCTGAAAAAGTTTCAAGCTAATTCATACACACCTTTTTGGGTTTGAGAATTTTTATTTTACTAAAAGCAAAAACAAAGATAAAACCATGTTTAGACAATCCTGCCAACTCTGGCATAGAACAGAGTTGTCTCAGGGTCAGACATACCCTGCTGATAGGCAGGCTGAACAGGCTGAACAACTGGAGGTACAAGAATATCTTCAAACTCAGGCTCTACATGCTTCTCATCCTGTATCTCTCTCTGCCTACGGTGATCCACCGCTCCTCGAGGTCTACCTCTGCCACGACCTCTGTGCCTAACTGGCAGCTCAGGAGGTAAAATCTCATCCTGAAAAGACTCATCATCCTCGGTCTCAACGACCGGTGGAGCAACATGCGATCGCCTCCTCATTCTGAAAAGACAAACAGAACGATTCAGAAAAAATAGACAACAGAAGAATAACACCAAAAACTAAAGTAAGGAATATTTATCAAGACGTACTCGAACCTAATTCACTGCAGTAATTCAACAAAAAACACAACATTGAAAACTAGGGCCACAACTCACACAACTAAGCCCTGACACAGAACTCTGCTCTGATACCAACTTTATCATGACCCAAAACAGGGGTCATGACCGGCGCTAGGGAATGGGAATTATTTCGAATCCGGAACCCGTAGCAAGCCTTAAAATAAAATAAAACATGCAATAATAATATCATAATTAAAAATATTCTTTTGCAGCGAAAATAAAATCATAATTAAGCCAAAGTAAATATCCACCAATGGATTTAAATAAACAACTCACCCATATATATAAATAATCTTTTAATACATATTCCAGTTCAAATCTTTAAAATACATAACTCACACAAATATAATACAAAATCCCTTTACAATTTTACAACTACTGCAGTGTCTAGATCATAAAATAAAACTCAGACAAGCAATTTACATAATGAAGCCGGGTCGGAAGAAATCCGACGTACGGGTCTACTACTGGGGTCTGAAGACCATGACTCTCATGAAAAATAGTCAACGGAGGGGAGTCAGACCTCACTGAGTGAATTGCTATAATATATATACATGCATACTAAATGACAATGCACACAATCAATAGTATATATATAATAAATATATATACAGGTAAATACACACAGATGCAGTAAAATCATTTGATATATTTTTCTGAAAATCACTATTTATGAAGGATCAAATAAAACTCTAGAAAATCGCAACCTCAAAACAGTGTTAAACAATACTCTAGTCATACAGGCTCACTTATTCTAAATAAGTTCACTTGTTCCATTTAGACAGTAGACTGGCCCCAAGACACTAAGTCAACCGAGCTCCAACAGTCTGATTGTCATTGTGATTGGCCCCGAGACACTTGGTCAACCAAGCTCCAGCAATCACACTCCCAAATCATATCACACATCAAATCAAATTCAATCATTCCAATCATAATCCACAAATAGGTTAGTAATATAGCCTAAATGTTATCGGCATACCAGTATGTACTCGGTCCTAGTGCTGCCCACTAGGTAACACGTTCTATCGATATCCTTCATTAATATATATAAAACATATATTCATAAAAATAAATGATGCATGAATTTGAAATAAATAGCAACATAAACCATATATATACTAGAAATATACCAAAAGTAAACCAAGTATATTTCGAGTATATATACTTCAAATAAATTTAATTTAATTACAAAATAAACCTAAAAATATTTTAAGAATAATTTATTAATAAAACATGCATATAGTTTGAAAATATACCAAAATATACCAAGAATATACCAAAAGTAAACCTAAGTAATATTTTAATCATTTATGCATATTTATCAAAATAAATCATACATTTCTAAAATATGCACCCTAAAACATATATATATATATATATATATATATATATATATATATATATATATATATAAAATAACAACTCACTGTTTATTGCGCTCCTCGAGATGGGTCCGACGGGCCTGATCCACTAGGCCTCGGTCTTGGCGCAACTAAACAAACAAACGACAACAGAAATCAGAATAAATCTAACGAAAGTTCTAAAGACTCGATCTAGAATACTAGACACAGAATTAAAATCAAAATTCGACCGGACATCACGTTTTATGAGAATTCTACCAAAAATCTAGCAGAACCTCCCCCGTAAAATGGACATCTCTCTACTCAAAGAGTAGAGCCAGTCCTGCAAAGAAATACACTTCGAAAATAGACATAGAATTCACAACTAAAATCCCTCGATCGGAGTCCAAACTATAATTCACCGAACGAAGTTCACAATTCACAAAATATTTACAAAATACCAAAAATACCCTTATATAATAAAAATACATTTTATCAATCCAAATTACTTAATTAACCCTAAAACTTATTAAAAACCGATAAAAACTCATTATTTAGAAAAAATCGTATAATATATATATATATATAATTTGAAAATAATTTACGAAAAATAGTTTTAATTAGTTAAAAATACTAAATAATTTGTAGAAATCATTTTTATACCTTAAATAACTATTAAAACCAATTTAATTACATTTTTAGCCAATTTAATGTCAATTTACCAAAATACCCCTATATATATAAATTTACTAAAATTAATCAAAAATTCACCAAAAATAATATAATTACTTAAAATTAATTTTATCAACATATATTTCAATAATATCAATAAATATACTCAATTTACCAATTAATTTCAATTAAACACATAATTAACCCTATTTTTCAAAATTACATAAACTTAATAAATTCCAAATAAATATATAAAAATTCAAAAAATTATAAATAAATTTATAAAATTCATTTTAACACCTATAATTACCATAAAACACAAATTCATAATTTAATTAATTAATTTTCAAAAATTAGAAAATATTAATAAAATAATCAAAAATACCTAAAAATCAAAATAATTTCCAAAAATTCCATAAAAATTACAGCATGTAGATTAAGCTACAAGAATCAAAGTTTGTGAAGGGATTTTTCATGAATCAATCAAATTGAAGCTAAAAAAATTCAAAAACCCTAATAGGCTGAAATGAAGAAATTGAAACCTAAGAAAATCTAGACCATTTTAAGTGAAACAAAGCTTGGAATCACACTCACTGGAGCTCAAGGAGAAGATAGAGACTGGTGGCGTCGAGTTTGGTGGCCGGAATCACGTCGATCGGAGCTTGATCGAATTTCGGCTTCTTTTTGTTTTTTCAGCCAAAACACGCCGGAATAGGGAGCTTCAGGCGTTGGGAATGGCTGGAGGTGGAGGAGGAAGGATGAGAGGTACACCAACGGCAAGAAAATCAGCTTGGAACAGCCAGAAATGGAAGAATGGCGATCGGTAAAAAGGAAGATGACCGAGTGGCAATTTCATAAATAATGCAAACTTTTTGATTTTGATAATAAATTATATATATATGTATATATATATATCCACACTATATAATATTATATTATATAATCTCACACATATTAAATATACACCACACATATATTTTGATATATTTTAATAATTTATACACTTATAATTAATTAATTAATATTAAAACTAAATAATAAAAATTAAGGTAATTAATTAGACCCTAATTTATTTTAAATAAATACACATATATACATTTTATTTAGCACTTAAAAATTATATATGAGTTCATGTAAGTTCGTAAAACTAGCTAAAAAAATTAGTATTAAATTATTTATGTGTCAATTTCCTCGAAAATAATATTTTCGGAAAAATTTTACGTAAAATACTTAAAATAATTAAAATTAATTAAAATTAACTTTAATAAGTATCAAACTCATAAAAATATCATATATATATATATTATTAACACTGCATATCCCGATATCCCGATGCAGTTTAAAAATATCTAAAACTCAGGATATTACATTTAGCCAAGCCAAATTTGAGCATACATAAATATATTTATTTCCACTTGTAATAGAGGTCTTCTTCTCCATCACTGTTGTAGCCATGAACTCCATTGTTGATAACTTTCCATGAACACCGAGTTGGGCACCTATCCAAATCCCTTTTTGCTTTATAGATGTCATAAACTCCTGATCCATGCTGCGACGTGAATCCACAGAAGTAAAGGGTAGTTTCTATAACGTTCACTCTAAACTTCCATTCATACGACTTGTCCACTGGCACCACATGGCTCCCCAGATCATCGTCTTTGGATTTGCAGTGCACTATGAGGTTTTTTCCATCCCCTAAGTTGTTGAAGATGCACACCACTGTGTGCATTGGCAGAATATATAACTTTTTTTCAACAGATTCCTCTTCTGACCTCGCTGCGATTATTAGTGACTGATCCAATGAAACAGTGATGAACATGAGCACGACCAACAACAAGGCAGCAGATTTCATATTTGTTAATTATTTGTGATTTATATAAAATAAATTATATTGTTGTGAGTTTTTGCCAGGATGAAGTGGTGCTTTCATTTATGGTGCTTTTCTTTTTAAGTGACCCAAGTTTGTATTACATACACCATCCTTTTTTATTAAAATAAATAAAAATTAATTTTATTAAAGAGATTAAAATTTGAAATATATATATATATATAAAAGAAATTTATATCAGATTCCTAAACTTCTATTTTGAACCTATTACAATTGATAAATTAAAGATTAAATAAATGAGAAATAAAAGGTAAAAGATGCAATAAGTTAAATTGATAATAACAGTTGATGGGTGCTAGCAAATAAATTGATAAAATTTAGGGGGTGAAATTATATGTTTAGCCAAAAGCTAATATTTTTTAGAAAAAAAAAAAAAGGTAGTAGAATTGAAAGTTTAATTAAATATTCCCTAGTCTGACAATTAATAAAATTAAGTTGTGTTCTAAATTTTAATTTATCAACCAGAAGAAGTGGATACTTCAAATTATTTCTTAGTATTATATTTGTATTATAATTTTATTTATTTATTATTACTAAATCTAAAAAAATTAACAAATAATTTTTAATTTAATGGTACTAATCATTTTTAAAAATTTCAAATTTTCAAATTTAAAACTGAAATCAACGAATCAAAATAATTCCAACTCTTAGAACAATTTTATAATTCACAAATGGAGCCTCAACTTTTACCAAATCATTGACCAATTTGGGATAGGAAGAGCTACTGCCCTTTCCCAAATTCTATATGCCTATAAGAAGTTAATAAATTTTTTATTGATAGGTAAGAGTATCCAAAGAATTGTTTTTTAATAGGTGAGAGTATCCAAAACTAAACAGTAAAACGACACCGCATCAACCTTATTTCAGAATGTTCACATTTGACTATTTTATTTTTGGATGATTTGAAGTGCATATAATCAACCAATAGATAATATTACATAATAAAATTTAAAGGAAAATCTATGGGCTGCCACTGAAATCAGTACCAAATCTTTAAAGGGTCACTCAGGATACTCTCTTCAAATCCATTTTGATACTCAACATTCATGCATATCTCACATGCAAAACAAAGTCAAATTCCATAAATGAGCACATAAGTAATTTCAAGCTAACAACCTCAACCCTGAAAAAATAAAAATAAACCATGAATTATCATATCCTCACAAGAAATCTCTTGCTGCAACTACTACTACTCTTATCAGTTGTGTACAAGAATGAAGCAAGGTCTGATGTAAATGGGCCTAAGCTAAAGTACACTACTGTAATTATCGCCAATGATCTAGATCAGGGATGGGATGTCAGTCTTCATTGCAAATCCAAAGATGATGACTTGGGTGAGCATACCGTACCAAAACACAAAGACTACAAGTTTGGATTTCAGCCTAATCTTTGGGGTATTACTCAATTTTATTGCAGCTTTGCGTGGCAGAATACAGGATTACATTGGTTTGATATTTATATTCAGAATAGAGATTATAGTAAATGTTATACTTGTAAGTGGGTTGTGAGACAATCAGGTCCATGCATGTTTGACCAGAAAACTAATGCTTATACTCTTTGCTATAAGTGGAATCAGTAGTTCTCTTTTATATGACCAATAAAAAGCGTACACTTTGAATAAAATCATTTTTCTTTTCTTTTTTTATTGAATATTCTATTTACGTGTTGAAAATGAGACAGCAATGAGAGAATAACCTCTGATATATTGTATTACGTTTGATGAGTAAATATATACACTGCATATAGAGTTTGCATAACTAAAGTATAACAAACTGATAGAGTTCTAGTAGAGTACAAGTGCTTAATAATTATCCTATCACCCTGCCTCAAGTTATATGAGGGTAGAGCATACAGACAACTTGGTTCGTATGTTGCAAAATTGGCGCTTTGCTAGTGACTTCGTATGAATGTCGGCTATTTGATCTTTTGAGCTCAAATAACAAACCTGGATTTCGTTGTTTGTAACTTTATCACGAATGACGGATTCGATCGTGAATTAAATATGGGAGTCGAAAAGAGGTATGTAGCATAAAGGTTATCACACCACAAGGCCAGTGTAGTAAATGGCATTTTAAGTTCCTTCATGAGGGAGCATAACCAATGCAGCTCGTTGGTAGTGTGAGCTAAGGCCCTATATTCAATCCGTCAATGATATAGCAACCATGCACTATTTCCTTGTGCCCCGAGTGATGAGATTTCGGCCGACATAAATAGAGAATCCAGTAGTTGATTTCGGTCATCCAAGTCACCTCCCCAGGTTGCATCACTGTATGCGGAGACATTAAAATGGGATGAGGGACGCAGTAGAAGGCCATGATGAAGAGTTCCTCGTAGATAATGCAAAATGCATTGACTACGATCCAGTGATTATTTGTAGGGGCTTGCATGTATTGAGAGACTTTGTTCACAACCGAATAAGATAAGTCAGGGTGTGTGACACAAATGTACTGAAGGCCACTAACTATACTTCTATAAAAATAGGGATCGGAATAAGCAATCCCTTTGGCAACAAAATTGTGATTCCGTGAAGAAAGAGCACTCACAGGATTAGCATCCGCCATATTTGCCTTGGCCAATAAGTCTTTGATGTACTTAGTATGGTGAAGCAACAAACCGGTTGTGCATTTGGTAACTTTAAGACCCAAAAAATAACGAAGAGTTCCAAAATCCTTGATTGCAAAGTGAGACTCTAGTAAGTCAATGATGGTGTGAAAGAAATTTGAGTCACTCCCCATGAGAATGATATTATCAACGTAGATAAGACAATAGAGTTGAATATTCCCATGATGATAATAGTAGAGAGAGCTATTTGTTTTGGAACTTTGAAATCCCAAGGAGAGAAGACTTTGAGTGAGGCATTTAAACCATTGACGAGCACTATTTAAGTCCATAAATTAGCTTTTTGAGCTTGCACACATGATTTGGAAATTGGGGATAAACGTAACCTTGTGGTTGTTGCATAAAGACAGCTTCATCTAATTCACCATGTGGAAATGCATTAGAGACGTCCAGTTGTCGAATTTCCCACTAAAAAGATAATGCCATTGTTCAAATGAGATGAATAGAGGCTTGTTTAACCATAGGACTGAAAGTTTCTATGAAATCAACTCATGGTCTTTGATGGTAACCCTTGGCAACCAATCGCGCCTTGTATTTTTCAATCATGCCTTTAGGTTTTCATTTAATATGAAAAACCCATTTTGATCCAATTAGATTTTACTATGAGGAAGGTGGTACCAGCTCCCAAGTATCATTTGTTAACATAGCATCATACTCTTCTTGCATGGCTTAGAAATAATGGGCACATTGGATAGCTTTGTTGTAACACGATGGTTTAGTGTCAGTGTATAAGGTAAAGATAAAGGTTTTGGTTTAAAGGATCCGGTTTAGGATCGAGTGATCATTGTATGTGTTCGTTAAGGTTAAGTGGAAGATGGTTGTCATTAGGTTTTGTATCAACTTAAGTCAACCACCAGAGGTAGACTAGGTAGCGACATTGTTGAGGGTTGCGTATGGGACATATATGGTTTGTGGGTTATGGTTGGAGAGGATGAGGGTTATTATGGGTTTAATGAGGATAAAGACGATGGTGGATGATTTTGTGTTAAGTGAGGAGTTTGATGTGAAGTTGAGGTTATTATTGTTAAAAGTGTTCAAGGTAGTAGTAGAGTTTGTTTGGAACAGAGGTAGTAGAAAGATAAGAGATAGGGTGGGATCCTGATCATTTGGCACTCTTGAATCAAATTGAAATGGGAACTCCTAGTCATAAAATAAAACATGACATAAGATAAAAAATTTAGAAGAAGATAAATCAAGACATATTTAGCCTTTGTGTATTTTACTATAGCCTATGAACACACATTTTTTAGACCTAAGGGAGAGTTTATTTTCACTATATGGTCTAAGTCAGGGATAACATAAACACCTAAAGGTATGTATTATCATGTATTCATGATTTTTTTAAACAAGGTGGTGTATGGATTATTATTTTTCAAAAGTGGTGTGGGAAGGAAATTTATAATGTAGACAACAATATCAAAAGCTTAGGACTAATATTTTGTTGGTTCATGAGAGTAATGCATTAAGGATAAAGTCGTTTTAATAATGTGCCTGTGTTTTCTTTCAGCACACCCATTTTGTTCAGGTGTTTTGGGATAAGAACTACATTGAGTAATTCCATTTTCTAATAGATATGGGGTGAGAGCTTAAAACTCACCTCCCCAATCAGCTTGAAAATATTTAATGGAGCACTCAAAAAATTTATCCACAAGATGCCGAAATTTGATAAAGACATTAAGAACATCAGACTTAAATTTCAAAAAATAAATCCAAGTGTATTTGCTGTAATGATCATAAAATAATACATAATATCGACTACCATCTATAGCTAGAATCAAGGAAGGTCCCCCATAAATCATAACAAATTAATTTCAGTGGCTTCTTAGCATTAAATTTAATAATGAAAATGGTAGACGATAACTCTTGCTAATATTACAAGCATGACAAGGAAGATCACTTTTATTAGAACTATAAGGTAGATTGAACTGATGAAGAACTCTATGAATAGTAACAAGATTGGCATGACCAAGAATGTTATGCCACTGAGCAAAACTCTAAGGCAAAAATGCGGTAGTAGATGTTGGTCATGTTAACGATCTGGAATTTAAAATAATAGAGTACAATTCACCATCATTCGGGCCTAAATAAAGGGTCTTCCTTATGAGGATATCCTTTACAAGAAAATGGTCAAGAAAAAATTCAATTAAAACTTGGTTAGCATTAGTAAACAAATGAACAGATAATAAGTTGCAACATGATTAGGTACACACAAAATAGGATTTAAAATGAAAGAACTATTAGATGTAAAACAAATTGTAGATCTTGTATGAGTAATAAGAAGAGATGTACCATTTCCAATTTTGACTGAATCATGACCAATGTAATTTAAATTCAATGATAAATTGTCAAGATAAGAGGTAAGACAGTGAGTGGCACCAAAATTAAGAATCCAGGGCTGGTATGGCGAGGATGAGGTTGAGGCAGCAAGGTTTGAGGTTGGTCTATTGTGAAACAATGGAGCAAAAGTTGTTTGTTGCATCCTTTTATTGCATAGAGTAGGACACTAATTTGCAAAGTGGCCAAAACCGCAACAGTTGTTGCATTAAAGATAATTTTCTATATTAGAAAATTGAGATGATGGAGCTAGTTGAGTATTTTTTGACCAAGAGTGACCTTTGTTACAAAAAAATGGCCTCCACAATTTCGATAAAACCAACCACCATAAGGTAAGGTAGTTACGACATGAGCTGAAGGTGCAATTGTTGTTTTGGAGTCGACTACAATTAAGGTTCAGCACGGGACAGAGAAAATTCTAAACCAAATCAAAATTTCAAACTGACAGACAATAAAACCATACCAAACCGAATAAATTTAATCCTGAACTGGATCATACTAAACTATATGGCTAATTTGGTATGGTATAAAAAACCAAACCGAAAACTATACCAAATCGAACATTGAATATAGTACCGAATATTAATTCAATAAATAATACATACATATTATAAATAGTAGTGAATTTAAGTAAATACTTTTAATTATATTATCAAGTAATGTATATATGTATAATAATATATGATAAAAATTAATACTTATGTTGTATTTAAAATATAATAAATAAATTATTAACAAATTTTTTTTATTAATTTTTTCATTATTAATATTATTATCATTGCTGCTACTACTGTAGCGACGGTAGCAATAACAATGATAATAATATTAATAATAAAAAAATTTGTTAATAATTTATTTATTATATTTTAAATACAAAAAAACTATTAATTTTTATCATATATTATTATACATATATACATTACTTGATAATATAATTAAAAGTATATACTTAAGTTCACTACTATTTATAATATGTATGTATTATTTATTGAATTAATATTCGATACTATATTCGGTTTTTTGTTTGGTACGGTTCTCGGTTTGATTTTTTGTAAGTATTTAGTACCGTACCAATTTAGCCATAAAGTCCAGTACAACAACAGCAGCAGCGCTACTGCTGCTGCTACTGCTACTATTATTATTATTGTTCAATTAACAAGTAAAAATGTGAAATTTCTATTACAATTTGAACTTAAAAGATAAAAATAAAAAATTCACATTGCATAGTTTTAAATCATTCAATTAACAAAAAAAAATGTGAAATATTCATTACAACATACTTTAAACTTAAAATATGAGAAATAAGAAAATTATTATTATTATCAACAACAAGTAAAAATATGGATAGCACATTATATTTCAATTTAAAATAAAAAATATGAAAATTAACATTGTATGATTTTAAATATTATAATTTTTAACTAAAATATGTTGTTATTATTATATTTGATAACTTATTAATAAATAATATTATTGATGGCCAACTAAAAATTTACATAATTGTTTCAACAAAAACAATGGATAATAAATATAATTTAAATTAATAATATAAATTTATTTATTACATAAATTCTCGACAATTCGTTTTGAACTATACCATACTGATCTATTCCGATATAATCGAATCCTTGTATCGAACCATTCCAAAAATAAGATGGTACTGGCATAGAGATTTTTAAATTAGGTATTGGTACTGGAGATTTAATTTTTAAAATTTTTAAAATATGGTATAATTCTGGCGATTTTAAATCCCCGAATTTACCTAACTCATGCTCACCCCTAGCTGCAAGGTTATCGTCTTCATAGAGAAGTAATCCATAGAGCTCATCATAGGAGACATCTTTAAATCGTTGTTGAAGGGAGCAAATAAACAGTCGATATGAGGAATGCATACCGTTGAGGATGACTTGAATAAGGTCATTATCTGATACTGGATTATTAAGAGCAGCAAGTTGGTTGAACATTGCCTTGGCACACTGCATATACTGAGCAATTGACTCAATTGAGTCTTGTGTAAGATGGGAAAAATGGGATTTGATTGTTCTAGCTTGTGATTTGGTTCGGCAGCATAGGAACTTACAAGTTTTTCCCATGATTCTTGAGTTTTCTTCAGCCCTAAAATTTGTAGAATAAAGGCTTCCGAGATGGAGCCAACAATGCAACTCAAGATAAGTTGATCTTGTCTAAACCAAGTCAGATAAGCAGAGTTGGGTTGGCCATTTTCAAGTGTTTGAGATGGAGAAATGAGAGAACCATCGATATGACTTGCAACCATAACAAGTAGGTGGTAAAGTTGAGCTTGACTAGTAGCTAATGAGTAATATTTGGGAGGGATTGAATGGAAGATTCCACCCATCACACCCTCACAAAATATAAATAATAATATTTATTCATATTTACCAAAATACCTTTCGTTGTACTTTTCCCTTCACGTATGTCGTTGCTCGGTCATTTTATGTCACGACCCAAAACAGGGGCCATGACCGGCGCTAGGGAACGGGAATTCTTTCGAATCCGGAACCCGTAGCAAGCCTAAAAAAATAAAATAAATATGCAATAATAACAATAAAAATATAATATGCAGCGGAAAATAAAAATCATAAATATTACAATATCATCCATACCAATTGGATTTACTTCAAAACTCATCTCATCACATATATATAATATTTAATACAAATCCAGTTTTAACATAATACATCTTTTTAAAAATAAAGTACATAAAATCCAATACTTTAATTTACAACTACTGCAGTGTCTAGATAAAATAAATAAGACTCAAGTAGACAATTTACATAAAGAAGCCGGGGCGGAGAAATCCGGCGTATCGACCTGCTACTGAGGTCTGAAGAAGTTGACTCTCCTGAAAAATAGTCAACGGAGGGGAGTCAGACCTCACTGAGTGAATTACTATAATATATATACATACACTCTAAGTGATAATGCATACAGTCAACAGTATATGAGTAATATGTATATATACAGGCAAGTTCATACAGATGCAGAAAAATCATTTTATATATTTTGTCTGAAAATCAACTTTTATGAAGGAATCACATAGAACCCTAGAATATCGCAACCTCAGAAAATAGTGTTAAACAACACTCTAGCCATACAGGCTCACTGATTCCAAATATATCCACTTAATCCATATGGACAGTAGACTGGCCCCGAGACACTAAGTCAACCGAGCTCCAGCAGTCTGACTGCCAGTGTGATTGGCCCCGAGACACTTGGTCAACCGAGCTCCAGCAATCACACCCACAAACCACATCTCACACATATCAATAATCATAATCAAATCGATATCCACAAATAGTCAGTAATAAAGCCTAAATACTATAGGCGTACCGGTACGTACTCGGTCCTAGTGCTGCCCACTAGATAGCACGTTCTATTGATATCCTTCATTCTTAAATATAAAACATTCATTCACAAAAAATAAATGATGCATGGATATAAATGAAATAGCAATATAAACCATATATATACCGAAAATATACCAAACATAAACCAGGTATATTTTGAGTATATATATGTCAAATAAATCCAATCAAATCATGAATTAAATTAAAAATATATTTAAAAACATTTTAAATATGTTTTATTAATAAAACATGTATATAATTTATTATATACCAAAAATATACTTGAATATAAATCATATTATTTATGCATATTCAGTCAAAATAAAACATGCATTTTCTAAATCATGCATCCTAAGCATATATATATAATATAGTAACTCACCTAATGCGCTCCACGAGACAGGTCCGACGGGCCTGGTCCACTAACCCTCGGTCTCGGCGCAACTAAACAAGAAATAATTAATCGACATCAGAATAACCCTAACAGAAATCCTAGAATTCAATCTAGAGTATTAAAATACGGAAACAGAATTAGGGTTCGACTGGATATCACGTTTTACGAGAATTCTATCGGAAATCCGGCAGAACCTCCCCTGTAAAACGGACATCTCTCTACTCAAAAGAGTAGAGCCGACCCTGCAAAGAAATACACTTCAAAAATAAACACCACAATCAATCACAACCCCTCGGTCGGACTCCAGACTACAATCTGTCGACCGGGGTCCACAAACACAGAATATATATTCAAATATACCAAAAATATCCTTAAATCATAAAAATACATTTTATAGGTAGAAATTACATAATAAATCTTGAAACACTGTAAAAACCGATTAAAACTCATTTTATTAGAAAACCGTATATTATATATATAATTGAAAATAATTCACGAAAAATAGTTTTAATTAGTTAAAAATACCAAATATTTTGTAGAAATCATTTTTATACCTTAAATAACTATTAAAACCAATTAAATTACATTTTTAGACAATTTAGGGTAAAATTACCAAAATACCCCTATATATATATATACCTAAATTACTTCAAAAATTCACCAAAAATCATACAATTATCCAAAATTAATTTTCTCAACATATTTATCAATAATATCAATAATTAAACTCAATTAACCAATTAAATTCAAATAAAAACACAATTAACCTAATTTTCCAAAATCACCTAAACTTCAATAATTAAAAATAAATACTTAGAAATTCATAAAAATTCCAAATAAATTCCTATAATTCATTTCAACACTCAATTCAACCATAAACTCCAATTTCATAATTTAAATAATTAATTTCCGAAAATTAGAAAATAATATTAAAATATTCAAAAATACCCAAAAATCCAAAAAACCTCCAAAAATTCTACAAAAATTCATACATGTAGATTAAACTACTAGGAACAACATTTGTGAAGGAAGTTTCCATGAATCAACCAAATAGAAGCTCAAAAAAATCGAAAACCCAAAGAGGCTGAAATTTTCAAATCGAAACCTAAGCAATTCTAGACCATATTAGCTCAAACCAAAGCTAGAATAATACTCACCGGAGCTCAAGGAGAAGATAGAGACCGGCGGTGTCGAAAACGGTGGCCGGAGGAGGGAGAAACGGCGGTGAGGAAATGGTGGTCGGCGTCGGGCGCGGGAGAGAAAGGAAGAAGAAGAAGAAAAAGAAAAAGAAAGAAAATGAAAGAAAAAGAAAAAGAAAAAGAAAGAAAAAGGAAAAGAAAAGAAAAATAAATAAATAAATAAATTAAAATAATTAAATATTAATAAATAATTAATAATAAAATAATAAATTTTAATAATTTAATAATAAATAAAATAATCAAATAATAATAAATAAATAATAAAATATTAGGATAATAATAAACCCTAATTAAATAAATATACACACACAGGCTTTATTTAACAATTTAAAAATATGTATGAGTTCATGCAAACCCGTAAATACATTTAAAATAATTAATAATACATTGTTTACGTGGAAATTTCCCCGAAAATGAAAGTCCCGGGAAAATTTTACGTAAAATACTGAAAATAATAGACAGTAATTAAAATAGGTTTAAAATACATATCAACTCATAACAATATTCATATAATGCATAAAAATTATTGACACTGTATATCCCGGTACAGTGTAAAAATATTTTAAAAAAAACACGGGATATTACAGTCTTCCCCCCTTACAAGAATTCGTCCCCGAATTCTAAAAACAAGATTACAGAATCAGGAAGGAAAGAGATACGGGTAAAAAGCTCGCATCTCAGCTTCAGTCTCCCACGTATGCTCCTCAACTCTGTCGCTACGCCACAGAACCTTGACCATCGGAATCTGCTTCGATCGCAACTGTCGAACTTGAAAATCAACGATCGCCACAGGTTCTTCCACAAACGTCAAATCTTCACTCACTTCCACACTATCAGGTTGCAACACGTGTGAAGGGTCTGAGATATACTTCCTCAACATCGAGATATGAAATACTGGATGCACTTGTGACATACTCGGAGGCAAATCCAACCGATATGCAACAGTGCCAACTCTCTCCAGAATCTCAAACGGTCCAATGTATCTCGGTGCTAACTTACCCTTCCTGCCAAATCTCATCACACCCTTCATCGGAGATACTTTCAGAAAAACGAAATCTCCAACCTGAAACTCCACATCTCTGCGCCTAGGATCCGTATAACTCTTCTGTCTGCTTACTGCTGGTCTCTAATCTACGCTTGATCACGGCGACTTTCTCTGCAGCATCCTGAACCATCTCTGGTCCAGTCAAAGCTCTCTCACCAATCTCATCCCAACTCAACGGGGATCTACACTTCCTTCCATACAACGCCTCGTATGGTGCCATGCCAATACTGCTATGGTAGCTGTTATTATATGCAAACTCAACAAGCGATAAATGATCATCCCAGCTACCTCCCAAATCCAAGACACACATCCTCAACATATCTTCCAGTGTCTGGATCGTCCTCTCAGACTAACCATCTGTCTGAGGATGAAAAGCAGTACTGAAATCCAACCTAGTGCCCATCGCTTCCTGCAACTTCTGCCAAAAATGAGAAGTGAACACTGAACCTCTATCTGACACAATGGACACAGGTACTCCATGAAGGCATACAATATGCTTCACGTACAACTTCGCCAATCTAGCAACTGAATATGTGGCTTTCACAGGCAAGAAATGTGCAGACTTCGTCAATCTGTCTACAATCACCCAAATGGAATCGTATCCATCCTTCGAACGAGGTAAACCGACCACAAAATCCATAGCTATCCTTTCCCACTTCCACTCGGGAATAGGAAGAGGCTGAAGCTTCACAGAAGGCTTCTGATGTTCGGCTTTCACTTGCTGACACGTCAAGCACTTAGCAACATAATCAGCAACATCCTTCTTCAATCCATCCCACCAGTATAAATCTCTGATACTATGGTACATCTTAGTAACACCTGGATGAACGTTGTAAGCTGTAGAATGTGCTTCCTCTAAAATCTCCTCTCTCAAATCATCCACATCAGGAACACACAATCTACCACTGATCCACAACACACCATCATCATCGAGTGTGAAATCAGTGAACTTCCCTGCTCTGACATTCTCTGCAAGCTCTTCCAGAATAGGATCTCGGCTCTGAGCTGCTTTAATCCTATCCCTTAGTACAGATCGTACTTTAAATTGAGCTAACAGTCCACCTGATCTACTAATCTTCATCATCAGACCTTGATCCACCAACAAATGCAATTCCTGGATCAATGGTCTCCTCTCTACACCGATATGAGCAAGACTACCTGAGGACTTCCTACTCAAGGCATCTGCTACCACATTAGCCTTACCCGGATGGTAAAGAATCTCGCAATCATAATCCTTCAACAGTTCCAACCATCGTCTTTGCCTCAGATTCAAATCTCGCTGCTGGAAAATGTACTTAAGGCTCTTGTGATCAGTAAATATCTCACAAGTCACCCCGTACAGATAATGTCTCCAAATCTTCAAAGCAAAGATCACTGCAGCCATCTCTAGATCATGTGTGGGATAGTTCTGCTCATGCTTCTTCAACTGCCTCGAAGCATAGGCTATCACCCTTCCATTCTGCATCAACACACAACCAAGACCAATTCTAGAGGCATCACAATAAACTGTGAACTTATCCACACTATTAGGCAAAGCTAATACTGGCGCTGTGGTCAACTTCTCCTTCAACAACTGAAAACTATTCTCACAAGCTTCTGACCACTCGAATCTAACATTCTTCTGAGTCAAGCGAGTCATAGGGGCTGCAATCCTGGAAAAATCCTGCACAAACCGCCTATAATACCCGGCTAAACCCAGAAAACTCCGAATCTTAGTAACTGAAGTAGGTCTAGGCCACTCAGATACTGCCTCAACCTTTTGTGGATCAACCTGAATACCTTCTTTAGACACTACGTGTCCAAGAAAAGAAACACTCTCCATCCAGAAATCACACTTCGAGAATTTAGCATAAAGCTGATGATCTCTCAGTGTCTGTAGTACAATCCTCAAATGATATACATGCTCTTCCATACTCCTCGAATATACTAGTATATCATCAATGAATACTACCACAAACTGATCCACATACGGTCTGAATACTCTATTCATCAGATCCATAAAAGCTGCTGGTGCATTAGTCAAACCAAAAGACATCACCAGAAACTCATAATGGCCATATCTAGTGCGGAATGCTGTCTTAGAAATATCAGCTTCACTAATCCGCAGCTGATGATAACCTGACCTCAAATCGACCTTAGAAAAGAACTGTGCACCTTGTAGCTGATCAAATAAATCATCAATCCTCGGGAGAGGATACTTGTTCTTCACTGTCACCTTATTCAGCTCTCTATAGTCAATGCACAGTCTCAGGGTACCATCCTTCTTCTTCACAAACAAGACTGGTGCACCCCAAGGAGAAACACTAGGTCTAATAAAACCCTTATCCAACAACTCTTGCAATTGCTCCTTCAACTCTCTCAACTCTGCAGGAGCCATACGATAGGGTGGCATAGATATAGGAGTAATACCTGGTACCACATCTATACAGAACTCAATCTCTCTATGAGGTGGTAAACCTGGTAACTCCTCGGGAAAAACATCAGGAAACTCACAAGCAACAGGAACATCTGTGAGTGACAACTTCTCCACTGACGTATCCCTGACCAATGCCAAATACCCCTGACAACCTTTCCTCAACAACTTCCTAGCTGAAATAACAGAAATAAGATTCTGAGGTGCTGAACTCCTGTCACCAACAAACTTAAATTCTACTTCACCAGGAATTCTGAAAATCACCTCCTTATTCCTGCAATCAACCACGGCAAAATGCTGAGACAACCAATCCATTCCCAAAATAACATCAAACTCCATCACATCCAACAAAATCAAATCAGCAGGTAATTCTCTATCTCCCACGAGAACTGGACAACCAGAAAGAACAATATCGGCGTCCAAAGAATCACTCAGAGGAGTGGCAACAGACAAAGGAAAAGCCATCCTCGAAGCTTGCCAACAAGATTTAGAAGCAAAAACAGGAGAAACAAATGAATGCGTGGCACCCGGATCAAACAAAACCAAAGCATCCAGGTAACAAACAGAAAGAATACCTGCCACGACTGCATTAGATGCCTGAGCATCCTGCTGAGTCAGATGAAAAACTCTGGCCTGGCCTCGACCTCCCCTGCTGACTGGTAGAAGCCTGGCCGACACCTCTGGCACCTCCTCTAGTACCCCTACCACGACTCTGCTGTGGAACAAACTGAGTAGAACTCTGATGCTGGGCTGGTGGCAACTGAAATGGCACGGGTGCTGCACTAGCAATCGACTGCTGTGGGAATCGCGGAATCTGCTGCTGCTGATATCCGGAATAAGGACACGATCTGGCAAAATGTCCTGTCTGCCCGCATCTGAAGCATGTCAGTGGTGTCAGATAACACGGTCCCTGATGGACTCTACCACAAGTCTGACAAACACTGGCCGCTGATCCAGAACTACGACCACTGCTGCTGCTTGAAGCACCTGACCCAAATCTGAATGATCTACGCTGACCTCTACGACCATGTCTACTGCTCCGATGCACTCGCTGCTGCTGTCTCTGACTCTGCTGAGTCGAACCTCGCTGCTGACTACTCGAACCAACATGAAAACTCGAATACGGAGTAGCCTGCAATCCACTCGACTGAACTCCCAACTGGTAATAATCAGGCATCGCTCCCTGCCTAACTAATCTCAGCTCGATCTCCTTAGCTAGCTCAATCACAGACTCGAGAGTAAGACCTGCTGTAGGCATACCAGCAAAAGCTGAACCCAAACCAGTAACATACGTAGTAACAGCGAAATACTGATCTCGCATCAGATCCTCAGCATATCTACCCAGACGAAGAAACTCTCGGGTATACTCCTCTACAGATCGATCTCCACGAGAAATACTGGTCAATCGAAGACGATAGCTCAAACGAAGAGGCTCTGGACAAAATCTCCTCATGAATCGCTCTCGAAACTGAACCCATGTCATCGTCATCATATAAGGCTGGATCATCTGAATGAACCAATCTAGAGCTGGTCCCTCGACAGAAAACTCAACAATCATAATCTGCTGGTACTCGGTATGAGCAGTCCGAGTCCTAGTCTCAATCGCATGCAGAAAATCTAAAGGATCAGAAGTCCCATCAAAAGCAATCCTGCCAACTCTGGCATAGAACAAAGCTGCCTCAGGGTCAGACATACCCTGCTGATAGGCAGGCTGAACAGGCTGAACTGGAGGAACAGGAACATCAAACTCAGGCTCAACAGGCTCCTCGTCCTGTAACTCTCTCTGCCTACGGCGACCTGCCGCTCCTCGAGGTCTACCCCTGCCACGACCTCTACGTCTAACTGGCTGCTTAGGAGGTAAAACCTCGTCCTGAAAAGACTCATCATCCTCGGCCTCAACGACCGGTGGAGCGACACGCGCTCGCCTCCTCATTATGAAAAGACAAACGGAAAGATTCAGACAAAACAGACAACGGAGGAATAACGCTGAAAACTACAGCAAGGAATACTCATCAAGACATACTCGAACCTAATACACTGCAGTAGTCCAACAGAAAACACAACTTTAAAACTAGGGCCACAACTCACAAAACTAAGCCCTGACACAGAACTCCATTCTGATACGAACTTCGCTCTGATACCAACTTTGTCACGACCCAAAACAGGGGCCATGACCGGCGCTAGGGAACGGGAATTCTTTCGAATCCGGAACCCGTAGCAAGCCTAAAAAAATAAAATAAATATGCAATAATAACAATAAAAATATAATATGCAGCGGAAAATAAAAATCATAAATATTACAATATCATCCATACCAACTGGATTTACTTCAAAACTCATCTCATCACATATATATAATATTTAATACAAATCCAGTTTTAACATAATACATCTTTTTAAAAATAAAGTACATAAAATCCAATACTTTAATTTACAACTACTGCAGTGTCTAGATAAAATAAATAAGACTCAAGTAGACAATTTACATAAAGAAGCCGGGGGCGGAAGAAATCCGGCGTATCGACCTGCTACTGAGGTCTGAAGAAGTTGACTCTCCTGAAAAATAGTCAACGGAGGGGAGTCAGACCTCACTGAGTGAATTACTATAATATATATACATACACTCTAAGTGATAATGCATACAGTCAACAGTATATGAGTAATATGTATATATACAGGCAAGTTCATACAGATGCAGAAAAATCATTTTATATATTTTGTCTGAAAATCAACTTTTATGAAGGATCACATAGAACCCTAGAATATCGCAACCTCAGAAAATAGTGTTAAACAACACTCTAGCCATACAGGCTCACTGATTCCAAATATATCCACTTAATCCATATGGACAGTAGACTGGCCCCGAGACACTAAGTCAACCGAGCTCCAGCAGTCTGACTGCCAGTGTGATTGGCCCCGAGACACTTGGTCAACCGAGCTCCAGCAATCACACCCACAAACCACATCTCACACATATCAATAATCATAATCAAATCGATATCCACAAATAGTCAGTAATAAAGCCTAAATACTATAGGCGTACCGGTACGTACTCGGTCCTAGTGCTGCCCACTAGATAGCACGTTCTATTGATATCCTTCATTCTTAAATATAAAACATTCATTCACAAAAAATAAATGATGCATGGATATAAATGAAATAGCAATATAAACCATATATATACCGAAAATATACCAAACATAAACCAGGTATATTTTGAGTATATATATGTCAAATAAATCCAATCAAATCATGAATTAAATTAAAAATATATTTAAAAACATTTTAAATATGTTTTATTAATAAAACATGTATATAATTTATTATATACCAAAAATATACTTGAATATAAATCATATTATTTATGCATATTCAGTCAAAATAAAACATGCATTTTCTAAATCATGCATCCTAAGCATATATATATAATATAGTAACTCACCTAATGCGCTCCACGAGACAGGTCCGACGGGCCTGGTCCACTAACCCTCGGTCTCGGCGCAACTAAACAAGAAATAATTAATCGACATCAGAATAACCCTAACAGAAATCCTAGAATTCAATCTAGAGTATTAAAATACGGAAACAGAATTAGGGTTCGACTGGATATCACGTTTTACGAGAATTCTATCGGAAATCCGGCAGAACCTCCCCTGTAAAACGGACATCTCTCTACTCAAAAGAGTAGAGCCGACCCTGCAAAGAAATACACTTCAAAAATAAACACCACAATCAATCACAACCCCTCGGTCGGACTCCAGACTACAATCTGTCGACCGGGGTCCACAAACACAGAATATATATTCAAATATACCCAAAAATATCCTTAAATCATAAAAATACATTTTATAGGTAGAAATTACATAATAAATCTTGAAACACTGTAAAAACCGATTAAAACTCATTTTATTAGAAAACCGTATATTATATATATAATTGAAAATAATTCACGAAAAATAGTTTTAATTAGTTAAAAATACCAAATATTTTGTAGAAATCATTTTTATACCTTAAATAACTATTAAAACCAATTAAATTACATTTTTAGACAATTTAGGGTAAAATTACCAAAATACCCCTATATATATATATATACCTAATTACTTCAAAAATTCACCAAAAATCATACAATTATCCAAAATTAATTTTCTCAACATATTTATCAATAATATCAATAATTAAACTCAATTAACCAATTAAATTCAAATAAAAACACAATTAACCTAATTTTCCAAATCACCTAAACTTCAATAATTAAAAATAAATACTTAGAAATTCATAAAAATTCCAAATAAATTCCTATAATTCATTTCAACACTCAATTCAACCATAAACTCCAATTTCATAATTTAAATAATTAATTTCCGAAAATTAGAAAATAATATTAAAATATTCAAAAATACCCAAAAATCCAAAAAACCTCCAAAAATTCTACAAAAATTCATACATGTAGATTAAACTACTAGGAACAAACATTTGTGAAGGAAGTTTCCATGAATCAACCAAATAGAAGCTCAAAAAAATCGAAAACCCAAGAGGCCGAAATTTTCAAATCGAAACCTAAGCAATTCTAGACCATATTAGCTCAAACCAAAGCTAGAATAATACTCACCGGAGCTCAAGGAGAAGATAGAGACCGGCGGTGTCGAAAACGGTGGCCGGAGGAGGGAGAAACGGCGGTGAGGAAATGGTGGTCGGCGTCGGGCGCGGGAGAGAAAGGAAGAAGAAGAAGAAAAAGAAAAAGAAAGAAAAGGAAAGAAAAGAAAAAGAAAAAGAAAGAAAAAGGAAAAGAAAAGAAAAAAAAATAAATAAATAAATTAAAATAATTAAATATTAATAAATAATTAATAATAAAATAATAAATTTTAATAATTTAATAATAAATAAAATAATCAAATAATAATAAATAAATAATAAAATATTAGGGTAATAATAAACCCTAATTAAATAAATATACACACACAGGCTTTATTTAACAATTTAAAAATATGTATGAGTTCATGCAAACCCGTAAATACATTTAAAATAATTAATAATACATTGTTTACGTGGAAATTTCCCCGAAAATGAAAGTCCCCGGGAAAATTTTACGTAAAATACTGAAAATAATAGACAGTAATTAAAATAGGTTTAAAATACATATCAACTCATAACAATATCATATAATGCATAAAAATTATTGACACTGTATATCCCGGTACAGTGTAAAAATATTTTTAAAAAAAACACGAGATATTACATTTTATACTTTTCTTATCCTACATGTCCTTATAATTAGCTAAGGACTCCAAGGGTGCATGACCCCTAGGGCTCCTTTTGTTGCCCCATTACACTGGAGTGATGGTTGTGCTTGAACTTGTACTTTCAAACACTTGCCTCCATTGCCTTATAAAATTTGTTAATGTAGTATAAGTTTTTTTTTACCCCACTATTTTTTTTAATAATATATATTTTTTTCAAAACAATATAATATGTAAGATTTTTTTGTAAAACTCTTATTGAATCATAAAAATAACCCAATAGTCCATTATTTAGAAATTTCAAATAATAAAAAAATAATTTATTTTTTTTTTCACTATTTTTAAATTCACTTTTCAGTTGGTTTCAAAATAATAACCCAATAGTCCATTATTTAAAATTTTCAAATAATAAAAAAAATTATTTTTTTATTTCACTATTTTAAAAATTTCCATTTTTGACTTGGTTTCTCCACCACTTCACACCTCACCAAATTTGCCACTCATTCCTCACCTCTTTCTCTTTGTACATTTTTTTTTCTTTTATTTGTTCAATAGTTACTATGCACTGAACCATTTTTACAAAGTTAGTAATTTAGTATAGCTCTCAATCACTCATCAATTATATATGTTGTCAATTAATTTTTTTTATCTTATTGTACATCCTTAGTTTATCCAATTTTAATGTATATTTTTTCTTTAATTTGCTTATTAGTTATTACTCTAAAAAACTAAATTTATATATATATATATTATATATATATAATATTTTTTTTTTTTTTTTTTTTTTTTTTTTTTGTATTATGATAGTTGATTATATTTTATGTGATGTTAATTATAGATATAATTAAAGATAAATTTCTCACAAGAAAAGTTTTGTTGAAGAAAACTAATTTTAATGTCATTTTTTGTTTATGATTTTAATTATTTTTAGTGTTATTTTTTGTGAATATTATGTCCTTTTTAGTTTAAACTATTATTAGTGTATATGAGATATTATTTTATTAGTTTATTTTGAATAAAACATTTTTAATAGGGTAAATTACATTTTCTCCCTGTGTTTTTGTTGCATTACACTACTTCATTCCTGATATTTGAAAAATATTATTCATCCCTGATATTATTTTTTTTGTGTTACTTTATCCCTCATAAAAACTAATGAATGCTAAAAAAATAAATGTAAAAAATAAATAAATATTTTTTTCAAATATAAGAGATGAAATAGTATAATATGATAAAATACTATCTTTTTTAATATACTATTATGAAGTAAAGTTTTCTCTGTCAGAAATTTTTCTGGCTCCATGAAGCTGATCATTTTTTATCTAAGTTAGGATAGATGTATGGCTTATATATTGATTTTCAATGATCTATAAGCAGGTTTTTTATCTCACTATTCATTGCTCATCCAAAGATTATGAGTCGTTGATGATGACTTGGGTATGCAAGTCTCCACTACCACAACAGTTATCAGTTCAAACCTGCACCCCAACATTTGGGGTGGTACCCAACTTTCCATTGGTTTGACATCCGTATTCACTAAAGACACCATATAAAGTGCTCTCTTTGCGCGGCAAACACGTCCATGCAGCTATGATTATCAATCTGGAGAAATTCTTGCCTTGCAGTTATATCATATAAAGATGACTAATTCTTAAAAGTACTTGTTTGGTAAAAAAAAAAAAAAAAAAGTGAATAATTTTGAGTTTTAATATTTGATTGGTTAAATTAATATAAAAATAAATGTAATCTTCCATTAATGGAATTATTATTTCTCTCTTATTTTAAGAAATATCTTTTATTCTCTTAAAATCAAGTTAAATCCATTAGAAATTAGTTACATATTTAAATATTAACATTTATTTTTTAAAATTTATAAATAAAACATATAAATTCATAAAAATATGTATTAAATGTTTGAATAAAAAATATTTATTAAAACTAAATAATTTTTAAAAAATTAATAATTATTTTTATAAATAAATATTTGAAAATATTTTATAATGCATAATTATAATATCAATTTTTATATATATAAAACAATTATAATCTTAATTTTTTATATATAAAAAATAATTATAAAATATTTTTTCATAATTCTCATTCTCATTTACTAATGAAACCAAACGCTTTTCATTTCCTTTTTATTAAGTCTGAGTATAAACCGAATACTCCCTAAATTTAAAATAAATTAAGATATATCTCATTTTTTATTAATCAAGTATAAATAAAATTAAGTTGTATCTCATTTACTAATTAAGTATAAAATATATAACACAAATCTCATCGTTGGTGCACACCCAAAATAGGCAAAAATCTATCATAAAACTAAAGCAAATACTGAAGTGGAACAAAAAGATGAAATGAAGATGTCTGAACAAAATCATTTTCCATTTTATTACATGATGATTGAACATAAACTTTGCACATGAATTATACTGCATCAAAATTAGAAAATCAAAAAACAAAATGTTTGTACAATCAGTTGTTTCATCAATAAGGGAGTACCTGTGATGTGATCCAGATTTATGTGGCCCAAACTATAACTTAAAAAATTTAAAAAAAAAAAACATCAACTAGCATCTAAGTATACTATCTGGATCTTGAGATACATGTATAATGCCAATGGTACTTCCATCTGTACAGAAGTATAGCTGTACTGTACTGATTGCAAGCTGAATGATCTTGAAGCCTCCATGAGTAACAGAAAAATCCAGTAATGCTATTTGCTTATGAAAGAATGTACAATGTACCATCATTTGCTGCTGTAAATCATACCGAGAGGAACCGGCACCCGAAAAAAAATCACCTCTGTTGATAAAACTGGGAAATGATCACCAATTCTTATTTGGTATCTTGTTTCAGCGATGGTCGTAAGTTGGAGATTGATTATTAAAGTTCCCTTCTCGTTCATTAGACTCGATAAGCATCAACACAACTTCACGCATTGATGGCCGATCAAATGGTGACATGCTTGTACACATTAAAGCAATTTTCAACACAGCCAGCATGTGATCAATAGTGCTTTGATCTTTGAAGTCCAATCTGCTATCAAGTATACCAGATGTCAACGAATGATCGCGGACATAATTTCTCACCAATGTGGCAAGGTCACCTCCTTGATCTAGTGGTTGTACGGGAGTTAACCCGGTCAACAACTCCAACAGCACAACTCCATAGCTATATATATCACACTTTTCCGTTACTTTCATTGTGTATGCGTATTCTGCAATAGTAAAAGGTAATATTTGGTCAGCTATGAGCAACAATTTATCAAGAGCATGATAACACTCAGGCAAAGAATCTCAAACCTCTATTTTGATGTCCAGAGGTAAGAAAAGCCTCAATCTAGTTAGACCAAGAATACTATCTAAGAGCTTCATTTAAAGCTCATGCTTATGTTTTCTGGTGGCAAAAGGACTTGGGCTTCAACATCCAGTTACTTTTCTTTAGCACATTGCCCAAGTAAATAAGTGGAGCTTAAAAATTGGAAATACACACACACACAATCATGTAATTATGCTATCTAATCAACTGAAAGATATACTTTGCCTTGTATTAAAGTTAACTATCAAATTTAAACACAAATATCTCCAATGTCGACATGCCTAATCCCCTAAAGTTAAGTAGAATCAAAAGAAATGTATAACAATATTAGAGGAATTCTAAGGCTTAAAAATTAATCTCACACATAAACATTGCTCCATTAAAAATTAAAGAAGCAGGAACTTACCAGGTGCAATATACCCATATGACCCTGCAACTGCTGACATGGATTTAGACTGAGGCATGTCTATTATTTTAGCCAAACCAAAATCACCAACATGGGCTTCAAAATTATCATCAAGTAGGATATTATTGGACTTTATATCACGATGAATGATTCTTGGTTTGCAGTCATGATGCAAATAAGCAAGACCTTCAGCAGCTCCAAGAGCAATCATGAACCGAGTTGGCCATTCCAAGCTGCATGATGGCCCATGAATTTGCTCACCTAAGCTACCCCTAGCCATGTACTCATAAAAAAGCAGATTGGAACCTTGGTGATAGCAAAATCCATAGAGCTTCACAATGTTCCGATGCCTAATGTTTCCAAGAGTCAGAATCTCAGCCTGAAAACTGTTCTCAATGTTGCTCCCCTCCCTGTTAGATGCTAGCTTTTTCACAGCAATGGTTGTCCAGTATGCATTACTGCCTTATACACTGTCCCACAAGCTCCTCTTCCAACAGCATAGCTATCATGAAAATTGTTTGTGGCCTCAACCAGATCTTGCAAACTGAATCCCTCCTTGGGACGAAAATAGATATCTGAATCCAGTGACGAACTCTCAGTATCACGGACAGATGGAACTGTCTCAGTTGGGCGTCTCATGACATAAAGTATTACTGCAATTAGAATAAGAGAAACTCCACCGACAGCAGCTGCAACAGTTGTGATGATTCGACCACGAAGAGCATTTATGCTTTTCAAAGCAGCACCAGAACTAGAAAATGAATCTCCATTGCAATCACCGAGATGCCCCCCACAAAGCCCATCATTTCCCATGAAACTGCTAATTGCCATGTTCTGAAATAGCGGTACTGGAGGTAAGGGTCCAGTAAGGTTATTAAATGAGAAGTTGCACCCCAGTAAGCTTGACAGGTTTTCAAATGAATCTGGAATTTCACCAGTCAAATGATTATTATTAAGCAGGAGGAATTCAAGTAAAATAAGATTACCCAACTCTGCCGGTATGCTTCCAGTAAGATTATTATTACTGAGATTCATTGCAATCTGCAGGCTTGAAAGGAAACCCAACTCTGGAGGAATTTTGCCAGAAAAAAAGTTGCCACCCATCTGCAACTCAGTCAAATGAGAGAGATTTCCCAATGCTGGCGGTATATTTCCAGACAAATTATTTTCTGAAAGCTTAAGAATCTCTAACTGCTGAAGGGTTCCCAGCTCATCCGGTAAAGCATCTACAAAGCTGTTGTGGCTGAGATCAAGTCGCTGAAGCATCTTGCAATTAACAATTTCACGTGGAATCTGTCCTTCAAGCAAATTTGATGAGACATTAAAAGTCACAAGTTGAGACAGATTACCTATTTCCTTAGGCAACTCATTAGTGAAGTAATTGTTTGCAATATGAAGCCTCTGCAACTTTTGGCAGTTCCCAATTGCCTGAGGAAGTGGACCACTGAACTTGTTCTGATCCAATTCAATAGCGGAAAGGTTCACCAATTTGCACAACTCTGAAGGAAAGCTACCTGTAAACCTGTTTCCAACAAGACGTAGTTGCACCAATGATTTGCAATTCAAGATTCCACTTGGGATATTCCCATAAAAGTTATTAGATTCCATATTCAACGACATCAGGTTTGAATGTCGACAAAGATGAGGAGGTATTCTTCCAGTCAGATCATTTTGGGAGAAGTCCACCACCCAAAGTTTACTGTAAAGTCCAAGCCCATGCGGAACACTGCCACTCAGGAAGTTGCCAAAAAGCTGCAACTGAATCATTTCTGTCAAATACTGTAAACCAAAAGGAATAGGACCTCTAAGTTTATTAATTGAGAGGTCAAGCTTTGTCAAGTTCCTCAAGCTACTAAGCTCATTTGGTATAACACCAATAAGCTGATTTTCAAAGAGATACAGTAGACGCAGACCCTTTATCTTACTGAACTCAGGAGGGATTTCACCTATCAAATAGTTCTCTGAGAAATCAATTTCTGTTGTCATAGACAAATTCCCAATTTCTCTTGGAATGGTTCCATTGAATGCATTTCTGTATAGATACAGTTTCTTTAGAAACTTCAGGTTCCCAATTTCTGCTGGTATCGGTCCTTCAAGATTGTTTGCATACAAAGCAAGTGTTTCAAGTTTTGTGCAGTTACCTATTTCCTTTGGTATAGATCCTGAGAGTTGATTTTCCCATAAAATTAATTCAATCAAGCTCCCTAGCATCCCAATTTCTTTCGGCAGCTCCCCTCCTATGGCATTTTGAGCAAGACCAAGCAATCTTAAGTTCTGACATCCACTTATTTCTGCTGGAATGCTACCAGAAATCCCATTCTGTCCTGCTCGAAAGGTTTTCAAATTCTTGAGATTCCCAACGGAATGAGGCAATGGTCCAGTCAGATTGTTAGTGTAAGCCACAACCTCAATCAATGAAGTCAAATTCCCAAACTCCTCTGGAAAAGAACCCGATATTCTGTTATTGCATATATTCAAACTTTGAAGAAGAGACAATTTACCTACTTCAGCAGGAAGTTGCCCACTAAAATCATTATTGTTCAAATAAAGGTACAGCAACACTGAACAATTTCCGATCGTGTTAGGTATATCTCCAGTGAGCATATTGTAAGAAAGATCAAGATATCTCAGGTTGGCCAAGCCACCAATGCTGGGACTCAGGATCCCAGACAGATTCCTCGAGCTCAGATTGAGTGACTGAACCACAGGCTCATAATCTGTAGTGCAATTCACACCAGTCCACCCACATGGTGTCTTGTCAGTGGACTTCCAGCTCTCCAGATGACCGAATTCATCATGAAAGCCATTCTTTAGATCTAGGAGGTATTGCCCTTCAGAATTCAACCCCTCCGAAGTAGAAACCAATAACATAATCACAAGCCAAAATCCTGTAAACCCCATTTCAAAAGTTCTCCCTGAATTGATATATGCTGACATTTTATCACCCCTGAGGCCAATCATAACCATTGTGTAATATTGTTGAACGCCTGCACACATATAACTACCTTCAGATTATTGCAAAAAACAAATTTATGGCAAAATATTCACCAATATATTACCTAATTTTACAGATATAAGATCAATTGGTTCACTCAAGGGATGATAGAAATATCCTCCACAATGAGATAAAGCTTAAGAAGCCTTTCTCATTATACAATGAATTCAAGTGTAACTAGATAGATTAACAAAGTAAGCATCCAATCTTATTCTCAGCAAACAAGGTTCAAATGCAAATAAAATTCAGAAACCAAAATTTGAGATTTAGAAATTCAACAAACCAAACTGATATTTAAGTAATAAAACCAGTAATTACCTAACAAGTTGTAGGAAATCGAGGACACATGCAAGTGATAAAAACCATATATTAGAAACAAGCCAGAAAAAGAAATATCTCAAATTCAGAAACCTAACAAACCATAATGACAACTTCTACACGAACACGCAAATGAAATCACCAAAGAAGCAAACCTTAAGTAGGCCAAGCAAGCACACAAGAAAGAAAACACCAATACAGAAAAAATAAAAATAAAAAATAAGCATACCTGTCTAAGCCAAAACATCAATTAATCAGTCAGAGAGAGGAGAGACACCAAAAGCAACAACAGCTGCACCATTTGACCGTAACTGCAACTCCTCTGAGACCATAGATAGAATAGAAAGAAACTAGAGTTCATGAACCAACAAAAGCAAACCCAATTCACCTTTTTGACACAAATGGCGGGGATCTTTGGATCTAAAAGGCCAAAGATTTTGGGCCCCAAATTTTTTTCAATTAAAAAAAAACAAATCTTTCTTGTTTTCTCTTTACTCGTTGCTTTTGAGAACAAAACCAAAACTTCCAAAAGCGCAACAAGAAACCCAAAAGAAAAAAGAAAAGAGAGATCTTTCCTTCTTGATTTTGTATTGAGAAATATATTAAATGATATTAAATGTTTTAAGCAAATGAAGAAAAGAAAAGAGCTTTAGTTCTTTTCTTGAAGCTTTAATGGCGGACAAGGCATGCTCTCTGTGTGCATACACTTTTTCACATACCCAATACAAACATACAAATGGGTTGTTATTGCTCTCTGTTAATTGTTGTTGTTTTTTCTCTATCAATCTAGAAGTGGGCATTGATGGTGGGTTTCGCTTTAGCTTGCTGACTAGTTGGCTAGCTAGTTCAGTTTCTTTCTCTTTTTTAGTGCCTTATAGCAAAAAAGTTTGTGTATTGTGTTATGAATTATGAAACTGTTGAATGCAACTTTAAAAAAAAAAAAAAAAAGTTTACCTTTTTTTTTTTTTGTCCAAAAAGATAAAGTTTTGGATTTTGGTTTGATTGTGACTGCTTGCTTTGATTGTGGTTCTGGTTTTGGTGTTGAGATTGGAGGTTGCTTCTGGAATCTCATCTTCTTCTTATTCTTCAAATTCTATATCCAAACTAAATAATTTTTTATTAATTTAACAATTAGCATTAATTAATACATAATATTCTTTTAGAATCATTAATAATACTGACAAATTACCAATAATAATTTGGAAAAATTCACAACTCTCCAACCGACCAATTGCTTCTTTTCTTGTCAATTAAATCACATTATAGTTAGTTTAAGGGTTTTTTTTTATTTTGTATTTGATTTTTTAATATGATTTTTTTTTTTGGACTACATGCACATGCAAATGTGATCTTATTGAATTTAAGAAAAAAATCGATATGACCCTTGTTTTTTATAGGATGTACTCATAATGAGTTTTATAACAAAAATTTAAATTTTCACATTTATTTAAAGCCAAGATTGATATTTTTGGAGCTTTTGAATTTACTTATACTATTGTTACTCCTACTACTAAAGTTACTAAGTAAATAAAATATAGCATTATTTTTTTATAATCATCTATTTTAATTAGCTCTACTTTTAAAGTTCTATTTAAAATTAAACATTAAAGCATGCTTTTGAACATATGGTTGAAATGTATTTATTTGATTTTTATTTTATAATGTATATTAATGAAAATTCATATATTTATATGTTTAAATATTAAAAATAATTAAAATTTTTACTATATTTATAGTCATTTTCATATCGAATTAAATTAATTTTAAATATCAATAATTTAGATAAAAACATTAAAACTAACAAACTTAAATATTGTTAGCATATTTTTAAAATTCTTAAATTGACATGTTTTATTGAACTTTATATATATATATATATAAAAGATGGTTCTATGTTATTGACCAACATGCTATAAATATTACGATTTCACCCAAAATTGAACCGAAAATCGAACGTTTTCCCCAAATGTGATTAAAGCAATAGGTAAAAAATATATATATAAGATGAGAATACCTTTACACAAATACATGTATAATAATTTTTTTAATCTTCATTTTCAATTTCGCCTAGGAAAAAATGATGTGGCATCTTTTATGACCTTTTTTGAAAATTAAAATAATAATGTCAAAAAAGGTATTTAAAAATAATAATTGTTGTGAAATAAAGATTAAATTACTTATTTTGTTATAGAACTAAACTTGAATTTAGTAGTATTTAACTAGAAGAAAAATATTTTATAGTAGAATGATTTTGAGAGAATTTAGAAAGAGTTTAGAGAGAATTTAGAGAACTATAATATTGAAAGAATTTGGAGAGTAATCTATCTTTTCTTCTTTTTTTTCTTAACATCCTCATTAATGAATTTCAATCCCTTTATATAGAGATTTTCTTTTCACTATTTGAGTACTATTCTCTCACAAGCAATATATTGTTCATTCACAAGCAATATATTGTTCATTCACATTCATAATACTCCCCCTTGAATAACAATATTTTGCAACTGCCTCGTTAAAACCTTGCTAAATAAAACCCAGTGGGAAAAACTTTAGCTTAAGGAAAAAGAGTACAGTGCATGATATTCTCCCCCTCAAGTTGATATGTATAATCTTCCTTCACATAGTATGTAGATGTCGCATTCCAATATCGTGAACGTGTTTTTTAAAGATTGCAGTTGGAAGTGCCTTTGTGAAAAGATCAGCTGAATTCTGGCTAGACTGAATATACTTGATATCTATATAATTGTCTTTTATTAGCTCTTGAGTGTATGAAAAGAATCTTGGAGGTATATGTTTGGTTCTATCACTTTTGATATATCCTTCCCTTAACTGTGCAATGCATGCTGCATTATCTTCATATAAAATTGTTGGACTTTTGTTGACTGGAAAACCACAAGATTCTTCAATATGATGTGTCATTGATCTAAGCCACACACACTCTCTACTTGCTTCATGTAGTGCAATAATTTCAGAATGATTTGAGGAAGTAGTGACAAGCGTTTGTTTCTGGGAACGCCAAGAAATTGCAGTTCCATTATTTGTGAACACATAGCCTGTTTGAGATTTCGCTTTATGAGGATCAGATAAATGTCCTGCATCTGCATAACCAATCAATTCTTATTTTGAATTGTTAGAATAAAATAAACCCAAATCAACATTTCCTCGAAGGTATCGAAGTATATGTTTGACCCCTTTCCAAATGCCTTTTTGTTGGAGCTGAACTGAACCTCGCTAATAAATTAACTGCAAAAGAAATGTTAGGTCTAGTACAATTAGCAAGATACATTAGAGCTCCAATGGCACTGAGATATGGAAATTCAGGACCAAGAATTTCTTCATTTTCTTCACAGGGTCGAAATGGATCAGTTTCAATATTGAGTGATCTAACGACCATTGGAGTACTTAAAGGATTTGCTTTATCCATATTAAAGCGTTTCAAGATCTTTTTCTGTGTAATTTGATTGATGCACAAATATCCCATTGTGCATTTGCTCAATTTGTAAACCAAGGCAATACTTGGTTTTTCCAAGATCTTTCATTTCAAATTCTTCATTTAAGTATACTGTTGCTTCATGGATCTCATTTTCTGTTCCAATGATATTCAAATCATCAACATATACAGCTATAATCACAAATCCGGATATTGTTTTCTTAATAAAAATGCATGGGCAAATAATATTACTCACATATCCTTTATTAATCAAATAATCGCTTAAACGATTATACCACATGCGCCCAGACTGTTTTAACCCATATAAAGATCTCTGGAGCTTGATCGAATACATTTCTTTGGGTTTTGTACTTAATGCTTCAGGCATTTTAAGTCCTTCAGGGATTTTCATATAAATGTCACTATCAAGTGATCCATACAAATAAGCAGTCACAACATCCATAAGACGCATTTCTAATTTCTTAGAAACTACTAGGCTAATCAGATACCTGAACGTAATTGCATCCATAACAGGAGAATACGTTTCATCATAATCAATTCCTGGCCTTTGTGAAAAACCTTGAGCTACAAGTCTAGCTTTGTACCTTATTATTTCATTTTTCTCATTTCTCTTTCGTACAAAGACCCACTTGTATCCTACAGGTTTCACATTTTTAGGCATAGGAATAATTGGCCTAAAAACATTTCGTTTGTTTAGTGAGTCCAATTCAGCCTGCATAGCATCTTTCCATTTTATCCAATCATGCCTATTTTGACATTCCATGACTGATTTTGGTTCAGGATCATCTTTGTCATTTATGATTTCACATGCAACAGTATATGACAATGTTTCATGACTTTCTTTATTTTCTATTTCTTCAGGGACATTTTCCTCGCTATCAATATGATTATCTACTCCCTTTCTCTTTCAAGGATTTTTATCCTTAGAACCAATTGGTCTTCCACGCTTCTGGCATGTTTTAGACTCATGAGTGTCTTTATTCTCAGGTTTTATTTCTGGAATTTCAATACGAGCAGGAGCATTGGCTGCTGGTATATATGATTTAGTCACTCTTTTTGTATCAGTAAATGCATCTGGTAATTGATTTGCAATTGCTTGTAAGTGCACAATCTTTTGCACTTCTAATTCACAATGTTTTGTGTGAGGATCCAGATGCAATAATGATGGTTCATTCCATGAAATATCCCTTTTCCCTTCTTTCTCCCCTTTTCCTAATGTTGGGAAAACAACCTCATTAAATTGGCAATCAGCAAAACGTGCTGTAAAAACATCACCAGTTAGAGGTTCAAGATATTTAATAATCGAGGGTGTTTCAAACCCAACATAAATTCCCAATCTTAGTTGAGGACCCATTTTTGTGCGATGAGGTGGCGCAATGGGTACATATACTGCACAACCAAAAATTTTGAGATGGGAAATATTTGGCTCTTGACCAAATGCCAATTGTAGTGGGGAGTATTTATGATATGCACTAGGTCTGATGCGAATTAATGAAGCAGCATGTAGGATTGCATGACCCCAAACTGAAATGGGAAGCTTTGTTCTCATTATTAATGGTCTAGCAATAAGCTGAAGTCGTTTAATCAATGATTCAGCTAAACCATTTTGAGTATGTACATGGGCAACAGGGTGCTCAACAATAATCCCAGTAGACATACAATAATCATTGAATGCTTGAGATGTAAATTCACCAGCATTATCAAGTCTTACCCTCTTGATTGTATAATCAGGGAATTGTGCTCGTAATTTAATAATTTCAGCAAGCAACCTTGCAAATGCAACATTACGAGTTGACAATAGACAAACATGTGACCATCTACTAGATACATCAATTAATACCATAAAATATCTGAATGGTCCACATGGTGGGTGAATTGGCCCACATATATCACCTTGAATTCTTTCAAGAAACATAGGTGATTCATTTTGAATTTTAGATGGTGAAGGTCTCAAGATTAATTTTCCGAGAGAACAAGCTGTACATGGCATTTCATTTGATTGAGGAATTCTTTGCCCCTTCAAGGGATGCCCATGTGAATTCTCAATTATCCTTCGCATCATTACTGATCCAGGATGACCTAATCTGTCATGCCATAAATTTATTATTGAAGGATCATAAGATTTTTCTTTTGCTGCCATATTTGATTCAATTACATGTATATGCATGTAATGCAATCCAGTAGGGAGTTTTGGCAGTCTTTCCAATACTTGCATTTTTCCTGATTCATAGGAAACTATATTTAAATATTTGTTACCATTTATAGTAATAGATTGGGTATCACACCCATTTCGATATATGTCATCAAAACTCAACAAATTTCTTGTTGATTTTGGTGAAAACAAAGCTTCATCAATTATAAACTTTGTTCCATTTGGTAACATAAATTTAGCTTTGCCAATTCCTTCAATCAGATCTACAGGACCTGATATTATTTTTACAACTGCCTTTGTGGGCTTTATTTCAGAGAAATAATCTCTATTTTTCAAGATAGTATGTGTAGTACCACTATCTGGTATGCAGAGATCTCCAATATTGTCTTTATATTGAGTACAATCCATATTAAACTTCAAAATAGATAAACACAAAATTAATCAATTAAGGTAAAAACATAAAATAATTGTAAAGTAGGACATTTTATTTAATTTAAAAATAACATACATAACAATAACATATTCTTCAGAATCAAATAAGTAATAACAATATACTTAAAATTATAGATGTCTCAATTTTCATTGTCAGTAAAATCATCAGTAAAATCAGAAACATTTAAATGAGTTGTATCATTAACATGAGTATGATGCTTATTGAAGTTTATTTCCTTTTCTTTGCCTTTCAATGATGCCTTATAAAGTTGGCAAAGATGTGGTGGTGTTCGACAAATTCGTGACCAGTGTCCTTTACTACCACATCTGAAACACACAGTTTCAGACTTATATTGAGGCCTTTCTTGAACACCACTGATGACTGATTTTAACTTCTTTTGAGGTTGAGTCTGAGTTTGTTGTGGAGTATTATTATATTTATTTCCACGACCATGGCCAAAGAATTGACCTCTTCCACGTCCACGACCTCTACCTCTCCCACGTCCACGGCTATTGTAATTTTTATATCTGGAATAATTTGTAGCATTTGCTTCTGGAAATGCTATTGAGCCAGTGGGACAGGATTGATGATTTTTCATCAAGAGTTCATTATTTTTCTCAGCTACCAGTAGGCATGAAATTAGTTCAGAATATTTTTTAAATCTCTGCATCCTGTATTGTTGTTGCAGTGTAACATTTGATGCATGAAATGTGGAGTAAGTTTTCTCCATCATATCCTCATCTGTGACTGTCTGTCCACAGAATTTTAATTATGATACTATTCTGAACATTGCAGAATTATAGTCACTCACTTTTTTGAAATCTTGAAAGCGTAAAGCTCTCCATTCATCAGTGACTACTGGTAGTATTACATCTCTTTGATGATCATATCTGTCTTTTAGATCCTTCCAAAGAACACTTGGATCTTTGACAGTCAAATATTCACATTTTAATCCTTCATCAAGATGACGACGGAGAAAAATTATAGACTTGGCTTTATCTTGCAATGAGGTGTTATTATTTTCTTTTATGGTATCAATTAACCCCATTGATTGAAGATGCATCTCTACATCTAGAATCCAAGACATATAATTTTTTCCCGTGATGTCAAGAGCAACGAACTCAAGTTTTGCTAGATTTGTCATTATGATAACTAATAAAAAAAATAACTCAATTAGAATTCATAAATTTGATGACTACTAAAAAAAATCAAACATGATCAGAATTTACTAATTAATTATATCATGAATGAATATTGCAAGAAATAATAGTGGTACAAAAAATGATACAATAATACTTAAAATTATATCAAATAGAAAATCATCTTCCATATTAATTATTCCTAAAACTATTATAATAGTCATGATCAAAACACAAATATAAATATACCAAATCATGTTTACAATGTAGAGTAAAGAGAGAAAGAGAAAATGTATGAATTTGTGTGAATGAATAACATTTATAGCTCATCTATTTATAATGAAAAATATAGCCGTTTATTACCGTTATATTACCGTTGGTAATAAAAATATAGCCGTTAGAATTTTTTTTTTTTTAATATAATATATTGAGAAATAAATTATATAAAGTAAAATCAATAAATAATGTTGATATGATTATTTATAGCAAGTAAGTTAACATAACGATATGTATAAATATGGGGCAAAACCGTCCATTAATATAAAATGGGGTATAGCCTTCCATTAACATAAATAATAAAAAAATAAATGTGCATAAATATAAATTGGTAGGAGGCATAGCCATCCATAAGGTTAAAACCATTTCTAGCAATATTTGCATCAATGGTGTAGTTAGTAAAACAAAATAAAAATAACAATTAATATAAAGTTAGATTGAAGAAATAAATATAAATATATAAATTAGTAGAAGGCATAGTCATCCATGATAATATATAATCAACTAATATATTCATAAATATTAAATATTAAGAAATATGTACCTTATTGTTTTGATCGAGAGCTTCTCGTGCTGATAACGTGTTGTGAAATAAAGATTAAATTACTTATTTTGTTATAGAACTAAACTTGAATTTAGTAGTATTTAACTAGAAGAAAAATATTTTATAGTAGAATGATTTTGAGAGAATTTAGAAAGAGTTTAGAGAGAATTTAGAGAACTATAATATTGAAAGAATTTGGAGAGTAATCTATCTTTTCTTCTTTTTTTTTCTTAACATCCTCATTAATGAATTTCAATCCCTTTATATAGAGATTTTCTTTTCACTATTTGAGTACTATTCTCTCACAAGCAATATATTGTTCATTCACAAGCAATATATTGTTCATTCACATTCATAATAATAATAATAATAATAATAATACTAATGTGAAAAAGCAAAAAGATTCTTTAACCGTTTTAAGGAAGATAGAGTGTGATGGAACTTGAAAATGGGGCCTTCATATTAGCCCTCTATTAGAAAGGCCCACTGTTCTCTAGATTTAGACCCACAGAAACAGATGAAAGACAGCTCCATCAGCCGTCCAAAAGGTTAACTTTATGTCCATATCGAACGGTCGACATCTTTTTGGGTATTTTCTCACAACTAATCATGCACCCTTGAAAGGTTAAATTAATGGGACCCTATTATAAAAAAATAAAAATAAAAAATAAAAGAACTTTTTATTAAAAAAAAAAGAATTGCAGCACATGTAAGGCAATCACTACTAAACCTTTTTTTTTTATTTGTTAAAATAAGATTTAACTAAAAAATAATAATTTTGTCAATTATAATTGAATTTTATGAATTTTATTGCATTTTGGGTTTGGCTCATTTCCACCAAAACCTCATCTGTTGCTGTAGATTTTTGACCTATTTCGTGGTTGTGAGAAAAAAAAAATTTGTGTTTTTCCCTTTTTCTCGTGTAATTCAATATAATTGGGCACAATGAGAATTCCTTTCACATTTTGTACACTGAATTGAAATTTCGACAAAGAAAATCTGCTGATGAAATATAAAATAATTATCGGAATTTTTTTATATTATTTAAAGTAGTAATTTAGAATAAATTATAGTTCTGATTTAATAAATAATTTATTGGAAATAATAATAATTAGTAAATATAAATTAAAATGTTTTGATTCTTTTGAATTAGCACATTCAATGCCACAAATGTTTTCAAAGATTAACTAAAATGTTTTGAAAACATGAGGGCATTTCATGATTCATTTATTCTTTTCAGTCTAATAAGGTCAACAGAATAATTAGGCAACTTTTCTTACCTTGGAACCAATTTTTTAATTATTACCTTCAAGACTAAAGTAAAATTTTTGCTTTTGAACTCTATTATTTGATACCATTATGTACTCATGACGCATGCAGTATATATGAAACGGTAAAAACTGTTATCATGAACAAACAAAACATTAGGTTAAATTTCACTGAGATAGCAAATGCAAACCTAATTCATTTACATCCAAATCAATAACCATTGAAATATAAATTGATAAAATTTTCAAATTTAAATCGTGATATATAATTATATTAAATTAATTATATAGAAAATTTTATTATTATAATAATCATATTAATATAAAACTGAATTAGTTACAATTTAATACGAGTTAAATTAATACCTACAACTAGGTTCATCATTAATCATATAGCTACAACTAGGTAGCTTAGGATATAGAAAAATAAATGGAGTCTTGGTCTATTTATATTAATTGTTTACTATAAACTTTGCCTTTGAGTTACAAATAAGCATCATTTCTCGATCTCTTCACTAAGCAAAAGAGATTTAATTAAATTAAAATCTTCTCAAAAGACTGTTCATATCAATATATTAGTAATTATGTTAGCATAGTAATCAAGATTAGTAGCTAATTAATTAAGGTTTGTTTGTTAACAAAGAAAAGAGACGGGTCATGTGAATCTAGTTAATGGGTCAAGTTTCGATGTGTGTAACTTCTTGTTGGATGTTGGATCTGCAATTTATTTCTTTTTCTTTTTTTTTTTTCATTTTTGACTAATCCGTCAACACGTTTTACAGTTTCAATTACGCTTTTGTATCCGCTACCCATATTCATTGCATATATTTTCATTTTTTCTTTTTAATCTATACATAGATCACCAGAATCCTGTTTTTGCTGACAACTTGGCAGTACAGGTATAGCACCATGCTTTTCTTCCCTTCAACATGCACCAGCATTTTCAATACTATGTTATCCATCGTTACATTGTTAATAAAATTTTATTAATATAAATCAAATTGAATTAATTAAAATTTATTAAACTCTATATATTAATAATTTAGAAAAAAAGTAAAAATATTAATTTCTAAAAAAGTAATTTAGTGATTATTTTTTTTTATTTTGAGATATTATAAGATATATAATTTAAATTTTATATCACTAATTTAGAAAATTTAATTTTTATATAAATTTTAAAAAATAATTACTCATTATATAATTTATTTATTAATAAAAAAAAAAAAGGAAGCATCCATGACAACTTTGAAGCATGTAACTATAGGAGGTTCTTTCAACATCACCTAAATCTTAAATTTCACAAGCTGCGAAATCAATTTATGAGCTAGTTTTTTTTAGATAATTTATGAGCTAGTTTAAAGCTATGCAAATTCTAACTGCGCTGATTACATTATATGTATGAATCGATTTGCATGAAATAAATATTCTATGATTTAGTCCTAAGCACATCGAAACTATAATATATATATATACAAAAAAAAAAATTACTAGAAACATCATATGATGGAATATGTATTTTGTGATATGATACATTAATTTAAACTCTTTATAAATTACACCTTTAATATATATATATATATATATATATATATATATATATATATATATATATATATATAATACTTGAACTTTTCTTTTATTTTGATTCATTACCAAGCATGCATATCTCCTTTTACAAGTGTACACACATTATCATCATGTCTAAAGTTCAATATGATGTCATTTGGAGTTGCATAACTAATGAATATTGGTCACAAAAAAAAAGGAAAAGATAGATATCAATGAACTGAATTTGTCCATTTATCACCCAAAAACATATATATATATACTTATGGCATTTCCTAAAAAATCTGAATTGAAATTCTCCCATTTGAAGTTTTTGTGTATATATATGTGTGTGTACAGAGAATATTTGAACCGAGATCTTCTGAAAAATGCTACATGAATAGCCACTGGGCCGAATAAAAAGAAAAATCCATATATATATATATATATATATATATATATATATATATATATATATATATATATATATATATATATATATATATTTATATATATATATATAGTACCAAATTGCACAAATTGATAATAATTTTGAAGGATATATTTTTAAAGTAGTTTCAATCGTTATCCCGTGAACTGCACGATTTGAAACCACAAAATGTTCGAAGAATGCAATTCGTATATTGTTTGTTTCATGTAGTGTGTCGATATTCAAAGTTTTTCAAACCTGAAAACAACATTAATTCAATTTTAAAGTGTAAATATAACTCATTAGGAAAAAAAAAAATACAATTATTTTTTTTCTCAACTTTCACTTTTTTTCTTTTATAGTCACTCATCTTTTTAAATAAAGAGGAGTGATTTTTGCTATTCTGGACCTAAAATCATTTATTTATACTTTTTTTTTACCGATTTATTTTTAAATAAATAATTATTTCATATAAATTTATATTTTATTTTATTTTTCGTGATTTTATCGTTTTATTGCAGTGTTTGATTTTTGTCATTTTATTGTAACGTTTGGTTTTCATTATCTTATTACAACATTTTATTTTCCGTCTTGTTACGACTTGTTTTTTTTAGACAATTAAGACAGATAAAGTATATTCGATCATATAGAGACAATGAATCAGATTATGACCGAGTATTAGCAAATTTGTAGGTTTTGAGTCAATTTATTATAGTATTAATCTGACTGTTATTTAATCCTTTATGATTTTTAGCGAATTCATATTTATATTCTATCAATATATTGCTAGTTTAAATCAATAGAATTAATTTTCTTTTCAAATTCAATTTTGTTTTCTAAAAAAAGTAAACTATGATACAAATTATTGTCTAATAAATTAACATGGTCCTTAAAAAAAAGGTTCCTTGCTTATTTGTGTTTTGACTAACCCACATTTTCTTTTGTGTTCCAACAATTTTTTTATATTCAAAAGTTAATTCAACTTTAATTAATCAAATTCGATTCCAACAAAACTATAAATATGATAAAATTCTCCTAATAACCATTATCGTGGCTATATATATTACGATTCGAATATAAAAATTATTATATATTTCAATTCAGACATAAAAATCATTTAAGTAAAAATAACCCTTACTACCCAACACAAACATGATTGGTTGTTCCAACAATTTTTTGAATATAAATATAAATAAAAAACATACAAATTGCCATAACCACATAAGGGTATAAATGAGTCAAGCCTCTCACTAGCAGGTGTTCAACTCAATAGAAGCTCAATTAAACTCATATATTGAAACTCGTTTAATAAACGAACCGAGTTCAAACTCTATAAAGTTCGGCTCATGAAATTTGTGAATAAGCTCGAATATAAGTTGGTGAGTCAACTTGTAACTTTAATATTTAATAATTTAATTTTAAATATATAATATATATAAATTCATATTGTAAAAAATATTTTAAAAATATATTTTTAGAATAAAATTATAATTTTTATTAAATATATATTAATTTAATAAATAATTTTTTTTAAAATTTTTGAATGTCTAATTTTAATTTATAGTTTGAATTTTTTTAAATTTCTTTAAGCTCATTTAAGTTTACAAACAACTCGTGAACACTGTCTAGGATAATAAGCTCGGCTCATTTATAAACGAATTAAGTCTGAACTAGTTAAATCTCGGCTTGACTCGGCTTGATTACATCCCCTACTAACCACCACCACCACCACTTAGGGGTGTAAACGAGCCGAACTGCTTGGTGTTCAGCTCAATAAAAACTTATTTAATAAACAAGCCGAGCTCAAATTATACAAAACTCAGCTTATGAAGTTCACGAATAAGTTTAAATAGAAACTAGTGAACCAACTCATTATTTTAATCTTTAATAATTTGATTTTATACATATAATATACAAATTCTAATTGCAAAATATTTTAAAAAATATATTATTAAAATAAAACTATAATTTTTATTAAATATATTGTCATTTATTTAATAATTTATTTATTTTTATATTTTTATATATAATTTTAATTTATAATTTATATTTTTTAATTTTTTTAAATTTATTTAAACTTATGAACAACTTATAAAGGTTAAGTAAAATAATGATATTAAGACTTAGTTCGACTCAGTTGGATTACATTCATGGAAATGTGTGGTGAACATCAATTTCCAAATCCTCAAAGATTTTATGGCTTTGAGCATGTGGGTCCTTTGTACTGCACGTGAACAATTAAAAAGGTCCATATGGATGAGGCCTAACACATTTTGTGCCCCAAAGCCCATGATTCTTCTTTTACACTGCCTCTGATCTTCGCACGGCTTTGCTCTTGTTTTCCTTGTGGAAACAGTTAGGTATATTAGTATCGTATTAATTGGTTGCTTTGTTAGGTTTTGTTTGTACTTTTTCTGTTAGTTTTTCTCCTATCAATTTTGTTTCTATGCTTCTTGTTTGGCCAACCCAAAGCATCGTAAATTCAATTTCTCAATGTCGAGCTCTTATCGATATTATTATTTTTTAAATATAAAAGTCATATAACTTTAATATTAATAGATTATATAATATATACAGTTTTTTTCTTTTTAAATTAATAATAGTAAAATTTAAATTCTATATTTCATAATTTTATTTGAAAAAAGTTATTACTTAACTATTTTTTCACTGATATTAAATTTGGAATGCATATTTTATTTATTTTTGAATGAGAATGCATATTTATTTTTACTTATTAATCAAATGTCAAGATTTGCGAGCCCAAAAAGCATTTTAGGCAACATGCCACTATGTTAAGATTAGGCAGCTGACAGACGAAACCACTCAATTAGGCTAAATACTTCTACTATTTTCAAGTGCATTTTTGAATTTGTTGCAACCCCCGTAGAAAGGTAAAAAGTTTCTTGATATATAGAAGTTGATTTCATTACGATTCTTGAAAAAAGAAAAAAAAAAAAGCAAATAAAAACACAAACACACCCATATATTTTATTTTTAGTGCCTAACCATTAAAAAAACATAGTTTACAACATTCCGCTACCTATGAATATGAAAATGAAAATGAAAATTTACTGATTTTATAAATTATCAAAAAAATTTAAAATTTTACAAAATAATTTAATTTTGTAATCTTAGTCTTTTAAAAAACCACTTCACTACACATTTATATAACAATACAATGTACATGAGGCTGAGGATTATATTTAAAATTGTAGCAAAATTATTTACTATTAGCCTGAAGGCTAAAATGTTACGAAACATTTTATTCCATTTAAGATCGAATCTAGTGAAAAAAAATTGTAGCAACATTGGTCACAAAAAGAATCAATTAGCAAATGCAATTTACTAATTGCTTGACATGCAAATCAAACCCAACATTATATGTTAAAAAAAAAAAAACCCAACCTTAAACTTTGCTTCTTATATGGACATGAAACATTTGGGAGGCTGAACATGACCGGCCTATACAACAAAATGTTCAAGTCAATTTTGTTTGCAAAGTAAAGGCTGTGATATAGGCAGAAGACCTGGCTATGCATTATGCCCATGTCCATTTGTTGACTATTAAGGCAAATAAATCCATTTTCCTTTCTTGTCTTAGCAAGAAATACAAACCCATGTGTCAAATTCTTGTTTTATCAAGCAAAGAAAGATAATGATCTGAGCAGAAATAATAGGGTTATTCTATTCTATTAGCTTAATCGTACCATAGTTTTAAAAAAATTGTCCTCTTTTTGCAATAGATAAATTGGATAATTACTTGGAGTTGTTAGTGCTAGTTACTTAGGATTAGTGTGTTAATTTTTGAAAAAGATGGGTGACAAATAGAAAATATAATATTAGGTTTTTTTTTTGAGAATAAATATTAGGTTGTTGATACAGTAGATGTATGTATTTATATAAATAAAAATAAAAAAAATATTAGATTAGTTTTAATTTAATTATAATTATATAACATGTTATATTTATTTATTGTTATAATTCGAGGTGGATAGAGTGTGTAGTTGAGGTGGAGATTTCCGGCTCGAGAATTCCTCTCACCTCCAGGAATTAATTTCTTTGTGATCCATTTATAAATTTTTTGGACCCAATTTTTTATCAATCGATGAGTATAGTGGTTGGTTCAATTTAGATAGATTTATTTCATTTCTCACTAACATACTAATATAATATAACGGCTATTGTAATTGTTAAAAGAATCCGACAATTTTTTAATTTAATTATAAAAATATATACATTTGCAACCGAATAACAACTAGAAAATAGAGATATTAAGTTCCTTTTTTCATACAATTAATAATTTTAATTTTGATTCATATAATTCATCATGTCGTATTATTACTATATTCGAATTGAGTTAGTTAATATCCAATAAATTTTAACCGATGATGATTCAAATAATAAAATATATTACAAAATTTAATAGAATAATTTTTTTTGAATCAAATTAGTGACGTGACACTAAAAAAAAAAAGTTTGCTGAATTATTGTCAAAATTGATATCCCAACAATTTTTTTTCTTGTGGATAGCAAGACACATCAATTAAAAAGATGGACCGTTGTCACCGGCAACTGAGAAACCCTTTTTTTTAATCTAAAAGGACCTTACTGGTCACATTCTCTCTTTTTTTTTTTCTTTTTTGTAAAGGTACCCTTTACTCCCTTGCCTTGTGCCATGCCATGCATACCATATACTCTGATTATTATCCACAAATAGAAAACCTTCTCTAATTAGTGTTGCTAATGGCTTCAACGGATAATATTTTCTTTCTTTTTTCTGTTTTTTTTTCTCTTAAACTTGCTCTGCTTAAGGCCAACCTACACCAGTCCAAAACAGAGTTGCAGCCATTGTATTATTTAGCAAGAAACTTCCCTTTCCTTGTTCTTCTTCTGTTTTTTGGATGGGTGGATGAGGAAGTTGGCCAAATTTTCCAACATGTTAGAGATAAAACTTGTAGAAGATGGGGAGTGTCTCCACCAATCATTGATGACTTTAATCCCATTCACACCTACTTGTCCAGTCCATTCATTCTCATGATCAATAAAAAACACAGCTCATTCACAGTTTCAAACAAGCTGAGTTCCCATGTGGTGTGGTCAATCAAATTGCCTAAAAAAATATATAAAATATAAAGAAAAAGTACATTGTCCCTTGTGAAGTTGAGATCAATTATAGTTGCAGTTGCTCACCTGTCATGCAGAAATTTCATGACAAACATTATAGAGAAGATTATCCCCTTAACCCCATTTTCGTTCACTTATGCAAGTATTATGGTTCTTCTGCAATAATTTGACCGATTAAAACAATGTCATGACTACCAGAATAATCGCGAACCAATCATAACCTATCCTTGACCACTAACAGACTTTGATTTTCCAAAAAATTGTTGTCAGGATTGTTCACAAGTTGTTTAGAACATAGGATATTGACTGTTTTGTGGAGTACCCTTTTCCTCCTTTTCCATCACAAGTGCAATATTGCCCCGAACGTCGTCATAAACTGCAAATTACTCTCAAAGGATCTGCTGCCCCGACTGGCGTCAACTGACAGTCCCACCTAAGATGTACGACGCCTATAATGCATGAGAGGCACATAATAAGGATACGAGATAAAGGCATCTTGAGCCCATAAACCAACCACGACCATTGCTGTTTGTGCATCAACTTTGAACACTGGCAAAAAGCAGCACTTGACAGTAAGAACCTTCAGAACTTTCAGACAGAAAATAGAACTTCTAAAGCAAGAGATATATATATCTCTCACCATCAATGCCACTGGACTTTTTTCCTGCCTGTGCAATGCATCATTGTTTTGTTGCCCTCAATCTGAAATCGCCAAACATCCCAAACCCTAAAATTAGATGGAAAACATGAACACTGCACCAATACCGATTCTCTCTTCCTCAACGTTTTGCATCAACAACTTGCACCCACCGCCCGCATGTTCATCATTTTATCCATTGTTACAAGGATACTGGTGTAGACCACTCTTAGATTACATATGTCCTAAGCAATTCAGTGTGTCATATCTTCATACTGAAGCCAAGTAATTTTGAAAAAAGTTGATTATCACCCAGTCAAGAATTTCAAAAAGATGAAAAGGGAGCCATCAAGAAGACAAAAACTAGCTATAAGATGGTCTACAACATTAACACAAAAAAACCAGAACTTCAACTTACAATATCAAGTACCAAAGTCTCTGTATTAGGAAATTGATAGAGGAATTTCTCCCAACAAGCAACAAGGTTTGAATTGTGTTACAGCTCATCAATTGCCACTATGCCACTATCCATAAGAAATGAGTTAGCTCAAATTATGATGACAATGAAACATGACAACCACTACTCTCAATTCTCAAACCAAAAAAAAAGAGAAGAATTATCACCAAAACCATCAACCAAAATTTCTTGTTCTCCCCCTCAGTACCCATCATCTCCAAATCCAATCAAAAGCAAATGCAGCAAAAGAATTTTAACAAAGGACAAAACTCAATAACACTATTTGCTTTTTTTTCCTTCTATTCTAAGAACATGAACAACCATACACACACACACACACTAAGAAGTCAAAATTCCCCTAATAAAATTTCCATCAAAACCAAATAACATCATCGCTAGCTAGAAACCACCTATCCATTACACCAAACCCTACTTCCTAACTATGCTAGTAGAGAACAAAAGAAGAAAAAAAATTAAAAGAAACCCTCCCCAAAAGAAGCAACAATCACCACTGCCCTACCCTTTCTCCATAGGTTTCACAACCATAATTCCCATCATCTGCTTCTGCCTCCTCATTTCCAAAACTTTCCGATGCGAATTCGAATGCAATACATTGCAGAATGTAGGGCTACCAGCTGGCCGATACTCGGGAACCAGCCGTCCAGACTTAAACCTAACACCACAGGCATTACAAAGGGTCTTGGGACCGAGTGGCCCAGCGCGCCACTGAGGTGTTTTTTCAGCACCGCAATGCTGACATTTTCTTCCAATTGTAGAAGAGGTAACCACTGGTTTCACTTTCTTCAAATACTCTTGACTCCACCATGACTGATGAACTCCAAGGTCTCGGCGGCGCCTCCTGCGTTGCTTGCTCCTCGCCTTAACTGGTACCCGGAGGCTTCGACAATAATTCATAATAACACTGTCATTCATGCTACTGTAACCATGACAGCTGTTGCTGGTGCTACTCGTGGTGCTGCTTTCAAGCACAGAGACCGGACTCTGCTGCTTCGGCAAACTACTTGGTTGTCCGGAAAGCATATCGACAAATGTTTCAACTTCTGGAAATGCATCTTTGTTTGATAGCCATTCGAGTTCTTCATCGTCAAAGACCTGCAAGAAAAATTCACAAAACCCTCCTCGTTAGTTGACTCAACTGAGTTAACTCAGTAACTCGAACTATTTTACCTTTTCATAATTTGGGCGCCCAATTATTATTATTTTTTAATCAAGTGGGCCATCCCATGTGACAATGCCCATGAATCAGTACAATGAGAACGGGACAAAATAGGGGAAAATCCTTAGAATCTTTTGGGATAATATTGTCTTTTTACCCTAGTGGGAGTGTCCGTATCAATTTATTAAGGAGTTAACGAAAAGGAAATATTTGCTGCACATTTATTGGACGCAACTCTAATCTCGTGAGCTACAGCTCACATCAATTATGACCACCACCTCAATTTGACTAAAAATGCCCAAAACACCCTCCGACACGACCTGCCCTATAAATTACCCGTGCAGTAAATTCAATATCTTAAGATGGACATAATCGTCCAATTAAAAAAAAAGGGTGGCTTTGTCCAAGGAAACAAAAATCAACCAAAAAAGACAAAAACTCGTTTAAAAATTGAAGAATAATATACCATTCAATGCCGTTTAGTTTGACTCGGTCGAGTCAGTTATAAAACTCGGACATAAACAGGCCCGAGTTAACTCGGCAAGAACCGTAAAAAGCAGCCGAGTAAGGACGAGTCAGACCGAGTCATGACCCGGAAGGAGCGGAAAAGAAAAACCCAGCAAAAATCGTCATCTGGGTTGTTGAAAAAAACTTACAGGCAAAGAAGGAAGGGTGGAATCGTCAACTGGGTTGTTGTTGTTGTTGTTGTTGTTGAAAACGTCGAGAGAGGCATGAGGGTTTAAAGAAGAAGGAAGGGACGTTCTGGGTTTTCTGTTGTTGTGTTCTTCGTCATCGTCTTCTTCTCCTATGTCTGAAGAGAAGTCCAGTAAATCATCCATAAAGCAAGCTGCTTGGTCAAGAGACTCCATTAACAACACAAGATGTAGCTTTTCTGTTTGTGTTTTTTCCAAAGAGAAAAAAAAAATGGGTGGTGGTGTTGTTGCAGCTGCTGTTTTTAGGGGAAGAGAAAAAGAAAGGCCTTTCACGTTTGGGTATTTGGCTATATTATCTCACGATGGACTCGAGGGTTGAGTTCTTTTTTTATTTTTGAGATTTTTTTTTTCGGGAATTTTAAGAAATGTTTTTTTTTTGACAATTAATCTAAGTAACTTTTTAACTTAAAATTAAAAAATTAAAAATTATAAAATCAAATTATTCTCTCAATCAAATGCATTAGTTAGGGATTGTAAGAAATGGTTTCGATTTGTTTGATTAATTATTTTTTGATATTAACGTCTAGTGGGTAAGTATCCCATGCATTGAAAACCCTTTTTTTTTTTTTCTTGTTCAATAAAAATTAATTATATAACCCACCCACCTCCCAAAGTCCTTTTCTTTGCAACTTCATCAATTAGCCTCCAAATGGTCCTTGTTGACCTTGTTTTAAACAATAATGCATTTTGAAAATGAAGATTTATGCACTTATTCTATTATTATTATTATTTCGTTTGTATATGGCAAATGACATGGGATACATTTTAGCAATTACATGTTAAAACAAAATGGCACTTCTTAAATCTACCTCTTATTCTAATGCATGGAATATGCCGTGTGTGTACTCCAACATGATATTAAAATATTCATGCACATTTGCTCTTACTAATTGTATTGATGAGTATGAGTTTTTATTTAAAATTTGCTAGTCAATCCGAATTAAATATTCAATATCTCATGTTAATGTTTATTATTTTTCAATACAAAAGACTAGGTAAGAATCGAATTTTAACCTATTAATGTAGTGAAAGAAATTATACCATTACACTAGTTAATATTTGACGTTAATATTCATTTTTTTTCTAGCTAAAAATAACCATTAAAGTTGCAGTTAACAGAAAGACTAATTAAATTGATATGCAATTAAAAAAAAAGTAAAAAATCAAATTAATTTCTTGATGAGTATTGAGTCAATAAAGATTTAAGAAAAATAACTTTCTTAAAAAAATTTCTTAATTAGTAGAATTGATATGTTAAAAGATACAAATTCATACATGGTTAATAAAGAAACCTTTTTTTCTAGAAGTAGTTTTATAGGAAACATTTTTCTCTTTAAGGTAAAAATTTGGAAAAAAATATTCAAATATTTTCCTAATTAACCACAATTAATTACATTAGGATTTTCATAATCTCCATCTCCATACATTGAAAGTGACAACTACATTTTTTTTCTTACCATAGTTCTAGAACCCCATTCCAAGTGGTGACTAATATATATTACAAATGTCAATACGACATTACAGCAAGGACATTATGGGAATTAAAGGAAAATTTTAATTTAGGGGATAAAAGAGGGAGGGACGGACCGCTTACGCAACAGCCACGCCTGCTTTCACGATGTATCCGTTCCTTCCAATGGGCTCCAACACCCACGTCATTTAACCAATAAGAAATCGCCACGTAGAAATTAATTTAATTTTTTAAAGAATACTAATCTTAAAAATCTTTGACCTCCCCGACACCGCACGTGGCGCCGATAATCATGTGATAACTTAACTTGGCATAGCAGCATCTGTTTTTTCTTAAGTTACGCTTTGCTCAAATAATCCTTCTAATTAAGTAATTAACTAACTAATTTTTAATTTATTGGCAGTCTAATTATCACTTATTATAAATATAATAAATTTTATTAGTCATAAAACTGAAATTTAAATTTTTCACAATTGTTATAAGAATAAAAATTAAATCAGTTTTGATTATTAATATTTTTTAGTCTATAGTATTAAAAAATCCATCAAATTTTAATTAATATGATTTACTTTAAAATAATCATAAAAACAGTAAAAAAAATTTTAATAACTAATTTAAATTAAAAATATTCTTACTAATTAATTCAAATAGTTATTGATTAATTTTAATTATTATTAATAAAATTAATTAAGTGCATAATAATAATAATAAATTAATGATGATGATCTTGTCCTATGTAGTGATTGGGCCATAGGGGTGGACCTGTTTGCATGTGCAATTCTATGGTGGGGTCCACAAGGGGTGCACGTTAGTGAGTGGTGCAGCAGTATGTGTAGTAGTAGGTGGTCTTAGCTCTTAGGGTGGGTGTCCATATTCGGTTTTAAAAAAAAAAAAAAAAAAAGGAAGGTGTCCGTATTCTCTCAGGAAGAACGTGAAAGTCACGTGCCGTAGATGAGAATTATTGTATTGGTACAATACAATAATTAATAATATTATTGCTGTGGTAGACTATACCCATATGCAAAAGGAAAAAAAAAAGGTTCATTGAATTTTTATTATCATGTGGGATGTCCAACTTTTTATTTTATGTACATAGAAGAAAAATGACAATCTATCTAAAATTGCAATTAATTTTACCCCCAACATAGTTGGGGATAATCACTATTAATTTAATTTTTTAATATTTTTATACTAAAGGTAAAACAAATTAAATCTATTTGACTATTTTTAATAACAATTTTTCGATGTTGCAAGTGGCAACATTGTTTGAATCTATGCAGTGCAATAACATTTTATTGAACATAATTAAGTGAAGATTAATCTACTCATCTCTCAAAATATTAACACACTAACCAATATATCCGGGAAAAAAAAAAGAAACATTTCTATTGTGTTTACTTAAAAAAAATTACTTCAAATTTCTAGAAAAATTTTCAAAATGAAATAAAAAAATATAACTTTATGTTTACTTTGGATATTTTTATAAAAATCTCACTTAAAAATTGTTTTGACTAAATATATAATTTCACCCATTAACTTTACTCAATTATTCTATATTACTTCTCAACTTTTATTTTATTTAATTTCACCTTTTAACTTCTATTTTTTATTTATTTAACTCTTCTTACACATCAGAAAAATATGTGTATTTACCATGTGCTAAACTTAAATAAGTGAAAAATAGAAATTAAAAGGTGAAATTGGTGAAAAATAAAAGTTATATGTGCTAAATAGGTGAAAAAAGAAGTTAAAAGGTGAAATTGAATAAAATAAAAGTCAAAAGATGACATAAAATAATTAATTAAAGTTCATGGGTGAAATTGTATATTCCACCAAACTATTTTCACAATTTTCATAATTTTAAATTTTTATTTGTTACATTTTTTGTTTTCAAAAAATGGAAAATAGTTTTCAAATTCTAATAAGTAAATATATTTTACAAATTTTTTATGAAAATCAAAGATTTCATTTTTTAAAATTAAAAAATGAAAACAGAAAATAATTTTTTATAAATAAACCCACGCTTCCTTTCTAGATAATTAATGGTAAGTTTTTTCTTTTTTCTTTTTACCAAATGAACTTCCATAACAGAGAAAAGATACATCCAAGAGCAACCAACTCCTAAGCAACATCAAAGTTAGTCACTATTTTTACTTCTACCAACATCACAGCTAATTGTAGAAGTAAATAAATATGACTAACTATAATTAAACAAAATCCCAAAAAGACATGAACTTAGCTTCCTACATAGAGCTAGCAAAGTTGGCAGAAATAGCATTAGAGTCATCAACTAGCCTTTTGTATATTTTGAGGGGAATGAACCAAGCCATAAACTCGGCTTCCTAAATTGTCCATATTAAGGCTAGGAGGCAAGCTTGGGCCATGTTCAGACTTTGAAATTTTTTTCTTTTGGAGGAGAGAATTCAATTGATACTTGGGCCTTTTCACCTTGATGGGCAATCATTTCTTTCCTCTTAGAAGTTGACTCATGAAGATTGTTATATGTTGTCAATCCCATAGCAATTTCAGCCACCCCATCATTACCCTTATGTTGTAACCAAATGATAGCTATACCTAGGTCATCATTAGCCATTTCTTTCTCAGTATGTTGTAGCCAATTGCCTTCCTTTAGAATCGTTGAAGTCGGAAGGTGAAGGGGATGCGTTGTTGGGAGAGAAGCCACACTTAGAAATAGTTTTTCAATTGAATTTATAAAGGCAACAGTAGTTGAGCTCTCAGAGTTCAAACGCAGCTGCTCTACATCCTTTAGAGGAGAAGTAGAGATTTGGTTAAAGGTAGCACTTAAAGATAATTTTTTTGGGTAGAGGCAGACATAACCTTTCTTTAGGAGCCAAACATAGATCCAAGGACTATGAGAAAAGTGAACCAAAAAGGTGTTTTGATTGAGTGGGAGTCCTGAGATATATTCCCATATGCTCCTCGTTGGTGATTATAGTTCCTATAGAGAACGATTTCTGTGTGAGATCCATGGAGCTTCTTGTTTAACTCTCTCTACATCTTCCACCTTTATATACTTAAATAGGACTATAATTTTCATTTTCAAATCCTAAGCTTGAAGGACTGATGCAAAGCTTTGTATATAGTACTAATTAGGAGCCCTAAAGATGGTGGATGCTTAAGTGTTGGTATTAATGAGAGACCTGATGTTGTTATTGAAAAGAGTCCTAGAGAGGGGGGGGGGGGGGTAAATAGGACTATCAAAGAAAAATGAGAAATTAAAAGAATTCTTTACAAGAATTGAATGGAAGTTGAGAAGGAAGAATGAAGAACACAAAGATTTAAGGAGTTCAGATTCAACAATAATCCTACATCTCCACCTGACTTATTCCCAAATTAGGATTTTCAATCACCCACAATCTTATTTATAAGATTGAGATTACACAAGATTTTTATGGCTCACTTTTATAACCTTACAATATGAGTTTTTAAGACTCACCCAAAAAATCAAAACCCAAATGTTTCAATAGACAACACTTAAACCAATTCCTTTAGAAATCAGTCTCACTTCCCTTCTATCTAACCCAAGATTTAAGATGAAGAGAAATTCTATTTTTAACACACACCTAACTCTCACAAGAGTTATACAAATAAAGAATTGTTTAAAAGAATTTGAGCTCAATGAATGCTTAAGAAATAATGAATAATAAATAAGTTTCTTAACTTTCATTCAGTTCTAGAGGTATTTATACTTAAAAATATAGCTATTAGAGGTGCAAATGATGTGTCCAATGTCTATATTTTGAATCTTTAAAAGTGATACTGTCAGACAGCTATTCATGGATTGAAATCGTGATTGGCTACTCAAGACGTTTAAATTTGCTCACATTTTCTTCATAGAAGCTGTATATATTTGAATTAGCTTTTCATATAATTTTTAATCACCTATATTGGATGTCTAAAACTCAAGATATATCTAAAATATTAAGAGCTATGCAATTTGAAATGCAGAATACTATCAGACAGCTATACCCAAGTTGAAGCCGTGATTTGCTCCTGAAGAAATTTGAATTTGCCCATAATTTCTTCATGAAAGTTGTATATATTTGAATTAAATTTTCATATCATTTTGTATCACCTAAATTTTACTTCTTTAGCTCAGTATATGTCCAAAATAATAAGAGCTATGCAATCTAAAATACAGAATACTGTCAGACAGCTATACACAAGTTGAAGCCGTGATTTTCTTCTGAAGAAATTTGAATTTGCCCATTAATTTTTTATTAAATTTGTAGATATTTAAATTATCTTTCCATATCATTTTTAATCACCTTAATTGGACTTCTGTAACTCAAGATATGTCCAAAATACTAAGAGATATGTAATCTGAGATGACAGATGTATACGTGGATTTTGACTCAAAATTTGCATACCCAAATGAACTTGGATTTTAACAAATAAACCCAATTCAGAAAGCTCAAGATGTCTACTTCAAATATGAAGAAGATAACTTTCTCATTATAAAGCTCTAAGGATGTCAAAGCCTTATTGAATCTCAAAGGTCCAATCAGCCCAAGATAATCAAACTTCATTTTAATTTCCAATAGAGTCCTAACTTATACACACTTAAATAAACAAATTAAATTCTCAAAATTAAGTTTTTTAAGATCAAAATTAAGATTGATTATTGCTAAGGTCAACAATCTCTCCCTTTTCGATTTTGATAAACTTATTTTAAGTTTGATTATAAATTAATACAAAGTAAAGTGTGTGATAATATTTGTGATAATAACGATACCAAATGTAATAAAATATATTTCTTTATTTATCCCTCTATGAATATGGACATGATAAGAAATATAAATTTATAGATTATTGTAATATCCCGTGTTTTTAAATATTTTAATACTGCTTCGGGATATGCAGTATTAATAATTTTTGTATATATATATTTGATATTTTTACGAGTTGATATTTATTTAAAGTTTATTTTAATTGTTTATATTATTTTAAGTGCTTTACGTAAAATTTTTCCGGGAATCTTATTTTCGAAGAAATTAATACATAAATAAATTAATATTAATTATTTTAAAAAATTTTATGAACTTGCATGTAATATTCCGAGTTTTTAAATATTTTAATACTACATCGGGATATGCAGTGTTAATAATTTTGTATATAATTATGATATTTTTACGAGTTAATATGTATTTAAAACTTATTTTAATTATTGTATGTTGTTTTAAGTGCTTTACGTAAAATTTTCCCGGGACTTGCATTTTCGGGGAATTTTTACGTAAATAATTTACTATTAATTATTTTAATTAGATTTACGGACTTGCATGAACTCATATATATTTTTAAAATACTAAATAACGTATATTTGTGTAATTATTTATTTAGTTAGGGTTTAATTAATTACCCTAATATTTTATTATTTATTAATTAGTTTTATTGTTATTTAATTATTTTTATTTAGTATTAAATTATATGTGTGTGGTGGGTAATTTTTCCAAGTATTATATTAATATACTATACTATAATATATATATATGTTTTATTTTTTTTCTTTTCTTTTCATTTTTTTGTCTTTTTCTTTTCTTTTCCTTTCTCTTCTATTTCCTTCTCCTTCCCCCGACAACCCATCCCCTCACCCTCGCCATCCGATCATCAGCCGTCAGAGTGCCTCCCCTACGTGTCGCCGTCCTCCTCCGCTGCCTCGCCACTTCGGTCGTCTTCCCCGGCGCCGACCAACTTATTTTCTTCCATTTTCGGCCGAAAGTCCCATTTTCTTCACAACTCACTATTCCAGCCACCAAATTCCTTCATTCCGGTGTTTTTGGACTCCCCTGAAGCCATAGAAGACGATTCCAAGCTTTGTTTAAGCTCAAAACTTGATTTGGTATGGTTTTTCTCAATTTTTCAATTTCGGCCATAAATGATTTTTGAATTTTTTTGAGCTTCAAATGATTGATTCATGAAAATTCACTTAAAAAATATTGATCCTAGTAGCTTAATCTACTTGTGTGAATTTTTGTAGAATTTTTGGAGATTATTTTGATTTTTGGGTATTTTTGAATATTTTATTATTATTTTCTAATTTTCGAAAATTAATTAAATAAATTATGAAATTGTTTTTTATGATAAATATATGTGTTTAAATGAATTATAGAATTTATTTGGAATTTTTATGAATTTCTATGTATTTATTTTGAATTTAATTAGTTTATGTAATTTTGAGAAAATAGGGTTAATTGTGTTTTTAATTGAAATTAATTATTTAATTGAGTTTATTTATTGATATTATTGATAAATATGTTGATAAAATTAATTTTATGCAATTATATTATTTTTGGTGAATTTTTGGATTAATTTTAGTATATTTATATATATAGGGGTATTTTGGTAATTTTACCCTAAGTTGGCTAAAAATGTAATTAAATTGGTTTTAATAGTTATTTAAGGTATAAAAATGATTTCTACAAATTATTTAGTATTTTTAACTAATTAAAACTATTTTTCATAAATTATTTTCAATTATATATATAATATACGATTTTTCTAATAAAATGAGTTTTTATCGGTTTTTACTGTGTTTAGGGGTTAATTATGTAATTTCTACTTATAAAATGTGTTTCTATGATATAAGGGCATTTTTGGTATTTTATAATTACTCTGTGAATTGTGGACCCCGGTCGGTAGACTGTAGTTTGGAGTCCGACCGAGGGGTTGTGGATGTGTTTCTGTGTCTGTTTTTTGAAGTGTGTTTCTTTGCAGGGCCGGCTCTACTCTTTGAGTAGAGAGATGTCCGTTTTACAGGGGAGGTTCTGTCGAATTTTCGGTAGAATTCTTGTAAAATGTGATGTCCGGTCGAACTCTAATTTTGATTTTGTGTCTAATATTCTAGATCGAGTTTCTAGGATTTTTTGTTAAGTTTATTCTGATGTTCATTATTTATTGTTTGTTTAGTTACGCCGAGACCGAGGCCTAATGGACCAGGCTCGTCGGACCCGTCTCGAGGAGCGCACTAAGTGTGAGTTACTATTTTATATATATATGCTTTAGGGTGCATGATTTAGAAATTTATGTATTATTTTGATTAAATATGCATAAATAATTTGATTAGTATTTAAGTTTATTTTTAGTTTATTTTTGGTTTATCTTGGGTTTATTTTCGCTATATTTTCAATTATATGCATGTTTTGCTAATAAATTAAGTTTAAAATGTTTTTGAATATATGTCTAGTTTATTTCGTAATCTATCTGGATTTATTTAACGTATATATACTCGAAATATACCTGGTTTATTTTTTGTATATTTCTAGTATATATATGGTTTATGTTGCTATTTATTTTAAATTCATGCATTATTTATTTTTATGAATGTATGTTTTATATTTAAAATGAAGGATATCAATAGAACGTGCTACCTAGTGGGCAGCACTAGGACCGAGTACGTACCGGTACGCTTATAGCATTTAGGCTATATTACTAACCAGTTTGAGGATATTGATTGGAATTGATTTATCTGATATGTGATGTGATTTGGGAGTGTGATTGCTGGAGCTCAGTTGACCTAGTATCTCGGGGCCAATCACACTAACAGTCAGACTGTTGGAGCTCGGTTGACTTAGTGTCTCGGGGCCAGTCTACTGTCCAAATGGATCAAGTGAATATATTTTGGAATAAGTGAGCCTGTATGGCTAGAGTGTTGTCTAACACTATTTGAGGTCGCGATATTCTAGGGTTCTATTTGATCCTTCATAAACTGTGAATTTCAATAAAAATATATAAAATGATTTTATTGCATCTGTGTGTATTTGCTTGTATATATACATATTAGATATATACTGTTGATTGTATGCATTGTCATTTAGTATGCATGTATATATATTATAGTGATTCACCCAGTGAGGTCTGACTCCCCTCTGTTGACCATTTTTTTCAGGAGAGTCATCGTCTTCAGACCTCGGTAGCAGGCCTGTACGTCGGATTTCTTTCGCCCCGGCTTCTTTATGTAAACTGCTTATCTGAGTCTTGAGTTTTATTTTTATAATCTAGACACTACAGTATTTGTAAATAAATTATGGGTTTTATGTATTATATTTGTGTGAGTTATGTATTTTGAGAAATTGAACTGAAACTTGTATCAAAGGATTTATCTATATATGAGATATGGATTTTTATTTTGATAATTATGATTTTATTTCCGCTGCATTAAGAGCTGTTGTTATTATTATTGCATGTTTATTTTATTTTTAGGCTTGCTACGAGTTCCGGATTCGAAAGAATTCCCATTCCCTAGCGCCGGTCATGGTCCCTATTTTGGGTCGTGACATTGCATAAACTCATATATATTTTTAAAGTGCTAAATAGAGTGTATATATTTAAATTAAAATAGGGTTTAATTAATTACCCTAATTTTTATTATTTATTATTTAGTTTTAATATTATTTAATTATTTTTGAGTGTATAAAATTATTAATATATTAAATTATATGTGTGTGGGAATTTATATTATTATAATATATAGTGTGATAATATATATACATATTTAAAATCAAAAAACTATTGCCAAATTACCGTTTTGCCCCAACCACCTCTCCTTTTTCCCCGATCACCTAACCACCACAACCACCATCTGTCACGCCGTTCTCTTGTCGTCGGTGTGCCTCTCGGTGTGCCACCTTCTTCCTCAGCCTTTCCCATCACCTGCAGCAGCCGTTTCGGGCGTCAGGGAGCTCGTTTTGGCTGGAAAACCCGAAACTCATCCTCACCGTCGATCAACATGATTTCGGCCACCGTTTTTGACACCGCCAATCTCTATCTTCTCCTTGAGCTCCGGTGAGTGTGATTCCAAGCTTTTTTTCACTTAAAATGGTCTCGATTTGCCTAGGTTTCGATTTTGCAATTTCGGCCTATTAGGGTTCTTGATTTTTTTGAGCTTCAATTTAATTGATTCATGAAAAATTCCTTGACAAATGTTGCTCCCCTTAGCTTAATCTTCGTGTTTAAATTTTTATAGAGTTTTTGGAAATTATTTTGATTTTTGGGTATTTTTGAATATTTTATTATTATTTTCTAATTTTTGAAAATTAATTAATTAAATTATGAAATTGTGTTTTATGATAAATATATGTGTTGAAATGAATTATAGAAATTTATTTGGAATTTTTGTGAATTTTTATGTATTTATTTTGAATTTATTTAGTTTATGTAATTTTGGAAAAATAGGGTTAATTGTGTGTTTAATTGAAATTAATCAGTTAATTGAGTTTATTTATTGATTTTATTGATATATATGTTGAGAAAATTAATTTTTAGCAATTATATTATTTTTGGTGAATTTTTGGATTAATTTTAGTATATTTATATATATAGGGGTATTTTGGTAATTTTACCCTAAATTGGCTAAAAATGTAATTAAATTGGTTTTAATAGTTATTTAAGGTATAAAAATGATTTCTACAAATTATTTAGTATTTTTAACTTATTAAAACTATTTTTTGTAAATTATTTTCAATTATATATATAATATACGATTTTTCTAATAAAATGAGTTTTTATCAGTTTTTATTGTGTTTTAGAGTTAATTATGTAATTTTATACTTATAAAATGTATTTTTTAGTATATAAGGGTATTTTCAGTATTTTGTAAATACTCTATGAATTGTGGACCTCGGTTGGTGATTTGTAGTTTGGAGTTCCACTGAGGGATTATGGTTGTGTTTTGTGTTTATTTTCGAAGTGTGTTTCTTTGCAGGGCCGGCTCTACTCTTTGAGTAGAGAGATGTCCGTTTTATAGGGGAGGTTCTGTCGGATTTTCGGTAGAATTCTCGTAAAACATGATGTCCGGTCGGATTCTGATTTAATTCTATGTCTAGTAATCTAGATTGAGTCTTTAGAACTTCTGTTAGATTTATTCTAATTCCTGTCGTTATCTGTTTGTTTGGTTGCGTCGAGACCGAGGCCTAGTGGACCAGGCCCATCGGACCCATCTCGAGGAGCGCAATAATTGTGAGTTACTATTCTATATATATATGCTTTAGGGTGCATGATTTAGAAATGTATGTTTTATTTTGATTAATTATGCATAAGTAATTCAATTAGTATTTAAGTTTATTTTGGTTTATCTTTGGTTTATTTTTGGTATATTTTAAATTATATGCATGTTTTATTAAACGTTTATATTTAACATGTTTTTTAAATATATATTTAGTTTATTTTACGATTATATTGGATTTATTTGACGTATATATACTCGAAATATACCTAATTTATTTTTGGTATATTTTTAGTATATATATGGTTTATGTTGCTATTTTATTCAATTCATGCATCATTTACTTTTATGAATGTATACTTTATATTTTAATGAAGGATGTCAATAGAACGTGCTACCTAGTGGGCAGCACTAAGACCGAGTGCATACCGATAAGCTTATAGCATTTAGGCTATATTACTAACCTATTTGAGGATATTGATTGGATTTGATTTATCTGATGTGTGATATGATTTGGGAGTATGATTGCTGAAGCTCGGTTGACCAATGTCTCGGGGCCAATCACACTGACAGTCAGACTGCTGGAGCTCAGTTGACTTAGTGTCTCGGGGCCAGTCTACTGTCCAAATGGAACAAGTGAATATATTGGAATAAGTGAGCCTGTATGGCTAGAGTGTTGTCTAACATTGTTTGAGGTTGCGATTTTCTAGGGTTCTATTTGATCCTTTATAAACAGTGATTTTCAATAAAAATATATAAAATGATTTTATTGCATATGTGTGTATTTGCTTGTATACATACAAGTTATATATACTTTTGATTGTGTGCATTGGCATTTAGTATGCATGTATATATACTATAGTAATTCACTCAGTGAGGTCTGACTCCCCTCTGTTGACTATTTTTCAGGAGAGTCATCTTCATCAGACCTCAGTAGCAGGCCCGTATGCCGGATTTCTTCTGCCCCGGCTTTATTATGTAAACTGCTCACTTGAGTTTTATTTTATGATCTAGACACTGCAGTAGTCGTAAAATTATTGAAAGATATTGTATTATATTTGTATGAGTTATGTATTTTAAGAATTTGAACTGGATTTGTATTAAAAGAGTTTATTTATATATGAGATGAGGATTTGATTTAATTTCGTTTGGTGGAAATATTATTTTGATATTTATGATTTTACTCCGCTGCATAATATCTTACTTAATTGTGTTGTTATTATCACTATTGCATGTTTTATTTTATTTTAAGCTTGCTACGGGTTCTGGATTCGAAAGAATTCCCGTTTCCTAGCGCCAGTCATGACCCTTGTTTTGGGTCATGATAATTATTCCCCTTGACAAAAAAAAAAAAAACATAAACAACATAAAATATAGCATGAGGGATAAAAACATGACATTCTTATAACAAATGTATTAAAAACATAAAATATGATAACATGATCATTTAAATAAATGTTAGGCAATGTGAAGAAATAATTTTAAACATATATACATATAGTCCTACTAAAATGCATCACTTACTATAAGAACAAAGCAAAGATACACCAAATCTATGTAAAAATATTCATGCTTTATCAAAGATAAAAACCATTCCTAAGAAGATATTCATGCCTTATTGAAGATAAAAACCATTCCTAAGAAGAAATTATACATGAATTATGCATGTATAAACATAATAATAAAATATTATTGTCACAACCCAAACTGGGGGCCATGAGCGGCGCTAGGGAATGTGAATTCTTTCGAATTCGGAACCCGTAGTAAGCCTTAAAAGAAAAGCATGCAATAAAATAAAATAAATAATTATGCATTAGAATTAAAATCCTAAACCAATATAATAAAAATAATCTAATGTCATATCATAAAATAAAATATATTAATACAATATTCAGAGAAAAGCCTCTGAATTAAATCACATACAATAAATATAAATACAACTCACTACTGATACAAAATATGACTAAAGCAGTTTTCTAGAGTACAATATAAAATTAAGTAGATAATTTACATAAACGAGCTGGGGCGGAAGAAATTCGACGGATAGGTCTACTGTTGAGGTCTAAAGAAGAAGACTATCTTGTAAAAATGTCAACTGAGGGGAGTCAGATTGATTGAATTGTTATAATATATATACATGCATTTTCTAATGTCAAATGCAATCAAACATTCATATATAATAAATATATATACAAGCAATCCACATAAATGCTGAAAATCACTTATATAGTAATATTGAAAAACATAAGTTTATGAAGGATCAAATAGAACCCTATTTAATTGCAACCTCAATCAATCATAACATCACTATAGCTATACAGGCTCATTTAATTTCAAATAAATTCAATTATTCCATATGGACAGTAGACTGGCCCTGAGACACTGAGTCAATCGAGCTCCAGCAGTGTGACTGTCAGCGTGATTGGCCCCGAGACACTTGGTCAACCGAGCTCCAGTAATCACACTATCAATCATATCATATCTCAATAAAATTAATCAATCAATCAGTCTCAATTAATCATAATACCATAATTGATTCTCACTCAACCCTAAATCTATCGCACCGGTACATACACGGTCCTAGTGCTGCCCACTAAGTAGCACGTTCTATTGATATCCTTCATTTAAAATAAAAGATTCATATGAGAAAATAAATAATGCATAATGTCATTCATTATAACAAAATAAACCATATATATACTGGAAATATACATAAAATAAACTAAATATATTTCGAGTATATATATACCAAGTAAATTCAAAATAAATCATAAAAGATACCGAATGTAAATCAACAATATACTAAAAACATGTTATATTAAATTAATAATAAAACATGCATTTATTTAGAAGTATATCAAAAATATATTAAAAATATACCTAAAATATACTTAAAGTATACCAAACATTTTAATAAAACAATTTATGAATAAATGCAATTAAAACATGTATATGTGCTAAAACATGCAATCTAAATGCAATGTAAATATAAGATAACAACTCACAAGTTTGCGCTCCTCGAGACTGGTTTGATGGGCCTGGTTTACTAGACCTCGGTCTTGGCACAACTAAATAATAAAATAATTACAAAAATTAGAATAAATATAACTTAAGCTCTATAGAGACTCGATCTAAGATTTTAGAACACAGACAGACACAGAATTTAGAGTTGACCCGATGTCACGTTTTATGAGAATTCTACCAAAAATGTGACAGAACCTCCTCTATAAAATTGACATCTCTCTATTAAAAAGTAAATCCGGTCCTGCAAGAAAAATGTATTTCAATTCACAGAATTCACACAACCTTCGGTTGGGATCCTAAACTATACAATTTTCCCAACCGAGGTCCACAATTCACCAAAAAATCCAATTAATATAATAAATATACCAAAAATAAATAAATGCCATAAATATCCTCAAAATATTAAAATATAGCATATTTAACATTAAAACACTAAAAATAATTATTTTCTCAATAATTACGTAAAAATTTTGAAATAATAATATAATATTATTAAAAATCAAATTTCTCGACAATTCAATATTAATTAGTAAAAATTCACTTTATATATTTAAATAACTAAATTAGCCTAAATACATATTAAAAATTACTAAAAACCCATTTTATTACCAAAATAATATATAATATATTATTTGAAAATAATTTTCAAAAATTAGTATTAATTAGTTAAAAATAGTAAATAATTTGTAAAAAATCATTTTAATACCTTAAATAATTGTGAAACCAACTAAAACATAATATTTAACTATAATCTTAACAAAATTACATATTTAACCCTATAATACAAAAATACACATAATATACTAATATTACTCAAAAATTCTATAAAAATTATATAAATGCATAAAAATTATTTTCTCAACATATATATTACTAATATTAACTAAAACACATTATTAATGAATAATTTCAATAAAAACTCAAATGTAACCTAATTTTCTAATATTGACATAATATAAAAATATTTATAAAAAATTACATAAAAATCACAAAAATTATTATTTCAACACTAAAATTAATAACAATTTATAATAACACCAAATATACCAAATTTATATTTTAATAAATTAATTTACTAAAATTCAATAAATAATAATAAAATATTAAAAAATTCACAAAAATTAAAATAAATTCCAAAAATTCAAACAAAAATATAGACATGTAGATTAAGCTACCAAGATCAACTTTTGTGAAGGAAGTTTGTGTGTTTAAATCAAAATCAACCTAAAAAAATAGAAAACCCTAAAGCTCAAAAACTAAAATTCAAGAAAACTCAAGAAATGGATGTTTTGAGTTCAAACCGAAGCTAGATTTGTGCTCACTAGAGTTTAGAGAGTTGATAGACACCAGAATGGCAAGAAATGGTGGCCAGAAAAGGGAGAAACGACGAGGAGCTTGAACTTGCTACTGCTATCATTTTCTGTAACTTCGGCGATGCTCCAATGTGTAGGCGATGGTGGGAAGGCTGGAGAAGAAGGTGATGGCCGACCAGAAGCAAGGGAGGCACACTGACGAGCTTGGTTCGGGACAGTGCGAGGGAGGGAAAGGATGAAGTTACTGTGTTTGATGTTCACGTTTTTATATATTTGTATATATGTATATAAACTATATATTAAAACTATATAATATACTATTATTATATCTTAAATCATTCTCACCACGCAATAATATCCACACACACACACACACACACACACACACACACACACACACACATATATATATATATATATATATATATATATATATATATATATATATATATATATATATATATATATATATATATATATATATATATATATTATATCTTAAATCATTCTCACCACACAATAATGTCCACACACACATATATATATATACACATATATACATATATCCACACACACATATATATATATTCTCACACAAATAAACACACACACATAATTACACAAACATGTATTAATATATGTATATACATAAAATATTAACACTTAAATGATAATAATACAAATAATGAAATAATTTAATAACAAAATAAATAGTGAAATTTGATAAAATAATAATAGAAATAATAATATTAAAATAACCATGCACCAAATTAATGTTATTAAAATAATATTAATCAAAAATAGTAAATATAAATAACAAAAATTTAAATGTTCAAAATAATAAGTTTCAAATTAAAATATTTATGTAGAAAATATAATTAAACATAAAATAATAATAATTGATCACAAAATAGTAAAATAATTAAATTTGACTTTTAAAATTTATTAACACTGCATATCTCGTTATAAAATAAAATAATTTAAAAATTAGGGTTATTACAGTCTCCCCTCTTATAGGAATTCGTCCTCGAATTTAAGAAAAGAATAAATTACAAGAATCAAGGAGGAAAGAGATACGGGTAAGAAGCTCGCATCTCAGCTTTGGTCTCCCAGGTATGCTTTTTTACACTGTTGCTTTACCACAACACCTTGACCATCAAAATCTGTTTCGAACGCAACTGTCGAACTTGATAGTCCACGATCACAATAGGTTCTTCCATAAACGTCAAGTCTTCACTCACTTCCATGCTATCAGGCTGCAACACGTGTGAAGGGTCTAAAATATACTTCCTCAGCATCGAGATATGGAACATTGGATGCACTTGAGACAAACTCAGAGGTAAAGCCAACTGATATGCAACAGTGCCTACTCTCTCTAGAATCTCAAACGGTCCAATATACCTCGGTGCTAGTTTACCCTTCCTACCAAATCTCATCATACCCTTCATCGGAGACACCTTCAGAAACACATAGTCTCCTACTTGGAACTCCATATCTCTGCATCTAGGATTCATATAGCTCTTCTGCCTGCTAATTGCGATCTTTAATCTCCTCTTAATCACAATAACCTTCTCTGTAGCATCCTAAACCATCTCAAGTTTAGTCAATGCTCTCTTTCCAGTCTCATCCTAACTTAGAGGGGATCTACACTTCCTTCCATACAAAGCCTTTTATGGTGCCATTCCAATACTGCTATGGTAGCTGTTATTATAAGCGAACTCCACAAGTGGCAAATGATCATCTCAGCTACCTCCCATATCCAAAACACATATCCTTACCATATCTTCCAGTGTCTGGATCATCCTCTTAGACTGACCATCTGGCTGAGGATGAAAAGCAGTACTGAAATCCAACCTAGTACCCATCGCTTCTTGTAAATTCTGCCAAAAATAAGAAGTAAACACTGAACCTCTGTCTGACACAATGTACATAGGTACTCTATGTAGGCACACAATATGTTTCACATACAACTTCGCCAATCTGGCTACAGAATAAGTGGCTTTCACAGGTAAGAAATGTGTAGACTTGGTCAACCTGTCCACTATCACCCAGATGGAATTATATCCATTCTTGGAATGAGGTAAACCAACCACAAAATCCATAACAATCGTTTCCTACTTCCACTCAGGAATAGGAAGAGGCTGAAGCTTCCCAGAAGGCTTCTTATGTTTAACTTTCACCTATTGACACGTCAAACACTTAGCAACATAATAAGCTACATCCTTCTTTAGTCCATCCCACCAGTATAAGTCTCTAATACTATGGTACATCTTAGTGACACTTGGATGTATGCTATAAGCTGTAGAATGTGCTTTCTCAAGGATCTCGTCTCTCAAATTATCCATATCAAGAACACACAATCTACCACTGATCCATAAAATACCTTTATTATCAAGTGTGAAACCAGTGAACTTCCTTGCTCAAACATTCTTTACAAGCTCTTCTAGAATAAGATCTTGGCTTTAAGCTACCTTAATCCTATATCTCAATATAGATCGCACCTTAAACTGAGCTAGTAATCCACCCTGATCTACTCACCTTCATTATCAGACCTTGATCCACTAACTGATACAACTCTTGGATCAATAGTCTCCTTTCCACACTGATGTGAGTAAGACTACCTAAGGACTTCTTACTTAAGGCATCTGCTACTACATTAGCCTTGCTTGGATGGTAAAGAATCTCACAGTCATAATCTTTCAATAGTTCCAACCATCTCCTCTGCTTTAGATTCAGATCTCTTTGTTGGAAAATGTACTTAAGGCTCTTGTGTTCAGTAAAAATCTCACAAGTCACCCCGTATAGATAATGTCTCTAGATCTTGAGAGTAAAGATTACTGCAGCCATATCTAGGTCGTGGTTAGGATAATTTTGTTCATGCTTCTTCAATTGCCTCGAAGCATAAGATATTACCCTACCATTTTGCATCAACATATAACCTAGGCCAACTTTAGAGGCATCACAATACACTGTGAACTTGTCTACTTCATTAGGTAAATCCAAAACTGAAGTTATGGTCAACTTCTCCTTTAGCAACCAGAAGCTGTTCTCATAAGCATCTGACCATTTAAACTTCATATTCTTCTGAGTCAAGTGATTAAGAGTTGCAATTTTGGAAAAATTCTATACAAATCTCCTATAATACCCAGCTAAACCTAGAAAACTTCGAATCTCAATAACTGAAATCGGTCTAGGCCACTCAGACACTGCCTCGATCTTCTGTAAATCAACCTGGATACCCTCTTTAGACACCACGTGTCTAAGGAATGCAACACTCTCAACCATAAATCACACTTCAAGAATTTAGCATAAAGTTGATGTTCTCTCAATATTTACAGTATAGTCCTTAAGTGATATACATGCTCTTCTATACTCTTCGAATAAACCAGTATATCATCGATGAAGACCATTACAAACTGATCCATAAATGGTCTGAATACCCTGTTCATCATATCTATAAAAGCTGTTGGTGCATTAGTCAAGCCAAAAGATATAACTAGAAACTCATAGTGGCCATAATGAGTGCGAAATGCCGTTTTAGGAACATTGGCTTCTCTGATCCGCAATTGATGATAACCCGACCTCAAATCAATCTTTAAAAAGAACTGTGCACCCTAAAGCTGATCAAACAAGTCATTTATCCTCAGGAGAGGATACTTGTTCTTTATTGTCACCTTATTCAGCTCTCTGTAGTCTATGCATAGTCTCAGGGTACTATCATTTTTCCTCATAAATAGGACTTGTGCACCCCAAGGAGAAACACTAGGTCTGATAAAACCCATATCCAACAATTCTTGTAACTACTCCTTCAATTCTTGTAACTCTGCATGAGCCATTATATAGGGTGGCATCGAAATAGGGGTAGTCATCTATACAGAACTCAATCTTTCTGTGAGGTGGTAAGCCTGACAACTCCTCAGGAAAAATATCAAGAAATTCACAGGCAACAGGAACATCTGTGAGTGACTCCACTGAAGTATCCCTAATTAATGCCAAATAACCCCGACAACCCTTCCTCAACATCTTCCTAACCGTGATAGTGGAGATGAGATTCTGAGGTGCAAAACTCTTATCACCAATAAACTTAAACTCTTCTTCATGAGGAATTATAAATATCACCTCTTTACCTCGACAATCCATAATGACATAGTGCTGAGACAACCAATCTATATTGAGGATAACATCAAATTCTATCACATTCAACAACACTAACTCAGCGGGCAATTCTCTACCTCCAATGAAAACTGGTCAACTAGAAAGAATAACATTGGTGTCCAATGAATCACTTAGAGGAGTGGCGATAGAAAAAGGAAAAGCCATCCTTGAAGCTTGCCAACAAGACTTGGTAGCAAACATAGGAGAAACAAACGAATGCATAGCACCTAGATGAAACAAAACCCATACATCCAGGTAAAAAATAGATACAATACCTGCCACGACTGCATTAGATGCCTGAGCATCATGCTAAGTGAGATGAAAAACTCTAGCCTAACCTCAACCTCCATGCTGACTAGTAGAAGCCTAGCCAAAACCTCTGGCACCTCCTCTAGTACCTCTACCATGACCCTGCTGAGGAACTATCTGAGTAAAACTCTATTGCTGAGTTGGAGGCAACTAAAAAGGTACCGGTGCTACACTGACAATCGATTATTATGGAAATCGTAGAATTTACTATGGCTGATTACCATAATAGGGACATGATCTAACATAGTTTCTCATTTGTCCGCATCGAAAACTAGTCAGTGGCATTATGTAACATGGTCCCTAATGGACTCTACCACACATCTGATAAACATCAGTAGCTGACCCAAAACTACAACCACTGCTGTTGCTAAAAGCACCTGACCCAAATCTAATCGGTCTATGCTGACCTCCACGGCCATGTCTATTACTCCTGTGCACTCTCTGCTACTGTCTTTGGCTCTGCTGGATTGGGCCTCTCTATTGACTACTTGAACCAATATGAAAACTCAAATATAGAGTAGTTTGAAATTTGCCTGATTGAGTGCCCAACTGGTAATGATCAAGCATAGCTCTTTGCCTGACTAGCCTTAGCTCAATCTCCTTGGCCAACTTTATCACTGACTCCAGAGTAAGGCTTGCTGTAGGCATACTAGTAAAAGCAGAACCCAAACTAGTGACATATATAGTAACTGTGAAATACTGGTCCCTTATAAGGTCCTCTGCATATCTATCGAGTCGAAGAAACTCTCTAGTGTAGTCCTCAACATATTTATCACCTCTGGTGATGCTCGTTAACTGGAGTCTATAGCTCATATGGAGTGGCTCTGGGCAGAATCTCCTCATAAGTTGCTCTCTGAACTATGCCCAGGTCATCGTAGTCATGTACGATTAAATCATTTGTATAAACCAATCCAGGGTTAGTCCCTCTACTGACAGCTCTACAATCATAATCTGCTGATACTAAGTGTGAACAGTCTGAGTCCTCATCTTGATAGCATGTAGAAAGTCCAATGGGTCAGAAGTCCCATCGAAGGCTATACGACCAACTCTAGCATAGAATAGTACTGCCTTAGGGTCTGACATACCCTACTAATAGACTGGCTGATTTGGTGGTACAACTGGAGGTATAAGAGCATCTGCATACTCTGGCTCTACAGGTTCGTCATCCTGTAGCTCTCTCTATCTACGGTGACTTATCGCTCTCTGAGGTCTACCTCTACCATGACCTTTGCGCCTAGCTGGCAGCTCAGGAGGTAAAACTTCATTTTGAAAGGACTTATCATCCTCGGCCTCAATGACTGGTGGAACAACATGCGTTCGTCTCTGTAATATCCCGTGTTTTTAAAATATTTTGACACAGTACCGGGATATGCAGTGTTAATGATTTCTGTATTTTATATGATATTTTTACGAGTTAATATGTATTTTAGACCTATTTTAATTATTGTGTATTAATTTCAGTGTTTTACGTAAAATTTTCCCCGGGACTTGCATTTTCGGGGAAATTTTCACGTAAACAATGTATTATTAATTATTTTAAATGTATTTACGGACTTGCATGAACTCATACATATTTTTAAACTATTAAATAAATCCGGTGTGTGTATATTTATTTAATTAGGGTTTATTATTTCCCTAATATTTTATTAAGTATTTAATTGTTTTATTGTTATTTAATTAATTTTATTTAGTATAAATTATTAAAATATTAATATTTTTATGTGTGTGGTGTATATTTGATGTGTGTAATTTAATATTATTTTAATATATAGTATAAAGTATATATATACATCAAATCAAAAGAATTGCCAAATTACCATTTTGCCCCCTCCCTCTCCTTCTTCTCTCCCAATCGACAACCATCACTGCGCCTCCCATTCCAGTACGCTGGACCGCCCCTCGCCGCCACCAACTGCCGCCAACCTCCTTCTCCTTCCTTCCTCTTCCTCTCCGACGTGACCAGGCCGCCGGAAGCCCACTGGAACGCCCGGAATCCGCCATGGCAGCAAGTTGAGCTTTTTGCCGTCGACGACGATTCTGGCCACCATTTCGTGCACCGCCGGTCTTCATCGACTCCTTGAGCTCCAGTGATTCCAATTCTAAGCTCCTTTTGGCCTGAAATCAAGTGGATTTTGAGGTTTGAGCTAAAACTCAATTCGATCACATTATGGTTTTCAATTTTTTTGAGCTTCGAATTGATTGATTCATGGAAAATCCCTTCACAAATATTGTTCCTAGTAGCTTAATCTACATGTATGAATTTTTTTAGAATTTTTGGAGGTTGTTTGGATTTTTGGGTATTTTTGAATATTTTAATATTATTTTCTAATTTTCGGAAATTAATTATTTAAATTATGAAATTGGAGTTTATGGTTAAATTAGGTGTTGAAATGAATTATAAGAATTTATTTGGAATTTTTATGAATTTCTAAATATTTATTTTTAATTATTTGAGTTTATGTGAATTTGAGAAAATTAGGTTAAATGTGTTTTTAATTGAAATTGATTGGATAATTGGGTTTAATTATTAATATTATTGATAAATATGTTGAGAAAATTAATTTTGGATAATTGTATGATTTTTAGTGAATTTTTGAAGTAATTTAGGTATATTTATATATATAGGGGTATTTTGGTAATTTTACCCTAAATTGTCTAAAAATGTAATTTAATTGGTTTTAATATTTATTTAAGGTATAAAAATGATTTCTACAAAATATTTGGTATTTTTAACTAATTAAAACTATTTTTCGTGAATTATTTTCAATTATATATATAATATACGGTTTTTCTAATAAAATGAGTTTCAATCGGTTTTTATAGTGTTTCAAGGTCAATTATGTAATTTTTACCTATAAAATGTATTTCTGTGATTTAAGGATATTTTTGGTATTCTCAGAATTATTCTGTGTTTGTGAACCCCGGTCGGTAGACTGTAGTCTGGAGTCCGACCGAGGGGTTGTGAATGAGATGTGGTGTTTATTTTCGAAGTGTGTTTTCTTTGCAGGGTCGGCTCTACTCTTTTGAGTAGAGAGATGTCCGTTTTACAGGGGAGGTTCTGTCGGATTTTCGGTAGAATTCTCGTAAAACGTGATGTCCAGTCGAACCCTAATTTTGTTTCCGTATTTTAATACTCTAGATTGAATTCTAGGATTTCTATTAGGGTTACTCTGATATCGGTTATTTATTTCTTGTTTAGTTGCGCCGAGACCGAGGGCTAGTGGACCAGGCCCGTCGGACCTGTCTCGTGGAGCGCATTAGGTGAGTTACTATATTATATATATATGCTTAGGATGCATGATTTAGAAATGCATGTTTTATGTTGATTAAATATGCATAAATAATTTGATTATTTCTTAAGTTTATATTAAGTATATTTTTGGTTTATTTTTTGGTATATACTAAATTACATGCATATTTTGTGAGTAAAATATATTTAAAATGTTTTTAAATATATTTCCACCTTAATTTATAATTTGATTGAATTTATTTGATATATATATACTCGAAATATACCTGGTTTATGTTTGGTATATTTCCGGTATATATATGGTTTATATTGTTATTTCATTTATATTCATGCATCATTTATTTTTGTGAATGAATGTTTTATATTTAAGAATGAAGGATATCAATAGAACGTGCTACCTAGTGGGCAGCACTAGGACCGAGTACGTACCAGTACGCCTATAGCTTTAGGCTATATTACTAACTATTTGTGGATATTGATTTGATATGATTATTTGATATGTGAGATGTGGTTTGGGTGTGATTGCTGGAGCTCAGTTGACCAAGTGTCTCGGGGCTAATCACACTGGCAGTCAGACTGCTGGAGCTTGGTTGACTTAGTGTCTCGGGGCCAGTCTACTGTCCATATGGATTAAGTGGATATATTTGGAATAAGTGAGCCTGTATGGCCAGAGTGTTGTTTAACACTATTTTCTGAGGTTGCGATATTCTAGGGTTCTATGTGATCCTTCATAAAAGATGATTTTCAATAAAACATATAAAAATGATTTTCTGTATTTGTGTGTATTTGCCTGTATATATATTAGATATATATATACTGTTGACTGTATGCATTATCACTTAGTGTGTATGTATATATATTATAGTAATTCACTCAGTGAGGTCTGACTCCCCTCCGTTGACTATTTTTCAGGAGAGTCAACTTCTTCAGACCTCAGTAGCAGGTCGATATGCCGGATTTCTTCCGCCTCGGCTTCTTTATGTAAACTGTCTACTTGAGTCTTATTTATTTTATCTAGACACTGCAGTAGTTGTGAATTAAAGTATTGGATTTCATGTACTTTATTTTAAAGAGATGTATTATATTAAAACTGGATTTGTATTAAAGATTATACATTTATGTGATGAGATGAGTTTTGAATTAATCCAGTTGATATGGATGATATTATGAAATTATGATTTTTATTTTTCGCTACATATATATTATATGGTTATTGTTATGGCATGCTTTATTTTATTTTTAGGCTTGCTACGGGTTCCGGATTCGAAAGAATTCCCGTTCCCTAGCGTCGGTCATGGCCCCTGTTTTGGGTCGTGACGTCTCCTCATTCTGAAAAGACAAATAAAAGGATTCAGACAAAATAAACAACTAAGGGTAACGCAAAAAACTAAATCAAGGAAAACTTATTAAAGACATACTCGAACCTAATTAACTGTAGTAGTTTCAAAAGAAAACGTAACTCAGAAAAAAACTAGGGTCATAACTCTAACAACCTAGGCCCTGATATTAAACTCTGCTTTGAAACTAACTTTTTCACGACCTAAACCGGGGGCCATGATCAGCGTTTGGGAACAGAAATTCTTTTAAATCCGGAACTCATAGCAAGCCTTAAAAGAAAAGCATGCAATAAAATAAAATAAATAATTATGCATCATAATTAAAATTATAAATCAATATAATAAAAATAATCTCTGTCATATCATAAAATAAAATATATTAATACAATATTAAGAGAAAAGCCTCTGAATTAAAATCACATACAATAAATATAAATACAACTCACTACTGATACAAAATATGACTACTGTAGTTTTTTAGAGTACAATATAAAATTAAGTAGATAATTTACATAAATGAGCCGGGGCGGAAGAAATCCAGCGGATAATTTACTGTAGTTTTCTAGAGTACAATATAAAATTAGGTAGATAATTTACATAAACGAGCTGGGGCGAAAGAAATCCAGTGGATAGGTTTACTGTTGAGGTTTAAAGAAGAAGTCTCTCTTGTAAAAATGTCAACTGAGGGGAGTCAGACTTTACTGAGGGATATATATATATATATATATATATATATATATATATATATGCATTTCTTAATGTCAAATGCAATAAAAAATTCATATATAATAAACATATATACAAGTAATCCACACAGATGTTGAAAATCACTTATATAGTAATACTGAAAAACATAAGTTTATGAAGGATCAAATAGCACCCTATTTAATCACTTCCTCAATAAACCATAACATCACTATAGTCATACAGACTCACTTAATTCCAAATCAATTCACTTATTCCATATGGACAGTAGATTGGCCCCAAGACACTAAGTCAATTGAGCTTCAATAGTCTGACTATCAATGTGATTGGCCTTGAGACACTTGGTCAACTGAGTTCCAGCAATCACACTATCAATCATATCACATCTCAATCAAATCAATCTCAATTAATAATAATACCATAATTGATTCTCACTCAACCCTAAATCTATCGCACCGGTATATACACGGTCCTAGTGCTGCCCACTAGGTAGCACACACTATCGATATCCTTCATTTAAAATAAAAAAATTCATATGAGAAAATAAATAATGCATAATTTCATTCATTATAACAAAATGAACCATATATATACTGAAAATATACCTAAAATAAACTAAGTATTGTAGACGGCGGGGTTTAACACGCGTCCAAGATTTTAGCAACTACGACACTATTTGAGCTCAGGGCTCTAGAGAACACACTAAGCACTGTCACAAAGACATAGCGTGGAGATGAGGAGTTGCCACCTAGGGTAATAATTAGGACAAATTGAAAAGGCGGTACTCGATTCCCTAAAAGAAAGCTAACACTATAACCAGGAGATTCTGGATACGGAATACCAACTTCTTTTAGTCTTGTGTTCATTTAGAATTACTTTATGAATTACTATTTTATCCTCTATTTACATGCAATTTCATATAAACCCAAAACAACAAACTCCAAGGCAAACTAGTCATGAAATATACAAGTAAATAATGCATTCAATAAATCACATAATTCCTACGTTAGTTTAATCTACATGGATTTTAAATAAATGTGCTAAATCTACATTTTTTAATTTATAAGCGAACCTAAAGACCTAATTCCTTTTTGATTTAATTAAATGAACCTAAGTCTACTAATTTTAATTCTAAAAATGGGCCTAATTCTGCATGTTATAAAGGTATTTAAATTAATGAGCTTAATTCTTCATATTTTGATTAAATAATGATCTTAAATCTACAAATTATGAAAAAGGGCTTAAATTAAGTGAGCTAAGTCTAAATTAATTAAATTAAATTAAATTAAGTGGGCTTATGTCTAATTAACTAAATGGGCCTAAAGGTATTTCTAACCTAAAATCTAATTAATTATGGACCTAAAAATATATTTTAATTAATTAAACCTAATTAATTATTAAGTAATATGGGCTAAAAGAATTACCTAAATTTAATTAAATAAATCAAGACCTAAAGTGGGCTTAAGGCCCAAAACAAATAAAAATAATAAATAAACTCAAAAAAAAAATAATAACATAAAAGAAACAATTAAATAAGATCAACCAAATAATTAAATTTATTCTTTACTAAAATCCTAATTTTTATTAACATGCAACCTAAATTAATCTACTTCCCCCATTGATTTTAAATGATTACCAAATTGAAACCTAATTTTACTAACCAATTTAATAAAAAATCATGCAACTACACACATAATTTTATTATTATTCCTACTATTGGGGCTATTACATTAATTCATAAAATAATTAATAAAAAATAAAAATAAAGATAGAGACAATAAAAATAAAAAATAAAACCCTAGAAACTAAGTCTCTACAGGGCTTTATCCATAGTCTTCTGAGGATTTCCAATGAAATTCATCTCCCTCATATGATCACCATATGTTTTCCTCTATAATCACAAAAAATAAAATAATAATTAATGAATAAATTATGATAAAATAATAAATAAAAAATAAATAAACAAACAAATAAATAAATAAAAGAAGAAGAAGAATATGGTATGCTTATGGATGATCAGGGTGCGCCTCAGATTTGTGATTCACCATTCTTGATAAGTCTTCGAATATTTTCTTTAAAAAAATCCTTCACGGGTTGTGAATTATTTGATGAATCAAAAGTAATTATTAAGAAAAATAAAAAAACACAATTTTCTTTCTCTCCTCTCCTCTTTTCTACGCCTTTTTCTTTCTTCCTATGCTTTTTCTTTCCTGTGCTTCCCCCCTCTTCCACTGCTCCTTCCTTTCTTTTATAGTAGAATCAGGAGGCCTAACCCCAATCCTAATGTGATTCTAATTCCTAAAGTGTATTAAGGAATTTTAAACCAATTAGGAATGAATTAATTAGGAAGTTTAAACCAATTTAGATTGAATTAATTAGGAAGTTTAAACCAATTAAAATACTAAATTGGAAGTAATTTAGAAATAGGAAAACGGAAGAATTCAATTCCGATCGGGATTGTGCAATTCTGATCGAAATTATACAATCCTGATCGGAATTGTAATTCCGATCGGAATTACATAATTCCGGTCGGGTTTTTTTTTTAACATTTAATTATAAAAAGGCCCTCAAAAAAATTTAAATTTTGCAATTAGGTCCTAAAAAGAACTTTGCGATTTAGTCCCTAAAAACATTAAATCCTTCCTTTAAAAGCCCTTAGAATTTTTTAAGAATTAAGTTTCGAAGACATTTTCATCATTGGAGTCCTTTGTTACATCTATAATATATCATCCCAAAATTGGGTGTCTACAAGTATATTTCGAGTATATATAATCAAGTAAATTCAAAATAAATCATAAAAGATACCGAATATAAACTAAGAATATACTAAACACATGTTAAGTTTAAATCAATAATAAAACATGCATTTATTTAGAAGTATATCAAAAATATATTAAAAATATACCTAAAATATACTAAACATTTTAATAAAACAATTTATGAATAAATACAATTAAAACATGTATATCTGCTAAAACATGCAACCTAAATGCAATGTACAAATAAGATAACAACTCATAGGTTTGTGCTCCTCGAGACTGGTCAGACGGGCCCAGTCCACTAGGCCTCGGTCTCGGCGCAATTAAACAATAAAATAAATATAAAAATCAGAATGAATCTAACTTAAGCTCTATAGAGACTCGATTTAAGATTTTAGAACACAAACAAACACAAAATTTAGAATTGACCCGATGTCACGTTTTACGAGAATTTTATAAAAAATTTGACAGAAACTCCTCTATAAAACAGACATCTCTCCACTAAAAAGTAGAGCTGGTCTTGTAAGAAAAATGCACTTTAATTCACTGAATTCACACAACCCTCGGTTGAAATCTCGAACTGTATAATTTCCCCAACCGAGGTCTATAATTCACTAAAAAAATCCAATTACTATAATAAATATACCAAAAATCAATAAATGCCATAAATATCCTCAAAATATCAAAATATAGCATATTTAACATTAAAACACTAAAAATAATTATTTTCTCAATAATTATGTAAAAATTCTGAAATAATAATATAATATTATTAAAAATCAAAATTCTTGAAAATTCAATATTTATTAGTAAAAATTCACTTTATATATTCAAATAACTAAAATAGCCTAAATACATATTCAAAATTACTAAAAACCCATTTTATTACCAAAATAATATATAATATATTATTTGAAATTTTTTTTTGAAAATTAGTATTAATTAGTTAAAAAGAGTAAATAATTTGTAAAAAATCATTTTAATACCTTAAATAATTATAAAACCAACTAAAATATAATATTTAACTATAATCTTAACAAAATTACATATTTAACCCTATAATACAAAAATACACATAATATACTAATATTACTAAAATTTTTTTATAAAAATTATATAAATGCCTAAAAATTATTTTCTCAACATATATATTACTAATATTAACTAAAACACATTATTAATGAATAATTTCAACAAAAACTCAAATATAACCTAATTTTCTATTATTGACATAATATAAAAATATTTATAAAAAGTTACATAAAAATCACAAAAATTATTATTTCAACGCAAAAATTAATAAAAATTTATAATAACACCAAATATACCAAATATATAATTTAATAAATTAATTTACGAAAATTCAATAAATAATAATAAAATATTAAAAAATTCACAAAAATTAAAATAAATTCTAAAAATTGAATCAAAAATATAGATATGTAGAATAAGTTACCAAGATTAACTTTTGTAAAGGAAGTTTTTGAGATTCAATCAATATCAACCTAAAAAAAATAGAAAACCCTAAAACTCAAAACCTAAAATTCAAGAAAACTCAAGAAATGGATGTTTTAAGCTCAAACCGAAGCTAGATTCGTGCTCACTAGAGTTTAGCGAGTTGATAAACACCGGAATGGTAAGAAATGTTGGTCGGAGGAGGGAGAAATGGCGAGGAGCTTCAACTTGCTGCCACTGCCATTTTTTGCAACTCCGGCAATGCTCTGATGTGCAAGCAATAGTGGGAAGGCTGGAGAAGAAGGTGGTGGTCGGCCGGAAGCAAAGGAGGGACGAATCAGGAAAGTGTGGGGGAGGGAAGGGATGAAGTTACTATGTTTGATGTTCACATTTTTGTATATTTGTATATATGTATATAAACTCTATATTAAAACTATATAATATACTATTATTATATCTTAAATCATTCTCACCACACAATAATTTCCACACACACACACATATATATATTCTCACACAAATAAACACACACACATAATTACACAAACATATATTAACATATGTATATACATAAAATATTAACACTTAAATGATATGTAATAACCCTAGTTTTTAAATTATTTTAATTTAAAACAGGATATGCAGTGTTAATAAAATTTAAAGTTATATTTGATTATTTTGTGATTAATATCTATTAATTTATGTTTAATCATAATTTTCTACATAAATATTTATTTTAAAACTTATTATTTTGGAAATTTATTTACGTTATAATTATTACTTTGAGAATTATTTGAATAAAAATATTTAAATACTAATGTTATTTTATTTATTAAAATGATGTTGTTTATTTATTTATTTTATTATTATTATTATTATTATTATTATTATTATTATTATTATTATTATTATTATTATTATTATTATTATTATTATTGTTATTATTATTATTATTATTAAAATGCATTATTGCATGATTACTTTATGTGTTATTATAGATACATATACACACACATATATTAGGGTTAGAATTATTATTATTTTTTGTATGAATATATATATGTGTGTGTATATATATATTAATATATATGTGTGTAGGGATTGTGTGTATATATATATTAATATATATGTGTGTAAGGATTAGTATATATATATATATATATATATATATATATTTGTACATTAAAAACAAAAGACCATATTTCTTTTTCTTCCCCCAAAACCAACCTGAGCCCCCCCTCCTCTGTCTGTCACGCCGTTTCCCTACCATTGGTGTGCCTCTCCCTTCTCCAGCCAGTCACTGCCTTCTTCTCCAGCCTTCCCGTCATCGCCTGCACGTCGACCGTTGCCGGAGAAGCAAAAAAACAGCAGCAGTAGTAGCGACAATAGCTTCCGGCGTCATTCCACCGATGTCCGACCACCATTCTTCTTACCGTCGGTCTCTTTCTCTTCCTTGGACACTGGTGAGTGTGAATCCAAGCTCCTTTTAGCTTAAAAACTCGATTTGACGAGATGTTGATCAAGTTTTAGAATTCGATCACTTAGGGTTTTTGATTTTTTTTTAGAGTGTTAATGGTTGATTCATGAAAAAATCCTTTACAATGTTGATTCTACTAGCTGAAGCTACTCCTATGAATTTTTTTGTGATTTTTAGAAATTATTTTGATTTTTATGAATTTTTGAATATTTTATTAATTTTCGTAAATTAATTATATAAATTATGAAATTGTGATTTTTGGTGTTATTAGTAATTATTATTAATTTTAGAATTTAGTTTATAATTTTTGTGTTTTTTTTATAATTATTTTAGGTTTATGTCAATTTTGAAAAATTAGGTTGTATATATATTTTCTTAGAAATAATTGGTTAATTATATGTTTTTGTTGATATTATTGAGATATATGTTGATAAAATAATTTTTGTGTATTTATATAATTTTTATTGAATTTTTGAGTATTATTAGTATTATATATATATTTTTAAACATTAGGGTTAATTGTGTAATTTGATGATAATTTTAGTTAAATATTATGTTTAATTGGTTTTAATAATATTTGAGGAATAAAATTGATTTTTATAAATTATTTACTATTTTTAACTAATTAATACTAATTTTTGAAGATTATTTTCAAATAATATATTATATACTATTTTTGTAATAAAATGGATTTTTAGTAATTTTTAGAATGTATTTGGACTAATTAAGCTATTTGGATTAGTAAAGTGAGTTTTTATTAAATTATATTGAATTATCAAGAAAATTTTATTTTTATAATATTATATTATTATTTAGGATTTTTAAGTAATTATTGGGAAAAAATAATTATTTTTGGTATTTAATGTTAAATATACTATATTTTGATGTTTTGAGGGTATTTATAATAATTATTGATTTTAATATATTTTATTAGATTATTTGAATTTTGGTGAATTGTGGACCTCGGTTGGGGAATTTTGTAGTTCGGGATCCTAACCGAGGGTTGTGAGAATTTTTATATTCGAAGTGTATGATCCTTGCAGAACTGCCTTTACTTTTTAGTAAAGAGATGTCCGTTTTACAGAGGAGGTTCTGTCAAATTTTTGGTACAATTTTCGTAAAACGTGACATCAGGTCTAATTCCAATTCTGTGTCTATCTGTATTTTGTAATTCTAGATCGAGTCTCTAGAAGTCTAAGTTAGATTTATTTTGATTTTCGTGGTTATTTTTATTGTTTAGTTGCGTCGAGATCGAGTCCTACTGGACCAGGCCCGTTGGACCAGTCTTGTGGAGTGCTGTCACGACCCAAAACAGGGGCCATGACCGGCGCTAGGGAATGGGAATTCTTTCGAATCCAGAACCCGTAGCAAGCCTAAAATAAAATAAAACATGCAATAGTAATAATAACACATTTAAATAAAATACTGTGCAGCAGAATAAAATCATAAATATCAAAATAATGATCCACCACGGGATTTAAATCAAATCCTCAAATGTATATAAATAAACTCTTTTAATAAAATCCAGTTCAAATGTTTAAAGTACATATCTCGCAAATTTATATAACTACTACAGTGTCTAGATTAATAAAATAAACTCAAATGAGCAGTTTACATAGAGAAGCCGGAGCGGAAGAAATCCGGCGTACTGGCCTGCTACTGAGGTCTGAAGATGATGACTCTCCTGAAAAATAGTCAACGGAGGGGAGTCAAACCTCACTGAGTGAATTACTATAATATATATACATGCATATTAAATGTCAATGCACACCATCAAAAGTATATATAATATGTATATATACAAGCAAAAACACACAGATGTAATAAAATCATTTTATATATTTTTATTGAAAATCACAGTTTATGAAGGATCGAATAGAACCCTAGAATATTGCAACCTCAAAACAGTGTTAGACAACACTCTAGCTATACAGGCTCACTTATTCCAATATAATCACTTGATCCATTTGGACAATAGACTGGCCCCGAGACACTGAGTCAACCGAGCTCCAGCAGTCTGACTGTCAGTGTGATTGGCCCCGAGACACTTGGTCAATCGAGCTCCAGCAATCACACTCCCAAATCATATCACACATCAAATAATCATATCCAATCAATATCCACAAATGGTTAGTAATATAGCCTAAATGCTATAAGCGTACCGGTACGTACTCGGTCCTAGTGCTGCCCACTAGGTAGCACGTTCTATTGATATCCTTCATTAAATAAATAAAACATACATTCATAAAATAAATGATGCATGAATTTGAAATAAATAGTAACATAAATCGTATATATATACTAGAAATATACCAAAAGTAAACCAGGTATATTTCGAGTATATATACGTCAAATAAATCCAATATACTCGTAAAATAAACTAAATATATATTTAAAAACATTTTAAATATAAATGTTTAATAAAGCAAGCATATAATTTAAGATATACCAAAATATACCGAATATAAACTAAAGATAAACTTAAATACCAAATGAATTATTTATGCATAATTAATCAAAATAACATACATTTATAAATCATGCACCTTAAACATATGTATATAAAATAGTAACTCACACTTAGTGCGCTCCTCGAGATGGGTCCGACGGGCCTGGTCCACTAGGCCTCGATCTCGGTGTAACTAAACATACAAAAATAATAGACATCAGAATAAACCTAACAGAAAATCCTAGAAACTCGATCTAGAATATTAGACATAGAAACAGAATTAGGGTTTGACCGGACATCACGTTTTATGAGAATTCTATCAAAAATTCGATAGACCCTCCCCTGTAAAACGGACATCTCTCTACTCAAAGAGTAGAGCTGGCCCTGCAAAGAAATGCACTTCGAAAAACAGACACAAAAACACATACACAACCTCTCAGTCGGACTCCAAACTACAGTCTACCGACCGGGGTCCACAATCACAGAATATTTATGAAAATACCAAAAATACCCTTATATCACAGAAATACATTTAATAAATAGAAATTACGTAATTAACCTTAAAACACAGTAAAAATCGATAAAAGCTCATTTTATTAGAAAATCGTATATTATATATATAATTGAAAATAATTCACGAAAAATAGTTTTAATTAATTAAAAATACTAAATAATTTGTAGAAATCATTTTTATACCTTAAATAACTATTAAAACCAATTTAATTACATTTTTAGTCCATTTAGGGTAAAATTACCAAAATACCCCTATATATATAAATATACTAAAATTCATTCAAAAATTCACCAAAAATAGTATAATTATCCAAAATTAATTTTCTTAACATATTTATCAATAATATCAATAATTAAACTCAATTAACTAATTAATTTCAAATAAAAACATAATTAACCTAATTTTCCAAAATTACATAAACCTAATTAAATTCAAATAAATACATAAAAATTCATAAAAATTCCAAATAAATTCCTATAATTCATTTCAACACCTATATTTATCATAAAACACAATTTCATAATTTATTTAATTAATTTCCGAAAATTAGAAAATAATATTAAAGTATTCAAAAATACCCAAAGATCAAAATAATTTCTAAAAATTCTACAAAAATTCACACATGAAGATTAAGCTACTAGGATCAACATTTGTGAAGGAATTTTTTATGAATCAATCAAATTAAAGTTTAAAAAAATCAAAAACCCTAAAATGGTCGAAATTGAAAAATCGAAACCTAAGCAAATCAAGACCATTTTAAGTGAAACAAAGCTTGGAATCACACTCACTGGAGCTCAAGGAGAAGAAAGAGACCAGCAGTGTCCAAAATGGTGGCCGGAATCGCGAGGTGTGAAGAAAAATGGAACTTTCGATTTTTTGACGATGACAGAGGCAAACGGCGCCGGAGAAGGAAAGGAAAGGTGGCGGAGCTGCTGGCTGGGAAGGGCGGAGCTGCTGGAGGCACACTGACGGCCTGAGAATGGAGTTAGCAGCGGTGAGGGGGAGAAGGAGACAATCGTGAAGAGGAAGGAAGAGGGAGGGGCTGAAATGGTAATTTTCCAAAATTTTGATTTTTAACATATTATATGTATATATATATACTTTACACTATATATTAAAATAATATAAAATCACACACATTAAATATACACCACACACATATAATTTAATATTTAAATAATTTAATACACCTAAAAATAATTAAATAATATTAAAACTAATTAATAAATAATAAAATATTAGGATAATTAATTAAACCCTAATTAGTTAAATAAATACACATATATACGTTATTTTGTATTTTAAAAATATGTATGAGTTCATGCAAGTCCGGAAATCTATTTAAAATAATTAATAATACATAATTTACGTGAAAATTTTCCCGAAAATAGAATTCTCGGGAAAATTTTACGTAAAGCACTTAAAATAATACACAATAATTAAAATAGGTTTTAAATACATATCAACTCGTAAAAATATCATAATTATACACAAAATTATTAACACTGCATATCCCGATGCAGTATTAAAATATTTAAAAACACGGGATATTACAAGCGCATCCCTGTGAGTTGTTACTATATATATACATTGCGTTTAGGTTGCATGTTTTAGAATTTTATGTTTTAAATGTGTAATTTTCCATAATTGTTTTATTAAATGCTTGAGTATATTTTAGGTGTATTTTTAGTATATTCTTGTTATATTTTGAAATAAATGCATGTTTTACTTTGACTTATACCTAAATTATTTTTAAGTATATTGTTGGTTTATTTTCAATATATTTCATGATTTATTTGAATATATTTTACATATATATACTTGAAATATACTTAGTTTATTTTAGGTATATTTCTTGTATATATATGGTTTATTTGATTATTATGAACGACATTATACATTATTTATTTACTTGAATGTATGTTTTATTTTTAAATGAAGGATATCGATAGAACGTGCTTCCTAGTGGGCAACACTAGGACCAAGTATGTACTGGTGCGATAGATTGTGAGTTAAATTACTAACTTATTTGTGGATCATGACTTGATTGATTTGATTGATGTGTGGTGTGATTGAGGGTGTGATTGCTAGAGCTCGGTTGACCAAGTGTCTTAGGGCCAATCACACTGACAGTCAGACTGCTGGAGCTCAATCGACTTAGTGTCTCGGGGCAGTCTACTGTTCGGTTGGATTAAGTGAATTTTACTTGGAATTAAGTGAGCCAGTATGGCTAGAGTGATTTTTATTGCTGTTGAGGTTGCGATCATTTAGGGTTCTATTTGATCCTTCAAAACCTATATTTTCAGTATTATGAAATAAAGTGCTTTTAGCATATGTGTGTACATGCCTGTATATATATTTATTATATACACATGATTGTTCGCATTTTTCATTTAGTGATGCATGTATATATATTATAACAATTCACTCAGTGAGGTCTGACTCCCCTCCATTGATATTTTTATAGGAGAGTCTTCTTCTTCAGACCTCAGCAGTAGGCCTATCCACCGAATTTCTTCCACCCCAACCCTATTATGTAATTTATCTACTTAATTATTTATTATTGTACTCTAGAGAACTGCAGTAGTTGTATTTGTATTATTAATGAGTTTTATTTATTTTGCTGTATGAGAATTTGATTCAGATGTTTAATCTGAATATTGTGTTAAATTATTTCATGATATGAAAGAGGTTATTTTATCATATTAAATTGAAATTTTTAATTATGGTATATTTATTTTATTTTATTTATTGTATGTTTTTATTCTTTTAAGGCTTGCTACGGGTTCCGGATTCGAAAGAATTCCCATTCCTTAGCGCCGGTCATGGCCCCCAATTTAGGTCGTGACATGATAATAATACAAATAATGAAATAATTTAATAAGAAAATAAATAGTGAAATTTGATAAAACAATAATAGAAATAATAATATTAAAATAACCATGCACCAAATTAATGTTATTAAAATAATATTAACTAAAAATAGTAAATATAAATAATAAAAATTTAAAAGTTCAAAATAATAAGTTTCAAAATAAAATATTTACGTAGAAAATATAATTAAACATAATTAAATTTGACTTTTAAAACATAATTGAAATATTTACGTAGAAAATATAATTAAAATAGTAAAATAATTAAATTTGACTTTTAAAATTTATTAATACTATATATCTCGTTATAACATAAAATAATTTAAAAATTAGGGTTTTTACAATTATACACATGTATAGTAATAAATAACAAACTCAACTATATTTCTCCCCCTTTGTCAAAAGCCAAAAGAAAAAAGAGAGATATAAAAGGAAAATGAAAAACAAAGATACTCAAAATCTTTATGAAATCTATGTCATACATAAAGTAAGCAAAATAAGACCTTTTATAACATATGATGTACGACAAAATTAATCATAATGTTAATATGCATCCAAGTAAAAATAAAATATGTCACTAACATAAACACAATTTTTAAGGGAGTTTTAAAATTAAAAACAAACTAAGTACACATGTTAAAAAGAAAATTAACTAGGTACACATGCAAACTCAAATTATTTCTCCTCCTTTGACAAAATGCAAAAGGAAATTTAAAAAGATAAACCAAATATAAGCTTATGACAAAAAAAAATTTTAAGATCAAAATCAAAATATTTATCAATCAATGTAATCAATAAGCATAACATGATTTCACATGAAAACATTTCAACCATTAATTAAATATAAAATCAAGATAAACTAGAACCATCAATCATGCTAAGTTCATGCTTAATGAAATTTAATCTCTCTTCATTTAGAGGTTTAGTGAAGATATCTGCAAGTTGATTATTTGTATCAACAAATTCAAGTGAGATATCAGTAATTTGAATATGATCACGCAAAAAATGATGTCTAATGTTTATATGCTTAGTTCTATAATGCTGAATGAGATTTTTGCTAAGGTTGATAGCACTTGTATTATCACATTTGATTGGAATGTGATTAAGTTTTACACCATAGTTTAACAACTATTTTTTTTACCATAAAACTTGTGAACAATAAAGACTTGTTGCAATATATTCAGCTTTAACAGTGGACAAGGCAACTGAAACTTATTTCTTGCTAAACCAAGAAACTATATATTGTCCTAAAACTTGACAATTTTTGGAAGTGCTTTTTCTATCTAGTAAACTACCGACAAAGTTTGCATTAAAATAACTAATCAAGTCAAAGGATGAACTCTTAGGATACCAAAGTCCTAAATGTATTATACCATAAAGATATTTGAAAATTCTTTTGATAGCATTCAAATGAGACTCTTTAGGACTTGATTGAAATCTAGCACATAAGCAAGTATCAAACATAATATCGGGTTTACTAGCAGTTAAATAAAGAAGAGATCTGATTATACCTCTAAATCTCTTTTCATCCACCGATTTGCCATTCTCATCTTTGTTAAGTTTGGTTGTGGTGCTCATTGGAGTTTTACTTATCTTAGCTTCATCCATGCTAAACTTCTTAAGAACATCTCTTACATACTTGGTTTGATTGATGAAAATTTCATTTTTTCATTGCTTGATTTGTAATCTAAGAAAGAATTTGAGTTCACCCATCATACTCATCTCAAATTATCCTTGCATTAAATTAGAGAATTCCTCATACAAGCAATTGTTAGTAGAACCAAATATAATGTCATCAACATATATTTGAACAATTAATAAATCATTTTTAGATTTTTTTATAAAAAGAGTTATGTTAACCTTTCCTTTAGAGAAACCTTTCTCTAGTAAAAAGTTACTCAATCTTTCATATCAAGCTCTTGGAGCTTATTTCAATCCATATAATTTTTTTGAAAGTTTAAACACATGATTTGAAGAGTCAAAATTTTCAAAACCAGGAGTTTGTTCAATAAATACCTCCTTTTTAATAAAACTATTTAAAAATACACTTTTAACATCCATTTGATAAAGTTTAAAATCCATGTATGATGCAAATGCAAGTAGCATCCTAATAGCTTCTAACCTTACAACAAGGGCAAGGGTTTCATCATAATCAATGCCTTCCTCTTGATTATAAACTTTAGCTACTAGTCTAGTTTTGTTCCTAGTTATGACACCTTGTTCATTCATCTTATTTCTAAACACCCATTTAGTGTCTATAATAGGATGATGTTTAGGTCTAGGAACCAAGGTCCAAACCTTATTTCTCTCAAATTGATTTAACTCTTTTTGCATAGTAAGGATCCAAAATTCATCACACAAAGCATCATCAATATTTTTGGGTTTAATTTAAGAAATGAAGGCTAAATTAACAATAGACTTTAATTGAGATCTAGTAGTTACCCCTTTTGTAGTGTCACCTATAATGAGGTCTTGAGGGTGAGCTTTCTTGAATTGCTAATCGTTTGGAAGTTCATCCTTCAAGATAGGTTGAAATGTCTCCTCATTTTCCTTTTGCTTGGATCTTCAAGTTCCAAAGGCTTACTAGCATTTTCTTCTTGTGTTTTCACAATCTCATTAGCACTACAAACATCCTTTCTAGGATCAAATGAGTTTGATTCATCAAATACCACATGCATTCACTCTTTAACTACTAGAGTTCTCTTATTATTATAACCCATATTTTTACTTATTTTATTTTAAAATGAGATATGCAGTGTTAATAAGATTTAAAAATTTTATTGATTATTTTCATTATTTTGGGATTAATTGCTAGTATTTTATTTTTAAATAAATTTTCCTACGTAAATATTTTTTTTTATCATTTAATTGCATGATTATTTTAATATTATTATTTCTATTATTGTTTTATCAAATTTTACTATTTATTTTGTTAATAAATTATTTTATTAATTGTATTGTTATTTTATGTATTATGTTTACATATTATAATTAGGGTTTATTATAATGTGTGTGTGTGTTTATTATTATTTGTGTTATATATATATATATGTGTGTGTGTATATATATAAATATTAGATATTTTTATCTTTTTGTGTGGTGGATATTTTTTAACATAAAGTTATATTATTATATTATAAAGTTAATAGTACATAAACATATATATATATACATAAACGTGCATACATAACAAACTAACACAGTAAACACATACATAAACCACGCAAGAACACTGTCATCTTCATTCCTCCTCCTGCTGTCCCTATCCCTCATCGGCACTGTGCCTCTCCGGCATCCAGCTATACCACCACCTCCAGCCAGCTACTCCGCCACCCCTCTCATTCTTCTCTGGCGTCAATAGCCCCTGTTAACTAAAAGTGATCGAAACCTTCAATTTTTGACCAACCTCCATTTTTTTGTCACTATTTCTCAAGCTTCTAGTCTCTATCAACTTCCCTAGCTTTGGTGAGCATGAATCTAAGCTTAGTTTAAGCTTTAATCCATCCATTTTTGAGTTTTGATGATGTTTAGTTTATGGAGCTTTAGGGTTTTTGAATTTTTTTAAGCTTGATCTTGATGATTCACACAAACTCCCTTCACAAAAGTTGTTCCTAATAGCTTAATCTACATGTCTATATTTTTTTTTATTTTTTTGAATTTATTTTAATTTTTTTGAATTTTTGAATATTTTATTATTATTTAATTAATTTTCATAAATTAATTTATTTAATTATAAAATTTATTGATTTAGTGTTTTTATGGGTTATTATTAATTTTAGTGTTGAGATTATAATTTTTGTGATTTTTATAGAATTTTTATACATATTTTTATTTTATGTCAATATTAGAAAATTAGGTTATATTTGAGTTTTTGTTGAAATTATTGTTTAATAATGTATTTTAGTTAATATTAGTAATATATATGTTGAGAAAATAATTTTTATGTATTTATATAATTTTTATAGAATTTTTGAGTAATATTAGTATATTATGTGTATTTTTGTATTATAGGGTTAAATACGTAATTTTGTTAAGATAATAGTTAAATATTATGTTTTAGTTGGTTTTATAATTATTTAAGGTACTAAAATGATTTTTACAAATAATTTACTATTTTTAACTAATTAATACTAATTTTTAAAAATTGTTTTCAAATAATATATTATATATTATTTTGGTAATAAAATGGGTTTTTAGTAATTTTTAAAATGTATTTAGACTATTTTAGTTATTTGAATATATAAATTGAATTTTTATTAATATATATTGAATTATCAAGAAATTGGATTTTAAATAATATTATATTATTATTTCGGGATTACGTAATTATTGAAAAAATAATTATTTTTAGTGTTTTAATGTTAAATATGCTATATTTTGCTATTTTGAGAATATTTGTGTAAATTATTGATTTTTAGTATATTTATTATATTAATTGTATTTTTGGTGCAATGTGGACCTCGATTGGGAAAATTGTGTAGTTCGGGATCCCAATCGAGGGTTGTATGAATTCTTGTTTTCGAAGTGTGTTTTTCTTGCAGGATCAGCTCTACTTTTTAGTAGAGAGATGTCTGTTTTATAGAGGAGGTTCTGCTGAATTTTTGGTAGAATTCTCATAAAACGTGATGTTGAGTCAACTTTGTAATTCTGTGTTCTATATTTTAGATTGAGTCTCTATAGAGCTTACGTTTCATTTATCCTGATTTTCGTCATTATTTTATTGTTTAGTTGCACTAAGACCGAGACCTAGTGGACCGGGCCTGTCGGACCAGTCTCATGGAGGGCAAACCTATGAGTTGTTATTTTATATATACATCGCACTTAGGTTGCATGTTTTAGAAAATATATGTTTTGATTTGTAAATATTCATAAATTGTGTTATTAAAATGTTTAGTATACTTAGTTTATTTTAGGTATATTTTCGGTATATATATGGTTTATTTGATTATTATGAATGACATTATGCATTATTTGTTTTCTCGTATGAATGTTTTATTTAAATGAAGGATATTGATAGAACGTGCTACCTAGTGGGCAACACTAGAACTGTGTATGTACTGGTGCGATAGATTTAGGGTTGAGTGAGAATCCTTGTGGTAATTATGATTTGATTGGTAATGATATGATTGATATGATTAAGATGTGGTGTGATTGATGATATGATTGCTGGACCTCAGTTGACCAAGTGTCTCTGGGCTAATCACACTGACAGTCAGACTGCTGGAGCACGGTTGACTTAGTGTCTCGGGGCTAGTCTACTATCCATATGGAATAAGTGAATTTATTTGGAATTAAGTGAGCATGTATGGCTAGAGTGATGTTATTGTTGATTGAGGATGCGATTAAATAGAATTCTATTTGATCCTTCATGAACTTATGTTTTTTTTTCTTTTTTTCAGTATTATTATATAAGTGATTTTAAGCATCTGTATGAATTGCTTGTATATATATTTATTATATATGAATTTTTGATTGCGTTTGACATATAGGAGATGCATGTATATATATTATAACAATTCACTCAGTGAGGTCTGACTCCCCTCAGTTGATATTTTTATAGGAGAGTCTTCTTCTTCAGACCTCAGCAGTAGACCCATCCAATGGATTTCTTCTGCCCTGGCTCGATTATGTAAATTATCTACTTAATTTTTATGTTGTACTCTAAAAAACTGCAGTAGTGAATTGTATTTTATATTTACTGTATGTGATTTTAATTCAGAGGCCTTTCTCTGAATATTGTATTAATATATTTTATGTTATGATATGAAAGAGATTATTTTTATTATATTGATTTGATATTTTAATTATGGTGAATATTTATTTATTTTATTTTATTGCATACTTTTCTTTTAAGGCTTGATATGGGTTCCAGATTCGAAAGAATTCCCATTCCCTAGCACTAGTCATAGCCCCCAGTTTGGGTCATGACACTTATTAAAGACCCTATATGCTTTACTAGAAATAGAATAGCCTAGGAAAATTCCTTCATCGGCTTTAGAATCAAATTTTCCAAGGTTGTCCTTGGTGTTTAATATAAAGCACTTGCATCCAAATACTTTTAGATATGAGATTTTAGTTTTTCTATTGTTCCATAGCTCATAAGATGTTTTATTTAAAATTGGTCTTTTGAAAACTCGGTTTGAAATATAACAAGATGTATTAACGGCTTCTGCCTAAAAGTATAGAGGCAAATTATACTCATGAAGCATTATTCTAGCCATTTCCATAAGAGTTCTATTTTTCCTTTCAACTACCCCATTTTGTTGAGGAGTTCTAGGAGATGAAAATGTATGAGAAATACCATTTTCATTACAATAGTTTTTAAAAAATTCCTTTTCAAATTCAGTTCCATGATCACTTCTAATAGAAGAAATATAAAAGCCTTTTTCTTTTTAAACTCTTTTTGCAAACTTTTCTAAAGCTTTAAATGCATTATTCTTATGAGCAAGGAAACGTATCCATGTAAATCTAGAGTAATCATCAACTAATACATATGCATAGTGCATTTCACCAAGACTAGCAACTTTAGTTAGTCTAGATAAATCCATATGTATAAGTTCAAATGGTTTAGAGGTGGACACTACATTTTTTTAGCTTAAATGAGGACTTGGATTGTTTTCCTTTTTGGCAAGCATCACAAGGTTTATTTTTAGTGAATTCAAGCTTAGGTAAACCAATACAAGTTCATATTTACAAAGATCATTCAAAAGCTCAAAATTTGCATATCCTAATCTTCTATGCCATGTACATGTGTCATGGGAGATAGACACTAAGCATTTTATGTCTTTGTTATCAATTTTATTCAAATCAATGACATAAACATTGTCTACTCTTTCACCACTAAAAATAACTTTGTTTTCATCAAGACTACTAACAAAGTAATTTTTAGGATAAAAAGTTACTTTATTTCCCATGTCACATAATTGACTTATACTAAGCAAATTATGTTTAGGACCATCAACAAATAACACATGATTTATAGATAAGGATTTAGGATTACCTATTTCTCCAATGACAATAAATTTTCCTTTTGTATTATCTCCGAAAGTAACGTGTCCTCCATCCTTAGCATTAAGTTTGTTGAATTGCTCTTTGTCTCTTGTCATGTGCCTTGAACATTCACTATCGAGATACCACTTACTTTTTATTCTTGTGGATTTCAAGCACATCTATATAGTACAATTTAAGTGTTCTTTTGGACCCAAACCTTTCTTGGTTTAGGTTGGTTAGTTTCAAGATAATTCGTAGGAAGTAAATTCATATGCAGTCTTCTATAAAAGCACACATTGTTAGTATGTCCTTTGATAATGCAGTAATAACATACAATATTTTTAAATTTATTCCTTCTAGGATGAATTGCTTTTTTAGTGTGTGCAATATGCCTTTGGTGTTGTGTGTATCTCTTATTGTTTTATGTCATTAAGTGAGATATGCATTGGCAATGGTGATGTGTATTTTAATAATTTTGCGCAACATGTTTATATGTATGGTATTGTATAGCATGCCTATTATAATTGTGTCTAATGTACATATAAGCATGCTTGGGTTTAACTGCTCTAGTTTGAGCCTTACCTCTTTGTGTTAATAAAGGATGAATCTCATGAGACATTTCCTTGCTATTTAACACATGAGATCTTTTAGCTTTAAAAGCTTGAGTCTTATTTGATTTGTAGGTTGAAGGAGTGGAATAATGTGAAACTTTTAGAAAATTAATATGTGATGAAGATAATGAAGACATTCCATTCTTATATCCAATTCCATAGGTATCATCATGAAATTTTTGAGAGTCAAGAAGACTATCTAAAGTTTCTTTTCCTCTCTTAAATTTAGCAATGGAATTCTTTAATTCTAAGACCTCAGAAAGCTTATGATTTCCATCATTTCCTTTCTTAAGTTATTTTTCCAAAGAATTAGAAAATTTTGCATCACTAACAAGTTTTTCATTTGATTCAACAAGTTTAGCAAAATTAATTTTTATAATTTTTAATTCTCTATTTAAGCTACCTAACTCATGCTTATAATATTTCTTCTTAGATAATAAACTTTTGCATTTAACAAGTAATTTGCTCACAATAGATCTCTCATCATCATCATCATCATCATTATCACAATAATTATCATAATCATTAAAGGAAGAATAAGAAGTAGATGGTACCTTATTTTCATTTTCAAGGGCCATGAAGCAAAGATTGGCCACCTCTTTTTATTCCTTTTCCTCTTCGGATTCGGAGGAATCATCCCAAGTAGCTTTGAATGTCTTCTTCTTATCTTTTGCTCCCTTGTTCTTGAATTTGAGTTTAGGACACTCACTTTTAATATGTCCTAATTTCTTGCATTCATAGCAAGTAATCTCCTTAGTTTTCTTCTTCCCATCTTATTCGAACTTCTTATTGAAGTCCCTTATTCTTGAGAAGTTTTTCTTTCTCAAAAACTTCTTAAAGTTCTTTATAAGCATGGCAATGTCACCATCTTCATTACTAGAATCTTTGATGCTTTCCTCTTCACTATCTTCTTAAAAAGCTTTTAGAGCAATGCTCTTTTTCTTTTCTTCTTTCTCTTTTTGTTCTTTACCTCTTTGCTTGATAGTGAGCTCATATGTTAAGAGCTTACCAATGAGCACATTGGTTGATAGGGTGGAGAGGTCTTGAGCTTCCTCAATTGAAATAACATAAGATTCCTAATCCTTCTTAGGTAGGATTCTTAGAATCTTGTTGTTTACTTCTTCCTTGGAGAAATGTTTTCAAAGTTTCTTAAGGGTTATGAGGAGAGCATTTAGACAATTTTTCATCTCTGTGATTGATTCATGAGGCTTCATTTTGAAGAGTTCATATTCATACATATGAAGTTGAATCTTCTTGCTTCTTACTTGAATGTTGCCTTCGTAGTGGTTTTCTAAGGTCTCCCACATTTCTTTGGTTGACATATAATGTTGAAGCTTGCCTCCTTCTTCTCTTGTCATTGAAGAGACTAGAGTAATCATAGTCTTTTTATTTTTGTGATTTTCTTCCTTTTGATCAATACTCCATTGGCTTCTTATAAGAGTAGTTACCGCACCATTAATGATAGTTGTAGGTGATTTATAACCTCTTAAGACAATGTCCCAAAGTTTAATGGAATCACAATTAAGATATAATTCCATTTTGAATTTTCAATGTGGATAGTCAGTACCACCAAAGAATGGTTTAAGAGAAGAGATATTTTGTGATTCATTCCCTATAATCTTGTATTCTAGCAATGAAGTACCTAGAATTCAAGTTCTAATACCAATTGAAAAGAGTCTTAGAGGGGGAGTGAATAAGACTATCAAATAAAAATGAGAAATTAAAAGAATTCTTTGCAAGAATTGAATGGAAGTTGAGAAGGAAGAATGAAGAACACAAAGATTTAAGGAGTTCAGATTCAATAACAATCCTACATCTCTACCTAACTTATTCCCAAGTTAGGATTTTCAATCACCCACAATCTTATTTAGAAGATTGAGATTACACAAGAGTTTTATAGCTCACTCTTATAACTTTACAACATGAGTTTTCAAGGCTTATTCAAAAAACCAAAACCCAAGTGTTTTAATGGACAACACTTAAACTAATTCCTTTAGAAATCAATCTTACTTCCCTTCTAATCTAACCCAAGATTCAAGATGAAGAGAAATTCTATTTCTAATACACACCCAACTCTCACAAGAGTTATACAAACAAAGAATTGTTTAAGAGAATTTGAGAGCTCAATGAATGCTTAAGAACGAATGAATAATAAACAAGTTTCTTAACTTTCATTCAACTCTAGAGGTATTTATACTTAAAAATATAGCTTTTGGAGGTGCAAATGATGTGTCCAACATCTATATTTTGAATCTTTCAAAGTGATGTTGTCATACAGCTATTCATAGATTGAAACCGTGATTGGTTGCTCAATACATTTGAATTTGCCCACACATTCTTCATAGAAGCAGTAGATATTTGAATTAGCTTTCCATATAATTTTAAATCACCTATATTTGATGTCTTTATCTCATAATATGTCCAAAATACTAAGAGCTATGCAGTTTGAATTGCAAAATACTATTAGACAGCTATATCCAAGTTGAAGCCGTGATTTACTCCTGAAGAAATTTGAATTTATCTATAATTTCTTCATGAAAGTTGTATATATTTGACTTATCTTTTCATATCATTTTAAATCACCTAAATTAGACTTCTTTAGCTTGGTATATGTCCAAAATACTGAAAGCTATGCAATCTAAAATGCAGAATACTGTTAGATAGTTATACACAAGTTGAAGCCGTGATTTTCTCCTGAAGAAATTTTAATTTGCCCATACTTTCTTTATTAAAGTTGTATATATTTGACTTATCTTTCCATATCATTTTAAATCACCTTAATTGGACTTCTGTAACTTAAGATATGTCCAAAATACTAAGAGATATGCAATCTAAAATGGTAGACATATATGTGGATTTTGACTCAAAATTTGCATACCCAAATGAACTTGGATTTTAAAAAATAAGCCCAATTCAGAAAGCTCAAGATGTATTCTTGAAATATGAAGAAGATAACTTTCTCATTATAAAGCTCTAAGGATGTCAAAAGCCTCATTAAATCTTAAAGGTCCAATCAGTCCAAGATAATCAAACTTCATTTTAACTTCCAATAGAGTCCTAACTTATACACACTTAAATAAACAAATTAAATGATAAAAATTAAGTTTTTTAAGATCAAAGTTAAGATTAATTATTGCTAAGGTCAACAGTTATTAACTTGATAAAACTGGTAGTGAAGATAATAATGTTTGTCAACATCACAGAATGCAACAATAGTTGCACAAATACTTTAACATTTGCCATGGTTAAAAAGTAAAAAGACCTATATATATCAAAGAGCTATCCATTTCTATCCATTCACTATTATTATTGTAAGTTTTGTCTATTGAAAATGAAAAAAATCATATAAATATTAATTAAAGAATGTCCATTGTTGCTTATGTTATGGTAGATGGGAAGGTATTTGATGTTAAATACCCATGCCATGATGCAAAAAGCTTAGGAGACTAAAGGTCTTTAGCTAAGGGCTCCTGAATCTAGTAGTTCTTTTATTTTACATAAGAGGTCTTTCAACACACATATAATACTTCATTACTTTAATGCATTTTCACTCAATTATTTAACAAGTGTTTATAAATTTCTTACATTTATAACATTGTTATACTTTGTGTAATTTTTTTCAAAATAAATTTAGTTATAACTGAGCATTTTTAGATAAAAAAGGATTCAAACCCTCCCTTTCTATAAGATATCATGCCTACTACCACTCAGTTAATGGGAGGTTGGCATACTTAGTGTGGATGCCTTTAGTTTGATCAGCCCACAATAAAAGCCCGATAATGAAAAAGTACAAGTTTTGAATGTATAGGAAGCCCAAAACTTCTCGAGATGTCCGTTTTACAGGGGAGGTTCTGTCGGATTTTCGATAGAATTCTCATAAAACATGATGTCCAGTCGAACCCTAATTTTTGATTCTGTGTTTAATACCCTAGATCGAATTCTAGGATTTCTATTAGGTTTATTCTAATGTCTGTCGTTATTTGTTTGTTTAGCTGCGCCGAGACTGAGGGCTAGTGGACCAGGCCCGTCGGACCTGTCTCGTGGAGCGCATTAGGTGAGTTACTATTTTATATATATATGCTTAGGATGCATGATTTAGAAATGCATGTTTTATGTTGATTAAATATGCATAAATAATTTGATTATTTCTTAAGTTTACATTAAGTATATTTTTGGTATATATTAAATTATATACATGTTTTGTTAATAAAATATATTTAAAATGTTTTTAAATATATTTTTAGTGTAATTTATGATTTGACTGAATTTATTTGACGTATATATACTCGAAATATACCTGGTTTACGTTTGGTATATTTCTGGTATATATATGGATTATATTGTTATTTCATTTACATTCATGCATCATTTATTTTTATGAATGAATGTTTTATATTATTAATGATGAAGGATATCAATAGAATGTGCTACCTAGTGGGCAACACTAGGACCGAGTACGTACCGGTACGCCTATAGTATTTAGGCTATAATACTAATTTATTTGTGGATATTGATTTAATGTGATTATCGATATGTGAGATATGGTTTGTGGGTGTGATTGCTGGAGCTCGGTTGACCAAGTGTCTCGGGGCCAATCACACTGACAGTCAGACTGCTGGAGCTCGGTTGACTTAGTGTCTCGGGGCCAGTCTACTGTCCAAATGGATTAAGTGGATATATTTGGAATAAGTGAGCCTGTATGGCCAGAGTGTTGTTTAACACTATTTCTGAGGTTGCGATATTCTAGGGTTCTATGTGATCCTTCATAAAAGATGTTTTCCAATACAAATATATAAAAATGATTTTCTGCATCTGTGTGAAATTGTCTGTATATATATTAGATACACATATACTATTGACTGTATGCATTATCACTTAGTGTGTATGTATATATATCATAGTAATTCACTCAGTGAGGTCTGACTCCCCTCCGTTGACTATTTTTCAGGAGAGTCAACATCCTCAGACCTCAGTAGCAGGTCGATACGCCGGATTTCTTCCGCCCCAGCTTCTTTATGTAAATTGTCTACTTGAGTCTTATTTATTTTATCTAGACACTGCAGTAATTGTGAATTAAAGTGTTGGATTTCATGTATTTTATTTTAAAGAGATGTATTATGTTGAAACTGGATTTGTATTAAAGGGATTTTATATATATGTGATGAGATTTTGATTTAAATCCAATTGATGTGGATAATATTATGATATTATGATTTTTTTTTATTTCCGCTGCATATTATATTGTTACTGTTATTATTGCATGATTTATTTTATTTTTAGGCTTGCTACGGGTTTCGGATTCGAAAGAATTCCCGTTCCCTAGCGCCGGTCATGGCCCCTGTTTTGGGTTGTGACAAAAACTTAGGAATCATGTGAAATTATAATGAGTAACTGATCATGTCAGAAAAACTCAAGGAACACAGTTACATTTTCATCTATCTTTTATTGAGTGACTTCTTAAGCCAGGAAAACTTGGGAATTACGCCAAACTATAATTAGTAACTAATCGAGATAGGAAAACCCAAAGAACATGGTTATGTTTTCATTTGTCTTTTACTGAGTGACTTTTTGAGGTAGGAAAACTTGGGAATCACATCAAGCTATAATGAGTAAATAATCGGGCTAGGAAAACCTGAGGAACATGGTTACATTTTCATTTATCTTTTATTGAGTGACTTCTCGAGCCGAAAAAACTTGGGAATTACGCCAAACTATAATGAGTAACTGATCGGGCCAAGAAAACCCAAGGAACATGGTTATATTTTCATCAATCTTTTACTGAGTGACTTCTAAAGCTAGAAAAATTTAGAAATCATGCCAAACTATAATGAGTGGCTGATCAAGCCAGAAAAACCTGAGGATCATGGTCATTTTTCAAGTAAAAGTTTGACCTCTCGGGTTTGAATTCCTAAGGCTGATAGCCTGAGTGAAGCTTAAAGGTCAGGTATTTTGTTCTTATCCCCCAATATTTTTATGTCTATGTTGCTTTTTTAAAAAATTAATTTTCAAAAATTTAGTTTTTTAAAAAAACCAAGGGGGCAAACTATGGACGCCTTTAGTTTGATCAGCCTACAACAAAAGCCTGATGATGAGAAAGCACGAGTTTTGAATGCATAGGAAGCCTGAAAACTTCTCTAAAATAGACTTTTAGCCCAAACACTAAAAATCTAAGCCCAAAACACTAAATTCAAGTCCAAACACCAAGCCTAAAGCCCAAAATTAAGCCTTTAAGCCTAAGCCCATTACCTTTTTGGCCCAAAGGCCCAAACCTGGCCTAGGTAAAGAGGTGGTTGCCTCAACGAAGAGGTGTCACCTCTTCATCCTGGGTATTGGTAAGGCGACACCTCTTCACAGCCACCCTTTATAGCATTAAATGCCATTATTAGCAGTAGTTGAGGCCCATTGCCTCTGATTTGTGGAATTTTTAGACATAAAAGGAAGAAAAAAGAGTAGAAAAAGAAAAAAGAAAAAAGCGTGGGGAATGATGAAAAGGATGGGAAGAGGGTGAGAGTGAATTGGTTGGGAATTAAAAAAGGTAAAAAGTTGAAAATGCTTAAAAGGAAAGGGTATGGGTAAAATAAATGGACTTTTAAAATGGCTAGACTTTTGGTCTCTGAAAAAAAAGGAGAGGTTGGAGAAAAGAAAAGAGAGAAAAGAAGGGAAAGAAGAGGAGAAGAAAAAGAAGAGGAGGATTTTTAGAGTTAAAAGACTTGATTTTCTTGAGAAGAAAGAGGATTTTCTTGTATTCAAAGCATTCAAATCAACAAACCAAGCTCTGAGGGCTTAGTTAGGACCATCAACTCGTCAAAACCAGTAAGAATCCACATTTTCAAGCTTTTAAGTTCTTCATTTCATTAAAAGTTTTTGATTTATTACTCTTTTACTTTTTTTTTTTAGTTTTATTGCTTATTTAAGGTCATATAGAAGAATGAATATATGAAACATTAAGTATTAGTTGTTGATCTTTGTGCATTTATATCAATTTTTGCTTGTTTATCTTGATTTTGAAGTTTGTTAGAAGTTAAGAAATGTAGTCTACTGCAGGGTTTGTTGAAGAGGCGACGTCTCTTCATAGAGGCATTGCCCCTTCTCGTTGTGGTGATCTGAGATCGCCTTCTGGTCAGGAGGCAACACCTCTTCCGCTTTATTGGGGTCCTACAATTCTGCTTTGATTTTTAATGTTCGTTTGTATATTTAGCATGATTCCCATGCTTGTCTTGTTATATATATTGATTTTATATATGATTACTATATTGCTTAATATTATTATTGTATAATATTATTATATTATTGATGGACTATTTTGTGATTTTTTTTCTATTTCTTATAAATCATACTTGTTAGTTATTTTATGAATAAAATTGTTATTTTGTGAGGAAGGACTAATTTGTGCTTATTGCAGGAATTGCTTGGTGATTTTTAATCATCAAATAGTTAGTCTATTAATTAATTCTTGAGAGGTTTTATTTGTATAATTAACTAGTTTATTTTTGGTTTATTATTTGTTTATTTCATGTTTCTTTGAACAAAGTATTGTAATCTTTAATCTTTTCCCCTATTCAGTTGGAATGTATGGTTGTAAATTATTATTATTATTTATTTTATTTATATTAAATGTTGGGCAACAACCATGAAATGAGACTAATGTGCAAACTTGGACTAAAACATAAAATTAGAAATGATTGTGATCCATATTAAAATAAAGAGATAATTTAATAATCAAATGTAATAAAATATAAAACATACACGAAGACCAATCATAAGGTTGAGTGGACTATCTAAAAACTCATACCCAATTTTCGAACCTGATATCTGATGACGGCTTCTAAGCATTTCTGTGAATCTAGTTATTGTATAATATATCCCGACTTTTTTCGGATAGTGACTCAATCTCTATTTTAAGTCATAAATTTATTTTGTATTTTCTAATAAGCTCTAAACTCACATAATATTATAATCGCCAAATATTTGAATGCGCATTTAATCCGTTGCTTACACTTGGTTTAATATTGATAACAACTTATTCTCTTTTTCATATCTTATATGAGTTCTAATTTAGTAAAGTTGGTTGTTATTGTTTAGGCACCTATCATGCACTTGTGCAATGCACTAAAAGAAAAATTAATTTAGATAAAAAAAAGTTTAAAGAATATGGATATTCACTATTTTAGTTAATTTTAATAAGAAATTAAATGAAAGTATTTTTTATTTATTTTTTAAAAGGTTATAAAATTCATTAATTTTAAATCTTAAAATTTTTAGATGATTTTTTTCTTTGTTACTTCTTTGAACATTTTGTATACATTTCTTATTTTATGCTATATAAAAAAAACTATTATTATTATTATTATGGAATTGAGAATTGAACATTTTCTTTGTAAGTTCATCACTTTCATACATAAATGATGAAACAAACATCTCAAACGTCGTCGTTTACAAAATGATCAACTCCTTTTTTATCTCCACGACACACGTGGCAGCTGGGAAACTCGTTGCTCCCTGTTGCCATCAAAAGAAAAAAATTTTAACACCAAATTCTAGTGTTCGCTAAATTTCACTAATAACACCATCCCAAAGCCAAAATCCACTCATCAACTACAACTACAGCTCGAATTGATGAAATTAACAGTCTTCTTCAGAACCCAGAAAGGAAAAAGGTGAAAAAAAGAGATAAAGATAAAGGTTTTCAAGTATGCAGGGGCTGAGTCTTCAAAGAACACTATTAATTTCTAGAGGGAAGCCTCCTTTATTGGGTTTAGTGGACTCATTACCATGTTTTGCAAGCATTTCTAGGAAACCCATTTCACCTTCATGTATGTTCTTTTGTTCATCACTCTCTATTGTTGGTTTTTTTATTTGAGATTTGCATAAAGGAGCTTGCTTTATCTCTAGTTTTATTATATTTAGTCATGATTTTGATCATATTGGATATATGAATTTGGAATCTTTATGCATGGTTAGTGTGCAATAAGTTGTTTGTTAATTGATGCTAGTAGCAGTGAGCTATCTGGGTTGAGAAATTATTGTCTTTGGAAAAATTAGCTGTTCTTGTTTGAGAAAATTTTATGGATATTTGAGTTGTGAAATGATTGAATCAGTTCAGTTCAGTGATTTCAGTTGATCACCCACTCAAATGTTAATGCTGTTTCTAAATACTATTCTTTGGTTGTGCTGTATAATACTTCGAAAAGAGCCTTTGCATTTAATCGTTTTTCTTGTTATTCATTGACAAAATGCATTTGGGTGAGTTATAGTTTCGATGGATAGGTGGATAACATGTCTTCTATTGTGTTTGCAGTAAGGTTCAGAGAGAGGTTACACTCTGATATTAGTACAATTAGACCACAAGCATCAAATGTTAGTATTGGATCTGAGAGCTATGAAGGTGGGGAGGAGCATGACAACCAGACAAAATTTGTCAATGGTCCACCCAGTGACAGTTCATCAGAAATGTGAGTGGTGCATAATGCTATTGTATCAACACTATAAGGCGATAAAATTTGGATAGTAAATCCTTTTGCTGCAATGTCTATACTATTTTGAAAATAATCCTTGGAGTTGGATGCACATAGAATAGAACCATACATAAATGAAAGAAGAAATCTATTAGAACATTTATTTTTTCTATAAAATTGAATGTCTCTTCTTACAGAAAGTGATGCTGGTGTCCTTTTGCATGAAGAATTAGTTTTCATATTTATCTGAATTACTCTTGTGATTTTGAGTTCCTAAATTTGTTTTATGATCCAATTATACTGAAACATGAACAACCTATATGTAATATGATTTCACATTGAATGATATCACGCTATTGTGTCTGAACTTTAAATTATATATAAGCCATCTTTTTTTGGCTTGGCCTATTTATATCTGTTTCATGATTTTCAGTGTGAAACCTCCCAGCAAAATTCCTTATCCTCTATCTATAGCTATTGTGCTACTTGGATGTGCTTTGGTGTTTTCACTGATTACCTTTGTGAAAGGTGGACCTTCATCAATCTTAGCAGCAATTTCAAAGTCAGGATTAACAGCTGCATTCACATTGATATTTGTATCTGAAATTGGGGACAAGGTAACCAGCTTGCAATCGAAATATTTATGATTATCTAGCTTAATTTTTGTAAGACTTTGTTTAACAATGCACTTCAAGTTCTGATTATTCAAACCTTTGAAGAAAGCTGGGGTTGATTGTAAAACTGCAGTCTACCCCAAAAAAGAAGCTAGAGAAGAGAAATAGAAACTGTAAAAGGCCTTTATTAATTTTGTTTTTTGGGATTTTGCATTCCTCTGTTATTTAAACTGATTGCTCAGACATTAAAGAAGGATAAATACTTGAATGATTGGTGGAACTAAATGTAGTATTCCTCTGTCCTGTAATTGTTGCATAATATGGTTAACTTTGTTTGGAGTTGAAACTAGTAGAGGCATGTATCAGAGTTTCAGCTCTTTAACTTAAATATATGTACTCTGCTTGCTTCCCATCCTTGATTAGTATTTGTTAATAACAAAATCATGAAAAGGTCAAAATCGCATATCACTGTTATACTTCATAATTTCCAGATCCTAAAGTTAACTTTTTTCGTGTATTGACCAGACATTTTTTATTGCTGCTCTATTGGCCATGCAATATAAGAAAGGACTGGTATGTTTTCTTATAAACCCTCTCTCTCACCTCTCTGTAATCTTTTACCTTCCAGCTACTTAAGTTGCTGCACAATTTCTCTATTTGCTTTTATGCTAGGGACCTGGCATTAGTGTCTATACATGAGGATCTTATGTTGATAGTTTTGGGACTAAATTGTTTTCACTATGCAAGGTTCTTTTGGGATCAATGGGTGCTCTCTCTTACCTCTCTGTAATCTTTCACCTTCCAGCTACTTAAGTTGCTGCACAATTTCTCTATTTGCTTTTATGCTAGGGACCTGCGTTTAGTGTCTATAGATGAGGATCTTATGTTGATAGTTTTGGGACTAAATTGTTTTCACCATGCAAGGTTCTTTTGGGATCAATGGGTGCTCTTTCACTTATGACAATCTTGTCAGTTATAATTGGACGGATATTTCACTCAGTACCCGCTCAGTTCCAAACAAGTAAGTTCTAGTTTATATCATTTGTCAATGTGACCATGGCTGCTTGTATGCTTTGTAGAGATTCATTGAACACAACATCATGACCATACACAACCTTTTCTTCTAGCTGTGCCATTTATCTTCGATATCCTTTATCTGATATGGCAATTTAAAAGAAGTTGGCTCTTTTCATCTCTCTAACAAATTTTCAAAATACCATTAATTATTTATTTTGGGAAACATGGGGGATAATGAAATGTTGTAAGATAAGAGCTATAATAGTTTTTGGTTGTAAGATAAGAGCTATAATAGTTTTTGGTTCTTCATACTGATTCTTGATGGTCCTCCATTTTTCTTGATGTGTGAGCAGCCCTGCCAATTGGAGAATATGCAGCTGTAACCCTTCTTATGTTCTTTGGGCTCAAGTCGATAAAAGATGCATGGGATCTTCCATCAGATGAAGCTAAAAGTGGGGACAAGAGCAGTACTGAACTTGATGAATATGCTGAAGCTGAGGAACTTGTGAAAGAAAAGGTAGGAACTGTATCTTAAGGCTCTATTCAGTGGTGATCTTATTATCTTACAAGTTCTGATAATTAGTATATTTGTTTCTGGATAGATGAATGCACACGTTTGGAATATTTTTATTTCGTGATTTTGGCAGAGTTTACTTCTGTGCTATTTGTTCTGTTTGTCTGCTTATCGTCTTGGCTTTCTTACTGTTGTCAGGTCTCAAAAAGGCTTACAAATCCATTTGAGATCATCTGGAAGTCATTCAGTCTTGTATTCTTTGCCGTAAGCATCTTTTTGTCCTTATTCTCTGCAAAATTGTTCAGACTATCAATACAAAAATTCTGGTTTTCTTGTTTACTAAATTAGATAGGACTTCCATTTTGATAGCTATTCAGAACAAAACCATGCAATTTGACCCTGGAATGGTCAAGATTAAAAGGTTTTACATACTGGGGTTCATGTTTGAATTTTACAGTGTTGTAATTGCTTACAGGAATGGGGAGACCGCTCAATGCTGGCAACAATAGCTCTTGGTGCTGCACAGGTGAAACTTAATTAATTTTCAATTATATTGTAACTATATTATTTCTCTAACTGATACAAAATTTCTCAAACAACGATCTCCTCTTCTTTCATTTTATACAGTCTCCATGGGGTGTAGCAACTGGAGCCATTGCTGGGCATCTAATTGCGACATCTATTGCAATTCTAGGAGGAGCTTTTCTTGCCAGCTACATTTCGGAAAAACTGGTAAAAGAGCCATTTCATTCTTACTAGCATCAAATCTTATATTCCGTTTTTGACACAACTAACACCATCTTTCAATCAGGTTGGTTACTTGGGTGGAGTGCTGTTTCTTGTTTTTGCTGTTGCCACATTTTTTGGAGTATTCTGATAAATTCATGGGGAGGTCACGGAGGCATTTTTTAGTCCAACCGAAATGGGGGGCTGGCCCTGGAGCCATGGGACTTGATTAGCTAGTAGAAAAAGTAGACAAGGAAGAGCCTGAAAAAGTAGACAAGAAAGAGCCTGAGATACACCATGGAGTTGTCTAACAGAGACATAGTCATACCATAAAATGTCCTTTTAGGACGGTGTAATTTAGATTGTACTTTACTATTTGTAATATGATCATGTTAGAGAACTGCTGACGGGAAAAAAATGTGTTTATACATAATAAAATTTTTTCAGGAGCTGAGTTTAAACTTGCTGTTCTGAATAAAGATTCTGCTTCTACTACATGCATGTGAATTGTACTTCTTTTTTTTTTGCTTAAAATTTTTATCTGGATAAAGGAATTCAAGGACTTACAAAAATACATATCTGTAGGTGATAATTAATCTTATATCCATTTAAAACGATTTTACCCTGCAAATCACTAGCTCTTAAACAAATTTCCCTTCTGAAATTGAAAGTTTGGTTGGTTCAACCCTAGAAACAAAACTATCTAATCCGCTTGGGGTGGTCTAGAAATCGCCACGACACCTATCCCCAAGTCAGTATATATAACAAAACTTTTTGTAGATGAGTAAGGCAAGCTGGAGACCCAGAGAAAATGGCTAGAGAGCTGAGGTTACTCCATGGCCACCATTATCATGTGTCAAGAAAACCATCATCAGTACTTTCTGCTTTCCATTTCAATGTCTTCACCAATCTACAACCCTACCCAGCAAGGTCAATTAGCAGGCTATCACTAAAACTGGAAATGCTGCCAACTTTGAGACTAAATGCCAGTAGTCATAGAAAACCAGCATCACTGATAATAGCAGCAGCAGCAGGAGCAGGAGGAGGAGAAGGAATGACACAGCCACCGCTTGATTTGACAGAAGACAATGTGAGACAGGTCTTAGCTGATGCAAGAGAAGAGGCAAGAACCTTTTCTTGTTTTCCTTTCATTATGCTTCTTGTTACAGGTTTTGAAACTTAATGGCAAACATAAAGAGGTAAATATGCCTGCTTGTGCATTTTTGCAGTTGGGGCAGCTTTTTGATACTTCGGTTAACATAACAGGTGACTCCTCTTTTGAGGTACACAGGGACTTGCATTGCTCTAGTAGTTTATCGTTTTCGAACTGTGGTAATCTAGGTGATAATGTAACACTTAATCAGGACAAGCTGAACTTGCTGAATTGGATGGACCATTTGTGAAGATTAGTCTCAAAGGTCGCTTCTGGCACAAACGTTCTACAGTTCTTGCCAGACTTGGAAATTATCTGAAGCAAAGGATCCCTGTAAGCTGATCACATTGTAAACTAAGCATTTATCTGTAATAATATAAAATGAAATAGCAGTTTCATTGATATAATTTGATTCTTTTTTTTTTTTTTTGTCCTGTCAGGAAATTTTGGAGGTAGACATAGAAGATGAGAAACAATTGGATGACAGCCCTGAAAATTTTTGAGGCAATGGGAGCAGTACCAAGCATTATCAGTTTGTTATTGTAATGAAAATTTTCAGTAGATGAGAACATCTGAAAAAAATATAGGGCATACTTTGAAATGCTGTCAACATTTTCCATAGAATGACACCTTTTCAGTGAAGGCAACAAATCCGCAAAATTGTAATTTTCCATTGAATTAATGCAAGAATCATCAATAACGTATCTTTTGTGACTGAATATTTAGTCATCTCTAACAGCTCACCAAGTGTAATTTCACTTTACAACAATCTGAACAGTCTACACTCAATGGGCTATGAATTTACTTATGCTAAAATAATATCAGATTGAACTAACTTTTTACAAAATTCTCAAACAGCAGGAGCTGGTCTCTACTCCTTTTCTTCCTCCTAGCAGTTTATATATATTTTTAACTGATGGGAGAGCAATCAGATCACTCAACTATACATTGATTAGACCGAAATGCACCCTTTTTCAGCAATTCAACAATTCTCTTTTCAAGCCTTGCTGTTCCTGGACCAGGTCTCAAAACATCAGCATCACCCCAGATTGAGCAAGTTGAGTTCCTAGGTTCACCCAAGCACCAGCCACCAGGCACAACTTGTCCAGGATCTCGTCCCAAAATTTCTTGGTCAATGCGGTCAAGCACTGGATCATTCAACTTAAATTGAGTGGCAAAGGCAGCTCCACTCTGAATCATAGCATCAAATTCACTAGAATTTAGCATGCGAGGCTCTTGCTTACGCTTCTCAAAGGTTGCATATTGTAAGTTATGGTTTACAACAGTCCTGCTGAACTGACGGGAATTGCATATAATGGAAGGGAAGTAGTTGTTGAAGGATGAAGGTGTATTTGAGAAATACATCATTAGGATCCTTGGAAGGTTGTCCGTACCCAGGATGCAATGATCTATTAAATTACGACTTAAAATGGAAAAAGAAGAGCCTGCATTAAAAGGAAAATTCTTGTGTTAGCTTGACAATTTGTTGGATTAGGTCCCATAAGCAAAAATAATGCAAGTGGAGAAATTTCATGACATATATGGATCTAAATAATCATATTTCACATTGAAAGAGTCTGTTAAGTATGTTAACAAAATGTAGTGAACCTGAATTGGTCAATGATGCCAACAAGATAATAATCAGCACAAAGTAGTGGCGGTTTGGTCTCCTGATACCACTGAATCGCCCTTAGTAACTAGAAATTTGGTTACTTAAACAAGCCTATAAAACTCAGGACATGAACTGGTTTTATGAAAATTCTAGGCTTCCTATGAATAGCCAGAGTCAATGTGAAATGAACAGAGGGCTTAATACTCTAAAATGGGATACTGTTCTGTTCTTTAGATTGCTACTAAAATATCTCAGCCCTGGACTACAACTGCATGGTGTATTTAGCACGATTGAAAAGAACGAATAGAATTGCTATCATTTTCAATTTGTCCGGCTCCATTAAGTTTGACATTTGATCAATCTCTGAACTGTAATGACAACTTCTGCCTGAGGCCATATCAGTTAACTACAACCTAATTCTACCACAGTACACAAAATAAAACTGGTTCCCTTTTTTCTAACCCCAAAGAATACCAGATATATAACTGCCTAACATTTTCTGAATTAATCATAAGAAACCTACGCAACATAAGCAACCAATTTCTCAAGCTAATTTTAAATGTATTATACCCATTTGCATTTTAACTAGTATTAAAAAAAAAAAAAGAAAGAAGTACTGCAATTGAGAAAGATAACACACCTGTAAATATTCTGAAAGCATTAGGTAACCCTCTCTTTTGAGTAGCATAGAACACCTCATTTCTCTCTGAAAGATAAAGCCCCGGATCAACAATTATAGGCTTCAATCTTTTAGCCCTGTAACAGCAATGCATATGATGTAATTCACAAATCCTAACCTGAAGATTATCACATGATCAAGAGAAAAAAAAAAAAAAGAGAAAAGAAAGATTTAAAGCCACAAGTCATACTCTTTCCAGCCAATGTAACTTGTGTGATTAACAAAATTGAAATCTTTTGGCAAATAGGAGAAAATGTGAAGCAGATCTGCAAATTAATAGAAAAAAATCAAAAGATAAGCAAAACCCGCAAAAGTTCAAATCATAAAAACAAAAAATAAACAGAAAACAGCATTAAAATTAAACATCAAGACGACACATATTATAATGAACAGTGAAAAACCATTACCATCTTGTGTAATAAGTGGGTAATCGCCAGCATTTAAATTAAGAAACCAATCCCAATTCTTGGACAATCTCAACAATATAGCAGCACCATGTAAAGTAGCTGAAATTGAAGACGACCCTTTTGAGTAAGCAAAATCAGCTTTGCCAATCACATTAACATTCAATGCAGCTCTAAAGACAGGCACAGACTGCACAGCAACAGCCAATTTGTCACGCTCAGATTGAGAAGCAAAACGGTCCAAGTGTAAAAGATACTGATTTTTTGGGTGGTAAGTGGCGTAGAGGAGTCTAAGCATGCGACCCGAATCCGATCTGGAACCAGATATCAGGTAGGCAATTGAAGGTGGGGAGAGGGTAACATCAGATGGGACTTTGGTGAAAGTAGGCTGTCGGTTTGGGAAGAGATATGGGTCGGGTCGGGAATGAGGGGTGGTGCGGTGGAAAGAGGTGGTGGAAGGGGAGAGGGAGAGGATGAAGAAAAGGGAGAAAATGGAAGTTGCTATAATTATGGAAATTGTGGTTTTTGTGTTGTCTTTTGCGGTGTAGCTTGTTGAATTTATGGTGGTGCTTGCGGTGGAGCCGGTGGTGGTGGGGGGGAGGGGTGGATGAAGGATTTGCATTGTTAATGGTTTTGTTGGAATTTTCTTTTTTGTTGAGTATCTTTGTGTTTTTGTGTTGCTGTTGTTATTATTATATTTTGGTAGGTTTGGTGTTGGGTTTTTGTCACCAATATGAATTTAGGAGTGTAAAAATTGATGATGTTGTCTTGTCCTGTGGAACTGGGATTTGGAGTAATCACTCAACCTGAAAAATATAAAATTGCAGAAAAAAGGATCAAATCAATGTTTTTTTTGTGAATTGTTACATACAAGGAAGGAAAAAAGTTCAGTATTTGATTGTTCTCACTCTCACTCATAAAAGGGCAACACAAAATTCTCAATAATTCACCTTTGAAATTGAAGAAATTTAAATAAATAATATTGAGGAAATTTTTAAAAAATTACATTCATCAGTCGCCAAACATAAATTTTTTCTTACCAACAACGGTGAAAATCAATTTACAATATTATTCTCACTTAAAGTAAAATTTCAAAATCCCAATTATGATATACTTCTATAATTTTTATAATTCCATTAAAATTAAAATTTAATCAATTTTTAACACTGTTAACTAAGGAAAAAAAATAAAAATATAAACTTTTTATTGTTTAATAATGTTTAGTCGGTAAAATAACAGTTTAATACTCAATTTTTTTTAAAAATGCTAACAAATGTAAAATAAATTATGCCTAATACTTTTTTATAAAATTAACTTTCATAATGTTTATTGTTGAAGTTTTTCTTAATAATTTTTTATATTTTTTAAAAATAATTTTCATCTTCATTAAAGGATTTTTTTTCCTTAAGAAAAGTTACTCTTCCATTAGTTTTTTCTATAAAAGTGCAAATGGATCCAATTTTTTTTTATAAATTATTAAAAATTTAACTGAATAAAGTTTTGTTATGTTATGTAATAAATAAATAAAATTTGATTTAACCATGAGAGTTGATTGTTGTGCAGACTGTTACATTGCTCGTGAATAAAGATAGAGGGACAGACCGAAGAGCTTAGGCATGGAGCTGAAACCCAACTCAACCGATCAACCACACACAAACGACTGGTCTCCAATAGCATGGACTCTCTTCTCCAAGCTGAGGGACCAATCACCCTTAATTCAGTGCATAACCAACTTCGTTTCTATGGATATAATGGCCAACACTCTCTTATCAGCTGGTGCATCACCAGCCATGATACATTCCATTGAAGAAATCCCCGATTTCACTCCTCACACACAAGCTCTCTGCATCAACATAGGCACTATTACTCCTAACTGGCTACCTGCTATGAAGGCTGCAGCTGAATTAGCCACCCAGTTGGGAAAACCTTGGGTTCTTGACCCAGTTGCTGCTGGAGCTTCTAGTTTCCGGTTGAAATCGTGTTTGGAACTTGTGGGTTTGAGTCCTACAGTTATTAGGGGAAATGGGTCAGAGATTATTGCCATATCAAAGGCTTCTCTTGTTTCTTCTAAGGTATTAAAGCTTTATGCTTTCTGTCTTTCTTTATTCTATTATCTGTAGTCTCTTCAATTTTGTAATTAGGGTTGTCTTTTTCAAGGTTGTAGTAGTTCCCATGAGTCAATAAATGCTATAAAATCAGCAAAGTAACTTTCAATTTGAAGAAAGCCTTCAACTTTTCTTTCTGGAGATTTATTTTTATTTCTTTCGGCTACAATTTTGTAACTGGGTTTTGTTTTTCAAGGGTGTAGATAGCTCCCATGAGTCAATGGATGCTATAGAAGCAGCAAAGTCTTTGGCTTTATCAAGTGGTGCTATAGTAGCAGTTTCAGGCGCTGTTGATGTTGTTACTGATGGAAGCAGAGTTGTTGGTGCTCATAATGGGGTACCTATGATGCAGAAAATTACAGCAACTGGTTGTGCAGTCACTGCTCTCATTGCGGCTTTTGTGGCTGTTGATCCATCACATGCTTTTGAAGCAACAGCTTCAGCGTTGTCCATTTTCGGTATTGCTGGTGAATTGGGAATGGACATGGCTAAAGGTCCAGCTTCATTACGGATGCACTTAATTGATTCTCTTTATGGAATTGATCAAGCTGCTGTGCTTTCGCGCTTAAAGATTGCCAGCCTGAAGTGATGCAGTAAGAGCTTTATACAAATGGTACAGCTATTTTAGCAGTTTATAGTGGTCAAATTAATTCTCACCAAGAGTATGAATCGATCCAAATATCGAAACAAAATCCACTAAAATTATAAATTTTGCTTAATCACTGAGTGAGAATAGTATTTAATGTATCCAATGTAATACAAATTTTCTCAGGCAATTGCATGCTCCTATTTTACTTTGTTTTTTTTTTTTTTTTTTCTGATATTGAGCAGCTGTTATTTGTGTAGTGTCAGAATTGTTGCTTGTGAATTGTGACTTACCCTCTCTTCACTCCTTCCTCCCTTCTTCAACTGTACACTATAAGAGTTATGGCATAAATGTGTTGGAAAAGTATGTCACAACTTGCATCTGGTCTATTTTCATTTAACTCTGGAGCTAAGTGGCTCCATTTTTTATAATCATGCTCAAAGAAATGACTCATTGAGTCTGCTAATTGTTTTTTGTGTCCGAAGACAGAAAGCGGTAGCAATGGATTCTTTTGTTAAAATGATTCATTGACATTTCTGTTTAAAACATCTAATACATTTGATGATACAACATACTCATTAACAAAGAGAAACTGCAATATTGATCACATTTTCACACAAAACAATCCCACAACAATTCAATTAAGTGACACACTTAGTATTGTATATGAACAATTATCCTCAGTAATGTTTCTACACCGTCAATGAAATGCTGACCGGTTGGGATGAGTCCTCGTACTTCAGCAATCCCAACAGCATTCTTATACTTGCCAGTTCCACCCGTTACCGACAAATGTGACATTGCACTTCCAATCTTGTATATGCCATAGAAATTGAGGCTGTCCCCAAATTCTCCTCCTTCAAAGAAAGCTGTAAATGTCATCATCTGTGTGCTCCCATCTGCAGAACTAGCCACATAAACTCCTTGAGCTTTTCCCAATTGCTGTGAACCAAGTTCAGGGCTGGTGGTCAAAACATCATCGATGACTGTGATTGTTCCGAATCCTAGTCCCAATCCGTCCGGTCCTAGTTGAGTTTGAACTTGATTATTTGGGTTCTGACCGTTAGGTTCTCCTGCAAAAGTTGTACCAGCTAAGCCAGTACCTAACGGAATGCCATTTAGACCATTAACAGTTGGAATGGCACCATTAGCATTAGGGATCGCTACTGCACCATTTGGAGGAATAAATCCTATTGGCTTAGCAAAGGGTACTTGACCGCTATATATGTTTCCCAGCAGGCCGGTGATCGGCCTGGCAGTAGGGTTATTCCCCCCAAGAATGTCGTGCATGTACAACTCCAGAACAGGTTCTTCACCAGCTGCAGTAGGAGTAACAGCAGCCACATGCTTTGCTACATGTATAGTAGCAATCAGCACCACAACGAAAATAAATGGCTTGAACATCCTATAGTTTCTGTATTTGGAGTTCTTAAGACTCTATAATTGTTGGAAGATGAAGGATTTTTGGAAGAGTATGCGAGTGGGCTGTGTACCTTGCTGTTTAAATAGAAGGGAATAGAAGAAGGAACATGGAGCAGGTGTGAGGGTTGGAAGGTGGTGAAGTTGTTGGAATTGCATTAGTTATAGAAAGTTCAAATCATACTGTTTTAGGTACATCTATCGATTCTTCATTCTTGCTTATGCATTATAGATTATAATATACAGAAGTGGACTCTGATCGATGTTTGATACATTTTGCCAAAATAATCAAATAATGAATGCATCATGGTTCAACCATTCCAAAATCTTAGGTTTTCCTTTAAATTAACTTAAATTTAGGCAGGTCAATGATTTTGTAAAATTGGACATGCAATTTTGAAGTTTGTTTGTTAATTTCTATATTTCAGTTATTTTCTGGTACAACTATATAGAATCAGTCAAACAATGACTTGAATTTCATAAGTGACATCAGCTTCAGTTTCAGATACTACGCAAAGGACTTAATTACCCCAATTTAGCCTCTTGGAATGCTACACACCACTTTTAGTTGAACATGGTCCTTTTTTTTGTATATATGTCATCAAGAACTGAACTTTTTTTATCTCCCCACAAATAAAAAGTAAAAAAGAAATGAACTTGCTCAACATACATAATCTGTAAAAGGGATAACAGGCCTTTCCCCTCCAAGTCCTCTATTCGGTATTTACTAATTGGGGCTGTGTTCATAGGTATAGACTGCTAAACAAGTGACTTTTTAATGCTTTTAAATAGTCTGAAGGGGATAATTGTTGCTAAATTTGCTCAAACTTGGCAAAAAGTATAATAATTGGTAGCATGTAATGGATGTTGATGAAATCAAAATAGTAAACTTAGATTATTAGTTTCAAATATCTGTGGTGATGAACACTTGCAAAATTCAAATAGATTTACAATCCAAAAGATAGATAAAACAATATATGTATATATATAACTAAAATAATTTCCTGGCTTCATCTCCGGACCCAAATCACATCTGCTCTTTAGTTTCTGTTGACTCTCAATGGCTTAGATAGACAGTGATCCTCAACAATGTCTCAGCACCATCTATAAAATGTTGACCTGGGGGTATAAGTGATCGCAGTTCGGCAAAGCCGCTTGCATTCTTGAATTTACCAGTCCCACCGGTCACTGAAAGACGTGAAATGGTGCTTTTTATCTTGTATAAGCCATAGAAGTTAAGGCTATCACCATATTCACCTCCTTCAAATATAGCAGCAAATGCCATCATCTGAATAGTCCCATCTGCTGAACTTGCAACGTAAACACCCTGAGCTTTGCCTATAATCTGTGAACCCAGTTCAGGACTAGTGGTTAGTATGTCGTCAATGACAGTAATCGTTCCGAATCCGAGTCCTAATCCATCAGGTCCTAGTAGGGTTTGAGGATTGTTTGATTTTGTTGCAAAAGAAGCACCCCCCAAACCAGTACCTAATGGGATGCCATTTAAGCCATTATTAGTTGGAATGGCACCGTTAGCATTGGGAATGGCTACTCCACCTTGTGGTGGAAGGAAACCCAGTGGCTTTGCAAAGGGAACTTGACCGCTGTATATGTTTCCCAGCAAGCCAGTTACTGGCCTTGCTGTTGGGTTACTGCCTCCAAGAATGTCATGCATGTATATCTCAAGAACTGGTTCTTCTCCTGCTGCTGATGCAGAGTCAACTGCAGTTGCAGTTGCTACATACTCTAATGCAATAAGCAACACAAACACAATAGAAATCAATAATTTGTTGCTCATTTTCAATCCACTTTTTGAATATTCTTGATTTCTTAAAAGATTGTGAGGATGATTTACCAGGGCTATAATCCATGATGTTTTTATAATAGACATAAAACAAAAACATATCGAATGGAGTTGTGAAGGTGGTGAAGTTGTTAGAAATTTTCCTATATTTGACAGTTTTTAGTCAGAAAATTGCAGTTTATTAACAAGTGGCATTTGGTGAGTGGATGAGGTGTATCCAAAGACTGGAATTACCACACGCTGAGGTAATTAGAGATATGGTGGAACAGTAGTCAAAGATTTATACACTCGAATTCGATTAGTTTCTTCTTCATGAGCCTCAATCAAGTTTATTAGTAACATTAGCAGATGATCTCTATATGCTCTAGCGTGGTGTGGCAGGTACAACTGAACCATATGTGATGACAGATCTCTAGGCATTTTTCTTTTCTTTCCATTATCAATCAATAGCAAGAAACTTGATGCATTAGTTTCATTAAACATAGGCTTAAAGATTAATCTTATGATAAAAAAAAAGGTGAAGAATATATATCTATATGCCATATTTTTCATCTGGTGGTTGTACTGGGTCCTTCCAGGTCCATGACTTTAGGCTGTCTCACTACTGGGGAAATCAATTTCCACACTGCACAAGACACGAGTAAGATGAGCACAGCAGAAACAAGAAACTTGACAAACTTGAGATATTTTTGGTTACCCAGGTCATGGAAAAGAATATACATAAAGACTACTTACAGTATATTGTGGCTGCAAACCACTCGTTCACAATTTTCACCCATGTACTTGCCCAGCCAACATCAATACTCCACCTTATACATACATACAGAGTGAGTTGTTTAAGTACATAAATGTGCAAAATTCAATGTTTAAAACAGCAACTAACTGATGGCAGTGTGTGGGATTCTTACTTTTGTGCCGAATTGTTTAGGTTCCAGCTGATGAACAGCATTGCGAAGTACATGGCGCCGAGGGCGAATACCATGTGAAAAAATCCGTAGTCATAAGGGATGTCATCCTCCTCTAGAACAGTGTCTTTTCGGAACTGAACAGCATCAGCATGTCATTAACTGAGTAAACTGAAATGTGAACTTGACTTTTGTATTTCTTGAAGCCTGAAGCTTCATGCTTCAACAGTCCAGGGTGAATTTACCTGAAATGATTGCGAATCGATTCCAGTGGAAAAAGTTGCCATGACAATGGCACATATGGCAAGCAAAAAGCTCTGGAATCAAACGACGTAACACACAAATGTTAATTCTTTAAAAGACTGGTGGCAAAAATTGCGGAGAAACATTATGGCTTGAAAGTGTAAATTACTTGAGGAGAACCAACATTATCAACTGATGTAGGGTACTATATGCACCAAGGAAATTGAAGGAGAAAAATAGAAAAGATGGTTAATCCTTACAAGTATTGTCGTCCAATCTCTATTTCCATCTGCTTGATTTTGCTTGTTGCATTTTTCATTTACAGGTTCACTGTAAAACCATGAGCTAATAAGGCTGTGTACACATGCATGGATAATTATATGTTAAGTGCTAACCTTCTTATAGCAGACCAACAGAGGAAGACAAGGTATGAGGCCATAATTCCTGAAGACAGAAGACCTCTATTGACCTGGATGAAGTTCCATAATGTATTTACTTAATGATCATGAACATGAGATTGTTCTGAAATTTACACTTTTTAGTTAATACTTAATAGACATGAACATTCTTGCGGAGCATATATATATATATACCTTTGAATGTAAAGATATTGCCATCATCACTATAAGCAGAATTGCAGTCCATGTAATGAAGAATATGTTGAGGTAACATTTAAGGCTCTGTCCATAGTAATAGTACATCGCTCCAATCCCACTTACAGAAGCAATGTAAAAAATTGTTGACATGAACAATCCGAAGGAGCAGCTGCACAGGAGACAGATTAAGTTCATTAGCTTAGCATTATGTGTCAAAAGATTAATCTTGATATGATCTAACTTCAATGAATGAGTTCTTAGAACCTAACATCTGATATTAACATGGATGGTTATGGACTTTGGCTTTTGTAGTTAATCAATGAAGGCTTTTGCAATGAATGAGAACTAACCTTTTTTTCATTTCCTTGGGCATCCAGTAGTTGTTCCACCATGTGATGAACTCAATCACACTCACAAGTTGCAGGACAAGAAAAATCCTGTCATGCAGAAGCACAGAAACATGCCTTACATACTAAACAACCATGCTTGTATACAACATGTTATGAATTTCTTTTGGTTAGATAGAATCACATAAACAACTTGTGATTGAAAGGCTTACCCAGCACCAATGCGAGCGAGTTCACCTGCAAGAAAATCGCAACTAGGCTTAAACTAGAGTATTTTTTTTCATGGAATTGAAAGACAGGTGCAATAGCAGTAGAACTATAATTTTTCATGAAGAGCACTTGAAGTTTCAAAAATTTTGTCGCATAGTTATTTACAATTCTACACACTAAACAATAGAACGAGACATACCATACAGTTGAATGGTACTTGAAGGGAAGAAAAAAGGAGCTCCCATTGATACAATCAACAGGAAAAGCTTCAGTGCCCACCATCCTGAATGCCAAGTATTGCGAGCTTCGTATAATTTTCTTGTGTTTATTGTAGTGGCGAACATGATAAAGAAAAATATCTGAATCGAATGTTAAGTATTCTGTACTAGTTCTTGACAGAGATGTAGTTATAATTATATCAATGTAGAAGAATAGCTAATTTCCCCAGAATTCATACATGAGCTCTCTATTGAAAAGAAATCCAACAGAATCAGGTTTAAGATATTAATGCATTGGGTCAATAGTGATGAAATGGTTCAAAGCTCCACTTCAACCGTATGCTGTCTGAAGAAGGATACAAAGCATCCTAAACTCACACGAAGAACTCCCGACGTGTGACAGCAATCTTCCCCATCAACTCCACAAGCTTTTATATCTGCAAAAGAGACGTTTACGGTTACAAGCTAGAAATTAAACAGCAGGAAAATTGCTACATTTTTGCGGCAGAAACACAAGGGGAAGTTTCTTGATAAACAATGTATGGAAAATCTTGGACCTGAAAAGCCAACAAAAGAGCATGGGACTCACAATTGAACTGAGATAGGATCTTTTGTCCATAATCCCGGAAGAACCAAGCTTTAAGGTTTGTGATCAAGAAGATGAAGCCATACACATAACGAGCTCGTAGAGGCTTCTTCTTTTCTTGTGAGTAATTGGTGCTATGTGCCTCTAAATGACCAGGCAAACTCTCCTGTTCAACCTCAGAATGGCTTTGTCTGATATCTACTGCCCCTGCTTCAGTTGACTGGGGATGCTGCTCCATATTTTTTGTATAGCCTGTTAAATACTTGATCTGTAAGTTTCATCACTCCTTCATGCCAAATTACACATTGCTGCTTGAAGAAGGTGTCCATACAGAGACTGAATTTTTTTCAAGATGAGTTACAAAATGTTGATCTTACGTTGCTATATGCACTTGCAATTTAGACATTAAATATTGTATAACATAAAAATATGTGTGAACAATAGCACAGATTTTCTGTAAATTTGACTAGTGCTCAACACCTACCCTACCCACCAAGCTGTACACAGAAAAAGAGACTCAAAATGCTACTAGTTTCTAGCTAAACAAGAACATGTAAGTTAAGAGAAACAAGAGATTCATCCCCAGCTGGAACAAAAATGATTGATACATCAGTTTGGCTAAGCAGATAAGCAACATTCTTGAACATTAACATTGGTGATTAATAGACAACAATGGAGACATTTACATAAACAAGATAGAAAAGCAACATTATAGATAAATTCTGACCTTTTTCTTGGTTCTTAGGGTAGTGAAGTGTGGAACTTTAATAGCTGTTCTTGATCAAGACACAAGTGACTTAAGCTCCTCCATGCCTCAGTACTCTTTATATATATATATATATATACATACCAAGAAAAGGAGAAAGAAAGAACCCATAAAGAAAATGCAAAGCCTTCCAGTAGTTTTCATTAAATTGCATTTTAAGGCTAATTAATTATTATTATTATTGTCCATATTTTCAAACATTAGAAAGAACTGATGTTTTATTTTATTTATACTTTGATATAGCAAATTATTATTTATCGATTAGTCACATGCATAATACAAAATTATGTGTGTAGAATTGTATTAATTATAGTTAAAGATTAATTAGTTGCTTAATCCTCTCAAGTTGGTTCATTTTCTGCTTGTCCTTTTTGACTTTAGCATTGCGCTCCTTCAGTGTCACTCAACATCTATATTTCGTGTCCATATACACAGCTCATTACCGTTACTATTAGGTTTCTTTATATATATATAATTCTATCATCTTGTTCTCGATGAGGAAACCTTCCAAGAAATTAACACCACCAATTTTCTTTCATATTTCACTTCATAAGAAAACACTCCCAAGAAGAAAGGGTAATCTTTTTCAATTATTTGGATAAAAATTTTTTAGTGAGGACATACATGGTTTGTTTTCACATTGCAAGCAAATGGAAGTTTATTTAGCTCTAATGGTTAAACAATCACTTTTTTTTCGAGAGTATTATAAGACATAGAATCTAAATTTTATTGTTAAATTATAAAATTATTTTTATTTAATTTAAAAAAAAATTACTTCATATTTTATAGTTCATCATATTTAAATCATTTGGCTTCCTTATTAATAATTTTTTTAATTTCAAAAATTACGAAAAGTTAAGAATATATCAAAGTTAATATAACAATAATAAAGTGATTGAACAAATTAATAGATGACTTAAACGCCAACAAGTTTAATATCAAATAAAAATGGAGTAAAGGATCATTTTCTTCGATTTTTGGTTTGACATAATCATTATTAGGAGATGATAAACAAACATTTTTTATTAGAAAATGTTTAATATTCTGCGCCGCTAGTGACATGAACAGTTAATCGCTATGTGTAGTAATAAATGTACAAAATGTCCTTCCTTTAATTCAATTGCCTTGAGAAAAAAAAAACAATTATAATTGTAATTAGCTGTGCCGTCCCATTACAGTTCGCTAAATAATAAAAATTTTTTAGAGATAATTTTTATTTTACCCCTAATTTAAATTTAAATTTATTTTTAATAATTAATTAAAATTATAGAATCTAAAAATTTGGACAAATTGTATTATAATTTAAATATCTAAATAAGAAGTAAAACAGTAAAATGTCACAATTAGTAATGTACAGTTCATAAGCTAATTGTGGTTAAGAGAAAAAAACTGTAATTTGAAAAAAATATATATATTTTTATCTGTATCGTGACGTGGTTACTAATTAGTCTATCAGTACCCTTTTTATTATTTGATGAAGAAACAGTACAGAAGTATATAGAAGAGACAACAAAGGCAAGGACAAGGATGTTAGGTCCACAGTTTGACGCTTTGTAGAAGCATCCTCCGGCATGCCTCCTTCTAGAGCGCGTGGGACCTTGTTTCTTAATACTTGTCATTAATGTTCATGTAGATCCATAATCAAAATTATATAATATATTTACATTTATATAATTTATTGTAAATTTAATTTTTTTGTTAGAAAATTTTAACTGAGGCAAGCTACAAGGGACCGTTAGATATGAGGTGCTACATGCCATTATTCAAAAGTCTAGTAGGATATATTTATTTCAGTTGTTTAATCATTGATAGCTTACAAAATTGTAGATAATGGATAGTTATTCATTCGATAAATATAACTTATTTGATAAAATTTTATTAATTATTATTGTTAATATGTTAAGTGTCTGTTAAGAGTATAATCTATTTATAAATCTAATTTTATATATTTTTTATAATATTTTTTAGTTATGTAAATTATTTAAAAATAATATATAATAATAAATAATAATTTATTGTCTTTAATTTATATATTATTAAAATAATTAATAGAAAATATTTAAAAATAAATTTTAATATTATTGTATAATTTTTATAAAAAATAATTATAGACATAAATATTTAATTATTAATTATAATTTAAAATAATATTTTTTTAATTATTAACTATAAAATTTAAATGAAGTTATTTGTTGTTAGTTAATTTTAATAAGAGTAAAATAGTCTAAATAAAAATGAATACAAATCAGCTATGAGCTGATGGAATAAAATTATAAAATAGAGCTTATTTGTTTTGAATAAAAACAGTAGTTGATTTTAAAATTTTATCAAATACTTCAATTGTAGTTTATTGAAAAGAAACCTCTATCAACTAAATAAAATGCCCATATCATAATATATTTGCACTCTTAATTACAAGGTAAAAGACTTTTTTTTCAATCGGTGGTACAAAAAATTTATTAAATTTTAATTAATTCAAATCAATTTAAATAGGGTAGTAAAATAAAAAATATTTTTAATTAATAGTGTAGAAATTAAATAAAAGTTGAAATGCATAAATGAGTGTGTTATTTGTACTTACTATCTCTAATATTTTAACCAAATTCGATTATTGTTCTAAATATTCAATTTATTATTTAAAATTTATTTTCATTGTTTTTTATGATTTCGTCATCTTGTTATAACGTTTAGTTTTCGTCGTCTTGTTATAATGTTTTGTTTTTCATTTTATTGCGACTTTTTATTTTGTAAATGATTTAGACAAACAAAATATACTCGATCAGACAGAGACACCGAATCCAATTATGACCGTCAGCATGTTGTAGAACTAGGTTATAGGTATTATAGTTATTATAGTATTATCAAATTCGTAGACTTTGAGACGATTTATTATGCTATTAACCTGAGTGTTGTTTCATCCTCTATGAGTTTCAACAAATTCGTATTTGTGATTCTATCGATGTGTTGTTAGTTTGAATCAATAAAATTATTTTTCTTTTTGAAAAAAAATGTGATAAATTGAATGTTTAGTATGGGAAATCCTACCATTACTTTGTTTTTCATTTACTTTGTGTATATTTTGTTATCATTACGGTAAGATATAAGTGTGTTAAATTATCCATAAGTTACTATTCACAAAGTAAATTTTACTTCGAAAAAAAAAATGGTAGACGACATTGTTTAGTATTTAAAAAAAATAAATTTGTTTACGATAATTAATGATATGTTTAAATATTAGAAATGAAAAGTACAAATAACTTTTATTTTACTTTTTTTTTTATTATCATAGGATGAAAATACATCTTATTATCTGTTGGAGCTTAGGAAAAAAATATATTTTACTTTATAAAAGACAAAGTAGTAGTAATTGTAATATTCCGAATTTTTAAATATTTTTATACTGTATTGGGATATATAGTGTTAATAATTTTTGTATATATATTTATGATATTTTATGAGTTTGTTGTTTGTTTAAAGCTAATTTTATATTATTTTAAGTACTTTACGTAAAATTTTCCCGGAAATTATATTTTCAGAAAAATTGACACGTAAATAAATTAATACTATTTATTTTAACTAGTTTTATGAATTTGTATGAATTCATATATAATTTTAAAGTGCTAAAATAAAATGTATATATGTGTATTTATTTAAATTAATTAGAGCTTAATTAATTTTTTTAATTTTATTATTTAATTTTTGTATTAATTAATTTTAAGTTTATAAATTATTAAACATATTAAAATATGTGTATGGTGTATATTTAATGTGTGTGAAATTTTATATTATTATAATATATAGTGTAAATATATATATATACATATATACATAATTTTTTTTATCAAAAAACCAAAACTTCCATTTATTTACAGTTTTGCCCCTCCTTCATCTTCTTCCTCCCAAAACGTTTTCCACCATTTCCAGCCACTTTCAAGCTGGTTTTCTTGCTGTTAGTATGCCCCTCAGCCTTCCTCCTCTACCTCCAGCCATTTTCACCACCTGAAACACTCTTTTCCGGTGAATTTTGGCCGGATTTTCTTCAAAGAGCCAAAAATCAACTTAGCTCCGACCAAGCACTTTCCGGCCACCAAATTTGATGCCGTCGGTCTCTATCTTCTCATTGAGCTCTGGTGAGTGTGATTACAAGCTTTGTTTCACTTGATTTGGTCTAGAATTGCTTAGGTTTCAATTTCTTCAACTCAACTGTTTTGGGTTTCAAATTTTTTTTAGCTTCAATTTGATTGATTAATGAAAAATTCCTTCACAAACTTTGTTCCTGGAAGCTTAATATATATGCTGTAATTTTTTTAGAATTTTTGGAATTTATTTTAATTTTTGTGAATTTTTTTATTATTTTTTTATTATTTTATAATTTTCGAAAATTAATTAATTAAATTATGAAATTATGTTTTATGGTTATTATAGGAGTTTAAATGAATTATAGAAATTTATTTGTAATTTTTGTGAATTTTTATGTATTTATTTGGAATTTATTAAGTTTATGTAATTTTGAAAAATAGGGTTAATTATGTGTTTAATTGAAATAAATTGGTAAATTGAGTATATTTATTGATATTATTGAATTATATGTTGAGAAATTAATTTTTGAGTAATTATATAATTTTTGGTGAATTTTTGAACATTTATAGTGAATATATATATATATAGGGGTATTTTGGTAATTTTACACTAAATTGGTTAAAAATGTAATTAAATTGGTTTTAATAGTTATTTAGGGTATAAAAATGTTTTCTGCAAATTTTTAGTATTTTTAACTAATTAAAACTATTTTTCGTAAATTATTTTCAAATTATATATAATATACTATTTTTCTAAATAAATGGGTTTTTATTGATTTTTAGTATGTTTTAGGGTTAATTACGTAATTTGGATTTATAAAATGTATTTTTATTATACAAGGGCATTTTCGGTATTTTATAAATATTCTGTGAATTGTGAACCTCGGTCGGTGAATTGTAGTTTGGAGTCCGACCGAGGGATTGTAATCCTGTGTTTATTCCGAAGTGTATTTCTTTGCAGGACCGGCTCTACTCTTTGAGTAGAGAGATGTTCGTTTTACAAGAGAGGTTCTGTCAGATTTTCGATAGAATTCTCGTAAAACGTGATGTCCGGTTAAATTCCTATTCTAAATCTGTGTCTAAAATTCTAGATTGAGTCTTTAGAATTTTCGTTAAATTTATTCTGATTTATGTTGTCATTTGTTTGTCTAGTTGCGCCGAGACCGAGGCCTAACGGATCAGGCCCGCCGAGTTTGTCTCGTGGAGCGCTAATATGTGAGTTATTATACTGTATATATATGCATTGCATATAGGGTGCATTATTTAGAATTTTTCATTTTCATTGTATGTTTTAAAAAATGATTTAAAATATAATATTTTTGGTATATCTAGGGTTGCATTCTTATATATATGCATATTAGATAATTATGCATGTTAGTTGGATATATGCATATTAAACAATTAGGTTTAGGTTTAATACATTTGAGTAATATACACATGTTTTAAAATGTACACTTAGACATAATTATTTTATTAAATGATTAGTATACTTTAGGTATAGTTTCAGTAGATTTTAGGTTTATTCTTAAATAATTGCATGTTAAATTATAAACCTACACTTAAATTATTTTTAAGTTTATTTTTGGTATATTTTTGATTTATTTCCAAATAAATAAATGTTTTATTATTAAATTAAACCTAGCACATTAGTGGTATATTTAGGGTTTATTTTTGATATATGCATGTTAGATAATTAGGTTTATTTTTAGTATATTTGTGAATATATGTTAAAAACAAACACGTATTTAGATTAATATTTATATATAAATGTTTTATTAAATGATTTGTGTACTTAGGGTATATCTTTTGCATATTTAAGTATATTTTTAAGATAATGCATGTTATATTATTGTTACCCATTTAAATTGTTTTTAACTATATTAATTATTTATCTTTAGTTTATTTCGTATTTTATTTGATACACACATATATATATATACCTGAAATATACTAGGTATATTTTAGGTATATATATATATGGTTGATTTTACTATTATGAATATTGTTCTACATTAATTATTTTCCGAATGAATGATTTATTTTAAGTGAAGGATATCAATAGAATGTGCTTCCTAGTGGGCAGCACTAGGACCGTGTACGTACCGATACGATAGATAAGGATTGAGTGAGAGTTAAAATTGGGTGATTATAATTGATTTAATTGATTTGACTAAGATTAATGGTATGTTAGATAGTGTGATTGCGGGGTCAATCACACTGACAGTCGGACTGCTGGAGCTCGATTGACTTAGTGTCTCGGGGCCAGTCTACTGTCCATAAGTGAATTGAATGATCTATTGGGTTGATTGAGATGTGAGGTGATAGATAGTGTGATTGTTGGAGCTCGGTTGACTAAGTGTCTCGGGGCCAATCACACTGACAGCCAGATTGCTGAAGCTCGGTCGACTTAGTGTCTCGGGGCCAGTCTGCTATCCAGATTGGAATAAGTGTTCTATTTGGAATCAAGTGAGCCTGTATGGCTAGAGTGATAATGAGATTGTTTGAGGTTGTTATTATTTAGGGTTCTATGGATCCTTCATAAATTAAAATAAACGTTTTCTATATTTAGTATATTTATAAAAACAGAGTTTGACATTCGTGTGAATTGTGTGTATATACATACATAAATAATAATGCATGATTGTTATGGTTTAGTTTGCATGTATATATAGTATAATAATTCACTCAGTGAGGTCTGACCCCCCTCAATTATTTTTTTCAGGAGATCCCATATCGTCAGACCTTAGTTGTAGAGTTCCTCGCCGGCGTTCTTCAGTCCCGGCTATTTTATGCAAATGTATATTCTGAACTTTGAATTGTATTCTAGAAACTGCAGTAGTAGTGTTATTATATTGGAAGTGTATTATTTTGTTTGGATATTATATACTCTGAGAATTTGTATTTGAATATTGTACGAATATGTATTCATTTATAAAAGGATTTGGAGTATTTATTTTATATATTGATTCAGAAAAATTTTAATTTGATCGTACTTTTATTTAATTATTGCATGATTTTATTTTCTTAGGCTTGCTACGGGTTCCGGATTCGAAATAATTCCCGTTCCCTAGCGCCGGTCATGACTCCTAGTTTGGGTCGTGACAGTAATAATAATAATAATAATAATAATAATAATAATAATAATAATAATAATAATAATAATAATAATAATAATAATAATAATAATAATAATAATAATAATAATAATAATAATAATAATTTTTATTTCATTTTTTGAGGATAAAATGAAAAAAATGAAAATTGAATTAATGAAGTAAATCATAACAGAGTACATCAATGATAAAGCTACAGGGATGCTGAGCAAAGGATTTGATAAAGAAACAACAGCTCCAGCTAATGAATGAGCTATGTGATTTGCAAATTGCCTAATAAAACACAAATTAACATTAGATGATGTAGATAATAATCTACTACAATCATCTATAAGAATGCCGAGAGGGGAATCATCTTTACACTGCTACTGAATGGTATTAAAAAACCACTAACGAATCAGTCTCAACAATGATAGAACACCATGAATTTCTTTTTATCCAACTCAGGGCTTCATGACCACTAAGGGCTTCAGCTATATGAGCATCAGAACACCCTATAACAGGAACTAACTTACAAGCTATGAAAGCTCAAGCTCTACCTTTATCATGCAAAACCAAAACCAAACCCAAACGTATTCCATTTGATTAAGCAAATAGCATAGCATTAATATTGAGTTTTTGAAAGCCAACAGGAGGTTTGATCCAATTGAGAGCACCAAAGGACTAATTATGAACTTGAGTAGGACAGACATAAAATAGGCATTTAAGCTGCACTTGTAGCTAATGAAAGAGCTGAGATCCTGTAAAATTTACCACCTAACAAGGAGTAAAAGATTTTTCATTCTAAAAAAAATCATTTTGAGCTCGCTAAATAGACCCACAAATCGTCAAATACATCCCGAAATCATCATATCTCAAGCTATTGAATAAAAAAGAAAGCCACGCATTAAACGACGAGACTGAAACAGAGCTCAGAATTATACTCGATAGCCTCCAACAAGCAACAACAAAAGGGCAATAAATAAAAGTATGCAGAATACTCTTAAAATATCTTTTACACAAGCAGCACTGAGTACTAACCTCCCCTGGAATACAAGAGATCGAAAGTTGGAATACAAGAAGTGGTAGCTCTCCACACCATATGTTTAACTTTAAAGGGAACTTTGATGTCACGACCCAAAATAGGGGTCATGACCGATGTTAGGGAATGAGAATTCTTTCGAATCTGAAATCCGTAGTAAGTCTTAGAAAATAAAATCACACAATAAACAAATATAAAGTATGACTGAATTAAAAAATTTTTGAATCAATATATAAAATAAATAATCCAAATCTTTTCGTAAATGAATATATATTCATACAGTGTTCAAATACAATTTTCAAAGTATTTAATATCAAAATAAAAATAATACTCTTTTGATACAATAACATTATTACTGCAATTTTTAGAATACAATTTAGAGTTCAAAATATACATTTACATAAAATAGTCAGGACGGAAGAACGCTGACGAGGAACTCTACTACTAAGGTTTGACGATATAGGATTTCCTGAAAAGAAACTTATTGAGGGGGGTCATACCTCACTGAATGAATTATTATACTATATATACCTGCAATCTAAACCATAACAATTAGGCATTCTTATATATGTATGTATATACACACATTTCACATAAATGTCAAACTCTACCTTTATAATTATAATAGATGTAGAAAACATTTATTTTAATACATGAAGGATCAAACAGAACCCTATTAATCGTAACCTCAAACAATCATATCATCACTCTAGCCATATAGGCTCACTTAAATCCAAATAGATCACTTATTCCATTCTGGACAGTAGACTGGCCCCGAGACACTAAGTCAATCGAGGTCCAGCAGTCTAACTATCAGTGTGATTGGCCCCGAGACACTTGGTCAACCGAGCTCCAGCAATCACACTATCAATCAAATCATAATCACCACAATTAATTTCTCACTCATACCTAAATCTATCGCACCGGTACGTACACGGTCCTAGTGCTGTCCACTAGGAAGTACGTTCTATTGATATCCTTCATTTAAAATAAATCATTCACATGGATAAATAAATAATTCAGAATAATAATCATAATGATAAAATAAACCATATATATACTATAAATATACCTAAAATAAACTAAGTATATTTCGAGTGTATATATGTCAGATAAATTCAAATCAATTATAATATATACCAAAAATAAAACCATATATATACTGAAAATATACCTAAAATAAATTAAGTATATTTCAAGTATATATATGTAAAATAAATCTAAATAAATCATGAAATATACTAAAAAAATAAACCAATAGAATATTATAAACATGCTAAGTTTAAATCAACAATTAACATGCATTTATTAAGAATATACCTAAAATATACTAAAAATATACCTAAAGTATACTAATTATTTAAATAAACAATTATAAATAAACTTACATTTAAAACATGTATATGTACTAAAATATACTAAAAATAAACTTAATTCTACCAAATCATATTAAATTTAAATCACTGTTAAAAGCATATAATGAAAATAAAAAATCATAAATCATGCATTCTATATGCAATGCATATATATACAGTATAATAACTCACTGGTGTGCGCTCCTCGGGACAGACTCAGCGGGCCTAATTCTTTAGGCCTCGGTCTCAGCGCAACTAGAAAAAATAAAATAATAATAATCGTCAAAATAAACTTCTAACTCTATACTTTTAAGATTACTATAGACAGATTCAATCAAGAATTCAGAATTAGACTCAGACCGGTTGTCACATTTTATGAGAAATCTACCGAAATTTTGGCAGAGTCTCCTCTATAAAACGGACATCTCCCTACAAAAGTAGGGTCGATCATACACAAAAAACACACTTTGAAATCGATAGTCACACAACCCCTCGGTCGGACTCCCAAACTACAATTTCACTGACTGAGGTTCACAATTCATGAGATATACATAGAATACATGAAAATTTCATAAATACCAAAAATACCTTTTATATACTAAAATATAGCAATTTAGATATTTAAAACACTAAAAATAATTATTTTACTAATTTTTACTTAAAAACCCTAATTTTAATAAAATATTATTAAAAATCAATAATTCTCAATAAATTCACAAATATTAACATAAATTCATTTAATAAATCTAAATTACTTAATTAGCCCAAAAACATATTAAAAATCACTAAAAACTCATTTATTTATAAAAATAGTATATTATATATAATTTGAAAATAAATTTCAAAAAATAGTTTTAATTAGTTAAAAATAATAAATAATTTATAAAAATCATTTTTATACCTCAAATAATTATTAAAACCAATTTAACTTAATATTCAACCAATTTATTACCAAATTACCAAAATACCCCTAATATATATAAATTCACATAATATACAATAATTATTCAAAAATTCACTAAAAATTATATAATTACTAAAAAATTATTTTGTCAACATATAATTCAATAAAATCAATAATTATACTCAATTAACCAATTAATTTTAACAAAATACACATTTAATCTAAATTTCCAAAATTCACCTAAACTAAATAAAATTATAATAATTACACAAAAAACATAAAAATTATAAATTAACTTCTAAAATTAATTTCAACCTCTATAAACACCATAAATCACAATTTCATAAATTATTTAATTAATTTACGAAAATTAGAAAATATTAATAAAATAATCAAAAATTCACAAAAATCAAAATAAATTCCAAAAATTTCACAAAAATTACAGGATGTAGATTGAGCTACTATAAGTAACTTTTGTGGAGGAATTTAGCTTGAATCATTAAGATCAATGTTTAAAAAAATCAAGAAGCAAAAGAGGCCGAAAATGAAATCAAGCTTAAATCCTTACCAAATCGAGTTTTCAAGCTACAAGGAGTTTAGAATCAGCTTCTATGGAGTTCTAGGAGTAAAACCACACCGGAATTATAAAAAATGGTGGCTGGACGAAGGAGAACGGAGTTGATGAAGTCTCTCGGGTTTCCAACCAAACCAGCGAGCTACATTGCCGGAGAAGATGGTGGGAGGTGGCAGAGCAGCTGGGGAAGGCGGCGGCACACCGGCAAGCACATTGAATGGAGGGGATCGGCGTTTCACAGTGAATGGAGGCAGTGAGGTGTCAAGAACTTAGGGAAGGAGATGATGGCACGTTTTGTAAATTTGCTTTGTGTGTGTGTGTGTGTGTATATATATATATATATATAATAAAACTTTAACACTTAACATTAAAATATATTAATATTATAACTTAAAATAATCCCACACCACACATAAATAAATATATATATACATATACATATACATATACATATACATATACATATACATATATAACACATATAATAATAAAACTATAATATATATATATATATATATATATATATATATATATATATATATATATATATATATATATAATTATGCATGAACCCATGCAATTTGATAAAACAAACTAACGTAAATAAATAAATAATTATTTAGGTAATATTTTTCCAAAAATATAAATTTCAAAAAAATTTTACGTAGAAAACTTAAAATAATTAAAAATTAAATTTAATTATTAACAAAATAATTAAATAGTCAAATATATCTATTAAAATTATTAATACTATATATCCCGATACAATATAAAAATGTTTAAAACATCAGGTTATTACATTTGACATCCCATAATTTTCGCTAAAAAGGGACACTATCATTAGCATAACTAGAAATCAGATCTTTAGCACACAATCTATAATTGCTTTGAACCGTATAAACACCTTTAATATCATGATTCTATAAAAAAGAGTCTAAAGTAGCACTTAAACTGAGAGGAATCTAGAAAATCAAAACCTGATAAGTAGCATTGAATAAATCTCTAATCACTTCCCGATCCTATTGGCAAACCCTAGGGACCATTAATTGATTAACAATAATGTGGTGCAACTCTTAAGAGCATTCGTACTAATATAAAACTGAGACCCTAATAACCGTAGATCACCTTAAACATGAACTAAATCCTTTAAACCTATACAAACCTTACAACCATCACAAATCAAATTCTAGGTAGACAAAACACTACGCTAAATATAACTAGGATTATGTCCTAATGAAGCATGCAAAATAGAGCAATAAAGGAGGTAGCGAGGTTTATAAATATGAGGCACCAAACAAGAGGGATTAATAAGAAATTTCCAAGCTTATTTTCCTAAAAGAGTAAGATTGACATCATGAAGCTTATGGAAGCCCATGTCGCCTTTATTTTTTGGTGCATAAAGATAATCCTAGCTCTTCTAAATAATGCCCTTATGAGACGCACTTCCCAAGCCCCATTAAAAAGAATTCATCGTCTTCTCAAAATCAACACAAAGACTAAAAGGAAGGAGAAATATGCTCATAGTATAGTTGGGGATTACTTGCACAATAGTTTTGAGTATGATTTCCTTCTAGCTTTAGATAGAAATTTCTTCCTCCACCCATGAATCTTATGCCAAATTTTATCCTTTATGAAAGAGAAGAGAGCCTTCTTATTTTTCCTAATAAGAGAAGGATGCCTAAGATACCGATAATAACCATTATCCCTATGAATACCCATTTTGGATTGAACTAAAATCTTGTGGGACCTATCCACATTAGAGCTAAAAAAGAAAGATGATTTAGAAAGATTAATGGACTGCCTAGAAGCAATCTCATAATCACTAAGGATAGCTTTGATAGCATAACACTCATCATAATTTGCTTTGAAGAAAAATAAATTGTCATCATCAAAGAAAAGGTGTGACACAATAGGAGCGCCTCTATTAATTCTAATACCATGCAAAGCCCCATAAGAGATATTATGTTGAATAATCATAGATAAACCCTTTCCACATATTATAAATAGATAAGGGACAAGGGGTCACCTTGATGGAGGCCTCTTTGCTGGAGAATAGGGCCAATATCATCTCTATCATGCAAGACACTATATCGGACAATAATAACACACATAAGAATGAGGTCAATCCATCTCTCAGCAAAACCCATTTTACTCATAATAGCTCTCAAATAACCCCATTCTAGCCTATCATAGGCTTTATTGATGTCAATCTTCAAAGTAGCAAAACCCACCTTGTTTCCCTGAGACTTTCTCTTCATAAAGTGGAGCATCTTAAAAGCTATCATAATATTATTGAAAATAAGACGCCTTGGAATGAATGCACGTAGAGACTCCAAAATAATAGCAGGAAGAAGAAGCTTTAAGCAATTTGCTAAAATCTTAGTAATGATTTTGTATAGCATATTACAAAAAGCAATTGGCCGAAATTCACTCATCACTTTTGGATTGGACTTCTTCGGAATGAGAATAATAGAAGTATCATTGAGCCCCAGAGGAAGACTACAACTATTCAAATATTCAATACAAGCCTTAAATACATCCCCCCCATAATATCCCAACATTTTTGAAATACCCAAAATTCATCCCATCTAGACTCGGGAATTTGTCTGGGTGTATAGAAAATAAGACTTCTTTAACTTCCTAGATAGAAAAAGGGGCCAATAAAGAGTCATTTTGCTCAAAAGAAACATAAGTAGAAACACAATCAAGAACGAAAGTAGACTGTTCGCACAATGAAGTAAACAACTCATTAAAATAATTCAATGTAAGCTCCTCCAACCCATCACCCCAAACACACCAATTGCTGTTATAATCCTTTAAACACTTAATAGTATTTTTTTTACTAGCTAAAGCAGAAGAATGAAAATATTTAATGTTCAAATCACCTTCCCTGTCACGACCCAGACTAGGAGTCATGACCTGCGCTAGGGAACGGGAATTCTTTCGAATTCAGGACCCGTAGCAAGCCTTAGAAAATAAAATAAATGCAATAATTAAATAAAAGTACGACCGAATTAAAATTTTTCTGAATCAATATATAAAATAAATACTCCAAATCCTTTTATAAATGAATACATATTCGTACAATGTTCAAATACAAATTCTCAGAGTATTTAATATCCAAACAAAATAATACACTTCCAATATAATAACACTACTACTGCAGTTTCTAGAATACAATTCAAAGTTCAGAATATACATTTGCATAAAATAGTCGGGACTGAATAACACCGACGAGGAACTCTACAACTAAGGTCTGACGATATAGGATTTCTTGAAAAAAATAATTGAGGGGGGTCAGACCTCAATGAGTGAATTATTATACTATATATACATGCAAACTAAACCATAACAATCAGGCATTCTTATATATATATGTATATACACACATTTCACACAAATGTCAAATTCTATTTTTATAAATATAATAGATGCAGAAAACATTTATTTTAATACATGAAGGATCAAATAGAACCCTATTAATCGCAACCTCAATCAATCATATCATCACTCTAGCCATATAGGCTTACTTAAATCCAAATAGATCACTTATTCCATTCTGGACAGTAGACTGGCCCCGAGACACTAAGTCAGCCGAGCTCCAATAGTCTGACTGTCAATGTGATTGGCCCCGAGACACTTGGTCAACCGAGCTCCAGCAATCACACTCTCAATCACATCATATCTCAATCAAATCATAATCAATCAAATCATAATCACCATAATTAATTCCTCACTTATACCTAAATCTATTGCACCGGTACGTACACGGTCCTAGTGCTGCCCACTAGGAAGCACGTTCTATTGATATCCTTCATTTAAAATAAATCATTCATATGGATAAATGAACAATGCAGAATAATAATCATATTGATAAAATAAACCATATATATACTAGAAATATACCTAAAATAAACAAAGTATATTTCAAGTATATATATGTAAAATAAATTTAAATAAAACATGAAATATACTAAAAAAAAAAAACCAATAGTATATTATAAACATGCTAAGTTTAAATCAACAATTAAACATGCATTTATTTAAGTGTAATATCCCGTGTTTTTAAAATACTTTTACACTGTACCGGGATATACAATGTTAATAATTTTTGAATATATGTTACGATATTTTTCACGAGTTGATATGTATTTAAAATCTATTTTAATTACTGTGTCTTATTTACAGTACTTTACGTAAAATTTTCCCGGGACTTGCATGCTCGGGAAAATTTTCACGTAAATATTTTATTATTAATTATTTTAAATATATTTTTGAACTTGCATGAACTCATGCGTATTTTTAAAATACTAAATAAAGCCTATGTGTATAAATATTTATTTAATTAGGGTTTAATTAATATTACCCTAATGTTTTATTATTTATTTATTAATTTATTGTTATTTAATTAAATTATTTATTATTAAATTATTAAAAAATTAAGTGTGTGGATGTAAATTTTTCTAAATATTTAATTAAAATTATTATTTTTTATTTATTTTTCTTTTTCTTTTTTTTTTCTTTTTTTTTTCTTTTCTTTCTTTTTTCTTTTTTTTCTTCTTCTTCCTTCTTCCCCGTGCGCCCGACCACCCCTCACCACCGTCTGTCACACCGATCACCTACCGTCGGTGTGCCTCTCGGCTTGCCACCGTCGTTCTCAGCTGTCCCCCGCCGCCAGCAGCTTCCTTCGTCGGCGCCGGTGAGCTAGTTTTCCATTTTTGGCCGAAATCTTCTCCTCGTCGTTTCTTTCGATTTCGGCCACCATTTTTGACACCGCCTATCTCTTTCTTCTCCTTGAGCTCCGATGAGTGTGATTCTAGCTTTGGTTTGAGCTAAAATGGTCTAGAATTGCTTAGGTTTTGAATTTTCAATTTCGGTCATATTAGGGTTTTTGATTTTTTTGAGCTTTGAATTGATTGATTCATGAAAACTCCCTTCACAAATGTTGTTCCTAGTAGCTTAATCTACATTTATGAATTTTCATAGAATTTTTGAAGATTTTTTGGATTTTTGGGTATTTTTGAATATTTTAATATTATTTTCTAATTTTCGGAAATTAATTATTTAAATTATGAAATTGTGTTTTATGGTTAAATTAGGTGTTGAACTGAATTATAGGAATTTATTTGGAATTTTTATGAATTTCTAAGTATTTATTTTGAATTATTGAAGTTTATGGAATTTTGGGAAAATTAGGTTAAATATGTTTTTATTTGAAATTAATTGGTTAATTGAGTTTAATTATTAATATTATTCATAAATATGTTGATAAAATTAATTTTGGATAATTGTAGAATTTTTGGTGAATTTTTGAAGTAATTTAAGTATATTTATGTATATAGGGGTATTTTGGTAATTTTACCCTAAATTGTCTAAAAATGTAATTTAATTGGTTTTAATAGTTATTTAAGGTATAAAAATGATTTCTACAAATTATTTAGTATTTTTAACTAATTAAAACTATTTTTCTTGAATTATTTTCAATTATATATATAATATACGATTTTTCTAATAAAATGAGTTTTTATCGATTTTTACCGTGTTTAAAGGTTAATTATGTAATTTCTACTTATAAAATGTATTTTTAGGTTTTAAGGGTATTTTTGGTATTTTCTGAATTGTTCTGTGTTTGTGGACCCCGGTCGATAGATTGTAGTCTTGAGTCCGACCGAGGGGTTGTGAATGAGATGTGGTGTTTGTACTTCGAAGTGTATTTCCTTGCAGGGTCGGCTCTACTCTTTTGAGTAGAGAGATGTTCGTTTTACAGGGGAGGTTCTGTCGGATTTTCGATAGAATTATCGTAAAACGTGATGTCCGGTCGAACCCTAATCTCAATTCTATGTTTAATACTCTAGATCGAATTCTAGGATTTCTGTTAGGCTTATTCTAATATCGGTTATTTATTGCTTGTTTAGTTGCGCCGAGACCGAGGGCTAGTGGACCAGGCCCGTCGAACCCGTCTCGTGGAGCGCACTAGGTGAGTTACTATACTATATATATGTGCTTAGGATGCATGATTTAGAAATATATATTCTATTTCGATTAAAACGCATAAATAATATGATTTGTATTTAAGTATATTTTTGGTTTATTTTTTGGTATATAATAAATTATATGCATGTTTTGTAAATAAAATATATATAAAATGTTTTTAAATATATTTCCAACTTAATTTATAATTTAATTGAATTCATTTGACATATATATATTCGAAATATACCTGGTTTACTTTTGGTATATTTCTAGTATATATATGGTTTATGTTGATATTTTATTGAACTTCATGCATCATTTATTTTTGTGAATGAATGTTTTATATTTATTATTGAAGGATATCGATAGAACGTGCTACCTAGTGGGCAGCACTAGGACCGAGTACATACCGGTACGCCTATAGCTTTAGGCTATATTACTAACTATTTATGGATATTGATTTGATATGATTATTTGATATGTGAGATGTGGTTTGGAGGTGTGATTGCTGGAGCTCGGTTGACCAAGTGTCTCGGGGCCAATCACACTGGCAGTCAGACTGCTGGAGCTCGGTTGACTTAGTGTCTCGGGGCCAGTCTACTGTCTAAATGGATTAAGTGGATATATTTGGAATAAGTGAGCCTATATGGCTAGAGTGTTGTCTAACACTATTTTTGAGGTTGCGATATTCTAGGGTTCTATGTGATCCTTCATAAAAGATGATTTTCAGATAAAATATATATATAAAATGATTTTATTGCATCTGTGAGTATATTTGCCTGTATATATACATATTATATATATACTGTTGATTGTATGCATTATCACTTAGTGTGTATGTATATATATTATAGTAATTCACTCAGTGAGGTCTGACTCCCCTCCGTTGACTATTTTTCAGGAGAGTCAACATCTTTAGACCTTAGTAGCAGGTCGATACGCCGGATTTCTTCCGCCCCGGCTTCTTTGTGTAAATTATTTACTTGAGTCTTATTTTTATAATCTAGACACTGCAGTAGTTGTGAATTAAAGTGTGGGATTTCATGTATTTTATTTAAAGAGATGTATTATATTGAAACTGAATTTGTACTAAAAGATTTTATATATATGCGATGAGATGAGATTTGATTTAAATCCAGTTGGGGAAAATGATATTGTGATATTTATGATTTTCATTTCCGCTGCATATTATATTGTTATTGATACTATTGCATATTTTATTTTATTTTTAGGCTTGCTACGGGTTCCGGATTTGAAAGAATTCCCGTTCCCTAGCGCCGGTCATGGCCCCTATTTTTGGCCGTGACAAAGTTGGTATCTGTCACGACCCAAAACAGGGGCCATGACCGGCGCTAGGGAACGAGAATTCTTTCGAATCCGGAACCTGTAGCAAGCCTAAAAATAAAATAAAATATGCAATAGTAACAATAACAGTAATATATATATGCAGCGGAAATGAAAATCTTAAATATCATAATAACATTTTCATCACTGGATTTGAATCAAATCTCATCACATCGCATATATATAAAATCTCTTTAATACAATCCAGTTTCAATATAATACATCTCTTTAAATAAAATACATGAGATTCCACACTTTAATTCATAACTACTGCAGTGTCTAGATAAAATAAATAAGACTCAAGTAAATAATTTACACAAAGAAGCCGAGGCGGAAGAAATCCGGTGTATCGACCTGCTACTGAGGTCTGAAGAAGTTGACTCTCCCGAAAAATAGTCAACGGAGGGGAGTCAGACCTCACTGAGTGAATTACTATAATATATATACATACACACTAAGTGACAATGCATACAATCAACAGTATATATATAATATGTATATATACAGGCAATACACACAGATGCAATAAAATCATTTTTATATATATTTTATTGAAAATCATCTTTTATGAAGGATCACATAGAACCCTAGAATATCGCAACCTCGAAAACAGTGTTTGACAACACTCTAGCCATACAGGCTCACTTATTCCAAATATATCCACTTAATCCATTTGGACAGTAGACTGGCCCCGAGACACTAAGTCAACCGAGCTCTAGCAGTCTGACTGTCAGTGTGATTGGCCCCGAGACACTTGGTCAACCGAGCTCCAGCAATCACACCTCCAATCCATATCTCACACATCAATAATCATAACCAATCAATATCCATAAGTGAGTTAATAATATGGCCTAAATACTATAGGCGTACCGGTACGTACTCGGTCCTAGTGCTGCCCATTAGGTAGCACGTTCTATTGATATCCTTCATCATTAATAATGTAAAACATTCATTCACAAAAATAAATGATGCATGAATGTAAATGAAATAACAATATAACCCATATATATATCAGAAATATACCAAAAGTAAACCAGGTATAATTCGAGTATATATACGTCAAATAAATCCAGTCAAATAATAAATTAAACTAAAAATATATTTAAAAACATTTTAAATATATTTTGTTAACAAAACATGTATATAATTTATTATATACCAAAAATAAACCAAAAATATACTTAATATAAACTTAAGAAATAATCAAATTATTTATGCATATTTAATCAACATAAAACATGCATTTCTAAATCATGCATCCTAAGCATATATATATAGTATAGTAACTCACCTAGTGCGCTCCACGAGATGGATCCGACGGGCTTAGTCCACTAGCCCTCGGTCTTGGCGCAACTAAACAAGCAATAAATAATAGACATCAGAATAAACCCTAACAGAAATCCTAGAATTCGATCTAGAGTATTTAACACAGAATCAGAAATTAGGGTTCGACTGGATATCACGTTTTACGAGAATTCAACCAAAAATTCGGCAGAACCTCCCCTGTAAAACAGACATCTCTCTACTCAAAAGAGTAGAGCCGACCCTGCAAGGAAATACACTTCGAAAAACTACACAAAGCACAATCAAAATCCCACGGTCGGACTCCAAACTACAGTCCATCGACCGGGGTCCACAAACACAGAATAATTTCGAAAATACCAAAAATATCCTTACAACATAGAAATTCATTTTATAAGTAGAAATTACATAATTAACATTTAAACACTATAAAAACCGATAAAAACTCATTTTATTAGAAAAATCGTATATTATATATATAATTGAAAATAATTCACGAAAAATAGTTCTAATTAGTTAAAAATACTAAATAATTTGTAGAAATAATTTTTATACCTTAAATAACTATTAAAACCAATTAAATTACATTTTTAGACAATTTAGGGTAAAATTACCAAAATACCCCTATATATATAAATATACTAAAATTACTTCAAAAATTCACCAAAAATTATAAAATTATCAAAATTTTCTCGACATATTTATCAATAATATTAATAATTAAACTCAATTAACCAATTAAATTCAAATAAAAACACATTTAACCTAATTTTTCCAAAATTCCATAAACTTCAATAATTCAAAATAAATACTTAGAAATTCATAAAAATTCCAAATAAATTCCTATAATTCATTTCAACACCTAATTTAACCATAAATCCCAATTTCATAATTTAAATAATTAATTTCCGAAAATTAGAAAATAATATTAAAATATTCAAAAATACCCAAAAATCCAAAAAATCTCCAAAATTTCCAAAAAAATTCATACATGTAGATTAAGATACTAGGATCAACATTTGTGAAGGTAGTTTCCATGAATCAATCAATTCGAAGTTCAAAAAAATAAAAAACCCTAATAGGCCGAAATTGAAAATTCGAAACCTAAGCAAATCTAGACCATTTTAGCTCAAACCAAAGCTAGAATCACACTCACTGGAGCTTAAGGAGAAGAAAGAGACCGGCGGTGTCAAAAACGGTGGCCGAAATCGACGTGATCAACGATAGCTCGACTTTCGGCTTCTCCGGCCAAAAATGGCTTCCAGGCGCCGGAAATGAGCTCCGTAGGCGGCGGAAGAGGCTGGGGAAGGTGGTGGCACACCGGATGGCACTCTCACGGCAAGGGAACAGCACGACAGGCGTCCGGACGGCGAAGGGACGGTGATCGGGGAAGAAGGAGGCTCGGGGGCAAAATGGTAATTTTCTAATTTTTTTGATTTTTGATGTGTTATATGTATATATATATATATATATATATATATATATATATATATATATATATATATACTTTATACTATATATTAAAATAATATTAAATTACACACATTAAATATACACCACACACATAAAATTTTAATATTTTAATAATTTATACTAAATAAAAATAATTAAATAACAATAAAACAAATAAATAATTAATATAATATTAGGGTAATATACTAAACCCTAATTAAATAAATATACACACACATAGGCTTTATTTAGTATTTTAAAAATACGTATGAGTTCATGCAAGTCCGAAAATATATTTAAAATAATTAATAATACATTGTTTACCTGAAAATTTCCCCGAAAATACAAGTCCCGGGAAAATTTTACGTAAAACACTGTAAATAATACACAATAATTAAAATAGGTTTTAAATACATAACAACTCATAAAAATATCATATAATATACAGAAATTATTAACACTGCATATCCCGGTACAGTGTAAAAATATTTTAAAAACACGGGATATTATAGTATCATAGCGGAGTTCTGTGTCAGGGCTTAGTTATGTGAGTTGTGGCCCTAGTTTTCAGAGTTGTGTTTTCTTTTGGTAACTACTGCAGTGAATTAGGTTCGAGTATGTCTTGATGAGTATTCCTTGCTTTAGTTTTCTACGTTATTCCTCCATTGTCTATTTTATTTAAATCTTTCCGTTTGTCTTTTCAGTATGAGGAGGCGAGCGCGTGTCGCTCCACCGGTCGTTGAGGCCGAGGATGATGAGTCTTTTCAGGACGAGGTTTTACCTCCTGAGCAGCCAGTTAGACGTAGAGGTCGTGGCAGAGGTAGACCTCGAGGAGCGACAGGTTGCCGTAGGCAGAGAGAGTTATAGGACGAGGAGCCTGTTGAGCCTGAGTTTGATGTTCATGTTCCTCCAGTTGTTCAGCCTGTTCAACCTGCCTATTAGCAGGGTACGTCTGACCCTAAGGCAACTTTGTTCTATGCCCGAGTTGGCAGGATTGCTTTTGATGGTACTTATGATCCGTTAGATTTTCTGTACGCGATTGAGACTAGGACTCGGACTGCTCATACCGAGTACCAGCGGATCATGATCGTAGAGCTGTCTATCGAGGGACCAGCCTTAGATTGGTTTATTCAGATGATCCAGCCTTATATGATGACGATGACGTGGGCTCAATTTCGTGAGCGATTTATGAGGAGATTTTGTCCAGTGCCTCTTCGTCTGAGCTATCATCTTTGTTTGACCAGCATTTCTCGCGGAGATCGATCTGTAGAGGAGTATACCCGAGAGTTTCTTCGTCTAGGTAGATATGCTGAGGATCTGATGCGAGATCAGTATTTTGCAGTCACTACATACGTTACTGGTTTGGGTTCAGCTTTTGCTGGTATGCCTACAGCAGGTCTTACTCTGGAGTTTGTGATTGAGTTGGCTAAGGAGATTAGGCTGAGACTAGTTAGGCAGGGAGCGATGCCTGATTATTACTAGTTGGGAGTTCAGTCGAGTGGATTGCAGGCTACTCCATATTCAAGTTTTCATGTTGGATCGAGTAGTCAGCAACGAGGTCCGACTCAGTAGAGTCAGAGACAGCAGCAGCGAGTGCATCGGAGCAGTAGACATGGTCGTGGAGGTCAGCGTAGATCGTTCAGATTTGGGTCAGGTGCTTCGAGCAGCAGCAGTGGTCACAGTTCTGGATCAGCTGCCAGCGTTTGTTAGACTTGTGGTAGAGTCCATCAGGGATCGCGTTATCTGACACCGCTGACATGCTTCAGACGCGGGCAGACAGGACATTTTGCTAGATCGTGTCCTTATTCTGGATATCAGCAGCAGCAGATTTCATGATTCCCACAGCAGTCGATTGCTAGTGCTGCACCCGTGCTATTTCAGTTACCACCAGCCCAGCATCAGAGTTCCACTCAGTTTGTTCCATAGCAGAGTCATGGTAGAGGTACTAGAGGAGGTGCCAGAGGTGTTGGCCAGGCTTCTACCAGTCAGCAGGGAGGTCGAGGTCGAGGTCAAGCCAGAGTTTTTCATCTTACTCAGCAGGATGCTCAGGCACCTAATGCAGCCGTGGCAGGTATTGTTTCTGTTTTTTACCTGGATGCTTGGGTTTTGTTTGATCCGGGTGCCACGCATTCGTTTGTTTCTCCCGTTTTTGCTTCTAAATCTTGTTGGCAAGCTTCGAGGATGGCTTTTCCTTTGTCCGTTGCCACTCCTCTGAGTGATTCTTTGGACGCTGATATTGTTCTTTCCGGTTGTCCAGTTCTCGTGGGAGATAGAGAATTACCCATTGATTTGATTCTGTTGGATGTGATGGAGTTTGATGTTATTTTGGGAATGGATTGGTTATCTCAGCACTATACCGTGGTAGATTGCAGGAATAAAGAGGTGACTTTCAGAATTCCTGATTAAGTAGAGTTTAAGTTTGTTGGTGATAGGAGTTCAGCACCTCAGAATCTTATTTTTGCTATTACAGCTAGGAAGTTATTGAGGAAAGGTTGTCAGGGATATTTGGCATTGGTCAGGGATACGTCAGTGGAGAAGTTGTCACTCACAGATGTTCCTGTTGCTTGTGAGTTTTCGGATGTTTTTCCTGAGGAGTTGCTAGGTTTACCACCTCACAAAAAGATTGAGTTCTGTATAGATATGGTTCCAGGTACTACTCCTATATCTATACCACCCTATAGAATGGCTCCTACAGAGTTGAAAGAGTTGAAGGAACAGTTGCCAGAGTTGTTGGATAAAGGTTTCATTAGACCTAGTGTTTCTCCTTGGGGTGCACCAGTCCTGTTTGTGAAGAAGAAGGATGGTACCCTGAGACTGTGCATTGACTACAGAGAGCTGAATAAGGTGACAGTGAAGAACAAGTATCCTCTCTTGAGGATAGATGATTTATTTGACCAGCTACAAGGTGCACAGTTCTTTTCTAAGGTTGACTTAAGGTCGGGTTATCATCAGTTTCGGATTAGTGAATCCGATATTCCTAAGACGGCGTTCCACACTAGATATGGCCATTATGAGTTTCTGGTGATGTCTTTTGGTTTGACTAATGCACCTGATGAACAGAGTATTCAGACCATATGTGGATCAGTTTGTGGTAGTCTTCATTGATGATATACTGGTTTATTCTAGGAGTATGGAAGAGCATGTATATCACTTGAGGATTGTACTACAGACACTGAGAGATCATCAACTTTATGCTAAATTCTCGAAGTGTGATTTCTGGATGGAGAGTGTTTCTTTTCTTAGACATGTAGTGTCTAAAGAAGGTATTCAGGTTGATCCACAGAAGATTGAAGCAGTATCTGAGTGGCCTAGACCTACTTCTGTTATAGAGATTCAAAGTTTTATGGGTTTAGCCGGGTATTATAGGCGGTTTGTGCAGGATTTTTCCAGGATAGCAGCCCCTATGACTCGCTTGACTCAGAAGAATGTTAGATTCGAGCGGTCAGAAGCTTATGAGAATAGTTTTCAGTTGTTGAAGGAGAAGTTGACCACAGCGCCAGTGTTAGCTTTGCCTAATAGTGTGGATAAGTTCACAATTTACTGTGATGCCTCTAGAATTGGTCTTGGTTGTGTGTTGATGCAGAATGGAAGGGTGATAGCCTATGCTTCGAGGCAGTTGAAGAAACATGAGTAGAATTATCCTACACATGACCTAGAGATGGCTGCAGTGATCTTTGCTTTGAAGATTTAGAGACATTATTTTTACGAGGTGACTTATGAGATATTTACTGATCACAAGAGCCTTAAGTACATTTTCCAGCAGCGAGATTTGAATCTGAGGCAGAGGAGATGGTTGGAATTATTGAAGGATTATGATTGCGAGATCTTGTATCATCCAGGTAAAGCTAATGTGGTAGCAGATGCCTTGAGTAGGAAGTCCTCAGGTAGTCTTGCTCACATCAGTGTTGAGAGGAGACTATTGATCCAGGAGTTGCATCTGTTGGTGGATCAAGGTCTGATGATGAAGATTAGTAGATCAGGTGGACTACTAGCTCAATTTAAAGTACGATCTGTACTGAGGGATAGGATTAAAGCAACTCAGAGCCGAGATCCTATTCTAGAAGAACTTGCAGAGAATGTTCGAGCAGGGAAGTTCACTGATTTCACACTTGATGATGATGGTGTGTTGTGGATCAGTGGTAGATTGTGTGTTCCTGATGTGGATGATTTGAGAGAGGAGATTTTAGAGGAAGCACATTCTACAGCCTACAGCGTTCATCCAGGCATTACTAAGATGTACCATAGTATCAGAGATCTATACTGGTGGGATGGATTGAAGAAGGATGTCGCTGATTATGTTACAAAGTGCTTGACGTGTCAGCAAGTGAAAGCCGAACATCAGAAGCCTTCTGGAAAGCTTCAGCCTCTTCCTATTCCCGAGTGGAAGTGGGAAAGGATAGCTATGGATTTTGTGGTAGGTTTACCTCGTTCGAAGGATGGATACGACTCCATCTGGGTGATTGTAGACAGTTGACGAAGTCTACACATTTCTTGCCTATGAAAGCCACTTATTCTGTAGCTAGATTGGCGAAGTTGTATGTGAAGCATATTGTGTGCCTTCATGGAGTACCTGTGTCCATTGTGTCAGATAGAGGTTCGGTGTTTACTTCTCGTTTTTGGCAGAAGTTGCAGGAAGCGATGGGTACTAGGTTGGATTTTAGTACTGCTTTTCATCCTCAGACAGATGGTTAGTCTGAGAGGACGATCCAGACACTGGAAGATATGTTGAGGATGTGTGTCCTGGATTTGGGAGGTAGCTGGGATGATCATTTGCCACTCGTAGAGTTTGTATATAATAACAGCTACCATAGCAGTATTGGTATGGCACCATATGAGGCGTTGTATGGGAGGAAGTGTAGATCCCCTTTGTGTTGGGATGAGATTGGTGAGAGAGCTTTGATTGGACCTGAGATGGTTCAGGATGCTGCAGAGAAAGTCACCGTGATTAAGCGCAGATTAGAGACCACAATTAGTAGGCAGAAGAGTTATGCGGATCCTAGGCGCAGAGATGTGGAGTTTCAGGTTGGAGATTTCATTTTTCTGAAAGTATCTCCGATGAAAGGTGTGATGAGATTTGGCAGGAAGGGTAAGTTAGCACCGAGATATATTGGACCGTTTGAAATTCTGGAGAGAGTTGGCACTGTTGCATATCGGTTGGATTTGCCTCCGAGTATGTCACAAGCGCATCCAGTATTTCATATCTCGATATTGAGGAAGTATATCTCAGACCCTTCTCACGTGTTGTAACCTGACAGTGTAGAAGTGAGTGAAGATTTGACGTTTGTGGAAGAACCTGTGGCGATCGTTGATTTTCATGTTCGACAGTTACGATCGAAGCAGATTTTGATGGTCAAGGTTCTGTGGCATAGCGAGAGAGTCGAGGAGCATACGTGGGAGACTGAAGCTGAGATGCGAGCTTTTTACCCGTATCTCTTTCCTTCCTGATCCTGTAATCTTTTCTTTTTGGAATTCGGGGATGAATTCTTGTAAGGGGGGAAGACTGTAATATCCCGTGTTTTTAAAATACTTTTACATTGTACCGGGATATACAGTGTTAATAATTTTTGAATATATGTTACGATATTTTCACGAGTTGATATGTATTTAAAATCTATTTTAATTACTGTGTCTTATTTACAATACTTTACGTAAAATTTTCCCGGGACTTGCATTTTCGGGAAAATTTTCACGTAAATATTTTATTATTAATTATTTTAAATATATTTTCGGACTTACATGAACTCATGCGTATTTTTAAAATACTAAATAAAGCCTATTTGTGTAAATATTTATTTAATTAGGGTTTAATTAATATTACCCTAATATTTTATTATTTGTTTATTAATTTATTGTTATTTAATTAAATTATTTATTATTAAATTATTAAAAAATTAAGTGTGTGGATGTAAATTTTTCAAAATATTTTATTAAAATTATTATTTTTTATTTATTTTTCTTTTCTTTTTCTTTCTTTTTCTTTCTTTTTTCTTTTTCTTCTTCTTCTTCCTTCTTCCCTGTGCGCCCGACCACCCCTCACCACCGTCTGTCACGCCGATCACCTACCATCGGTGTATCTCTCGGCTTGCCACCGTCGTTCCCAGCCGTCCCCTGCCGCCAGCAGCTTCCTTTGCCGGCGCCGGCGAGCTAGTTTTCCATTTTTGACCGAAATGTTCTCCTCACCGTTTCTTTTGATTGCGGCCACCATTTATGACACCACTAGTCTCTTTCTTCTCCTTGAGCTCCGGTGAGTGTGATTCTAGCTTTGGTTTGAGCTAAAATGGTCTAGAATTGCTTAGGTTTTGAATTTTCAATTTCGGTCACATTAGGGTTTTTGATTTTTTTGAGCTTTGAATTGATTGATTCATGAAAACTCCCTTCATAAATGTTGTTCCTAGTATCTTAATCTACATGTATGAATTTTTTTAGAATTTTTGAAGATTTTTTGGATTTTTTGGGTATTTTTGAATATTTTAATATTATTTTCTAATTTTCGGAAATTAATTATTTAAATTATGAAATTGTGTTTTATGGTTAAATTAGGTATTGAAATGAATAATAGGAATTTATTTGGAATTTTTATGAATTTCTAAGTATTTATTTTGAATTATTGAAGTTTATGGAATTTTGGGAAAATTAGGTTAAATGTGTTTTTATTTGAAATTAATTGGTTAATTGAGTTTAATTATTAATATTATTGATAAATATGTTGAGAAAATTAATTTTTGATAATTTTATAATTTTTGGTGAATTTTTGAAGTAATTTAAGTATATTTATGTATATAGGGGTATTTTGATAATTTTACCCTAAATTGTCTAAAAATATAATTTAATTGGTTTTAATAGTTATTTAAGGTATAAAAATGATTTCTAAAAATGATTTAGTTTTTTTAACTAATTAAAACTATTTTTCGTGAATTATTTTCAATTATATATATAATATATGGTTTTTCTAATAAAATGAGTTTTTATCGGTTTTACCGTGTTTAAAGGTTAATTATGTAATTTCTACTTATAAAATGTATTTTTAGGTTTTAAGGGTATTTTTGGTATTTTCTGAATTATTCTGTGTTTGTGGATCCCGATCGGTAGATTGTAGTCTGGAGTCCGACCGAGGGGTTGTGAATGAGATGTGGTGTTTGTACTTCGAAGTGTATTTCCTTGCAGGGTCGGCTCTACTCTTTTGAGTAGAGAGATGTTCGTTTTACAGGGGAGGTTCTGCATGATTTTCGATAGAATTCTCGTAAAACGTGATGTCCGGTCGAACCCTAATCTTAATTCTATGTTTAATACTCTAGATCGAATTCTAGGATTTCTGTTAGGCTTATTCTAATGTCGGTTATTTATTGCTTGTTTAGTTGCGCCGAGATCGAGGGCTAGTGGACCAGGCCCGTCGGACCCGTCTCGTGGAGCGCACTAGGTGAGTTACTATACTATATATATGTGCTTAGGATGCATGTTTTAGAAATATATATTCTATTTCGATTAAAATGCATAAATAATATGATTTGTATTTAAGTATATTTTTGGTTTATTTTTTGGTATATAATAAATTATATGCATGTTTTGTAAATAAAATATATATAAAATGTTTTTAAATATATTTCCAACTTAATTTATAATTTAATTGAATTCATTTGACATATATATACTCGAAATATACCTGATTTACTTTTGGTATATTTCTAGTATATATATGGTTTATGTTGATATTTTATTGAACTTCATGCATCATTTATTTTTGTGAATGAATGTTTTATATTTATTAATGAAGGATATCGATAGAACGTGCTACTTAGTGGGCAGCACTAGGACCGAGTACGTAGCTTTAGGCTATATTACTGTAATATCCCGTGTTTTTAAAATATTTTTACACAGTACTGGGATATGCAGAGTTAATGATTTCTGTATTTTATGTGATATTTTTGCGAGTTGATATGTATTTTAAACCTATTTTAATTATTGTGTATTATTTTCAGTGTTTTACGTAAAATTTTCCCGGGATTTGCATTTTCGGGGAAATTTTCTCGTAAACGATTTATTATTAATTATTTTAAATGTATTTACGGGTTTGCATGAACTCATACATATTTTTAAACTATTAAATAAAGTCGGTGTGTGTATATTTATTTAATTAGGGTTTATTAATTCCCTAATATTTTATTAAGTATTTAATTGTTTTAATTGTTATTTAATTAATTTTATTTGGTATAAATTATTAAAATATTAATATTTTTATGTGTGTGGTGTATATTTGATGTGTGTAATTTAATATTATTTTAATATATAGTATAAAGTATATATATATACATATATTTGTTAAAAATTACAAAAGTTTGCAAAATTACATTTTGGCCCCCGACTTCTTCTTCTCCTCCGACCGATTCCCCATCGCCGTTCTGCCGCCTGTCACGCCATTCCTTCACCGTGGGTGTGCCGTCCGGTGTGCCACCATCTTCCCTGACCAGTTTCGCCGCCTGTGGAGGCCGTTTCCGGCGTCGGGAGAACGATTTTGGCCGGAGAAGCCGAAAATCAACCCACCGTCGATCACGCCGATTCCGGCCACCATTTTCGACACCCGCCGGTCTCTTTCTTCTCCTTGAGCTCCGGTGAGTGTGATTCTAGCTTTGGTTTGAGCTAAAATGGTCTAGAATTGCTTAGTTTTCGATTTGTCAATTTCGGCCTATTAGGGTTTTTGATTTTTTTGAGCTTCGAATTGGATGATTCATGGAAACTTCCTTCACAAATGTTGTTCCTAGTAGCTTAATCTTCATGTGTGAATTTTTGTAGAATTTTTGGAGATTTTTTGGATTTTTGGGTATTTTTGAATATTTTAATATTATTTTCTAATTTTCGGAAATTAATTATTTAAATTATGGAATTGGAGTTTATGGTTAAATTAGGTGATGAAATGAATTATAGGAATTTATTTGGAATTTTTATGAATTTCTAAGTATTTATTTTTAATTATTGAAGTTTAGGTGATTTTGGAAAATTAGGTTAATTGTGTTTTAAATTGAATTTAATTGGTTAATTGAGTTTAAATATTGATATTATTGATAAATATGTTGAGAAAATTAATTTTGGGTAATTGTATGATTTTTGGTGAATTTTTGAAGTAATTTAGGTATATTTATATATATAGGGGTATTTTGGTAATTTTACCCTAAATTGTCTAAAAATGTAATTTAATTGGTTTTAATATTTATTTAAGGTATAAAAATGATTTCTACAAATTATTAGTATTTTTAACTAATTAAAACTATTTTTCGGGAATTATTTTCAATTATATATATAATATACGGTTTTTCTAATAAAATGAGTTTTAATCGGTTTTTATAGTGTTTCAAGGTTAATTATGTAATTTTTATTTATAAAATGTATTTCTGTGATTTAAGGATATGTTCGGTATATCTGAAATTTGTTCTGTGTTTGTGGACCCCGGTCGGTGGACTGTAGTTTGGAGTCCGACCGTGGGATTTTGATTGTGTTGAGCTTGTATTTCGAAGTGTGTTTCTTTGCAGGGTCGGCTCTACTCTTTTGAGTAGAGAGATGTCCGTTTTACAGGGGAGGTTCTGCCGAATTTTCGGTAGAATTCTCGTAAAACGTGATGTCCAGTCGAACCCTAATTTTATTTTCGTATTTTAATACTCTAGATTGAATTCTAGGATTTCTATTAGGGTTACTCTGATATCGGTTATTTATTTCTTGTTTAGTTGCGCCGAGACCGAGGGCTAGTGGACCAGGCCCGTCGGACTTGTCTCGTGGAGCGCATTAGGTGAGTTACTATATTATATATATATGCTTAGGATGCATGATTTAGAAAATGCATGTTTTATTTTGACTGAATATGCATAAATAATGTGATTTATATTCAAGTATATTTTTGGTATATTTTTGGTATATAATAAATTATATACATGTTTGGTTAATAAAATATATTTAAAATGTTTTTAAATATATTTTTAGTTTAATTCATGATTTGATTGAATTCATTTGACATATATATACTCAAAATATACCTGGTTTATGTTTGGTATATTTTCGGTATATATATGGTTTATATTGTTATTTCATTTATATTCATGCATCATTTATTTTTGTGAATGAATGATTTTTATTATTAATGAAGGATATCAATAGAACGTGCTACCTAGTGGGCAGCACTAGGACCGAGTACGTACCGGTACGCCTATAGCTTTAGGCTATATTACTAACTATTTGTGGATATTGATTTGATTATGATTATCGATATGTGAGATGTGATTTGGGTGTGATTGCTGGAGCTCGGTTGACCAAGTGTCTCGGGGCCAATCACACTGGCAGTCAGACTGCTGGAGCTCGGTTGACTTAGTGTCTCGGGGCCAGTCTACTGTCCATATGGATTAAGTGGATATATTTGGAATAAGTGAGCCTGTATGGCCAGAGTGTTGTTTAACACTATTTTCTGAGGTTGCGATATTCTAGGGTTCTATGTGATCCTTCATAAATTGGGATTTTTCAGTAAAATATATAAAAATGATTTTTCTGCATTTGTGTGTATTTGCCTGCATATATATTAGATATATATATACTGTTGACTGTATGCATTATCACTTAGTGTGTATGTATATATATTATAGTAATTCACTCAGTGAGGTCTGACTCCCCTCCGTTGACTATTTTTCAGGAGAGTCAACTTCCTCAGACCTCAGTAGCAGGTCGATACGCCGGATTTCTTCCGCCCCAGCTTCTTTATGTAAATTATCTACTTGAGTCTTATTTATTTTATCTAGACACTGCAGTAGTTGTAAATTAAAATATTGGATTTTATGTACTTTATTTTAAAGAGATGTATTATGTTGAAACTGGATTGTATTAAATATTATATATATGTGATGAGATGAGTTTTGAAGTAAATCCAGTTGGTATGGATGATATTATGATTTTTATTTTCCGTTGCATTTATTATATGATTATTGTTGTTATGGCGTGATTTATTTTATTTTTAGGCTTGCTACGGGTTCCGGATTCGAAAGAATTCCCATTCCCTAGCGCCGGTCATGGCCCCTGTTTTGGGTCGTGACAATTACTAACTATTTATGGATATTGATTTGATATGATTATTTGATATGTGAGATGTGGTTTGGAGGTGTGATTGCTGGAGCTCGGTTGACCAAGTGTCTCGGGGCCAATCACACTGGCAGTCAGACTGCTGGAGCTCGGTTGACTTAGTGTCTCGGGGCCAGTCTACTGTCTAAATGGATTAAGTGGATATATTTGGAATAAGTGAGCCTGTATGGCTAGAGTGTTGTCTAACACTATTTTTGAGGTTACGATATTCTAGGGTTCTATGTGATCCTTCATAAAAGATGATTTTCAGATAAAATATATATATAAAATGATTTTATTGCATTTGTGTGTATATTTGCCTGTATATATACATATTATATATATACTGTTGATTGTATGCATTATCACTTAGTGTGTATGTATATATATTATAGTAATTCACTCAGTGAGGTTTGACTCCCCTCTGTTGACTATTTTTCAGGAGAGTCAACATCTTCAAACCTCAGTAGCAGGTCGATACGCCGGATTTCTTCCGCCCCGGCTTCTTTGTGTAAATTATTTACTTGAGTCTTATTTTTATAATCTAGACACTACAGTAGTTGTGAATTAAAGTGTGGGATTTCATGTATTTTATTTAAAGAGATGTATTATATTGAAACTGGATTTGTACTAAAAGATTTTATATATATGCGATGAGATGAGATTTGATTTAAATCCAGTTGGGGAAAATGATATTGTGATATTTATGATTTTCATTTCCGCTGCATATTATATTGTTATTGATACTATTGCATATTTTATTTTATTTTTAGGCTTGCTACGGGTTCCGGATTCGAAAGAATTCCCGTTCCCTAGCGCCGGTCATGGCCCCTGTTTTGGGTCGTGACATTAAGAATATATCTAAAATATACTAAAAATATACCTAAAGTATACTAATCATTTAAATAAACAATTGTAAATAAACTTACATTTAAAACATGTGTATGTACTAAAATATACTAAAAATAAACCTAATTATACAAAATCATATTATAATTTAAATAACTGTTAAAAGCATATGATGAAAATGAAAAAAAATCCTAGATCATGCATTCTATATGCAATGCATATATATGCAGTATAATAACTCACTGATTCACACTCCACGAGACAGACTCGACGGGCCTGGTCCATTAGGCCTCGGTCTTAGTGCAACTAGAAAAATAAAATAACATAAACAATTAGAATAAACTTCTAATTCTGCGCTTCTAGGATTACTATAGAAAGACTCAATCAAAAATTTAAAACTAAATTCGGATCGATTGTCACGTTTTACGAGAAATCTATTGAAATTTCGGCAAAGTATCCTCTGTAAAACGGACATCTCCTTACAAAAGTAGGGCCGATCCTGCACAAAAAAGCACACTTCTAAAATCACAAAACACAATACCTCGGGTTGAGATCCCAAAACTCCACAAATCCCCAACCGAGGTTCGCAATACACAAACAAACAATATTAAACAGTAAAATAATAAAAATATTTAAAAACCTTTATTTTCCAATTAAAACATAAAAGTTAAATTTAAATAATATTTGATAATAAAAATTCATAAATGGAATAAAACTCCCATTTTATAATTAAATTAACATAAATTGCAACTAACATTTAAAATCACAATTTATCATCACAAAAAAAAATGATAAAACACACATTTAATCTCAAAATAACAAATACACTTATTATTTATATAATATTCCCAAAATTATCACAATTTAACTAATTAGATCTCAAATATTATATAATATTAATAAAAATTTAATTTTACAATTATTCAACATAACATAACAAAGTTCACGTTTAATTGCTTAAATAGTTTAATTATATAATAAAATTAGTTTAAAACCCATTTTATTTCCAAAATAATATATAATATATTATTTGAAAACAATTTTTGAAAAATAGTATTAATTAGTTAAAAATTGTAATAAATTTGTAAAAATCATTTTAATACCTTAAATAATTATAAAATCAACTAAACATAATATTTAACTATAATTAACATAAAATTACACATTTATCCCTATATATAAAATATTCAATATACTAAATAATTTCCTCAAAAATTATATAAAATCATTAAAATTATTTAATCATCATATAATATACTAATATCAACCAAAACACTTATTTAGCCAATAATTTCTATAAAAATACATATTTAATCTAAAAATTCCAAAATACACATAAATTGTATAAAATCCCATAAAAATTATATAAATTCATAAAAATTATTTTATCAATAAATAACATTTTAATATTAACTCAAGCACACAATTAAACTTTAAATTCAACCAAAATACTCATTTAACTCAATTATCCAATATTTACATAAACTAAAAATATTCATAAAAATTATATAATAATCCCAAAAATTAATTTCTCAACACCAAAATTAATAAAAATATATAATAACAATAATTTAACCAAATTCATAATTTATATAATTTATTTTCGAAAATTCACTAAATAATAATAAAATATTCAAAAATACCCATTTATTCAAAATAATTTAGAAAAATAAAAAAAAAATATATATGAGTAGATTGAGATGCATACTTCAATATTTCCAAAAGAAATAATCAATAAACAATCAAACTCAACCTTAAAAAAAATAAAAACCAAAATAGACATAAACTATAATTGAAGAAAACTCACAATCCGGACGTCGTGAGCTTGAACCGTCTTGAGAATCGAGACGTACATGCCATGAGGAGTCTAACGAGCCCAAGAACTCGACCTAAAATCACCAAAAAAATTCTGGTGCTACAGTAACTACCCACGGTTTCTTACAAAAATTCGACGACCGGAGCTCTCTGGAGGCAACGAGAAGGAAGAGGAGGAAAGTGGGGAGCTTGGTGGTGGTCTATGGTGGTTGACGGCGGGTTGGTGAAGCTTTGGGAGTCGGCAATGGTGGAAGGCAAGAGAAGAAGAAGAAGAAGAAAAAGAAAAGAAAAAGAAAAGAAGAGAAAAAAAGAAAAAAGATAAGGTGGGAAAGGAAAAAAAAATTGTTGACCCGTATAACTTTTGACTCTTTATATATATATATATATATATATATATATATATAATAACCACTTGTCACAATCACACACACATTCACACACACACACATATATATATAACACATGGACCAAATACACACATATACATGTTATTAATACAATATAATAATAATAATAATAATAATAATAATAATAATATCACATGCATAATAGTAATAAAATGATAATAATAATAACAATAATAATAATAACAACAATAAAAATAATACTAATAATACTAATAAAATAATAACACTAATACTATTAAAAATTAATAGAAATAAAATAATAATAATATTATTAAAATAATAGTAATGAAAATGAGTTTGAGTATTTTAAATAATAAAACTCACAAATTAATTATTTCAAGTCAATAAAATATTTAGAATAAAATAAATGCATAATACAATTAATGATAATATATAGTTAAAATTTAAATTTTATTAACACTGTATATCCCAAAATAATATTATTATAATAATTTAAAATATTGGGTTATTACATTCCCTCAACCAATTATGCTTGGCTCATTGCTTTTAGAAGGTTTCTCGCTAAGAAAGAGTCTTAAAATAAGTCTTTTTAAGCTTATTATAAGCTGTGACAGAATCAGCATCCTAAAGCTCATAAAGATGATACATTTGATCTTTGTAAGATTTGAGCTTAGATTGAAAATCAACATAAGACAAACCACCCCAACAATATAGTTTGAAGCACATTGAGTAATCCACAAGGGAACAAATGTAAAGTTATCATAATAATTAATCTACATTTATCCTCATGAAGCTACTAGTTCTCAAAGCGGAAGTGACGAAAATACTACTTAAAATGTTGTACAGGGCACATGAATATAGGCATTTAGTCAGATGAAAATACCCCTAAATTCTAAACCTTAGCCTCATCGAAAGTCAAAAACCAATCTGAAGTAGCCAAGACCCCAAGTAAACTTCCCACCTAACATCGAAACCTTAGAGAGATTGCAATCTTCAACAACTTTAATAAAACCCATCAATTAACCATTGAGGCCGATCAACTTAACCCATCTTTTTATGACTTACTAAAATGTCATTAAAACCCCCCATACAACACCAAGAGAGAGAACAAGCAGTTAAGAGGGAAAGAAGAAGATTATAAGAATCACGACATTTAGCTCGCTCAGAAAACCCATAAAATTTGGTAAGGCACCATGAAATCTAGTATTTAATGGAAACTATTATGTCAATATGATTTCGGGTGAAGTTAATAAGATGAGCTATATCCCTATTTTTTTTAGAAGAGAGCCAGCCCACTACTGTGGCCCATAGGATCCACCACAAATAAAACTTCATAACTCATTTTAGTTTTTAGAACTTCTAATATACTTCTACTAGATAAAGTGTCAATTAAGAAAATAAAGTTTGGCCTTTTTTATTTTACCAAGTCTGTCAAGATATGAATTGCCCATGGGTTGCCAAGCCGATAATAGTTCTAGCTTAATACACTAATTGGTATTGGTAAGCCTGGTTTCCAAGGCCCACTATTTGTCCATTTTTTTAATCCATTTTAGCTAGAATAGCAGGGCTTGGATTAGGCCCATTATCACTTGAAACTTACAATAGCTCCTCCTTTATTTTATGTCTTTTAACCTCTGTAAGGATAATGCACTCAACAATGGCATTGATATTGCTAACAGACTTTCTTTATCAACCCCCATAATCACCATACCATTACCATTACTCCCTCTATGAAAGGAAGTTACTGAAAAATTAGGCATAACATTAGAAAATAGTTGTTTCCAACGGCTATTAAACCATAGCGCAACCACCGTGGCTTCACCTGGTTTTGATTATGATGATTCTGAACTACAATTTCAAGGCCATAAGCACCTCAGTGGAAGAACAAGCTTTCTCATAGAAATCCTCTGTACATCCTATAACTCCATAAATAAAACAAAAAGTAGGTAATTTTCATATTGAGAATGAATATAAATCCATTGTCCCCTAGGATTTTTTTAATTTTCATTTGCTTTTTAAAAGGCAAGCGAACATCCATTAGAACACAAATATGGAGATAGGACCTCAAATCGCCAATCAAGTTGTTAGGATTAGATGTAATATCTCGTGTTTTTAAATATTTTTATATTGCATCGGGATATGCAGTGTTAATAATTTTTATATAATTATGATATTTTTACGAGTTGATATTTATTTAAAGCTTATTTTAATTATTGTATATTATTTTAAGTGCTTTACATAAAATTTTTTTCGAGAATTCTATTTTCGAGGAAATTTTCACGTAAATAATTTACTATTAATTATTTTAAACAATTTTACACATTTGCATGAACTCATATATATTTTTCTAAAGTACTAAATAAAGTGTATATGTGTATTTATTATTTAAACTAGGGTTTAACTAATTACCCTAATTTTATTTATTTATTTATTTATTTATTAGTTTTAATATTATAAATTATTTTTAGTGTATAAATTATTAAAATATTAAATTATGTGTGTGGTGAATATTTATTGTCTATATCATATTATATATTAAAATAATATAAAGTATATATAGATACGTAGCTATACATATGCAGGTATTTATCAAAAAAATCAAGATTTGGCAAAATACAATTCTGCCTCTCCCTCTTTCTTCTTCTCTCCCAACGCCCTACCCTCACTGCACCTCCCGTTCTGGTACGCTGGACCGCCCTTCGCCGCCATCAGCTGCCGCCAACCTCTTTCCCCCTTCCTTCCTCTTCCTCTCCGACGTGACCAGGTCGCCGGAAGCTCGCTGGAACGCCCAAAAATTTCGATGGCAGCAAGTGAAGCTCTTCGCCGTCGACCACGATTTCGACCACCATTTCATGCCTCGCCGGTCTTCATCGACTCCTTGAGCTCCGGTGGTCCCTCTATCTAAGCTCCTTTTGGCCAAAAAATAAGTGGTTGTTGAGGTTTGAGCTAAATCTTCAATTCGGCCATTTTAGCTTCTTGATTTTTTTTTGAATTTCGAATTGATTGATTCATGGAAATTCCTTCAAAAATTTTGTTTTCCTTAGCTTAATCTACATGTGTGAATTTTTTTAGAATTTTTGGAATTTATTTTGATTTTTGGGTATTTTTGAATATTTTATTATTATTTTCTAATTCTCGAAAATTAATTAAATAAATTATGAAATTGTGTTTTATAGTAAATATAGGTATTTAATTGAATTATAGAAATTTATTTGGAATTTTTATGAATTTCTATGTATTTATTTTGAATTTAATTAGTTTATGTAATTTTGATAAAATAGGGTTAATTGTGTTTTTAATTGAAATTAATTAGTTAATTGAGTTTATTTATTGATATTATTGATAAATATGTTGAGATAATTAATTTTTTGAAATTATATTATTTTTGGTGAATTTTTGAAGTAATTTTAGCATATTTATATATATAGGGGTATTTTGGTAATTTTACCCTAAATTGGCTAAAAATTAATTAAATTGCTTTTAATAGTTATTTAAAGTATAAAAATGATTTTTACAAATTATTTAGTATTTTTAATTAATTAAAACTATTTTTCGTGAATTATTTTCAATTATATATATATTATACGATTTTTCTAAATAAATGAGTTTTTATCGGTTTTTACTGTGTTTTAGGGTTAATTATGTAATTTCTACTTATTAAATGTATTTCTATGATATAAGGGTATTTTTGGTATTTTTATATTATTCTGTTAATTGTGGACCCCAGTCGGTAAATTGTAGTTTGGAGTCCGATCGAGGGGTTATGGATGTGTTTCTGTGTCTATTTTTTTCGAAGTGTGTTTCTTTGTAGGGCCGGCTCTACTCTTTGAGTAGAGAGATGTCCGTTTTACTGGGGAGGTTCTACCAGATTTTTAGTAGAATTCTCGTAAAACGTGATATCCGGGCGAATCCTAATTCTGATTCTGTGTCCAATATTCTAGATCAAGTTTCTAGGATTTTTTATTAGGTTTATTCTGATGTCTGTTATTATTGTTTGTTTAGTTACGCTGAGACCGAGGCCTAATGGACCAGGCCCGTCGGGACCCATCTCGAGGAGCACACTAATTGTGAGTTACTATTCTATATATATATGCTTTAGGGTGCATGATTTAGAAATGTATGTTTTATATTGATTAAGTATGCATAAATAACTCAATTAGTATTTAAGTTTATTTTTAGTTTATTCTTGGTTTATCTTTGGTTTCTTTTGGTATATCTTAAATTATATGCATGCTTTATTAAAACTTTATATTTAAAATGTTTTAAATATATATATTTAGTTTATTTTATGATTATATTGGATTTATTTGACGTATATATACTCGAAATATACCTGGTTTACTTTTGGTATATTTTTAGTAATATATGGTTTATGTTGCTATTATATTTAAATTCATGCATCATTTATTTTTATGAATGTATGTTTTATATTTCAATGAAGGATATCAATAGAACGTGCTACCTAGTGGGCAGCACTAGGACCGAGTACGTACCAGTACGCTTATAGCATTTAGGCTATATTACTGACCTGTTTGAGGATATTGATTGAATTTGATTATTTGATGGTGAGAAAGGATTTGGGAGTGTGATTGCTGGAGCTCGGTTGACCAAGTGTCTCGGGGCCAATCACACCAACAGTCAGATTGCTGGAGCTCAGTTGACTTACTGTCTCGGGGCCAGTCTACTATCTAATGGAATAAGTGAATATATTGGAATAAGTGAGCCTGTATGGCTAGAGTGTTGTCTAACACTGTATGAGGTTGTGATTTTCTAGGGTTCTATTTGGTCCTTCATAACCAGTGGTTTTCAAACAAAATATATAAAAATAATTTTTATTGCATCTGTGTGTATTTGCCTGTATATATATTTATATATATACTATTAATTGTATGCATTGTCATTTAGTATGCATGTATATATATTATAGTAATTCACTCAGTGAGGTCTGATTCCCCTCCGTTGACTATTTTTCAGGAGAGTCATCGTCTTCAGACCTCAGTAGCAGGCCTGTATGCCGGATTTCTTCCGCTCCGGCTTCTTTATGTAAACTACTCACCTGAGTTTTATTTATATTCTAGACACTGCAGTAGTCATAAAATTATTAAAAGATATTGTATTATATTTGTATGAGATATGTACTTTAAATATTTGAACTGGACTTGTATTAAAAGTTTATTTATATATGAGATGAGGATTTGATTTAAATCCCGAGGTGGATTATTATTTTTATATTTATGATTTTATTCTGCTGCACAGTATTTTATTTAATTATGCTATTATTACTATTGCATGTTTTATTTATTTTAGGCTTGCTACAGGTTCTGGATTCGAAAGAATTCCCGGTTCCCTAGTGTCACGACCCAAAATAGGGGCCATGACCGGCGCTAGGGAACGGGAATTCTTTCGAATCCGGAACCCGTAGCAAGCCTAAAAATAAAATAAAAATGCAATAATAACCATAAAAATATAATATGCAGCGGAAAATAAAAAAAATAAATATTACAATATCATCCATAACAACTGGATATAATCAAAAACTCATCACATCGCATATATAATCTCATAAATGTATAATCTTTATACAAATCCAGTTTTACTATAATACATCTCTTTAAAACAAATACTTTAATTTACAACTACTGAAAATCACACACTACTGAAAATCACAACTACTGCAGTGTCTAGATAAAATAAATAAGACTCAAGTATACAATTTACATAAAGAAGCCGGGGCGGAAGAAATCCGGCGTATCGACCTGCTACTGAGGTTCTGAGGAAGTTGACTCTCCTAAAAAATAGTCAAACGGAGGGGAGTCAGACCTCACTGAGTGAATTACTATAGTATATATACATACACTCTAAGTGATAATGCATACAGTCAACAATATATGAGTAATATGTATATATACAGGCAAGTTCATACAGATGCAGAAAAATCATTTTATATATTTTGTCTGAAAATCAACTTTTATGAAGGATCACATAGAACCCTAGAATATCGCAACCTCAGAAAATAGTGTTAAACAACACTCTAGCCATACAGGCTCACTGATTCCAAATATATCCACTTAATCCATATGGACAGTAGACTGGCCCCGAGACACTAAGTCAATCGAGCTCCAGCAGTCTGACTGCCAGTGTGATTGGCCCCGAGACACTTGGTCAACCGAGCTCCAGCAATCACACCCACAAACCACATCTCACATATATCAATAATCATAATCAAATCAATATCCACAAATAGTCAGTAATAAAGCCTAAATACTATAGGCGTACCGGTACGTACTCGGTCCTAGTGCTGCCCACTAGGTAGCACGTTCTATTGATATCCTTCATTCTTAAATATAAAACATTCATTCACAAAAATAAATGATGCATGGATATAATGAAATAGCAATATAAACCATATATATACCGAAAATATACCAAACATAAACCAGGTATATTTTGAGTATATATATGTCAAATAAATCCAATCAAATCATGAATTAAACTAAAATATATTTAAAAACATTTTAAATATATTTTATTAATAAAACATGTATATAATTTATTATATACCAAAAATATACCAAAAATATACTTGAATATAAATCATGTTATTTATGCATATTTAGTCAAAATAAAACATGCATTTCTAAATCATGCATCCTAAGCATATATATATAATATAGTAACTCACCTAATGCGCTCCACGAGACAGGTCCGACGGGCCTGGTCCACTAGCCTCGGTCTCGGCGCAACTAAACAAGAAATAATTAATCGACATCAGATAACCCTAACGGAAATCCTAGAATTCAATCTAGAGTATTAAAAATACGGAAACAGAATTAGGGTTCGACTGGATATCACGTTTTACGAGAATTCTACCGGAAATCCGACAGAACCTCCCCTGTAAAACGGACATCTCTCTACTCAAAAGAGTAGAGCCGACCCTGCAAAGAAAATACACTTCAAAAAATAAACACCACAATCAATCACAACCCCTCGGTCGGACTCTAGACTACAATCTGTCGACCGGGGTCCACAAACACAGAATATATATATTCAAATATACCAAAAATATCCTTAAATCATAAAAATACATTTCATACGTAGAAATTACATAATAAATCTTGAAACACTGTAAAAACCGATTAAAACTCATTTTATTAGAAAAACCGTATATTATATATATAATTGAAAATAATTCCCGGAAAATAGTTTTAATTAGTTAAAAATACTAGATATTTTATAGAAATCATTTTTTATACCTTAAATAAATATTAAAACCAATTAAATTACATTTTTAGACAATTTAGGGTAAAATTACCAAAATACCCCTATATATATATATATACCTAAATTACTTCAAAAATTCATCAAAAATCATACAATTATCCAAAATTAATTTTCTGAACATATTTATCAATAATATCAATAATTAAACTCAATTAACCAATTAAATTCAATTTAAAACACTTAACTTAATTTTCCAAAATCACCTAAACTTCAATAATTAAAAATAAATACTTAGAAATTCATAAAAATTCCAAATAAATTTCTATAATTCATTTCAACACTCAATTCAACCATAAACTCCAATTTCATAATTTAAATAATTAATTTCCGAAAATTAGAAAATAATATTAAAATATTCAAAAATACCCAAAAATCCAAACAATCTCCAAAAATTCTGTAAAAATTCATACATGAAGATTAAACTACCAGGAACAACATTTGTGAAGGAAGTTTCCATGAATCATCCAAATCGAAGCTCAAAAAAATCAAAAACCAAAAGAGGCCGAAAACTTCAAATCAAAACCTAAGCAATTCTAGACCATTTTAGCTCAAACCAAAGCTAGAATAACACTCACCGGAGCTCAAGGAGAAGATAGAGACCGGCAAGTGTCGAAAACGGTGGCCGGAGGAGGGAGAGAAACGGCGGTGAGGAAAAGTGGTGGTCGGCGCCCGCCGAGGGAGAAGAAGAAGAAGAAGAAGAAAAAGAAAAAGAAAGAAAAAGGAAAGAGAAAGAAAAGAAAAAGAAAGAAAAAGGAAAAGAAAAAAAAAGAAAAAAAAATAAAATAAATTAAAATAATTAAATATTAATAAATAATTAATAATAAAATAATAATTTTAATATTTAATAATAAATAAAATAATCAAATAATAATAAATAAATAATAAAATATTAGGATAATAATAAACCCTAATTAAATAAATATACACACACAAGCTTTATTTAAAAATTTAAAAATATGTATGAGTTCAATGCAAACCCGTAAATACATTTAAAATAATTAATAATACATTGTTTACGTGGAAATTTCCCCGAAATGAAAGTCCCCGGGAAAATTTTACGTAAAACACTGTATATAAAACACAGTAATTAAAATAGGTCTAAAATACATATCAACTCGTAAAAATATCATATAAAATACAGAAATCATTAACTCTGCATATCCCGGTACTGTGTAAAAATTATTTTAAAAACACGGGATATTACACCTAGCACCGGTCATGGCCCCTGTTTTGGGTCATGACAAGTTGGTATCAGAGCGGAGTTCTGTGTCAGGGCTTAGTTGTGTGAGTCGTGGCCCTAGTTTTCAGAGTTGTGTTTTCTTTTGGTAACTACTATAGTGAATTAGGTTTGAGTATGTCTTGATAAGTATTCCTTATTTTAGTTTTCTGCATTAACCCTCCATTGTCTGTTTTGTTTGAATCTTTCCATTTGTCTTTTTAGAATGAGGAGGCGAACGCGTGTCGCTCCATTTGGTCGTTGAGGCTGAGGATAACGAGTCTTTTTAGGACAAGGTTTTACCTCCTGAGCAGCCAGTTAGACGTAGAGGTCGTGGCAGAGGGTAGACCTCGAGGAGCGACAGGTCACCGTAGGCAGAGAGAGATACAGGACAAGGAGCCTGTTGAGCCTAAGTTTGATGTTCCTGTAGCTCCAGTTGTTCATCCTGCCTATCAGCAGGGTATGTCTGACCCTGAGGCAGCTCTGTTCTATGCCAGAGTTAGCAGGATTGCATTTGATGGGACTTCTGATCCGTTAGACCTTTCTGCATGCGATCGAGACTCGGACTCAGACTGCTCATACTGAGTATCAGCGGATCATGATCGTCGAGCTTTCTGTCGAGGGACCAGCCCTAGACTGGTTTATTCAGATGATCCAGCCCTATATGATGACGATGACCTGGGCTCAATTTTGAGAGTGGTTTATGAAGAGATTCTGTCTAGAGCCTCTCCGTATGAGCTATCATCTCTGACTGACCAGCATTTCTCATGGTGATTGATCTGTAGAGGAGTACACCCAAGAGTTTCTTCGGCTGGGTAGATATGCAGAGGATCTGATGCGAGACCAGTACTTCGTAGTCAATACCTATGTCACTGGATTGGGTTCAGCATTTACTGGTATGCCTACAGCAGGCCTTACTCTGGAGTCTGTAATTGAGATGGCTAAGGAGATTGAGCTAAGGCTAGTTAGGCAGGGAGCAATGCCTGATTATTACCAGCTGGGAGTTCAGTCGAGTGGATTGCAGGCTACTCCATATTCAAGTTTTCATGTTGGTTCGAGTAGTCAGCAGCGATGTCCAACTCAACAGAGTTAAAGGCAGCATCAGCGAGTGCATCGGAGCAGTAGACATGGCCATGGAGGTCAGTGTAGGTCGTTCATATTTGGGTCAGGTGCTTCGAGCAGCAGCAGTGGTTACAGTTCTGGATCAGCTGCCAGTGTTTGCCAGACCTGCGGTAGAGTCCATCAGGGACCATGTTATCTGACACCACTGACATGCTTCAGATGCGGGCAGATAGGACATTATGCCAGATTGTCCTTACTCTGGGTATCAGTAGCCGCAGATTCCATGATTTCCACAGTAGTCGATTGCTAGTGCTGCACCAGTTCCATTTTAGTTACCTCCAGCACAACATCAGAGTTCCACTCAGCTTGTTCCACAGCAGGGTCATTGTAATATCCCGTGTTTTTAAAATATTTTTACACTGTACCGGATATGCAGAGTTAATGATTTCTGTATTTTATATGATATTTTTACGAGTTGATATGTATTTTAAACCTATTTTGATTACTGTCTATTATTTTCAGTATTTTACGTAAAATTTTCCCGGGACTTTCATTTTCGGGGAAATTTCCCCACGTAAACAATATATTATTAATTATTTTAAATGTATTTACGGGTTTACATGAACTCATACATATTTTTAAATTATTAAATAAAGCCTGTGTGTGTATATTTATTTAATTAGGGTTTATTATTACCCTAATATTTTATTATTTATTTATTATTATTTGATTATTTTATTTATTATTAAATTATTAAAATTTATTATTTTATTATTAATTATTTATTAATATTTAATTATTTTAATTTATTTTATTTTTTTTTCTTTTTTTTTTCTTTTCCTTTTTCTTTCTTTTTCTTTTTCTTTCTCTTTCCTTTTTCTTTCTTTTTCTTTTTCTTCTTCTTCTTCTTCTTCTTCCCGCGAGCGCCGGCCACTTTTCCTCACCGCCGTTTCTCCCTCCTCCTTTTCGACACCGCCGGTCTCTATCTTCTCCTTGAGCTCCGGTGAGTGTTATTCTAGCTTTGGTTTGAGCTAAAATGGTCTAGAATTGCTTAGGTTTTGATTTGAAGTTTTCGGCCTCTTTTGGTTTTTGATTTTTTTGAGCTTCGATTTGGATGATTCATGGAAAGTTCCTTCACAAATGTTGTTTCTGGTAGTTTAATCTTCATGTATGAATTTTTGTAGAATTTTTGGAGGTTGTTTGGATTTTTGGGTATTTTTGAATATTTTAATATTATTTTCTAATTTTCGGAAATTAATTATTTAAATTATGAAATTGGAGTTTATGGTTAAATTGGGTGTTGAAATGAATTATAGAAATTTATTTGGAATTTTTATGAATTTCTAAGTATTTATTTTTAATTATTGAAGTTTAGGTGATTTTGGAAAATTAAGTTAATTGTGTTTAAATTGAATTTAATTGGTTAATTGAGTTTAATTATTGATATTATTGATAAATATGTTGAGAAAATTAATTTTGGATAATTGTATGATTTTTGGTGAATTTTTGAAGTAATTTAGGTATATATATATATATAGGGGTATTTTGGTAATTTTACCCTAAATTGTCTAAAAATGTAATTTAATTGGTTTTAATATTTATTTAAGGTATAAAAATGATTTCTACAAAATATTTAGTATTTTTAACTAATTAAAACTATTTTTCGTGAATTATTTTCAATTATATATATAATATACGGTTTTTCTAATAAAATGAGTTTTAATCGATTTTTATAGTGTTTCAAGATTTATTATGTAATTTCTACGTATGAAATGTATTTTTATGATTTAAGGATATTTTTGGTATATTGGAATATTATTCTGTGTTTGTGGACCCCGGTCGATGGACTGTAGTTTGGAGTCCGACCGTGGGATTTTGATTGTGTTGAGCTTGTATTTCGAAGTGTGTTTCTTTGCAGGGTCGGCTCTACTCTTTTGAGTAGAGAGATGTCCGTTTTACAGGGGAGGTTCTGCCGGATTTCCGGTAGAATTCTCGTAAAACGTGATATCCAGTCGAACCCTAATTCTGTTTCCGTATTTGAATACTCTAGATTTAATTCTAGGATTTCTGTTAGGGTTATTCTGATGTCGATTAATTATTTCTTGTTTAGTTGCGCCGAGACCGAGGGTTAGTGGACCAGGCCCGTCGGACCTTCTCGTGGAGCGCATTAGGTGAGTTACTATATTATATATATATGCTTAGGATGCATGATTTAGAAAATGCATGTTTTATTTTGACTAAATATGCATAAATAACATGATTTATATTCAAGTATATTTTTGGTATATAATAAATTATATACATGTTTTAATAATAAAATATATTTAAAATGTTTTTAAATATATTTTTAGTTTAATTCATGATTTGATTGGATTTATTTGACATATATATACTCAAAATATACCTGGTTTACGTTTGGTATATTTCCAGTATATATATGGTTTATATTGTTATTTCATTTATATTCATGCATCATTTATTTTTGTGAATGAATGTTTTATATTTAAGAATGAAGGATATCAATAGAACGTGCTACCTAGTGGGCAGCACTAGGACCGAGTACGTACCGGTACGCCTATAGTATTTAGGCTTTATTACTGACTATTTGTGGATATCGATTTGATTATGATTATTGATATATGTGAGATGTGGTTTGTGGGTGTGATTGCTGGAGCTCGGTTGACCAAGTGTCTCGGGGCCAATCACACTGGCAGTCAGACTACTGGAGCTCGGTTGACTTAGTGTCTCGGGGCCAGTCTACTGTCCAAATGGATTAAGTGGATATATTTGGAATCAGTGAGCCTGTATGGCTAGAGTGTTGTTTAACACTATTTTTCTGAGGTTGCGATATTCTAGGGTTCTATGTGATCCTTCATAAAAGTTGATTTTCAGACAAAATATATAAAATGATTTTTCTGCATCTGTATGAACTTGCCTGTATATATACATATTATATATATACTGTTGACTGTATGCATTATCACTTAGAGTGTATGTATATATATTATAGTAATTCACTCAGTGAGGTCTGACTCCCCTCCGTTGACTATTTTTCAGGAGAGTCAACTTCCTCAGACCTCAGTAGCAGGTCGATACGCCGGATTTCTTCCGCCCCGGCTTCTTTATGTAAATTGTATACTTGAGTCTTATTTATTTTATCTAGACACTGCAGTAGTTGTGATTTTCAGTAGTTGTGATTTTCAGTAGTTGTAAATTAAAGTATTGGATTTTATGTATTTGTTTTAAAGAGATGTATTATAGTAAAACTGGATTTGTATAAAGATTATACATTTATGAGATTATATATGCGATGTGATGAGTTTTGAATTAAATCCAGTTGATATGGATGATATTGTAATATTTATGATTTTATTTTCCGCTGCATATTATATTTTTATGGTTATCATTGCATATTTATTTTATTTTTAGGCTTGCTACGGGTTCCGGATTCGAAAGAATTCCCGTTCCCTAGCGCCGGTCATGGCCCCTGTTTTGGGTCGTGACAAAGTTGGTATCAGAGCGAAGTTCGTTTCAGAGTGGAGTTCTGTGTCAGGGCTTAGTTTTGTGAGTTGTGGCCCTAGTTTTAAAGTTGTGTTTTCTGTTGGACTACTGCAGTGTATTAGGTTCGAGTATGTCTTGATAAGTATTCCTTGCTGTAGTTTTCAGCGTTATTCCTCCGTTGTCTGTTTTGTCTGAATCTTTCCGTTTGTCTTTTCAGAATGAGGAGGCGAGCGCGTGTCGCTCCACCGGTCGTTGAGGCCGAGGATGATGAGTCTTTTCAGGACAAGGTTTTACCTCCTGAGCCGCCAGTTAGACGTAGAGGTCGTGGCAGGGGTAGACCTCGAGGAGCGGCAGGTCGCCGTAGGCAGAGAGAGTTACAGGACGAGGAGCCTGTTGAGCCTGAGTTTGATGTTCCTGTTCCTCCAGTTGTTCAGCCTGTTCAGCCTGCCTATCAGCAGGGTATGTCTGACCCTGAGGCAGCTTTGTTCTATGCCAGAGTTGGCAGGATTGCTTTTGATGGGACTTCTGATCCTTTAGATTTTCTACATGCGATTGAGACTAGGACTCGGACTGCTCATACCGAGTACCAGAGGATCATGATTGTTGAGTTATCTATCGAGGGACCAGCCTTGGATTGGTTCATTCAGATGATCCAGCCTTATATGATGACGATGACATGGGCTCAGTTTCGAGAGCGATTCATGAGGAGATTTTGTCCAGAGCCTCTTCGTTTGAGTTATCGTCTTCGTCTGACCAGTATTTCTCGTGGAGATCGATCTGTAGAGGAGTATACCCGAGAGTTCCTTCGTCTGGGTAGATATGCTGAGGATCTGATGCGAGATCAGTATTTCGCTGTTACTACCTATGTTACTGGTTTGGGTTCAGCTTTTGCTGGTATGCCTACAGCAGGTCTTACTCTGGAGTCTGTGATTGAGCTAGCTAAGGAGATTGAGCTGAGGTTAGTTAGGCAGGGAGCGATGCCTGATTACTACCAGTCGGGAGTTCAGTCGAGTGGATTACAGGCTACTCCATATTCGAGTTTTCATGTTGGTTCGAGTAGTCAGCAGCGAGGTTCGACTCAGCAGAGTCAGAGACAGCAGCAGCGAGTGCATCGGAGCAGTAGACATGGTCGTGGAGGTCAGCGTAGATCGTTTAGATTTGGGTCAGGTGCTTCGAGCAGCAGCAGTGGTCGTAGTTCTGGATCAGCGGCCAGTGTTTGTCAGACTTGTGGTAGAGTCCATCAGGGACCGTGTTATCTGACACCGTTGACATGCTTCAGATGCGGACAGACAGGACATTTTGCCAGATCGTGTCCTTACCCCGGATATCAGCAGCAGCAGATTCCGCGATTCCCACAGCAGTCGATTGCTAGTGCAGCACCCGTGCCATTTCAGTTACCACCAGCTCAGCATCAGAGTTCTACTCAGTTTGTTCCACAGCAGAGTCGTGGTAGAGGTACGAGAGGAGGTACCCGAGGTGTTGGCCAGGCTTCTACCAGTCAGCAGGGAGGTCGAGGTCAGGCCAGAGTTTTTCATCTGACTCAGCAGGATGCTCAGGCATCTAATGCAGTCGTGGCAGGTATTCTTTCTGTTTGTTACCTGGATGCTTTGGTTTTGTTTGATCCGGGTGCCACGCATTCGTTTGTTTCTCCCATTTTTGCTTCTAAATCTTGTTGGCAAGCTTCGAGGATGGCTTTTCCTTTGTCTGTTGCCACTCCTCTGAGTGATTCTTTGGACGCCGATATTGTTCTTTCTGGTTGTCCAGTTCTCGTGGGAGATAGAGAATTACCCGTTGATTTGATTTTGTTGGATGTGATGGAGTTCGATGTTATTTTGGGAATGGATTGGTTGTCTCAGCACTTTGCCGTGGTTGATTGCAGGAATAAGGAGGTGATTTTCAGAATTCCTGGTGAAGTAGAATTTAAGTTTGTTGGTGACAGGAGTTCAGTACCTCAGAATCTTATTTCTGCTATTTCTGCTTAGGAAGTTGTTGAGGGAAAGGTTCTCAGGGGTTTTTGGCATGGTCAGGGATAACGTCAGTGGAGAAGTTGTCACTCACAGATGTTCCTATTGCTTGTGAGTTTCCTGATGTTTTTCCCGAGGAGTTGCCCAGGTTTACCACCTCATAGAGAGATTGAGTTCTGTATAGATGTGGTTCCAGGTATTACTCCTATATCTATGCCACCCTACTCGTATGGCTCCTGCAGAGTTGAGAGAGTTGAAGAGCAGTTGCAAGAGTTGTTGGATAAGGGTTTTATCAGACCTAGTGTTTCTCTGGGGTGCACCAGTCTTGTTTGTGAAGAAGAAGGATGGTACCCTGAGACTGTGCATTGACTACAGAGAGCTGAATAAGGTGACAGTGAGAACAAGTATCCTCTCCCGAGGATAGATGATTTGTTTGATCAGCTCCAGGGTGCATAATTCTTTTCTAAGGTCGACTTGAGGTCGGGTTATCATCAGCTGCGGATTAGTGAAGCTGATATTCCTAAGAACAGCTTTCCGCACTCGATATGGTCATTATGAGTTTCTGGTGATGTCTTTTGGTTTGACTAATGCACCAGTAGCTTTTATGGACCTGATGAACAGAGTATTCCGACCGTATGTGGATCAGTTTGTGGTAGTCTTCATTGATGATATACTGGTATAACTTCGAGGAGTATGGAAGAGCACGTATATCATTTGAGGATTGTACTACAGACACTGAGAGATCATCAGCTTTATGCTAAATTCTCGAAGTGTGATTTTTGGATGGAGAGTGTTTCTTTTCTTGACACGTAGTGTCTAAAGAAGGTATTCAGGTTGATCCACAGAAGATTGAAGCAGTATCTGAGTGGCCTAGACCTACTTCAGTTACTGAGATTCGGAGTTTTCTGGGTTTAGCCGGGTATTATAGGCGGTTTGTGCAGGATTTTTCCAGGATTGCAGCCCCTATGACTCGCTTGACTCAGAAGAATGTTAGATTCGAGTGGTCAGAAGCTTGTGAGAATAGTTTTCAGTTGTTGAAGGAGAAGTTGACCACTAGCGCCAGTATTAGCTTGCCTAATAGTGTGGATAAGTTCACACAGTTTACTGTGATGCCTCTAGAATTGGTCTTGGTTGTGTGTTGATGCAGAATGGAAGGGTGATAGCTATGCTTCGAGGCAGTTGAAGAAGCATGAGCAGAACTATCCCACACATGATCTTGAGATGGCTGCAGTTGATCTTTGCTTTGAAGATTTGGAGACATTAATTTGTACGGGGGTGACTTGGTGAGATATTTACTGATCACAAGAGCCTTAAGTACATTTTCCAGCAGCGAGATTGAATTTGAGGCAGAGAAGATGGTTGGAACTGTTGAAGGATTATGATTGTGAGATTCTTTACCATCTGGTAAAGCTAATGTGGTAGCAGATGCCTTGAGTAGGAAGTCCTCATGTAGTCTTGCTCACATTGGTATTGAGAGGAGACCATTGATCCAAGAGTTGCATCTGATGGTAGTCAAGGTCTGATGATGAAGATCAGTAGATCAGGTGGACTGTTAGCTCAGTTTAAAGTACGATCTGTACTAAGGGATAGGATTAAAGCAGCTCAGAGCCGAGATCCTATTCTGGAAGAGCTTGCAGAGAATGTCAGAGCAGGGAAGTTCACTGATTATCACACTCGATGATGATGGTGTGTTGTGGATCAGTGGTAGATTGTGTGTTCCTGATGTGGATGATTTGAGAGAAGAGATCCTAGAGGAAGCACATTCTACAGCCTACAGCGTTCATCCTGGTGTTACTAAGATGTACCACAGTATTAGAGATTTATACTGGTGGGATGGATTGAAGAAGGATGTTGCTGATTATGTTGCTAAGTGCTTGACATGTCAGCAAGTGAAAGCCGAACATCAGAAGCCTTCTGGGAAGCTTCAGCCTCTTCCTATTCCCGAGTGGAAGTGGGAAAGGATAGCTATGGATTTTGTGGTCGGTTTACCTCGTTCGAAGGATGGATACGATTCCATCTGGGTGATTGTAGACAGATTGACGAAGTCTGCACATTTCTTGCCTGTGAAAGCCACATATTCAGTTGCTAGATTGGCGAAGTTGTACGTGAAGCATATTGTGTGCCTTCATGGAGTACCTGTGTCCATTGTGTCAGACAGAGGCTCAGTGTTCACTTCTCGTTTTTGGCAGAAGTTGCAGGAAGCGATGGGCACTAGGTTGGATTTCAGTACTGCTTTTCATCCTCAGACAGATGGTCAGTCTGAGAGGACGATCCAGACACTGGAAGATATGTTGAGGATGTGTGTCTTGGATTTGGGAGGTAGCTGGGATGATCATTTATCGCTTGTTGAGTTTGCATATAATAACAGCTACCATAGCAGTATTGGTATGGCACCATATGAGGCGTTGTATGGAAGGAAGTGTAGATCCCCGTTGAGTTGGGATGAGATTGGTGAGAGAGTTTTGACTGGACCAGAGATGGTTCAAGATGCTGCAGAGAAAGTCGCCGTGATCAAGCGCAGGTTAGAGACCGCAGTTAGCAGACAGAAGAGTTATGCGGATCCTAGGCGCAGAGATGTGGAGTTTCAGGTTGGAGATTTCGTTTTTCTGAAGGTATCTCCGATGAAGGGTGTGATGAGATTTGGCAGGAAGGGTAAGTTAGCACCGAGATATATTGGACCGTTTGAGATTCTGGAGAGAGTTGGCACTGTTGCATATCGGTTGGATTTGCCTCCGAGTATGTCACAGGTGCATCCAGTATTTCATATCTCGATGTTGAGGAAGTATATCTCAGATCCTTCACATGTGTTGCAACCTGACAGTGTGGAAGTGAGTGAAGATTTGACGTTTGTGGAAGAACCTGTGGCGATCGTAGATTTTCAAGTTCGACAGTTGCGATCGAAGCAGATTCCGATGGTCAAGGTTTTGTGGCGTAGCGACAGAGTTGAAGAACATACGTGGGAGACTGAAGCTGAGATGCGAGCTTCTTACCCGTATCTCTTTCCTTCCTGATTCTGTAATCTTGTTTTTAGAATTCGGGGACGAATTCTTGTAAGGGGGGAAGACTGTAATATCCCGTGTTTTTAAAATATTTTTACACTGTACCGGGATATGCAGAGTTAATGATTTCTGTATTTTATATGATATTTTTACGAGTTGATATGTATTTTAAACCTATTTTGATTACTGTCTATTATTTTCAGTATTTTACGTAAAATTTTCCCGGGACTTTCATTTTCGGGGAAATTTCCACGTAAACAATGTATTATTAATTATTTTAAATGTATTTACGGGTTTGCATGAACTCATACATATTTTTAAATTATTAAATAAAGCCTGTGTGTGTATATTTATTTAATTAGGGTTTATTATTACCCTAATATTTTATTATTTATTTATTATTATTTGATTATTTTATTTATTATTAAATTATTAAAATTTATTATTTTATTATTAATTATTTATTAATATTTAATTATTTTAATTTATTTTATTTTTTTTTTCTTTTTTTTTCTTTTCCTTTTTCTTTCTTTTTCTTTTTCTTTCTCTTTCCTTTTTCTTTCTTTTTCTTTTTCTTCTTCTTCTTCTTCTTCTTCCCGCGAGCGCCGGCCACTTTTCCTCACCGCCGTTTCTCCCTCCTCCTTTTCGACACCGCCGGTCTCTATCTTCTCCTTGAGCTCCGGTGAGTGTTATTCTAGCTTTGGTTTGAGCTAAAATGGTCTAGAATTGCTTAGGTTTTGATTTGAAGTTTTCGGCCTCTTTTGGTTTTTGATTTTTTTGAGCTTCGATTTGGATGATTCATGGAAACTTCCTTCACAAATGTTGTTCCTGGTAGTTTAATCTTCATGTATGAATTTTTGTAGAATTTTTGGAGGTTGTTTGGATTTTTGGGTATTTTTGAATATTTTAATATTATTTTCTAATTTTCGGAAATTAATTATTTAAATTATGAAATTGGAGTTTATGGGTAAATTGGGTGTTGAAATGAATTATAGAAATTTATTTGGAATTTTTATGAATTTCTAAGTATTTATTTTTAATTATTGAAGTTTAGGTGATTTTGGAAAATTAAGTTAATTGTGTTTTTAATTGAATTTAATTGGTTAATTGAGTTTAATTATTGATATTATTGATAAATATGTTGAGAAAATTAATTTTGGATAATTGTATGATTTTTGGTGAATTTTTGAAGTAATTTAGGTATATATATATATATAGGGGTATTTTGGTAATTTTACCCTAAATTGTCTAAAAATGTAATTTAATTGGTTTTAATATTTATTTAAGGTATAAAAATGATTTCTACAAAATATTTAGTATTTTTAACTAATTAAAACTATTTTTCGTGAATTATTTTCAATTATATATATAATATACGGTTTTTCTAATAAAATGAGTTTTAATCGATTTTTATAGTGTTTCAAGATTTATTATGTAATTTCTACGTATGAAATGTATTTTTATGATTTAAGGATATTTTTGGTATATTGGAATATTATTCTGTGTTTGTGGACCCCGGTCGGTGGACTGTAGTTTGGAGTCCGACCGTGGGATTTTGATTGTGTTGAGCTTGTATTTCGAAGTGTGTTTCTTTGCAGGGTCGGCTCTACTCTTTTGAGTAGAGAGATGTCCGTTTTACAGGGGAGGTTCTGCCGGATTTCCGGTAGAATTCTCGTAAAACGTGATATCCAGTCGAACCCTAATTCTGTTTCCGTATTTGAATACTCTAGATTTAATTCTAGGATTTCTGTTAGGGTTATTCTGATGTCGATTAATTATTTCTTGTTTAGTTGCGCCGAGACCGAGGGTTAGTGGACCAGGCCCGTCGGACCTGTCTCGTGGAGCGCATTAGGTGAGTTACTATATTATATATATATGCTTAGGATGCATGATTTAGAAAATGCATGTTTTATTTTGACTAAATATGCATAAATAACATGATTTATATTCAAGTATATTTTTGGTATATTTTTGGTATATAATAAATTATATACATGTTTTAATAATAAAATATATTTAAAATGTTTTTAAATATATTTTTAGTTTAATTCATGATTTGATTGGATTTATTTGACATATATATACTCAAAATATACCTGGTTTACGTTTGGTATATTTCCAGTATATATATGGTTTATATTGTTATTTCATTTATATTCATGCATCATTTATTTTTGTGAATGAATGTTTTATATTTAAGAATGAAGGATATCAATAGAACGTGCTACCTAGTGGGCAGCACTAGGACCGAGTACGTACCGGTACGCCTATAGTATTTAGGCTTTATTACTGACTATTTGTGGATATCGATTTGATTATGATTATTGATATATGTGAGATGTGGTTTGTGGGTGTGATTGCTGGAGCTCGGTTGACCAAGTGTCTCGGGGCCAATCACACTGGCAGTCAGACTGCTGGAGCTCGGTTGACTTAGTGTCTCGGGGCCAGTCTACTGTCCAAATGGATTAAGTGGATATATTTGGAATCAGTGAGCCTGTATGGCTAGAGTGTTGTTTAACACTATTTTTCTGAGGTTGCGATATTCTAGGGTTCTATGTGATCCTTCATAAAAGTTGATTTTCAGACAAAATATATAAAATGATTTTTCTGCATCTGTATGAACTTGCCTGTATATATACATATTATATATATACTGTTGACTGTATGCATTATCACTTAGAGTGTATGTATATATATTATAGTAATTCACTCAGTGAGGTCTGACTCCCCTCCGTTGACTATTTTTCAGGAGAGTCAACTTCCTCAGACCTCAGTAGCAGGTCGATACGCCGGATTTCTTCCGCCCCGGCTTCTTTATGTAAATTGTATACTTGAGTCTTATTTATTTTATCTAGACACTGCAGTAGTTGTGATTTTCAGTAGTTGTAAATTAAAGTATTGGATTTTATGTATTTGTTTTAAAGAGATGTATTATAGTAAAACTGGATTTGTATAAAGATTATACATTTATGAGATTATATATGCGATGTGATGAGTTTTGAATTAAATCCAGTTGATATGGATGATATTGTAATATTTATGATTTTATTTTCCGCTGCATATTATATTTTTATGGTTATCATTGCATATTTATTTTATTTTTAGGCTTGCTACGGGTTCCGGATTCGAAAGAATTCCCGTTCCCTAGCGCCGGTCATGGCCCCTGTTTTGGGTCGTGACAAAGTTGGTATCAGAGCGAAGTTCGTTTCAGAGTGGAGTTCTGTGTCAGGGCTTAGTTTTGTGAGTTGTGGCCCTAGTTTTAAAGTTGTGTTTTCTGTTGGACTACTGCAGTGTATTAGGTTCGAGTATGTCTTGATAAGTATTCCTTGCTGTAGTTTTCAACGTTATTCCTCCGTTGTCTGTTTTGTCTGAATCTTTCCGTTTGTCTTTTCAGAATGAGGAGGCGAGCGCGTGTCGCTCCACCGGTCATTGAGGCCGAGGATGATGAGTCTTTTCAGGACGAGGTTTTACCTCCTGAGCCGCCAGTTAGACGTAGAGGTCGTGGCAGGGGTAGACCTCGAGGAGCGGCAGGTCGCCGTAGGCAGAGAGAGTTACAGGACGAGGAGCCTGTTGAGCCTGAGTTTGATGTTCCTGTTCCTCCAGTTGTTCAGCCTGTTCAGCCTGCCTATCAGCAGGGTATGTCTGACCCTGAGGCAGCTTTGTTCTATGCCAGAGTTGGCAGGATTGCTTTTGATGGGACTTCTGATCCTTTAGATTTTCTACATGCGATTGAGACTAGGACTCGGACTGCTCATACCGAGTACCAGAGGATCATGATTGTTGAGTTATCTATCGAGGGACCAGCCTTGGATTGGTTCATTCAGATGATCCAGCCTTATATGATGACGATGACATGGGCTCAGTTTCGAGAGCGATTCATGAGGAGATTTTGTCCAGAGCCTCTTCGTTTGAGTTATCGTCTTCGTCTGACCAGTATTTCTCGTGGAGATCGATCTGTAGAGGAGTATACCCGAGAGTTCCTTCGTCTGGGTAGATATGCTGAGGATCTGATGCGAGATCAGTATTTCGCTGTTACTACCTATGTTACTGGTTTGGGTTCAGCTTTTGCTGGTATGCCTACAGCAGGTCTTACTCTGGAGTCTGTGATTGAGCTAGCTAAGGAGATTGAGCTGAGGTTAGTTAGGCAGGGAGCGATGCCTGATTACTACCAGTCGGGAGTTCAGTCGAGTGGATTGCAGGCTACTCCATATTCGAGTTTTCATGTTGGTTCGAGTAGTCAGCAGCGAGGTTCGACTCAGCAGAGTCAGAGACAGCAGCAGCGAGTGCATCGGAGCAGTAGACATGGTCGTGGAGGTCAGCGTAGATCGTTTAGATTTGGGTCAGGTGCTTCGAGCAGCAGCAGTGGTCGTAGTTCTGGATCAGCGGCCAGTGTTTGTCAGACTTGTGGTAGAGTCCATCAGGGACCGTGTTATCTGACACCGTTGACATGCTTCAGATGCGGACAGACAGGACATTTTGCCAGATCGTGTCCTTACCCCGGATATCAGCAGCAGCAGATTCCGCGATTCCCACAGCAGTCGATTGCTAGTGCAGCACCCGTGCCATTTCAGTTACCACCAGCTCAGCATCAGAGTTCTACTCAGTTTATTCCACAGCAGAGTCGTGGTAGAGGTACGAGAGGAGGTACCCGAGGTGTTGGCCAGGCTTCTACCAGTCAGCAGGGAGGTCGAGGTCAGGCCAGAGTTTTTCATCTGACTCAGCAGGATGCTCAGGCATCTAATGCAGTCGTGGCAGGTATTCTTTCTGTTTGTTACCTGGATGCTTTGGTTTTGTTTGATCCGGGTGCCACGCATTCGTTTGTTTCTCCCATTTTTGCTTCTAAATCTTGTTGGCAAGCTTCGAGGATGGCTTTTCCTTTGTCTGTTGCCACTCCTCTGAGTGATTCTTTGGACGCCGATATTGTTCTTTCTGGTTGTCCAGTTCTCGTGGGAGATAGAGAATTACCCGTTGATTTGATTTTGTTGGATGTGATGGAGTTCGATGTTATTTTGGGAATGGATTGGTTGTCTCAGCACTTTGCCGTGGTTGATTGCAGGAATAAGGAGGTGATTTTCAGAATTCCTGGTGAAGTAGAATTTAAGTTTGTTGGTGACAGGAGTTCAGTACCTCAGAATCTTATTTCTGCTATTTCTGCTAGGAAGTTGTTGAGGAAAGGTTCTCAGGGGTTTTTGGCATTGGTCAGGGATACGTCAGTGGAGAAGTTGTCACTCACAGATGTTCCTATTGCTTGTGAGTTTCCTGATGTTTTTCCCGAGGAGTTGCCAGGTTTACCACCTCATAGAGAGATTGAGTTCTGTATAGATGTGGTTCCAGGTATTACTCCTATATCTATGCCACCCTATCGTATGGCTCCTGCAGAGTTGAGAGAGTTGAAGGAGCAGTTGCAAGAGTTGTTGGATAAGGGTTTTATCAGACCTAGTGTTTCTCCTTGGGGTGCACCAGTCTTGTTTGTGAAGAAGAAGGATGGTACCCTGAGACTGTGCATTGACTACAGAGAGCTGAATAAGGTGACAGTGAAGAACAAGTATCCTCTCCCGAGGATAGATGATTTGTTTGATCAGCTCCAGGGTGCATAATTCTTTTCTAAGGTCGACTTGAGGTCGGGTTATCATCAGCTGCGGATTAGTGAAGCTGATATTCCTAAGACAGCTTTCCGCACTCGATATGGTCATTATGAGTTTCTGGTGATGTCTTTTGGTTTGACTAATGCACCAGTAGCTTTTATGGACCTGATGAACAGAGTATTCCGACCGTATGTGGATCAGTTTGTGGTAGTCTTCATTGATGATATACTGGTATATTCGAGGAGTATGGAAGAGCACGTATATCATTTGAGGATTGTACTACAGACACTGAGAGATCATCAGCTTTATGCTAAATTCTCGAAGTGTGATTTTTGGATGGAGAGTGTTTCTTTTCTTGGACACGTAGTGTCTAAAGAAGGTATTCAGGTTGATCCACAGAAGATTGAAGCAGTATCTGAGTGGCCTAGACCTACTTCAGTTACTGAGATTCGGAGTTTTCTGGGTTTAGCCGGGTATTATAGGCGGTTTGTGCAGGATTTTTCCAGGATTGCAGCCCCTATGACTCGCTTGACTCAGAAGAATGTTAGATTCGAGTGGTCAGAAGCTTGTGAGAATAGTTTTCAGTTGTTGAAGGAGAAGTTGACCACAGCGCCAGTATTAGCTTTGCCTAATAGTGTGGATAAGTTCACAGTTTACTGTGATGCCTCTAGAATTGGTCTTGGTTGTGTGTTGATGCAGAATGGAAGGGTGATAGCCTATGCTTCGAGGCAGTTGAAGAAGCATGAGCAGAACTATCCCACACATGATCTTGAGATGGCTGCAGTGATCTTTGCTTTGAAGATTTGGAGACATTATTTGTACGGGGTGACTTGTGAGATATTTACTGATCACAAGAGCCTTAAGTACATTTTCCAGCAGCGAGATTTGAATTTGAGGCAGAGAAGATGGTTGGAACTGTTGAAGGATTATGATTGTGAGATTCTTTACCATCTGGGTAAAGCTAATGTGGTAGCAGATGCCTTGAGTAGGAAGTCCTCAGGTAGTCTTGCTCACATTGGTATTGAGAGGAGACCATTGATCCAAGAGTTGCATCTGATGGTAGATCAAGGTCTGATGATGAAGATCAGTAGATCAGGTGGACTGTTAGCTCAGTTTAAAGTACGATCTGTACTAAGGGATAGGATTAAAGCAGCTCAGAGCCGAGATCCTATTCTGGAAGAGCTTGCAGAGAATGTCAGAGCAGGGAAGTTCACTGATTTCACACTCGATGATGATGGTGTGTTGTGGATCAGTGGTAGATTGTGTGTTCCTGATGTGGATGATTTGAGAGAAGAGATCCTAGAGGAAGCACATTCTACAGCCTACAGCGTTCATCCTGGTGTTACTAAGATGTACCACAGTATTAGAGATTTATACTGGTGGGATGGATTGAAGAAGGATGTTGCTGATTATGTTGCTAAGTGCTTGACATGTCAGCAAGTGAAAGCCGAACATCAGAAGCCTTCTGGGAAGCTTCAGCCTCTTCCTATTCCCGAGTGGAAGTGGGAAAGGATAGCTATGGATTTTGTGGTCGGTTTACCTCGTTCGAAGGATGGATACGATTCCATCTGGGTGATTGTAGACAGATTGACGAAGTCTGCACATTTCTTGCCTGTGAAAGCCACATATTCAGTTGCTAGATTGGCGAAGTTGTACGTGAAGCATATTGTGTGCCTTCATGGAGTACCTGTGTCCATTGTGTCAGACAGAGGCTCAGTGTTCACTTCTCGTTTTTGGCAGAAGTTGCAGGAAGCGATGGGCACTAGGTTGGATTTCAGTACTGCTTTTCATCCTCAGACAGATGGTCAGTCTGAGAGGACGATCCAGACACTGGAAGATATGTTGAGGATGTGTGTCTTGGATTTGGGAGGTAGCTGGGATGATCATTTATCGCTTGTTGAGTTTGCATATAATAACAGCTACCATAGCAGTATTGGTATGGCACCATATGAGGCGTTGTATGGAAGGAAGTGTAGATCCCCGTTGAGTTGGGATGAGATTGGTGAGAGAGTTTTGACTGGACCAGAGATGGTTCAAGATGCTGCAGAGAAAGTCGCCGTGATCAAGCGCAGGTTAGAGACCGCAGTTAGCAGACAGAAGAGTTATGCGGATCCTAGGCGCAGAGATGTGGAGTTTCAGGTTGGAGATTTCGTTTTTCTGAAGGTATCTCCGATGAAGGGTGTGATGAGATTTGGCAGGAAGGGTAAGTTAGCACCGAGATATATTGGACCGTTTGAGATTCTGGAGAGAGTTGGCACTGTTGCATATCGGTTGGATTTGCCTCCGAGTATGTCACAGGTGCATCCAGTATTTCATATCTCGATGTTGAGGAAGTATATCTCAGATCCTTCACATGTGTTGCAACCTGACAGTGTGGAAGTGAGTGAAGATTTGACGTTTGTGGAAGAACCTGTGGCGATCGTAGATTTTCAAGTTCGACAGTTGCGATCGAAGCAGATTCCGATGGTCAAGGTTTTGTGGCGTAGCGACAGAGTTGAAGAACATACGTGGGAGACTGAAGCTGAGATGCGAGCTTCTTACCCGTATCTCTTTCCTTCCTGATTCTGTAATCTTGTTTTTAGAATTCGGGGACGAATTCTTGTAAGGGGGGAAGACTGTAATATCCCGTGTTTTTAAAATATTTTTACACTGTACCGGGATATGCAGAGTTAATGATTTCTGTATTTTATATGATATTTTTACGAGTTGATATGTATTTTAAACCTATTTTGATTACTGTCTATTATTTTCAGTATTTTACGTAAAATTTTCCCGGGACTTTCATTTTCGGGGAAATTTCCACGTAAACAATGTATTATTAATTATTTTAAATGTATTTACGGGTTTGCATGAACTCATACATATTTTTAAATTATTAAATAAAGCCTGTGTGTGTATATTTATTTAATTAGGGTTTATTATTACCCTAATATTTTATTATTTATTTATTATTATTTGATTATTTTATTTATTATTAAATTATTAAAATTTATTATTTTATTATTAATTATTTATTAATATTTAATTATTTTAATTTATTTTATTTTTTTTTCTTTTTTTTTCTTTTCCTTTTTCTTTCTTTTTCTTTTTCTTTCTCTTTCCTTTTTCTTTCTTTTTCTTTTTCTTCTTCTTCTTCTTCTTCTTCCCGCGAGCGCCGGCCACTTTTCCTCACCGCCGTTTCTCCCTCCTCCTTTTCGACACCGCCGGTCTCTATCTTCTCCTTGAGCTCCGGTGAGTGTTATTCTAGCTTTGGTTTGAGCTAAAATGGTCTAGAATTGCTTAGGTTTTGATTTGAAGTTTTCGGCCTCTTTTGGTTTTTGATTTTTTTGAGCTTCGATTTGGATGATTCATGGAAACTTCCTTCACAAATGTTGTTCCTGGTAGTTTAATCTTCATGTATGAATTTTTGAAGAATTTTTGGAGGTTGTTTGGATTTTTGGGTATTTTTGAATATTTTAATATTATTTTCTAATTTTCGGAAATTAATTATTTAAATTATGAAATTGGAGTTTATGGTTAAATTGGGTGTTGAAATGAATTATAGAAATTTATTTGGAATTTTTATGAATTTCTAAGTATTTATTTTTAATTATTGAAGTTTAGGTGATTTTGGAAAATTAAGTTAATTGTGTTTTAAATTGAATTTAATTGGTTAATTGAGTTTAATTATTGATATTATTGATAAATATGTTGAGAAAATTAATTTTGGATAATTGTATGATTTTTGGTGAATTTTTGAAGTAATTTAGGTATATATATATATATATAGGGGTATTTTGGTAATTTTACCCTAAATTGTCTAAAAATGTAATTTAATTGGTTTTAATATTTATTTAAGGTATAAAAATGATTTCTACAAAATATTTAGTATTTTTAACTAATTAAAACTATTTTTCGTGAATTATTTTCAATTATATATATAATATACGGTTTTTCTAATAAAATGAGTTTTAATCGATTTTTATAGTGTTTCAAGATTTATTATGTAATTTCTACGTATGAAATGTATTTTTATGATTTAAGGATATTTTTGGTATATTGGAATATTATTCTGTGTTTGTGGACCCCGGTCGGTGGACTGTAGTTTGGAGTCCGACCGTGGGATTTTGATTGTGTTGAGCTTGTATTTCGAAGTGTGTTTCTTTGCAGGGTCGGCTCTACTCTTTTGAGTAGAGAGATGTCCGTTTTACAGGGGAGGTTCTGCCGGATTTCCGGTAGAATTCTCGTAAAACGTGATATCCAGTCGAACCCTAATTCTGTTTCCGTATTTGAATACTCTAGATTTAATTCTAGGATTTCTGTTAGGGTTATTCTGATGTCGATTAATTATTTCTTGTTTAGTTGCGCCGAGACCGAGGGTTAGTGGATCAGGCCCGTCGGACCTGTCTCGTGGAGCGCATTAGGTGAGTTACTATATTATATATATATGCTTAGGATGCATGATTTAGAAAATGCATGTTTTATTTTGACTAAATATGCATAAATAACATGATTTATATTCAAGTATATTTTTGGTATATTTTTGGTATATAATAAATTATATACATGTTTTAATAATAAAATATATTTAAAATGTTTTTAAATATATTTTTAGTTTAATTCATGATTTGATTGGATTTATTTGACATATATATACTCAAAATATACCTGGTTTACGTTTGGTATATTTCCAGTATATATATGGTTTATATTGTTATTTCATTTATATTCATGCATCATTTATTTTTGTGAATGAATGTTTTATATTTAAGAATGAAGGATATCAATAGAACGTGCTACCTAGTGGGCAGCACTAGGACCGAGTACGTACCGGTACGCCTATAGTATTTAGGCTTTATTACTGACTATTTGTGGATATCGATTTGATTATGATTATTGATATATGTGAGATGTGGTTTGTGGGTGTGATTGCTGGAGCTCGGTTGACCAAGTGTCTCGGGGCCAATCACACTGGCAGTCAGACTGCTGGAGCTCGGTTGACTTAGTGTCTCGGGGCCAGTCTACTGTCCAAATGGATTAAGTGGATATATTTGGAATCAGTGAGCCTGTATGGCTAGAGTGTTGTTTAACACTATTTTTCTGAGGTTGCGATATTCTAGGGTTCTATGTGATCCTTCATAAAAGTTGATTTTCAGACAAAATATATAAAATGATTTTTCTGCATCTGTATGAACTTGCCTGTATATATACATATTATATATATACTGTTGACTGTATGCATTATCACTTAGAGTGTATGTATATATATTATAGTAATTCACTCAGTGAGGTCTGACTCCCCTCCGTTGACTATTTTTCAGGAGAGTCAACTTCCTCAGACCTCAGTAGCAGGTCGATACGCCGGATTTCTTCCGCCCCGGCTTCTTTATGTAAATTGTATACTTGAGTCTTATTTATTTTATCTAGACACTGCAGTAGTTGTGATTTTCAGTAGTTGTGATTTTCAGTAGTTGTAAATTAAAGTATTGGATTTTATGTATTTGTTTTAAAGAGATTATATTTGTTTTAAATTATAGTAAAACTGGATTTGTATAAAGATTATACATTTATGAGATTATATATGCGATGTGATGAGTTTTGAATTAAATCCAGTTGATATGGATGATATTGTAATATTTATGATTTTATTTTCCGCTGCATATTATATTTTTATGGTTATCATTGCATATTTATTTTATTTTTAGGCTTGCTACGGGTTCCGGATTCGAAAGAATTCCCGTTCCCTAGCGCCGGTCATGGCCCCTGTTTTGGGTCGTGACAAAGTTGGTATCAGAGCGAAGTTCGTTTCAGAGTGGAGTTCTGTGTCAGGGCTTAGTTTTGTGAGTTGTGGCCCTAGTTTTAAAGTTGTGTTTTCTGTTGGACTACTGCAGTGTATTAGGTTCGAGTATGTCTTGATAAGTATTCCTTGCTGTAGTTTTCAACGTTATTCCTCCGTTGTCTGTTTTGTCTGAATCTTTCCGTTTGTCTTTTCAGAATGAGGAGGCGAGCGCGTGTCGCTCCACCGGTCATTGAGGCCGAGGATGATGAGTCTTTTCAGGACGAGGTTTTACCTCCTGAGCCGCCAGTTAGACGTAGAGGTCGTGGCAGGGGTAGACCTCGAGGAGCGGCAGGTCGCCGTAGGCAGAGAGAGTTACAGGACGAGGAGCCTGTTGAGCCTGAGTTTGATGTTCCTGTTCCTCCAGTTGTTCAGCCTGTTCAGCCTGCCTATCAGCAGGGTATGTCTGACCCTGAGGCAGCTTTGTTCTATGCCAGAGTTGGCAGGATTGCTTTTGATGGGACTTCTGATCCTTTAGATTTTCTACATGCGATTGAGACTAGGACTCGGACTGCTCATACCGAGTACCAGAGGATCATGATTGTTGAGTTATCTATCGAGGGACCAGCCTTGGATTGGTTCATTCAGATGATCCAGCCTTATATGATGACGATGACATGGGCTCAGTTTCGAGAGCGATTCATGAGGAGATTTTGTCCAGAGCCTCTTCGTTTGAGTTATCGTCTTCGTCTGACCAGTATTTCTCGTGGAGATCGATCTGTAGAGGAGTATACCCGAGAGTTCCTTCGTCTGGGTAGATATGCTGAGGATCTGATGCGAGATCAGTATTTCGCTGTTACTACCTATGTTACTGGTTTGGGTTCAGCTTTTGCTGGTATGCCTACAGCAGGTCTTACTCTGGAGTCTGTGATTGAGCTAGCTAAGGAGATTGAGCTGAGGTTAGTTAGGCAGGGAGCGATGCCTGATTACTACCAGTCGGGAGTTCAGTCGAGTGGATTACAGGCTACTCCATATTCGAGTTTTCATGTTGGTTCGAGTAGTCAGCAGCGAGGTTCGACTCAGCAGAGTCAGAGACAGCAGCAGCGAGTGCATCGGAGCAGTAGACATGGTCGTGGAGGTCAGCGTAGATCGTTTAGATTTGGGTCAGGTGCTTCGAGCAGCAGCAGTGGTCGTAGTTCTGGATCAGCGGCCAGTGTTTGTCAGACTTGTGGTAGAGTCCATCAGGGACCGTGTTATCTGACACCGTTGACATGCTTCAGATGCGGACAGACAGGACATTTTGCCAGATCGTGTCCTTACCCCGGATATCAGCAGCAGCAGATTCCGCGATTCCCACAGCAGTCGATTGCTAGTGCAGCACCCGTGCCATTTCAGTTACCACCAGCTCAGCATCAGAGTTCTACTCAGTTTGTTCCACAGCAGAGTCGTGGTAGAGGTACGAGAGGAGGTACCCGAGGTGTTGGCCAGGCTTCTACCAGTCAGCAGGGAGGTCGAGGTCAGGCCAGAGTTTTTCATCTGACTCAGCAGGATGCTCAGGCATCTAATGCAGTCGTGGCAGGTATTCTTTCTGTTTGTTACCTGGATGCTTTGGTTTTGTTTGATCCGGGTGCCACGCATTCGTTTGTTTCTCCCATTTTTGCTTCTAAATCTTGTTGGCAAGCTTCGAGGATGGCTTTTCCTTTGTCTGTTGCCACTCCTCTGAGTGATTCTTTGGACGCCGATATTGTTCTTTCTGGTTGTCCAGTTCTCGTGGGAGATAGAGAATTACCCGTTGATTTGATTTTGTTGGATGTGATGGAGTTCGATGTTATTTTGGGAATGGATTGGTTGTCTCAGCACTTTGCCGTGGTTGATTGCAGGAATAAGGAGGTGATTTTCAGAATTCCTGGTGAAGTAGAATTTAAGTTTGTTGGTGACAGGAGTTCAGTACCTCAGAATCTTATTTCTGCTATTTCTGCTAGGAAGTTGTTGAGGAAAGGTTCTCAGGGGTTTTTGGCATTGGTCAGGGATACGTCAGTGGAGAAGTTGTCACTCACAGATGTTCCTATTGCTTGTGAGTTTCCTGATGTTTTTCCCGAGGAGTTGCCAGGTTTACCACCTCATAGAGAGATTGAGTTCTGTATAGATGTGGTTCCAGGTATTACTCCTATATCTATGCCACCCTATCGTATGGCTCCTGCAGAGTTGAGAGAGTTGAAGGAGCAGTTGCAAGAGTTGTTGGATAAGGGTTTTATCAGACCTAGTGTTTCTCCTTGGGGTGCACCAGTCTTGTTTGTGAAGAAGAAGGATGGTACCCTGAGACTGTGCATTGACTACAGAGAGCTGAATAAGGTGACAGTGAAGAACAAGTATCCTCTCCCGAGGATAGATGATTTGTTTGATCAGCTCCAGGGTGCATAATTCTTTTCTAAGGTCGACTTGAGGTCGGGTTATCATCAGCTGCGGATTAGTGAAGCTGATATTCCTAAGACAGCTTTCCGCACTCGATATGGTCATTATGAGTTTCTGGTGATGTCTTTTGGTTTGACTAATGCACCAGTAGCTTTTATGGACCTGATGAACAGAGTATTCCGACCGTATGTGGATCAGTTTGTGGTAGTCTTCATTGATGATATACTGGTATATTCGAGGAGTATGGAAGAGCACGTATATCATTTGAGGATTGTACTACAGACACTGAGAGATCATCAGCTTTATGCTAAATTCTCGAAGTGTGATTTTTGGATGGAGAGTGTTTCTTTTCTTGGACACGTAGTGTCTAAAGAAGGTATTCAGGTTGATCCACAGAAGATTGAAGCAGTATCTGAGTGGCCTAGACCTACTTCAGTTACTGAGATTCGGAGTTTTCTGGGTTTAGCCGGGTATTATAGGCGGTTTGTGCAGGATTTTTCCAGGATTGCAGCCCCTATGACTCGCTTGACTCAGAAGAATGTTAGATTCGAGTGGTCAGAAGCTTGTGAGAATAGTTTTCAGTTGTTGAAGGAGAAGTTGACCACAGCGCCAGTATTAGCTTTGCCTAATAGTGTGGATAAGTTCACAGTTTACTGTGATGCCTCTAGAATTGGTCTTGGTTGTGTGTTGATGCAGAATGGAAGGGTGATAGCCTATGCTTCGAGGCAGTTGAAGAAGCATGAGCAGAACTATCCCACACATGATCTTGAGATGGCTGCAGTGATCTTTGCTTTGAAGATTTGGAGACATTATTTGTACGGGGTGACTTGTGAGATATTTACTGATCACAAGAGCCTTAAGTACATTTTCCAGCAGCGAGATTTGAATTTGAGGCAGAGAAGATGGTTGGAACTGTTGAAGGATTATGATTGTGAGATTCTTTACCATCTGGGTAAAGCTAATGTGGTAGCAGATGCCTTGAGTAGGAAGTCCTCAGGTAGTCTTGCTCACATTGGTATTGAGAGGAGACCATTGATCCAAGAGTTGCATCTGATGGTAGATCAAGGTCTGATGATGAAGATCAGTAGATCAGGTGGACTGTTAGCTCAGTTTAAAGTACGATCTGTACTAAGGGATAGGATTAAAGCAGCTCAGAGCCGAGATCCTATTCTGGAAGAGCTTGCAGAGAATGTCAGAGCAGGGAAGTTCACTGATTTCACACTCGATGATGATGGTGTGTTGTGGATCAGTGGTAGATTGTGTGTTCCTGATGTGGATGATTTGAGAGAAGAGATCCTAGAGGAAGCACATTCTACAGCCTACAGCGTTCATCCTGGTGTTACTAAGATGTACCACAGTATTAGAGATTTATACTGGTGGGATGGATTGAAGAAGGATGTTGCTGATTATGTTGCTAAGTGCTTGACATGTCAGCAAGTGAAAGCCGAACATCAGAAGCCTTCTGGGAAGCTTCAGCCTCTTCCTATTCCCGAGTGGAAGTGGGAAAGGATAGCTATGGATTTTGTGGTCGGTTTACCTCGTTCGAAGGATGGATACGATTCCATCTGGGTGATTGTAGACAGATTGACGAAGTCTGCACATTTCTTGCCTGTGAAAGCCACATATTCAGTTGCTAGATTGGCGAAGTTGTACGTGAAGCATATTGTGTGCCTTCATGGAGTACCTGTGTCCATTGTGTCAGACAGAGGCTCAGTGTTCACTTCTCGTTTTTGGCAGAAGTTGCAGGAAGCGATGGGCACTAGGTTGGATTTCAGTACTGCTTTTCATCCTCAGACAGATGGTCAGTCTGAGAGGACGATCCAGACACTGGAAGATATGTTGAGGATGTGTGTCTTGGATTTGGGAGGTAGCTGGGATGATCATTTATCGCTTGTTGAGTTTGCATATAATAACAGCTACCATAGCAGTATTGGTATGGCACCATATGAGGCGTTGTATGGAAGGAAGTGTAGATCCCCGTTGAGTTGGGATGAGATTGGTGAGAGAGTTTTGACTGGACCAGAGATGGTTCAAGATGCTGCAGAGAAAGTCGCCGTGATCAAGCGCAGGTTAGAGACCGCAGTTAGCAGACAGAAGAGTTATGCGGATCCTAGGCGCAGAGATGTGGAGTTTTAGGTTGGAGATTTCGTTTTTCTGAAGGTATCTCCGATGAAGGGTGTGATGAGATTTGGCAGGAAGGGTAAGTTAGCACCGAGATATATTGGACCGTTTGAGATTCTGGAGAGAGTTGGCACTGTTGCATATCGGTTGGATTTGCCTCCGAGTATGTCACAGGTGCATCCAGTATTTCATATCTCGATGTTGAGGAAGTATATCTCAGATCCTTCACATGTGTTGCAACCTGACAGTGTGGAAGTGAGTGAAGATTTGACGTTTGTGGAAGAACCTGTGGCGATCGTAGATTTTCAAGTTCGACAGTTGCGATCGAAGCAGATTCCGATGGTCAAGGTTTTGTGGCGTAGCGACAGAGTTGAAGAGCATACGTGGGAGACTGAAGCTGAGATGCGAGCTTCTTACCCGTATCTCTTTCCTTCCTGATTCTGTAATCTTGTTTTTAGAATTCGGGGACGAATTCTTGTAAGGGGGGAAGACTGTAATATCCCGTGTTTTTAAAATATTTTTACACTGTACCGGGATATGCAGAGTTAATGATTTCTGTATTTTATATGATATTTTTACGAGTTGATATGTATTTTAAACCTATTTTGATTACTGTCTATTATTTTCAGTATTTTACGTAAAATTTTCCCGGGACTTTCATTTTCGGGGAAATTTCCACGTAAACAATGTATTATTAATTATTTTAAATGTATTTACGGGTTTGCATGAACTCATACATATTTTTAAATTATTAAATAAAGCCTGTGTGTGTATATTTATTTAATTAGGGTTTATTATTACCCTAATATTTTATTATTTATTTATTATTATTTGATTATTTTATTTATTATTAAATTATTAAAATTTATTATTTTATTATTAATTATTTATTAATATTTAATTATTTTAATTTATTTTATTTTTTTTTCTTTTTTTTTCTTTTCCTTTTTCTTTCTTTTTCTTTTTCTTTCTCTTTCCTTTTTCTTTCTTTTTCTTTTTCTTCTTCTTCTTCTTCTTCTTCCCGCGAGCGCCGGCCACTTTTCCTCACCGCCGTTTCTCCCTCCTCCTTTTCGACACCGCCGGTCTCTATCTTCTCCTTGAGCTCCGGTGAGTGTTATTCTAGCTTTGGTTTGAGCTAAAATGGTCTAGAATTGCTTAGGTTTTGATTTGAAGTTTTCGGCCTCTTTTGGTTTTTGATTTTTTTGAGCTTCGATTTGGATGATTCATGGAAACTTCCTTCACAAATGTTGTTCCTGGTAGTTTAATCTTCATGTATGAATTTTTGTAGAATTTTTGGAGGTTGTTTGGATTTTTGGGTATTTTTGAATATTTTAATATTATTTTCTAATTTTCGGAAATTAATTATTTAAATTATGAAATTGGAGTTTATGGGTAAATTGGGTGTTGAAATGAATTATAGAAATTTATTTGGAATTTTTATGAATTTCTAAGTATTTATTTTTAATTATTGAAGTTTAGGTGATTTTGGAAAATTAAGTTAATTGTGTTTTTAATTGAATTTAATTGGTTAATTGAGTTTAATTATTGATATTATTGATAAATATGTTGAGAAAATTAATTTTGGATAATTGTATGATTTTTGGTGAATTTTTGAAGTAATTTAGGTATATATATATATATAGGGGTATTTTGGTAATTTTACCCTAAATTGTCTAAAAATGTAATTTAATTGGTTTTAATATTTATTTAAGGTATAAAAATGATTTCTACAAAATATTTAGTATTTTTAACTAATTAAAACTATTTTTCGTGAATTATTTTCAATTATATATATAATATACGGTTTTTCTAATAAAATGAGTTTTAATCGATTTTTATAGTGTTTCAAGATTTATTATGTAATTTCTACGTATGAAATGTATTTTTATGATTTAAGGATATTTTTGGTATATTGGAATATTATTCTGTGTTTGTGGACCCCGGTCGGTGGACTGTAGTTTGGAGTCCGACCGTGGGATTTTGATTGTGTTGAGCTTGTATTTCGAAGTGTGTTTCTTTGCAGGGTCGGCTCTACTCTTTTGAGTAGAGAGATGTCCGTTTTACAGGGGAGGTTCTGCCGGATTTCCGGTAGAATTCTCGTAAAACGTGATATCCAGTCGAACCCTAATTCTGTTTCCGTATTTGAATACTCTAGATTTAATTCTAGGATTTCTGTTAGGGTTATTCTGATGTCGATTAATTATTTCTTGTTTAGTTGCGCCGAGACCGAGGGTTAGTGGACCAGGCCCGTCGGACCTGTCTCGTGGAGCGCATTAGGTGAGTTACTATATTATATATATATGCTTAGGATGCATGATTTAGAAAATGCATGTTTTATTTTGACTAAATATGCATAAATAACATGATTTATATTCAAGTATATTTTTGGTATATTTTTGGTATATAATAAATTATATACATGTTTTAATAATAAAATATATTTAAAATGTTTTTAAATATATTTTTAGTTTAATTCATGATTTGATTGGATTTATTTGACATATATATACTCAAAATATACCTGGTTTACGTTTGGTATATTTCCAGTATATATATGGTTTATATTGTTATTTCATTTATATTCATGCATCATTTATTTTTGTGAATGAATGTTTTATATTTAAGAATGAAGGATATCAATAGAACGTGCTACCTAGTGGGCAGCACTAGGACCGAGTACGTACCGGTACGCCTATAGTATTTAGGCTTTATTACTGACTATTTATGGATATCGATTTGATTATGATTATTGATATATGTGAGATGTGGTTTGTGGGTGTGATTGCTGGAGCTCGGTTGACCAAGTGTCTCGGGGCCAATCACACTGGCAGTCAGACTGCTGGAGCTCGGTTGACTTAGTGTCTCGGGGCCAGTCTACTGTCCAAATGGATTAAGTGGATATATTTGGAATCAGTGAGCCTGTATGGCTAGAGTGTTGTTTAACACTATTTTTCTGAGGTTGCGATATTCTAGGGTTCTATGTGATCCTTCATAAAAGTTGATTTTCAGACAAAATATATAAAATGATTTTTCTGCATCTGTATGAACTTGCCTGTATATATACATATTATATATATACTGTTGACTGTATGCATTATCACTTAGAGTGTATGTATATATATTATAGTAATTCACTCAGTGAGGTCTGACTCCCCTCCGTTGACTATTTTTCAGGAGAGTCAACTTCCTCAGACCTCAGTAGCAGGTCGATACGCCGGATTTCTTCCGCCCCGGCTTCTTTATGTAAATTGTATACTTGAGTCTTATTTATTTTATCTAGACACTGCAGTAGTTGTGATTTTCAGTAGTTGTGATTTTCAGTAGTTGTGATTTTCAGTAGTTGTAAATTAAAGTATTGGATTTTATGTATTTGTTTTAAAGAGATGTATTATAGTAAAACTGGATTTGTATAAAGATTATACATTTATGAGATTATATATGCGATGTGATGAGTTTTGAATTAAATCCAGTTGATATGGATGATATTGTAATATTTATGATTTTATTTTCCGCTGCATATTATATTTTTATGGTTATCATTGCATATTTATTTTATTTTTAGGCTTGCTACGGGTTCCGGATTCGAAAGAATTCCCGTTCCCTAGCGCCGGTCATGGCCCCTGTTTTGGGTCGTGACAGTCATGGTAAAGGTACTAGAGGAGGTGCCAGAGGTGTTGGCCAGGCTTTTACTAGTCAGTAGGGAGGTCGAGGTCAGGCCAGAGTCTTCCATCTCACTCAGCAGGATGCTCAGGCATCTAATGCAGTCATGGCAGGTATTATTTCTGTCTATTACCTGGATGCATGGGTTTTGTTTGATCCGGGTGCCACACATTCGTTTGTTTCTCCCATTTTTACTTCCAAGTCTTGTTGGCAAGCTTTGAGGATGGCTTTTCCTTTGTCTGTTGGCACTCCTCTAAGCGATTCCTTGGACACCGATATTGTTCTTTCTGGTTGTCCAGTTCTCGTGGGAGATAGAGAATTACCCACTGATTTGATTCTATTGGATGTGATGGAGTTTGATGTTATTATGGGAATGAACTAGTTATCTTAGCACTATACCGTGGTAGATTATCGGAATAAAGAGGTGACTTTCAGAATTCTTGATGAAGAAGATTTTAAGTTTGTGGGTGATAGGAGTTTAGCACCTCAGAATCTTATTTCTGCTATTACGGCTAGGAAGTTATTGAGAAAAGGTTGTCAGGAATATTTGGCATTAGTTAGAGATACTTCAGTGGAGAAGTTGTCACTCACGGATGTTCCTGTTGCCTGTGAGTTTCCTGATGTTTTTCCTAAGGAGTTGCTAGGTTTACCACCTCACAGAGAGATTGAGTTCTGTATAGATGTGGTTCCAAGTACTACTCCTATATCAATGCCACCCTATAGAATGGCTCCTGCAGAGTTGAAAGAGTTGAAGGAGCAGTTGCAAGAGTTATTGGATAAGGGTTTTATCAAACCCAATATTTCTCCTTAGCGTGCACCAATCCTGTTTGTAAAGAAGAAGGATAGTACCCTGAGACTGTGCCTTGACTACAGAGAGCTAAATAAGGTGACAGTGAAGAACAAGTATCCTCTTCCGAGGATAGATGACTTGTTTGACCAGCTACAGGGTGCACAGTTCTTTTCTAAGATTGACTTGAGGTTGGGTTATCATCAGCTGTGGATTAGTGAAGCCGATGTTCCTAAGATGACATTCCGCACTCGATATGGCCATTATGAGTTTCTGGTGATGTCTTTTGGTTTGACTAATGCACCAACAACTTTTATGGACCTGATGAACAAGGTATTCAGACCATATGTGGATCAATTTGTGGTAGTCTTCATCGATGATATACTGGTTTATTCAAGGAGTATGGAGGAGCATGTATATCACTTGAGGATTATACTGCAGACACTGAGAGATCATCAGCTTTATGCTAAATTCTCAAAGTGTGATTTCTGGATGGAGAGTGTTTCTTTTCTTGGACACGTGGTGTCTAAAGAAGGTATCCAGGTTGATCCACAGAAGATTGAATCAGTGTCTGAATGGCCTAGATCGACTTCTATTACTGAGATTCAAAGTTTTTTGGGTTTAGCCGGGTATTATAAGTGGTTTGTGTAGGATTTTTTCAGAATTACAGCCCCTATGACTCGCTTGACTCAGAAGAATGTTAGATTCGAGTGGTCAGAAGCTTATGAGAATAGTTTTCAGTTGTTGAAGGAGAAATTGACCACCGCACTAGTGTTAGCTTTGCCTAATGGTGTGGACAAGTTCACAATTTATTGTGATGCCTCTAGAGTTGGCCTTGGTTGTGTACTGATGCAGAATGGTAGGATGATAGCCTATGCTTCAAGGCAGTTGAAGAAGCATGAGCAGAACTATCCTACACATGACCTTGAAATGGCTGCAGTGATCTTTGCTCTGAAGATTTGGAGACATTATTTGTACGAGGTGACTTGTGAGATATTTACTGATCACAAGAGCCTTAAGTACATTTTCCAGCAACGAGATCTGAATCTGAGGCAGAGGAGATGGTTAGAATTGTTGAAGGATTATGACTGTGAGATTTTATATCATCCGGGTAAAGCTAATGTAGTAGCAGATGCCTTAAGTAGAAAGTCCTCAGGCAGTCTTGCTCACATCAGTGTTGAGAGGAGACTGTTGATCCATGAGTTGCATTTGTTGGTGGATCAAGGTCTGATGATGAAGATCAGTAGATCAGGTGGACTGTTAGCTCAGTTTAAGGTGCGATCTATGTTGAGGGATAGGATTAAAGCAGCTCAGAGCCGAGATCCTATTCTAGAAGAGCTTACAGAGAATGTCAGAGTAGGGAAGTTCACTGATTTCACACTTGATGATGATGATGTGTTGTGGATCAATGGTAGATTATGTGTTCCTGATGTGGATAACTTGAGAGAGGATATTCTAGAGGAAGCACACTCTATAGCCTACAACATACATCCAGGTGTTACCAAGATGTACCACATTATTAGAGACTTATACTGGTGGGACGGACTAAAGAAGGATGTCGCTGATTATGTTGCTAAGTGTTTGACATGTCAGCAAGTGAAAGCTGAGCATCAGAAACCTTCTGGGAAGCTTCAGCCTCTTCCTATTCCCAAGTGGAAGTGGGAAAGGATAGCTATGGATTTTGTGGTAGGTTTACCTCATTCTAAGGATGGATACGATTCCATCTGGGTGATTGTAGACAGGTTGATGAAGTCTGCACATTTCTTACTTGTGAAAGCCACTTATTATGTAGCTAGATTGGCGAAGTTATATATGAAGCACATCATGTGCCTTCATGGAGTACCTTTGTCCATTATGTCAGATAGAGGTTCAGTGTTTACCTCTCATTTTTGGCAGAAGTTGCAGGAAGTGATGGGCACTAGGTTGGACTTCAATATTGCTTTTCACCCTTAGACAGATGGTCAGTCTGAGAGAATGATCCAGACACTGGAAGATATGTTGAGGATGTGTTTCTTGGATTTGGGAGGTAGCTAGGATGATCATTTTCCACTCGTAGAGTTTGCATATAATAACAGCTACCATAGCAGTATTAGCATGGCACCGTATGAGGCATTGTATGGAAGGAAGTGTAGATCCCCTTTGAGTTGGGATGAGATTGGTGAAAGAGCTTTGATTGGACCTGAGATGGTTCAGGATGCTGCAAAGAAAGTCGTTGTGATTAAACAAAGATTAGAGACCGTAGTTAGTAGGCAGAAGAGTTATGCGGATCCTAGGCACAGAGATGTGGAGTTTCAGGTTGGAGATTATGTTTTTCTGAAGGTATCTCCGATGAAGGGTGTTATGAGATTTGGCAAGAAGGGTAAGTTAGCACCGAGATATATCGGACCGTTTGAGATTCTAGAGAGAGTTGACACTGTTGCAAATCGGTTGGCTTTACCTCCGAGTATGTCACAAGTGCATCCGGTGTTTCATATCTCGATGCTGAGGAAGTATATCTCAGACCCTTCACACGTGTTGCAGCCCGATAGTGTAGAAGTGAGTGAAGATTTGACGTTTATGGAAGAACCTGTGGCGATCATTGATTATCAAGTTCGACAGTTGTGGTCGAAACAGATTCCGATGGTTAAGGTTCTGTGGCATAGCAACCGAGTTGAGGAGCATACGTGGGAGACTGAAGCTGAGATGCGAGCTTCTTACCTGTATCTCTTCCCTTCTTGATCTTGTGATCATTTTCTTTCTGGAATTCGAGGACGAATTCTTGTAAGGGGGGAAGACTGTAATATCCCGTGTTTTTAAATATTTTTATATTGTATCGGGATATGCAGTGTTAATAATTTTTTATATAATTATGATATTTTTACGAGTTGATATTTATTTAAAGCTTATTTTAATTATTGTATATTATTTTAAGTGCTTTACGTAAAATTTTTCCGAGAATTATATTTTCGGGGAAATTTTCACGTAAACAATTTACTATTAATTATTTTAACCAATTTTACACATTTGTATGAACTCATATATATTTTTTTAAAGTACTAAATAAAGTGTATATGTGTATTTATTATTTAAACTAGGTTTTAACTAATTACCCTAATTTTATTTATTTATTTATTTATTAGTTTTAATATTATAAATTATTTTTAGTGTATAAATTATTAAAATATTAAATTATGTGTGTGGTGAATATTTATTGTCTATATCATATTATATATTAAAATAATATAAAGTATATATAGATACATAGCTATACATATGCAATATTTATCATAAAATCAAGATTTGGCAAATTACAATTCTGCCCCTCCCTCTTTCTTCTTCTCTCCCGACGCCTTACCCTTACTGCACCTCCCGTTCTGGCACGCCGGACCACCCTTCGCCGCCATCAGCTGCTGTCAACCTCCTCCCCCTTCCTTCCTCTTCCTCTCCGACGTGACCAGGTCACTAGAAGCTCGCTAGAACGCCCGAAAATTTCAGTAGCAGCAAGTGAAGCTCTTCGTCGTCGACCACGATTCTGACCACCATTTCGTGCACCACCGGTCTTCATCGACTCCTTGAGCTCCGGTGGTCCCTATTCTAAGCTCCTTTCGGTCGGAAAACAAGTGGTTGTTGAGGTTGAGCTAAATCTTCAATTCGGCCATTTTAGCTTCTTGATTTTTTTTAACTTTTTAATTGATTGATTCATGGAAAATTCTTTCACAAATGTTGTTTCCCTTGGCTTAATCTACATGTGTGAATTTTTATAGAATTTTTGGAATTTATTTTGATTTTTGGGTATTTTTGAATATTTTATTATTATTTTCTAATTTTCGAAAATTAATTAAATAAATTATGAAATTGTGTTTTATGGTAAATATAGGTGTTGAATTGAATTATAGAAATTTATTTGGAATTTTTATGAATTTCTATGTATTTATTTTGAATTTAATTAGTTTATGTAATTTTGATAAAATAGGGTTAATTGTGTTTTTAATTGAAATTAATTAGTTAATTGAGTTTATTTATTGATATTATTGATAAATATGTTGATAAAATTAATTTTTTGCAATTATATTATTTTTGGTGAATTTTTGAAGTAATTTTAGCATATTTATATATATAGGGGTATTTTGGTAATTTTACCCTAATTGGCTAAAAATTAATTAAATTGCTTTTAATAGTTATTTAAGGTATAAAAATGATTTCTACAAATTATTTAGTATTTTTAATTAATTAAAACTGTTTTTCGTGAATTATTTTCAATTATATATATATTATACGATTTTTCTAAATAAATGAGTTTTTATCGGTTTTTACTGTGTTTTAGGGTTAATTACGTAATTTATACTTATTAAATGTATTTCTATGATATAAGGGTATTTTTGATATTTTTGTATTGTTCTGTGAATTGTGGACCCTGGTCGGTAAACTGTCATTTGGAGTCCGACCGAGGGGTTATGCATGTGTTTCTGTGTCTATTTTTTTCAAAGTGTGTTTCTTTGTAGGGCCAGCTCTACTCTTTGAGTAGAGAGATGTCCGTTTTATTGGGGAGGTTCTGCCGGATTTTCGGTAGAATTCTAGTAAAATGTGATGTCCGGTCGAACCCTAATTCTGATTCTGTGTCCAATATTCTAGATCGAGTTTCTAGGATTTTTTGTTAGGTTTATTCTGATGTCTGTTATTATTGTTTGTTTAGTTGCGCCGAGACTGAGGTCTAATGGACCAGGCCCATCGGACCCATCTCGAGGAGCGCATTAATTGTGAGTTACTATTCTATATATATATGCTTTAGGGTGCATGATTTAGAAATGTATGTTTTATATTGATTCAGTATGCATAAATAACTCAATTAGTATTTAAGTTTATTTTTAGTTTATTCTTGGTTTATCTTTGGTTTCTTTTGGTATATCTTAAATTATATGCATGCTTTATTAAACCTTTATATTTAAAATGTTTTAAATATATATATTTAATTTATTTTACGATTATATTCGATTTATTTGACGTATATATACTCGAAATATACCTGGTTTACTTTTGGTATATTTCTAGTATATATATGATTTATGTTGCTATTATATTTAAATTCATGCATCATTTATTTTTATGAATGTATGTTTTGTATTTCAATGAAGGATATCAATAGAACGTGCTACCTAGTGGGTAGCACTAGGACCGAATACGTACCGATACACTTATAGCATTTAGGCTATATTACTAACCTATTTGAGGATATTGATTAGATTTGATTATTTGATGTGTGAGAAAGGATTTGGGAGTGTGATTGCTAGAGCTCAGTTGACTAAGTGTCTCGAGGCCAATCACACTGACAGTCAGACTGCTGGAGCTCGGTTGACTTAGTGTATCGGGGCTAGTCTACTGTCTAAATGGAATAAGTGAATACATTGGAATAAGTGAGCCTGTATGGCTAGAGTGTTGTCTAACACTGTATGAGGTTACGATTTTCTAGGGTTCTATTTGATCCTTCATAACCAGTGGTTTTTAAACAAAATATATAAAAATAATTTTTATTGCATCTGTGTGTATTTTCCTGTATATATATTTATATATATACTATTAACTGTATGCGTTGTCATTTAGTATGGATGTATATATATTATAGTAATTCACTCAGTGAGGTCTGACTCCCTTCCGTTGACTATTTTTCAAGAGAGTCATTGTCTTCAGACCTCAGTAGCAAGCTTGTACGCCGAATTTCTTCCGCTCCGGCTTCTTTATGTAAACTGCTCACTGGAGTTTTATTTTATATTGTAGACACTGCAGTAGTTATAAAATTGTTAAAAGATATTGCATTATATTTGTATGAGATATGTACTTTAAATATTTGAACTGGACTTGTATTAAAAGTTTATTTATATATGAGATGAGGATTTGATTTAAATCCCAAGGTGGATTATTATTTTTATATTTATGATTTTATTTCGCTGCACAGTATTTTATTTAATTGTGCTATTATTACTATTGCATATTTTATTTTAATTTAGGCTTGTTACGGATTCCGGATTCGAAAGAATTTCCATTTCCTAGCGCCGGTCATGGCCCCTGTTTTGGTTCGTGACATTAGACTCCACATAGTTGACAAAAAATTACCCAATCTGAGTAGCAACCTTTTTCAATCTATACCTGATGGAAGCATTATTCACCTGCACCTAGAAACTCGCATGGAATAACTCCATATTAGAAGGATTATCATCCTTAAACAGTTGCTTAACCAAAAGCATTTAGTTGTTAAAAGTCTAAGGACCTCTTGACAAAACTCTATTCATATCCTTCTCATGATAAAACTAGAAAGTGTAAAGGCCAAGAGATAATTCTCATATAGCTACTCGGTAAACTAGATGTTATCACGCTCCTCATGATATGAAATTTACCAATCAAGCAATAAATAATAATAATAATAATAATAATAATAATAATAATAATAATAATAATAATAATAATAATAATAATATTCATTGTGCCTTCATCACTTCTGGCCACCATTTCTCGAGCGTCTGGTCTCTATCGACTCTCTAGACTCCGGTGAGTATGAATCCAAGCTTAGTTTAAGCTCTAAACATCCATTTCTTGAGTTTTGTTGAATTTTTGTTTTTGGAGCTTTAGGGTCTCAAATTTTTTTTAGCATGATATTGTTTGAATCTTGCAAACTCCCTTCACAAAAGTGATTCCTGGAAGGTTAATCTACCTCTACAAATTTTTTTTGAATTTTTGGAATTTATTTTAATTTTTGTGAATTTTTAAATATTTTATTATTATTTTATTAATTTTAGTAAATTAATTATTAAAATTATAAATTTGGTATATTTGGAGTTATTATTAATTTTTATTAATTTTAGAGTTGAGATTATAATTTTTGTGATTTTTATCTAATTTTTATAATTATTTTTATATTATGTCAATATTGGATAATTAGGTTTAAGTTAAAATTATGGTTTAAATATGTGTTTTAGTTAATATTAGTAATATATATGTTGAGAAAACAATTTTTACACATTTATATAATTTTTATAGAATTTTTGAGTAATATTAGTATATTATGTGTATTTTTGTATTATAGGGGTAAATGTGTAATTTTATGTTAAATATTATGTTTTAGTTGGTTTTATAATTATTTAAGGTATTAAAATTATTTTTACCCATTTTATTTTGGTAATAAAATGGGTTTTTATAACTTTTTGTTATATATTTGGGTTAATTAAGTTATTTGGAGTTATAAAATGAATTATTATTATTATTATTATTTGTGTAATTATTGGAAAATTTGATTTTTTAATAATATTATATTATTATTTCAGGATTTTTATTTAATTATTAAGGAAATAATTATTTTTGGTGTTTTAATATTAAATATGTAATATTTTGATATTTTGAGGATATTTATGGTACTTGTCAATTTTTAATATATTTATTAAATTATTTATATTTTTGATGAATTGTGGACCTCGGTTAGGGAATTGTGCAGTTTGGAATTCCATTCGAGGGTTGTGTGAATTCTGGGTTTTTGAAGTATGTTTTTCTTGTAGGACCGACTCTACTTTTTAGTAGAGAGATGTCCGTTTTACAGATGAAGTTCTGTCGAATTTTTGATAAAATTCTTGTAAAATATGACACCGGGTCATTTCTGATGTCTGCATTCTATTATCCTAGATCGAGTCTCTATAAGTTAAGTTAGATTTATTTTGATTCTGTAATTATTTTATTTGTTTAGTTGCACCGAGACCGAGGCATAGTGGACCGGATCCGTCAAACCAGTCTCGTGGAACACAAACCTGTGAGTTGTTATTTTATATATACATCGCACTTAGGTTACATGTTTTAGAAAATACATGTTTTAAATGTATAATTATTCATAATTATTTTATTAAATGATTAGTATCCTTTAGGTATATTTTTAGTATATTTTAGGTATATTTCTAAATAAATGCATGTTATTTTTATTGATTTTTACTTAGTATGTTTCTAGTATACTATTGGTTATTTTTGGAATATTTCACATTTGATTTGAATTTATCTGACATATATATATTTGAAATATACTTAGTTTATTTTAGGTATATTTCTAGTATATATTTATCATTTTGAATGATAGTATGCATTATTTATTTTCTGAATGTATGATTATTTTTAAATGAAAGATATCGATAGAACGTGTTACCTAGTGGGCAGCACTAGGATGGAGTACGTACCGATGCAATAGATTGTAGAATTGAATTACTAACTTATTTATGGAAAAATTGATATGATTGATTTGATTGAGATGTGATGTGATTGATGGTGTGATTGCTGGAACTCGGTTGACCAAGTGTCTCGAGGCCAACCACATTGACAGTTAGACTGTTGGAGCTCGGTTGACTTAGTGTCTTGGGGCCAGTCTACTGTCCATATGGATTAAGTGAATTTATTTGGAATTAAGTGAGTCTGTATGACTAGAGTGATATTATGGTTAATTGAGGTTGCGATTTAATAGGGTTCTATTTGATCCTTCATAAAACTATGATTTTTCAGTATTATTATATATAAAGTGATTTTTAGCATCTGTGTGTATATGTCTGCATATATATTTATTATATATACTGATGACTAATTGCATTTGACATATAGTAAATACATGTATGTATATTATAACAATTCACTCAGTGAGGTCTAACTCCCCTCAGTTGATATTTTTATAGGAGAGTCTTTTTCTTCAGACCTTAGTAGTAGACCCATTCGTCGGACTTCTTTTGCTCGACTCTTTTATATAAATTATCTATTTGATTTTATATTGTATTCTAGAAAATTACAGTAGTCATATTTTATATCAGTAGTGAGTTGTATTTTATATTTACTGTATGTGAATTTAATTCAAAGGTTCTCTCTAAATATTGTATTAAGATATTTATTTATGATATGGAAGAGATTATTTTTATTACATTGATTTTTTATTTTAATTTATGATGCATATTTATTTTATTATTATTATTGCATGTTTTTATTTTTTTAAAGCTTGCTACGGGTTTCGGATTCGAAAGAATTCCTGTTCCCTAGCGCTGGTCATGACTCCTAGTTTTGGGTCGTGACAAACTCACCAATGGACAACTTTGAGCTTTGATCAAGCTCAGAATCATCTTCCCCTTAACTTCAGGAGTTGACCGAACTAAGGAAGTCGAGCTCTCGCAGTCGGGAATGACTTCGATAACTGTAGAAGCATGTTGCTATCGTTGCTATCGTTGCTGCTTCTGTCACTTTTCTAGCGGCTCTAGAGGAAGACGATGAAGAAGAAGGGAGGAGGAGGGGATGGTGGAAGAAGGAGGATGGATGGTGTCACGACCCAAAACAGGGGCCATGACCGGCACTAGGGAACGGGAATTCTTTCGAATCCGGAACCCATAACAAACCTTAAAATAAAATAAAACATGCAATAATAATAATAATAACATAAATAAAATATTCTGCAGCGGAAATAAAATCATAAATATTAAAATAATAATCCACCAAATGAAATTAAATCAAACAACTCATCTTATATATAAATAACTTTTAATACAAATTTCAATTCAAATCTTTAAAATACATAACTCACACAAATATAATACATAAACCCCATAACTGTTTATAACTATTGCAGTGTCTAGATTATAAAATAAAGCTTAGATAAGCAATTTACATAGTGAAGCCGGGGTGAAAGAAATCCGGCGTATAAGTCTGCTATTGAGGTCTGAAGACGATGACTCTCCTGAAAAATAGTCAACGGAGGGGAGTCAGACCTCACTGAGTGAATTGTTATAATATATATACATGCATAACTAAATGGCAATGCACACAGTCAATAGTATATATAATAAATATATATACAAGCAAATACACACAGATGCAGCAAAATCATTTTATATATTTACTGAAAATCACTGTTTATGAAGGATCAAATAGAACCCTAGTAAATCGCAACCTCAAACAGTGTTAGACAACACTCTAGCCATATAGGCTCACTTATTCCAAATATATTTACTTGTTCCATTTGGACAATGGACTGGCCCTGAGACACTAAGTCAACCAAGCTCCAGCAGTCTGACTGTAAGTGTGATCGGCCCCGAGACACTTAGTCAACTAAGCTCCAGCAATCACACTTTTAATCACATCACACATCAAATAAATCAATCCGATTATAATCCACTAATAGGTTAGTGATAAAGCCTAAATGCTATCAGCGTACCGGTACGTACTCGGTCCTAGTACTGCCCACTAGGTAGCACGTTCTATTAATATCCTTCATTAATATATAAAACATACATTCATAAATAAATGATGCACGAATTTCAATAAAATAGCAACATAAAACCATATATATACTAGAAATATACGAAAAGTAAATCAGGTATATTTCGAGCATATATACGTCAAATAAATCCAATATAGTTGCAAAATAAACTAGAAATATACTTAAAAACATTTTAAGAATAATTTATTAATAAAACATGCATATAGTTGAAAATATACCAAAAGTAAACCTAAGTAATACTTAAATCATTTACGCATACTTTATTAAAATAAACCATACATTACTAAAACATGCACCCTAAAACATATATATATATATAAAATAACAACTCACTGTTATTGCACTCCACGAGATGGGTCTGACGGGCCTGGTCCACTAGGCCTCGGTCTTGGTGCAACTAAACAAACAAACGATAGCAGAAAATTAGAATAAATCTAGCGAAAATTCCTAGAAACTCGATCTATAATACTAGACATAGAATTAGAATTAGAATCAGAATTCGATCGGATATCATGTTTTACGAGAATTCTACCAAAAATTTAGCAAAACCTCCCCTGTAAAACAGAAATCTCTTTACTCAAAGAGTAGAGCTAGTCCTGTAAAGAAACACATTTCGAAATAACACAATTCATAACCATAAAATCCCTCGGTCGAACTCCAAACTACAATTCACCGACCGAGATTCACAATTCACAGAACAATTATAAAAATACCAAAAATGCCCTTTAATAATAAAAATACATTTTATCAATCCAAATTACATAATTAACTCTAAAACATGTTAAAAATCGATAAAAACTTATTTATATAGAAAAATCGTATATTATATATATAATTTGAAAATAATTTATGAAAAATAGTTTTAATTAGTTAAAAACACTAAATAATTTTTAGAAATCATTTTTATACCTTAAATAACTAGTAAAACCAATTTAATTACATTTTTAGCCAATTTAGTGTCAAATTACCAAAATACCCTTAGTTTTGTAAATTCCCTAAAATTAATAAAAAATTCACCAAAAATAGTATAATTACTCAAAATTAATTTTCTCAACATATAACTCAATAATATCAATAAATACACTCAATTAACTAATTAGTTTCAATAAAACACATAATTAACCTAATTTTTCAAAAATTACATAAACTAAATAAATTCCAAATAATTATATAAAATTCACTAAAATTAAAAATAAATTTCTAAAATTCATTTTAACACCTATAAAACACCATAAAACACAATTTCATAATTTAATTAATTAATTTTGGAAAATTAGAAAATATTAATAAAATAATAACAAATTCACAAAAATCAAAATAAATTCCAAAAAAATTCCAAAGTATATATTAAGCTACTAGGATCAAAGTTTGTGAAGGGATTTTTCTTGAATCAATCAAATTAAAGCTCAAAAAAATTCAAGAACTCTAATAGGCCGAAAATGGAAAATCAAAACCTAGGGAAATCTAGACTATTTTAAATGAAACAAAGATTGGAATCACACTCACTGAAACTCAAGGAGAAGATAGAGACTGGTGGCATTGAGTTTGGTGGCCAGAAATGACTTGAACGGCGATGGCTTAAGTTTCGGCCTCTCTTGGATTTTTCGGCCAAAACACGTTGGAAATGGAGGCTTCAGGCGTCGAGAAAGGCTGGAAGTGGTGGTGACAAGTTAAGAGGCACACCGACGACAAGGAAATCGAGTTGCAGATAGCAGAATGGCGAGGAGGACGATCGGGAGGAGAAGGAAGAAGACGATGGCAAAACGATAATTATTGAGAACTTTTGTTTTTTGTTAAATAATTATGAATATATGTATATATATATATATATATATATATATATATATATATATATCCATACTATATATTATAATAATATATAATCTCACACACACTAAATATACACCACACACATATTTTAATAATATATACACATATATAATTAATTAATTAATATTAAACTAAATAATAAAAATTAATTTAATTAATTAAACCCTAATTTAATTTAAATAAATGTACATACATACATTTTATTTAGCACTTTAAAATTATATATGGGTTCATGCAAGTTCGTTGTAATATCCCGTGTTTTTAAAATATATTTTTACACTGTATCGGGATATACAGTATTAATAATTTGTGTATATATATTACGATATTTTTATGAGTTAAGATGTATTTAAAACCTATTTTTATTATTGTGCATTATTTACAGTATTTTACGTAAAATTTTCCCGGGATTTGCATTTTCAGGGAAATTTTCATGTAAATAATTTATTATTAATTATTTTAAATATATTTTCGGACTTGCATGAACTTATGCGTATTTTTAAATTACTAAATCAAGTCTGTGCGTGTAAATATTTATTTAATTAGGGTTTAATATATTACCCTAATATTTTATTATTTGTTTATTAATTTATTGTTATTTAATTATTTTATTATTATTAAATTATTAAAATATTAAATTTTATGTGTGTGGATGTAAATTTTTCTAAATATTATATTAAAATTATTTTTTTATTTTTCTTTTTCTTTTTTTTTTTCTTTTTTTGTTTCTTTTTCTTTTCTTTCTTTTTTCTTTTTTTTTTTTTCTTCTTCTTTCTTCCCGTGCGCGCCCGACCACCACCCCTCACCACCGTCTGTCATGCCGATCACTTACCGCCGGTGTGCCTCCCGGCTTGCCACCGTCGTTCCCAGCCATCCCCCGCCACCAGCAGCTTCCTTCCCCGGCGCCGGTGAGTTAGTTTCCCATTTTTGGCCGAAATCTTCTCCTCGTCGTTTCTTCCGATTCCGGCCACCGTTTTCGACACCGCCGGTCTCTTTCTTCTCCTTGAGCTCCGTTGAGTGTGATTCTAGCTTTGGTTTGAGCTTAAATGGTCTAGAATTGCTTAGGTTTTAATTTTTCCAATTCGGTCACATTAGGGTTTTTGATTTTTTTGAGCTTCGAATTGATTGATTCATGAAAAATCCCTTCACAAATGTTTATACTAGTAGCTTAATATACATGTATGAATTTTTTTGGAATTTTTTGGAGATTTTTTGGATTTTTGGGTATTTTTGAATATTTTAATATTATTTTCTAATTTTCGTAAATTAATTAAATAAATTATGAAATTGGGTTTTATGGTTAAATTAGGTGTTGAAATGAATTATAGGAATTTATTTGGAATTTTATGAATTTCTAAGTATTTATTTTGAATTATTGAAGTTTATGTAATTTTGGAAAAATTAGGTTAAATGTGTTTTTATTTGAAATTAATTGGTTAATTGAGTTTAATTATTGATATAATTGATAAATATGTTGAGAAAATTAATTTTGGATAATTTTATAATTTTTGGTGAATTTTTGAAGTAATTTAAGTATATTTATATATATAGGGGTATTTTCGTAATTTTACCCTAAATTGGTTAAAAATGTAATTTAATTGGTTTTAATAGTTATTTAAGGTATAAAAATGATTTCTATAAATTATTTGGTATTTTTAACTAATTAAAACTATTTTTCGTGAATTATTTTCAATTATATATATAATATACGGTTTTTCTAATAAAATGAGTTTTTATCGGTTTTTACAGTGTTTTAAGGTTAATTATGTAATTTCTACATATAAAATGTATTTCTATGTTATAAGGATATTTTTGGTATTTCTGAAATTATTCTGTGTTTGTGAAACCCGGTCGGTAGATTGTAGTCTGGAGTCTGACCGAGGGATTGTGAATGAGATGTGGTGTTTGTTTTTCAAAGTGTGTTTCTTTGCAGGGTCAGCTCTACTCTTTTGAGTAGAGAGATGTCAGTTTTACAGGGGAGGTTCTGCCGAATTTTTGGTAGAATTCTCGTAAAATGTGATATCCAGTCGAACCCTAATTTCTGATTCTGTGTTAAATACTCTAGATCGAATTCTAGGATTTTTGTTAGGTTTATTCTAATGTCTGTCGTTATTTGTTTGTTTAGTTGCGCCGAGACCGAGGGCTAGTGGACCAGACCCGTCGGATCCATCTCGTGGAGCGCACTAGGTGAGTTACTATACTATATATATATATATACTTTAGGATGCATGTTTTAGAAAAGTATGCTTTATTTTAATAAAATATGCATAACAGATTTAAGTATTACTTAGGTGTATTTTCGGTATATTTTGGTATATTTTCAACTATATGCATGTTGTATAACTAAATTATTCTTAAAAATGCTTTTATGTATATTTTGGTATATTTTAGTTTATTTTGTAATTGTATTGGATTTATTTGACGTATATATACTCGAAATATACCTGGTTTATTTTTGGTATATTTCTAGTATATATATGGTTTATGTTGAGATTTTATTGAACTTCATGCATCATTTATTTTTTTATGAATGAATGTTTTATATTATTAATGATGAAGGATATCAATAGAACGTGCTACCTAGTGGGCAGCACTAGGACTGAGTACGTACCGGTACGCCTATAACTTTAGGCTATATTACTAACTATTTGTGGATATTGATTTGATATGATTATTTGATATGTGAGATGCGGTTTGGAGGTGTGATTGTTGGAGCTCGGTTGACCAAGTGTCTCGGGGCCAATCACATTGGCAGTTAGACTGCTGGAGCTCGGTTGACTTAGTGTCTCGGGGCCAGTCTACTGTCTAAATGGATTAAGTGGATATATTTGGAATAAGTGAGCCTGTATGGCTAGAGTGTTGTCTAATACTATCTGAGGTTTTCGATATCATAGGGTTCTATGTGATCCTTCATAAAAGATGATTTTCAGATAAAATATATTTATAAAATGATTTTATTGCATTTGTGTGTATATTTGCCTGTATATATACATATTAGATATATATTGTTGACTGTATGCATTGTCACTTAGTGTGTATGTATATATATTATAGTAATTCACTCAGTGAGGTCTGACTCCCCTCCGTTGATAATTTTTCAGGAGAGTCAACATCTTCAGACCTCAGTAGCAAGTCGATACGCCGGATTTCTTCCACCCCGGCTTCTTTATGTAAACTAATTACTTGAGTCTTATTTTTATTATAATCTAGACACTGCAGTAGTTGTGAATTAAAGTGTGGGATTTCATGTATTTTATTTAAAGAGATGTATTATATTGAAACTGGATTTGTACTGAAAGAGTATATATATATGAGATGAGATTTGATTTAAATCCAGTGATGAGAATGTTATTATTATATTTACGATTTTTATTTCCGCTGCAAATTTGATATTGTTACTATTATTATTGCATGTTTTATTTTATTTTTAGGCTTGCTACGGGTTCCGGATTCGAAAGAATTCCCGTTCCCTAGCATCGGTCATGGCCCCTGTTTTGGGTCGTGACATTCGTAAAACTATTTAAAATAATTAATATTAGATTATTTATGTTTTAATTTCTCCGAAAATAAAATTTTCGGAAAAATTTTACATAAAGAACTTAAAATAATATAAAATAATTAAAATTAGCTTTAATAAATATCAAACTCATAAAAATATCATAAATATGTATAAAAATTATTAACACTGCATATCCTGATGCAGTTTAAAATTATTTAAAAACTCGAGATATTACAAATGGCTGCCGACGCAAAGGTTGAAGATGCATAGTGACAGTAGGCGATCGAGGCTGTGCGGGAGGAAAGAGAAAAATGATTTTCTGCAACTTTGTTTTTGTATATATATATACACACACACACACACATGTCACACACATGCACAATAATATATACAATATAAAATTAACAACAATTAAAATTAATACTATTAATAAAATAATTGGATAATAATAATAATATTCATAATAATATTAAACAATAAAAATAATACTAATGATAATAATAATGAAAATAATAACCATGATAATAATAACACACAACACATTTGAAAATAACAATAATATAAACAATATTTATGAAATAATTTATAATGCACTAATGTCAATCAATAAAAATAAAATAATAATAATGTACTTAAAATATTAATATTAAAATAATATTGTGATAATAATATTACACAATAATTATAATAATAACCCATATAAAATAAAAATGAAAATAATAACATTAATAATGGTAGTGGAATAATTTAAAAATATTAATAATACTCATAATAGTAACAAACAACAAAAATAATAATAAAACACCCAATAAAAATAAAATAATAGTAATACTATTGAAAATAACAATAATAATAACTTGAATGTTTAAATAATAAAAGTTCAAAAATATTTATTTTACGTAAGAAAATTTATATACGTAAAATAACGATAGTTAACCACAAATAATAATAATAATAAATCTCATTTACATAAATTATTTTTTTATATAAATAATTCTCTTAAAATAAAATACGTAATTAAAAATAATAATATATAATTAAATTTTAAAATTATTAATATTGCATATTTCATTATATAATAAAATAATTTAAAAATTAGAATTATTACAATTATTATTATTATATAGAGTGTTGAATATTTTTACCTAGTGGTGTTTTAAGGATCATGAGCCTTGATTTTGGGCACTCTAAGATTTGAACCTATAATCTAAGGTCTTGGGTTTATACTATTATTACTATTACCAGTATTATTATTATTATAATATAGAGTGTTGAATATTTTTACCTAATGGTATTTTAAGGATCAGGAGTCTTGATTTTGGGCACTTTAAGATTTGAATCGATAACCTAAGGCCTTAGGTTTATACTACTACTACTATTATTATTATTATTATTACCTTTGTTTATACTCTCCAAAAGATTAGTTTTTAATTTGATCCGTCCCTGATTTTAAATTAAAATTAATATTGAAGCCAAAGGAAACGTATCATATGATATGAGAGACAAAAGTAATGCATTCCATATATGGAGATGAATATTTGGTCAAAAGAAAAAAAAAACGGAGATGAATAAATGCGTAGAAGTTAATTTTTATCTCATTGAATAATAAAAATAGCAAGTAGTTTTTTTAAGGACTGAAATTATTATACTACGTCGTTTTCATGAGCCGTTACTGTACGCCAAGTCGGAGTTCGTTTATCACATTGCAATTTTATCGTCGTAACCGAATCAAGTGGCGGGAACTAAAGCAATCCCTAAAATTTACATTTCCGTTCATACCTAATTGAGAACCCTAATTTTCTCAATTATGTCCTTTCTCGATGAATTTCAAGCCAGTAAAGCTCCTTTCTTTAATCTCTCTGTCTCTCTCAATTACTTGTTATGTTCTAAAATTTGAACCATTCTAAATTGATTGCCTTTTACAGATTTGGAATCATTGCCCAATATTCTTCAGAAGAAGTATTCATTGTTACGCGATCTTGATAAAAGCTTGCAAGGTATTATAGTGCCATTGATTTTTCAGTTTTCTTTGTTTTTTTTTTCATGGTTTGGTGTTATAACAATTGGTATGAGCAGAAATTCAACGGCAAAATGAGCAACGCTGTGAACAAGAAATAGAGGACATTAAGCGAGGAGTTAAAGCTGGAAATATTACACCTGATACCTCACTTATCAGATTCTCAGATGATGCACTTGATGAGCAAAAGCATAGTATCAGAATTGCTGATGAAAAGGTTGCATTAGCTGTTCAAGCATATGATTTGGTATGCCCAATAACTTATCTTATCTTATTCTTATTTCTTCAGGAGTTGCTTATGTTGCTAGGTTCATATGATTGATTTTTTGTTTCTTGCTTGCTTCTCTCAGATAAGGTTATCTCTTTCTCATGTAGAGCGACTGCAGGATTTTAGAGCTTAACCCATTTCTTTATCTGTATTCATAACTTCTGGTCTTTCTTCAGGTAGATGCGCACATACAACAACTTGATCAGTACCTGAAAAAGTTTGATGAAGAGCTTCGACGTGGTAATCTTACTTCTTTAACCTTCGTAAAATCATTCTTTGTCGAGTAATTCAACTGGTTTATTTTATGATTCATGATTGCATGGGTGTCTCTGCCTTTTCCATATGTATGTTCTAATTGTATGTTGTAATGTGTTTATTTATAGTAAGAGAAAGTGCTGCAGCAACTGCATTGCCCAGCTCAAGTCTTGATGGCAGTGCTAAATCTGGAAGGAGTAGTGAGGGTGGTAGAGGAGGGCGTAAAAAGTATCCATCTCTTCTATTTATGCTTCAATGTCATTTTCTTATTGATTATTTGGCGTACAATAACTAGATCAGTCTTTGAATTTACTGTTGCTTTATTGAGTGCCAAAAGCAATGGAATCTAGAATTAGATTTTCCTTGTGCCTGACTTCCTGCCATATATAACATATGTGCTTGCACGTGCACATTCCAGCTTGTGTTTACAATTATATTCCTTTTCAGCTCATGTATGCATGCATGACAGAACATGTACACATGCGCATATATGTTTGGGCATGCGCACATATGTGTGGAAGAGAAAGTCTTTAAATTGTCTTTTGTCTCGATTAAAAATTTTGCTGCTGTGATATTAAATTCTGCTTATACTGAGCTGGCTTAATATTTTTTGATAAATTGTACAATTGGTTTTACATGCAGAACACGCCTCGCTACAGCAGCAGCAACAGAAGCAACGACAGCAGCAATTTCTGCAAATCCCACTGGCATGGAATTAGAGTGTCCAGTGGATCCAAATGAACCAACTTACTGTTTCTGCCAGCAAGTTAGCTATGGGGAGATGGTAGCTTGTGATAACCCTAATGTATGTAATAATTTTTCTTTTTGTTCATTTTTTCAAGAACTCTTTTGCAGAATGTGTCTGATAGTAATCTATTTAAACCTGCATTTGACAAAAAAGCCTCTGTTTTTGACAGTGCACAATAGAATGGTTCCATTTTGGCTGTGTTGGTTTAAAAGAGCAACCAAAAGGAAAATGGTATTGTTCGGATTGTGCTGTTTTGAAGAATCGTCGGAAGGGCCGATGACTGTAGGTCTTTGTTTGGGGAATCTGTGTTGCAGAACTGTATGGAATGGATATACTGTAATGAACTTGAATACATACCTACGATTTTTTTTTTTTAAATTTAATCAGTAATAGCAACAACTCCTTTCATTTATAATGTTCCTAATTTTGGATTTATTTATGGTCCCAGGGACTGCTTTCTGTTGATATGCATGTTGTTGATTTCATGTAATTTGTATCATTCTTGATGGGGAAGTCCAACGACCTTGTTAAAGCTACCTTCATTGCATGATCACTGCATGATTGGCAATTCTTTCTTTTCAGCCTATCCACAAATGCTATGCTATCTTTTAACGGTGTTTTCTCTCTTCACCTAACAGACCTATGTGGTTGTTACACGCATTTGGCATCAGCAGTGATGGAAGCATCTATGGCTGTTCTTTTGCAGGGGCTTGTTACCTTTAAGGTGGCAATACCTCCAGAGGATTACAGGTCCAGCTGACAATACGATAGTTATTAGGAAGAGTCTAAATTAACCTTGTTCTTCTCAAAACTGGTGAAGTTGCAGTGAGGTATGCTGGGGTTACTCTGCACAATCGAGGAACCTCTAGGTTGCTGAAGTCGGTATTCATGCACAACTAAGGAACCTTTTAGGTAGCTTAAGCCGATATTCATGAAGGAAGAATGCTGTGTCTCCCATGGGCACAAACCCATCTGCCCAGGATCTCCTACTACTTTGGTAAATTGAACAAAGAAGCTGCTGCAGGCAAAGTTGTAACCGGACTAATCAACAGTTATCTTCTTCCTCCATGTGGACACAAGATTGAGTACTTAAGCAAGCGGTACATGGAAGACAGCTGCCCAACTTTGTTAAAACATATTACAATCACCTCCTAAAATTTTACCAAATTCATTAATTGTTCTTATATTTTTAAAAAATAACTAATTATCTTTTCATGTATAGTTTTATTAATTATTTTTCTTTTCCGTTAATTAAATAAATTTAATATTTTTATTATAAATCTGAAAAATATTTAGCAAAACAGAAAAATAATTAATAAAATCAAATGTGGATATTTAGTTGACTTCAACTAACATATTAAAATAAACCTATGGCAGTGTTAATTACCCAACTTAGAACACTTAATAGAACTAAAGTGAAACATATCAAAATCTAGTGGCGCACCCCCAATTGACCATGGATAAGAAATGTTCTTATTATGCGGGTGATTCAAACGTACCATTACATTCTCTATCAAACAAAATTCATGATGGTTTATCTCAAATCATCTAATCCCCAAAATTACAACCTACAATCTGCAAACTCATTATGGTTACATGGTTGCCTTTAAACCTTAAAAAGCAATGACTCAGGCTAAAAAATGGAAAAAAAAAGTTCTTTGTTCATGTTTGCATTATGGTAAATTTCAGGTCTGCCAATTTTATGATCAGTAATCCATGCCCATGCCAGGTGGTATTGCTGGAGCATCCTTCTCATCCTTAGGAAGTTCAGTTACAATAGCCTCAGTTGTTGTCATCAATGATGACACACTGCAAGCAAAAAAGACTTTGATGGTAAGATAACCAAGCAAAATGAAAAACTTCAATAACTAGCTTATAACAAACTAGGAAAACGGAAACTTTGTACAAGTTTCTATCCATACTCACCTTGCTGCATCAACCAAAGCAGTTCTAATAACTTTTAATGGGTCAATAATCCCTGCTTTCACCATATCAACATATTCACCTGGCAATGCAGAGAATACTCCATAAATTTAGTCCATAAATCACCAAAGGATAATCAAACTCCGAAGTATAAAAGCATCACTAACCTTTAGCGGCATCATAACCGAGATCATAGTTATCCTGTTCCAATAGCTTACCGACAACAACAGCTCCCTCAACTCCTGCATTATTTGCAATTGTCTGCACTGGAGTCTGCAATTAAAGATTCAGAGTAAGGGATAACCAAAGGACACCACAATCCAGATATAGTGCTACTTTAGCCATCATGTAAGATTCATCTGAACAACCTTTAGAGCATTTTGAATGATTTGGACACCGATCTTCTGGTCAAAGTTGGCAGTCTGCAACTTATCCAACTCTTTTGAGGCATAGAGAAGAGCAACACCGCCACCTACAAAAAGGAGAAGGAATTGAAGATTTGCCCACTGATTCTAAATTTCTCTAACATGAGGAAGCTATTAGATAAAAAAATTACCTGGTACAATGCCCTCTTCTACAGCTGCCTTGGTGGCATTTAAAGCATCTGTGACCCTATCTTTCTTCTCACCAACTTCTGTTTCACTAGCTCCTCCAATCTGAAATAACCAACTTTTAATTAGCATTACCCCAACTTGTTATGAAGCAGAGCAGCATCAGAAATTGACCATGATAGAAATTAAAGGACCTAGTCAGCACAAAATACTTTTTGAGTTGACAAGAGACATATATGAGCACTTCATGAGAGAACAATGACAAACCTTGAGTACAGCAACACCACCAGAGAGCTTTGCCAGTCTTTCTTGCAACTTATCTTTGTCATAGTCAGAAGTGGTAGCTTCAATTGCAGATCTTATCTGCAGCCACAACAATAGACGTCAATTAAGTTTAAAATTTTGCACCAAGATGTCTTAAACATGCTCAACAATGACCTAAGGCATACCTGTTCACATCTTTCCTCAATGTCCTTCTTATCACCAGCACCATCAAGAATTACACTATCATCCTTGGACACTGTAACCTTTTTGCAACTGCCAAGCATATCCATATCCACCTTTTCAAGATTGAGGCCAAGTTCTTCAGTTATGACCTGTAATACAAAAGTAACAGAACCCAGTCATGACAATAATACTAAACAATGAAAACTGGAAACTAAACATATATGCAGAAGTAAACTCACCTGACCCCCTGTGAGGACAGCAAGATCCTGCAGTGCAGCCTTCCGATTCTCTCCAAATCCAGGAGCTTTTACAGCACATACCTAAACCATGATTTACAGTATTCAACAAATATTAACTCTTAATTTGGACGATTTTGAGTGAACTGGGGAAGATTGATATAGTTATATAATATCAAACCTTAATTCCAGCTCGAAGTTTGTTTAGAATAAGAGTTGCCAATGCTTCACTTTCCACATCTTCAGCAACTAACAACAAGGGCCTTTGTCTCTATATAAAGGTCAGAAATTCTTGTCAACCACATATAAACACCATTGAACAAAACTTCCAATGAAGGATTTGGCATATGCTCCTACTCTAATTGCTCAACAAAAAGCAAACTCACCTTCAAAGCCAACTCTAATACTTTCACCACAGCATTTACACTTGATATCTTTTTTTCATGGATCAGAATGAGAGGATCATCTAACTCCTGTAAAGACACAGGCATGCATGCAAGTCTCAGGTAAATTAGCAAAATAATGCATAATGACTATAAGGAACAGTTTATTGCACTTTTCAGTCATGTCGATGACACAAGAATTTTATGCCAGGAATTTGAGTCAGAAGAAGTGGAGGCTTACACATTTTTGGTTCTTTGGGTTAGTGATGAAATAAGGGGATATATAGCCCCTATCCAGCTTCATTCCCTCAACAACCTCCAACTCATTATACAATGTCTTCCCATCCTACACAATTTGACATAATTTAAGACACAAATCTTGGACTACAATTGAAACATAAGAGGTGAAACAGTTAAGCCCCTGCTTAAAATTCCCAAATCAGAAAGAAATCCAAATCAATTTCAAAACAATCAACACCACTATATGTCCAAGATTAAAGCAATGAGACCTCAAAACTATACAAGGCAAGAAGATGTCTCAACATGGCTCAACTTACTTGGATTGTAATAACTCCCTCTTTACCGACTTTCTCCATTGCCTTTGCGATTAACTCACCAATTTCTCTCTCTCCATTTGCAGATATTGTACCAACTTGTGCAATTTCTTCAGAAGTGCTGATCATTCGAGCTCTGCTCTTTAAGTTAGTAACAACATCATCAACAGCCATACTTATACCACGTCTTAGGTCCATTGCATTCATCCCTGCTGCAACTGACTTGCACCCTTCTGTGAAAATTGCTCGAGTAAGAACTGTAGCACATGTGGTCCCTGCAAGAGAATATAAATGCCGATGTCACTTTCAAGTCCTCCCAAAGTAGTTGGCAAGTCTTATCAAAATAGTGTGCCAAATCTACCAACATTAGAGCCAATCCAACTATGAAAAGTATTCATCCAAAATGTTGGGACAAAGAGCACACAAAGATGAAACCTCACCATCGCCTGCAACATCATTAGTGGCATTAGCGACCTGTTTGACAAGGCTAGCACCAACATTCTTGACTTTATCCTTGAACTCGATGCTCTTAGCGACAGTAACACCATCCTTTGTCACTTTGGGGGCACCAAAGCTTTGTTCAATAACCACATTGCGTCCCTACAAACAATTACAAGGTTCTAATTGGTTACTTTATCCTATACATCAAAATCTATAGCACTCAACTTGGTGAACAAAAGAAAAAACATGCATATACAAAAACATGACTAAAATGCAAAAACCACTAGATCTTTTCTCTTTTTTTCCCCCACTATATACCAACCCACTAAATAATCAGACAATTAATAATAATATTGAATGTTGCACCTTAGGACCCATTGTGACTTTCACAGCTTCTGCAAGCTCTTCAACACCCTTAAGCATTAAAGCTCTGGCTTCCACTCCAAATTTGATGTCTTTGGCAGCATAGTTTCTGCTCCAGTTCAGTCTACTTCCAATCTATGATACCATATAAAAAAAGGATTAACTTAGAGTAACAAATCTAAATCCAGAATAACCAAGGAGTGACAAATCTAAACCCAGAAACAAATTAAATAACAAAAATGTACGAGGTCAAGAAAATAAGTAAAATCATCAGAACTGACCTGATGGGTGCTATTCCTAGCGATCCTATGAACCAAAAACAAGAAAAAAACAAAACAAAGAAACCCATTAACATATAGCACATGTAATAAAAAAAACTGAGCTGTGCTTTGACTACCAATAAGGTGAATGGAAAAAAAAAAAAAAACTGAAATGAAATCACTAAAGTTCACTGCTTTTTCAGTCCCAGGTAAATTCAAGATCAGAAAAACATTCAATGAGGAAAATAATCCAAACCCAGTTCAAAATAAGGGAGAAAGTAGAAGGAAATCGAATCATACCGGGCTTTAGAAGCAAGGCTTGAGGCAAAACGGTACATGATGTTATTATGAATAAATTGCACAGAAAAGAAAGGGGTAGCTGTTTCTAGAGCTAGGAAAAGAGAAAACGATTGAAAGCTGATAGGAGAGACTGTTATGTGTGTTTGCGGGAAGAAAGGAAGGTGCTTTTCTAATGAAAAACAGAAGGCTCTAGAAGCACCAAAGAGACGTTCTAGTTCTGTGTTTTAGGGTTTAGGGTTTTGTGTCTTTTTCCTTTTTCGTTATTTTGGAGTCTGACCGGTTCGTGGTTCCAAATGTGGTGCGGATCTTGACCGAATTCGGGTCATTATTCCGGTATATATTTTTATTGTATTAAAAAAAATTATTTTTATCACTGAGCTCAACTTCTTACGGTACAACTAACACCACCTGATTACGCTTCACTTCACCGTCTTTTGCTTTCTCTGATCTTCATCACTTCACCTTTTGTTCTTCAAGACTCGTTAATCTGATACTATTCCATAAGCATATAGACAGAGCGAGACATACGTAAAGATGACGGAAGCTGTGATTAGGAATAAGCCAGGAATGGCCAGTGTCAAGGACATGCCCGTCCTTCAAGACGGCCCTCCTCCCGGGGGCTTCCCGCCGGTCAGATATGCTCGGAGGATCCCCAGTAAAGGACCCAGTGCCATGGCCATCTTTCTTGCTGCTTTTGGTGCTTTCTCTTATGGCATGTATCAAGTGGGTCAGGGCAACAAGATCCGCAGGTGCGATTCTTGCCTTTTTCAAATGGTTTCATTATTTTCTTATGTTTTGAAGTTTTTAGTATATGGGTTTTCGTTATTTTTCGAATTAGAGTTGGAAATGTGGAGACTTTCTGACTCTTGTTATTGTTGCTGGCATCAATGAATTTATGATTACTAGGGTTTGGCATTCTAAAATAAACAGTAACACACTGTGTAGTTGGCATCTGGGTTTCGTTTGTGTTATTTTATTAAACAGTACAAGAGTGACTATATATGGTGTTCTAGATGGTACTTTTGGTGTTGTGAATTTTAAATTTTGATTTTTTTTTTTTGGTTGAATTTTGATATTGGTCTTGAGTGCTGGGAATTGGGTGGCTTATGGTTCAGTGTTAGAACTGAGAGCTAGAAATTGTGTCCGATTAGTATTATCAAACTGTAAAGTTCTATAGAATTCAGCTGATATTGATTTACGAAACTTTTTTGCTTATTAAATTCTTGGGCTTGGGGGAGCAGATGTGCTATGGAAAGTTTTAAAAGGTTGATATATACGGTTTCAAAGTTAAGTGGTTTTGATAATTTGACTCATCATCTCCAGAATGGGCCTACATAGTTACATTTACTTGGAAAATGGTATGCTGTTGTTTACCTGGGATGAAAGAAATGACTAACTGAAGTTGCAGAGGAAAGCATTTTTGGGGTTCATTAATATTGAAAGTTGTGGGATTGACCTGTGTGTTCTCGTTCTGCTCGTATAAACTTTATTTTAGTGGAATCATATCTTCTGGGCAGTTTGATTGCTTGAGAGAGGCTTTGAAGTTGTCTTTTTATTTGTGTTAGATTGAATTTTTATGTGTTGCTTATGTAAAAGATGCTTCTGATCCTCTAAGGTGACATTTGGTTCTTTAATGCAGTTTCGTTCTATTCAAATTTTGGGGTTATTTACATAGATTTGTCATGGATCATTTTTACTTGGTGATTAGGATGAGGATGTTGATTGATGTTCACTGCAAAATATAGCAAATTAATAGAGGATATTATGGAAGATGGAGATGGATGAATTTGGATAAATCTAGGATCATCTTGATAGCTGTTAAATTGGGGTTTTATATGGTAGTATAATGCAGGAAATCTAGTAGTACAAATGGATGTTTCAGTGGTCAACTAAGGCTCTGTTTTGAAGGAAATTTTTGTTGGACTTTGTTGACACGATTGCCTGCAATCTTGTGGATGATGACATGCTGCATTATTTGAGGGATCACTTAGTCTTTGCTTTGACAATTTCCTTTGCCTTACCAGGAGAAAATGAAGAATGAAATAGTGAATATCCTGTTTCATCATTTATGAAACTACAGAAACATGTTTCGTGGTTGGAACTTGAAAATGGTAATCTAATAAAAATTTTCCGTTCACTGGATGATGCCTTTGTAGTGTAATTAAGATTTGATAATGAAGTGGTCCTTACTTTTTTCTGGGCCAAAGGTGATTTGTTGCTGGCCTCAGATTGGCCTTGAGTTTTGTTATGCAGAAATATTAACTTGCCTTGATTTTAATAAGTTAAAAAATGTGAACATAAGTAAAGGCCATAGGGCATCAGGGCCTCCTATACTTACTATAAATTTGTATGTTTCATTAACCAGAGGTGAGAGGATATGAGATTTGAGATATCTGCAATTAAGAGCAGGATCGTTTAATTCTTGGGGTAATCTAATATAAGAAACCTCCATGATCACAGACTTTTGATGGAGTCCAGCAAAAAATATATGTGGCCTTGTCTTTTAAATTGTAGTTCCAAAGAAAAGTAGTTTTACAGGTCATTGCAGATTTTTTATTTTTTAATTTTTTTTATTTATTTATTGTGGATGGTGGACCTGAACTTGAGACTTTTCCTACTCCCCACACCAAGAACAATGTGAGCAGACTAACCAGGCTAGGCCTGATTAGCTATTGCAAATTGATATTAATTTTATATTATAATGATATTCAATAGTTTATACTTTACACCCTGGTATGTTTTGCTACTATGTTAAGTTAAAGAGCAAGTGATGATACTGGCTTAATGCTTATTCCTTCTTGCCGCCCTTATAAGAAATTGTCATAACTGTAAATACATTCATAAATTATTTGCATGCTGCAGGGCACTGAAGGAAGAGAAGTATGCTTCTCGCAAAGCAATATTACCTCTTCTTCAAGCTGAAGAAGATGAAAGGTAGCAGCACCTTTTCCTCTGCGTGCCTGATCCATCTTTGTATTTATTCTAGTTTTCTTATTTACCTGCTCCGTTTGGGTTACCTAGGTTTGTCAAGGAGTGGAAGAAGTATCTCGAGTATGAGGCAGAAGTAATGAAGGATGTGCCAGGTTGGAAAGTTGGTGAGAGCGTTTACAATTCTGGGAAATGGATGCCCCCAGCAAGTGGTGAGCTGCGCCCAGATGTCTGGTGATACTGATGTTTTGTTGGTGTGCACATTTAATTGTCAAGAGTGTTCGCTCCTCTTTATCCAAGTTTCTTTTATGACTTGGTGCTGTTTCCTTTCTCATTAAATAAAAGTTTTAGATGATTACAGACACTGGATTACTTCCAACAGAAGTTCTCTTATATTTTCTCGCCTTCATCATCTTCTCCTTATTAGCCAAATATTGCATAGAAAGATAATTTTCTTGGTGGTGACATTTTGGTAGTAAAGGCATCTATCTTACTTCTTGTTTGATATGTACCGCTCCATGGCCTTTGAATTTCAGTCAATAATGCTATCTTTTATGTGCTATTGAAATGACAATTTTCCACTATATAATCAAGTTATCATCATTCTTTGAGTGCGAGATTATGTTGATTCTTGGTTGTTTTCAATTAATGGCTTTGAGTCGGCTATCTCATGAAATTGATCAGGTGTCTTCCGACTGCCGCGGTTGGGGATTTGGATAGTATACTGTTAGTTTGCTACATTCAAGAATGTCTTTGTTGATTAATATGATTCTCATAGTGGCATCCTTTAATGAGGGTGGCTACTAGTTTGCTGCAGACGTGAATTAATTTGCTAAATCACATTTTGACTCTAAAATTAAAGAAAATATAACTCAAGCGCACCTAGAGCACTAAAAAGAACATGAAATTTCCATCTTATTCATATCAATATCAAGGGCAACATGGGCAGGCTCAAGCATCAATCATGGCCAGTCATGTTTCTTCCACCATGTATAGTTATCATCAGGTAGATAAAAACCAGTGTCTGAGACTAGCCTTAAAAGCATCAAAACTTACATCTTTTTGCCGCCATCTCGTCTGACAGAAAAATAAAGTTGTCCTCCAAATATTAACATTAAACTGCCAGTGAAAATATTCTCCAAATTTCAACCTGTGGCTACCAAGATCATCATCTTTAGATTTGCAGCTCACCTCCAATAAATCCTTGTCTGAGCTGAGGTCGTTTATGATATAAACATGGTAGTGGGTTTGAAAACCAGGGATCCTCGTATTCTTCTGTGACAGTGATACTGTGCTGTATATGCAAAATAGCAAGAAAATAAAAATATGAGAAATTTGGCTAGCAGTAAGGCTGGTCATGGTGGCCAATTGATATGCTCTCCTTGGTTTCTTGGTATTCAAACTAGAGATATATAAAATACAAGATACCTAAAATAAGATCATAGATGAGCCAAATCTATAAAGATTCACGCATGGTGTATTGAGCCAAATCTATAAAGATTCACGCATGGTGTATTAATAGTTAATGCAGGATTTAGAATCAGTACATGTGTTGTTACAGTGGGGGAGATCAAAGAAAGACTAAGGGCAAATTCTAGCTGCAGGCAGCTTCTGTTCTTAAGCTATATCCGTTACTTGTGGAGGAACATTAGAATGTGAGTGCTTATTGGCTTCTGAGTTGGTCACTTCATTGCTAAATCACTTGCTAACTAGCATTACCCTTTTGTGAAAGACAGATTAAAGGCGAGTGATACACATATCAATTAGGGACACGTCTTTTTATATGTAAGACTTGGTGTAATATATGTAGGATAATCAATAAGGACATCGATAGATGATGCGTGTCGCTATGAGATAAAAAATAATTAATGTTTTTGCTATGGACTATAATAAGGGAGACAGTTCAATAAATATGACAGCAATGGTACTGTTTACGTTGCAGGTTGCTACATTAAATATTATCAAATCAATAATTACACATTCACATTTTAACTATAGAATTACTGAAATTAAAACATAAATGCAACCTCTTGTTCTGTTTGCAGATGAGTTGATAATCTTATAATTTTGCTGGTGGAAATATACAAGTGCAATTTTGTAAGTAGATTCTAAACTTGTTCAGGAAAAGAATAGGAGCTAATACTTAACTTGTAACCAGACAAAAATCAAGGCCAATTGATCAATCAAACAAATTTAAGTCTCTGAAAGAAATCAATTTCTTGGGTGCCATCGGCATTGAGCTCAGTAGCACACAGCATGAAATTGAAGGCCTTCCAATTCTATGCATTTATACATGGCTTTAAGTATGAGTGGAATGCCTTGGCAACTTGATTGCTAATCATAGCTAATCCAATCAAATACTTAACACACAACCCCACACACACAACCATCTTATTCATTTCATTTTGGCCATAACATCAAGAGCTGCAGATCTCTAATTTTTTATTTTTTTTAATTACTGCTAATCCAATCATATTTTTTCGTATACGTATAATTATCACAAGAAAGAAAAAATCCAAATTGTGAGATCAACCAGTAGCATTTTCCAGTTTCCATACAATCAAAACCCTCAAAATTAGGCCTAAAAGCATAAAAACTTGCATCCCTTTTCCCCATGTAACATCACATGAAAATAGAGTTCTTCTCATGATGTCAAGATCAAACCCCCAATTAAAATTCTCTCCAATCTTCAAAATATGTGTACCAAGATCATCATCTTTAGATTTGCAGTGAGTGAGCAACATATAATGGCATTAGTAAGCCATTGATAATAAAAATATCATAGTGAATGGCTTTAATCTCATTTCCTTTCTGTGCCATTGATGTTGTGCAAAGTATCAAGAAGAAAACAAAGTGATAAACTTTGCTAGAAGTAAAGCTCAAGATGGGCAAATGATATGTGTAATATCCCGTGTTTTTAAACATTTTTACACTGTATCAGGATATGCAGTGTTAATAATTCTTAAATATGATATTGATATTTTATGAGCTTTTATTTAATTAAAATTGAATTTTTAATTGTTTATTATTATTTAAGTGCTTTACGTAAAATTTTTCCGGGACTTGCATTTTCGGAGAAATTTTCACGTAAATAATTTATTATTAATTATTTTGAATAGATTTTCAGACTTGCATGAACTCATACATATTTTTAAAATACTAGATAACGTGTATATGTGTATTTATTTATTTAATTAGGGTTTAATTTATTACCCTAATATTTTATTATTTTATTATTTATTTATTTGATTTATTGTTATTTAATTATTTTCGTGTAGTATATAAATTATTAAAATATTATGAGTGGTGTGTGATTTTTTCCAAGTATTTTATTAACATACCATATTATTTTTATATTATTTTTTTTCTTTTTCTTTTCTTTTCTTTTTCTTTTTCTTTTTCTTTCTTTCTTTCTTTTTCTTTTCTTTTCCTTCGGTTTCTTCTTCCCCGACGTCCCCATCTTCCCCTCACCGTTGCAACTCCCGACCACCTACCATCACTGTGCCTCCCACCGTGCCACCTCCACTTCCAGTTGCTCCGCCGCCCCTAGTCTTCTTCCCCGGCGACGGCTTGATCGTTTTCCGCCATTTTTGGCCGAAATCCAAGCTTCAACGTTTCTTCCTCCTCCGGCCACCAAACTTCACATTTCCGGTATCTTTGGACTCCTCTAGCAACGGTAATCTTGATTCTAGCTTTGGTTTGAGCTCAAATTCCCTTGATTTCCTTGTTTTTTGATTTTTCTCATTTTGGCCGAATTAGGTTTTTGAATTTTTTTGAATTTTTCTTGTTGATTCATGAAAAGTCCCTTAACAAATGTTGATCCTAGAAGCTTAATCTTCATGTGAATTTTTGTAGAATTTTTGGGAATTATTTTGATTTTTGGGTATTTTTGAATATTTTATTATTATTTTCTAATTTTTGGAAATTAATTAATTAAATTATGAAATTGTGTTTTATGGTAAATATAGGTGTTGAAATGAATTATAGGAATTTATTTGGAATTTTTATGAATTTCTATGTATTTATTTTGAATTTAATTAGTTTATGTTATTTTTGGAAAATAGGGTTAATTGTGTTTTTAATTGAAATTAATTGGTTAATTGAGTTTAATTATTTATATTATTGATAAATATGTTGAGAAAATTAATTTTGGACAATTATATTATTTTTGGTGAATTTTTGAAGTAATTTTAGTATATTTATATATATAGGGGTATTTTGGTAATTTTACACAAAATTGGCTAAAAATGTAATTTAATTGGTTTTAATAGTTATTTAAGGTATAAAAATGATTTCTACAAATTATTTAGTATTTTTAATTAATTAAAACTATTTTTCGTGAATTATTTTCAATTATATATATAATATACGATTTTTCTAAATAAAATGAGTTTTTATTGGTTTTTACTGTATTTGAAGGTTAATTACGTAATTTCTACATATAAAATATATTTCTGTGATATAAGGGTATTTTTGGTATTTTTATATTATTTTGTGAATTGTGGACCCCAGTCAGTCGGTAGACTGTAGTTTGGAGTCCGACCGAGGGGGTTATGGATGAGTTGTTGTGCCTGTTTTTTGAAGTGTGTTTCTCTACAGGATCGGCTCTACTCTTTAAGTAGAGAGATGTTCGTTTTACAGGGGAGGTTCTGCCGAATTTTTGATAGAATTCTCGTAAAACGTGATGTCCAGTCGAACCCTAATTCTGATTCTGTGTCTAGTAATCTAGAATGAGTCCTTAGAACTTCTGTTCGATTTATTCTGATTCTTGTCGTTATTATTTGTTTAGTTGCGCCGAGACCGAGGCCTAGTGGACCAGGCCCGTCGGACCCATCTCGTGAAGCGCACTAAGAGTGAGTTACTATTTTATATATATGTGTTTAGGGTGCATGATTTAGAAATGCATGTTTTATTTTGATTAAATATGCATAAATGATTTGATTAGTATTTAAGTTTATTTTTAGATTACTTTTGGTTTATTTTTGGTTTATTTTAAATTATATGCATGTTTTATTAATAAATTATATTTAAAATGTTTTAAATATATTTCTAGCTTAATTTATAATTTGATTGGATTTATTTGACGTATATATACTCGAAATATACCTGGTTTACTTTTGGTATATTTCCAGTATATATATGGTTTATATTGTTATGTTATTTAAATTCATGCATCATTTATTTTGTGAATGAATGTTTTATATTTATTAATGAAGGATATCAATAGAACGTGCTACCTAGTGGGCAGCACTAGGACCGAGTACGTACCGGTACGCTTATAGCATTTAGGCTATGTTACTAACTTATTTGTGGATATTGATTGGATATGATTATTTGATGTGTGAGATATGGTTTGGAGGTGTGATTGCTGGAGCTCGATTGACCAAGTGTCTCGGGGCCAATCACACTGACAGTCAGACTACTGGAGCTCGGTTGACTTAGTGTCTCGGGGCCAGTCTATTGTCTAAATGGAATAAGTGAATATATTAGAATAAGTGAGCCTGTATGGCTAGAGTGTTGTCTAACACTGTTTTAAGGTTGCGATATTCTATGATTCTATTTGATCCTTCATGAACTATGACTTTCAATAAAAATATATATAAAATGATTTTACTGCATCTGTGTGTATTTGTCTGTGTATATACATATTAGATATATACTGTTGACTGTATGCATTGTCATTTAGTATGCATGTATATATATTATAGTAATTCACTCAGTGAGGTCTGACTCCCCTCCGTTGACTAATTTTTTTCAGGAGAGTCATCATCTTCAGACCTCAGTAGTAGGCCTGTACGCCGGATTTCTTCCGCCCCGGCTTCTTTATGTAAACTGCTTATCTGAGTCTTGAGTTTTATTTTATCTAGACATTGCAGTAGTCATTAAGTATTATATTTGAACTGGATTTGTATTAAAAGAGTTTATATGTCACGACCCAAACTAGGAGTCATGACCGGCGCTAGGGAACGAGAATTCTTTCGAATCTGGAACCCATAGCAAGCCTAAGAAAATAAAATCATGCAATAATTAAATAAAAGTACGATCAAATTAAAATTTTTCTGAATCAATATATAAAATAAATACTCCAAATCCTTTTATAAATGAATACATATTCGTACAATATTCAAATACAAATTCTCAGAGTATTTAATATCCAAACAAAATAATACACTTCCAATATAATAACACTACTACTGCAGTTTCTAGAATACAATTTAAAGTTTAGAATATACGTTTGCATAAAATAGCCGGGACTAAAGAACACCGGCGAGGAACTCTACAACTAAGGTCTGACGATATGGAATCTCCTGAAAAAAAATAATTTAGGGGGGTCAGACCTCACTGAGTAAATTATTATACTATATATACATGCAAACTAAACCATAACAATCAGGCATTCTTATATATATATATGTATATACACACATTTTACACGAATGACAAACTTTGCTTTTATAATATACTAAATGTAGAAAATGTTTGTTTTAATTCATGAAGGATCCATAGAACCCTAAATAATAACAACCTCAAACAATCCCATAATCACTCTAGCCATACAGGCTCACTTGATTCCAAATAGAACACTTATTCCAATTTGGATAGCAGACTGGCCCCTAGATACTAAGTCGACCGAGCTCCAGCAGTCTGGCTGTCAGTGTGATTAGCCCCGAGACACTTGGTCAACCGAGCTCCAGCAATCACACTATCTATCACCTCACATCTTAATCAACCCAATAGATCATTCAATTCACTTATGGACAGTAGACTGGCCCCGAGACACTAAGTCAACCGAGCTCCAGCAGTCTGACTGTCAGTGTGATTGGCCCCGCAATCATACTATCTAACATACCATTAATCTTAGTCAAATCAATTATAATCACCCAATTTTAACTCTCACTCAATCCTTATCTATCGTACCGGTTACGTACACGGTCCTAGTGCTGCCCACTAGGAAGCACGTTCTATTGATATCCTTCACTTTGAATAAATCATTTATTCGAAAAATAATTAATGTAGAACAATATTCATAATAATAAAACCAACCATATATATATATAATAAAAATATACCTAAAATATACCCAGTATATTTCAGGTATATATATATATATAGTCAAATAAAATATGAAATAAACTAAAGATAAATCATTAATATAGTTAAAAACAATTTAAATGAGTAATAATAATATAACATGCATTATCTTAAAAGTATACTTAAATATGCAAAAGATATACCCTAAGTACTCAAATCATTTAATAAACCATTTATGTATAAATATTCATTTAAATACGTGTTTGTGTTTAACATATATTCACAAATATACTAAAAATAAACCTAATTATCTAGCATGCATATATCAAAAAATAAACCCTAAATATACCACTAATGTGTTAGGTTTAATTTAATAATAAAACATTTATTTATTCGGAAATAAATAAAAAATATACCAAAAATAAACTTAAAAATAATTTAAGTGTAGGTTTATAATTTAACATGCAATTATTTAAGAATAAACCTAAAATCTACTGAAACTATACCTAAAGTATACTAATCATTTAATAAAATAATTATGTCTAAGTGTACATTTTAAAACATGTGTATATTACTCAAATGTATTAAACCTAAACCTAATTGTTTAATATGCATATATCAAACTAACATGCATAATTATTTAATATGCATATATATAAAAATGCAACCCTAGATATACCAAAAATATTATAATTTAAATCATTTTTAAAACATAAAATGAAAATGAAAAAGTCTAAATAATGCACCCTATATGCAGTGCATATATATACAGTATAATAACTCACATGTTAGCGCTCCACGAGACAAACTCGGCGGGCCTGATCCGTTAGGTCTCGGTCTCGGCGCAGCTAGACAAACAAATGACAACATGAAATCAGAATAAATTTAACGAAAATTCTAAAGACTCGATCTAGAATTTTAGACACAGATTTAGAATAGGAATTTGACCGAACATCACGTTTTACGAGAATTCTATCAAAAATCCGGCAGAACCTCCCCCATAAAACGGACATCTCTCTACTCAAAGAGTAGAGCCGGTCCTGCAAAGAAATATACTTCGGAATAAACACAGGATTACAACCAAAATCCCTCGGTCGGACTCCAAACTACAATTCACCGACCGAGGTTCATAATTCACAGAATATTTATAAAATACCGAAAATGCCCTTATATAATAAAAATATATTTTATAAATCCAAATTACTTAATTAACCCTAAAACATACTAAAAATCAATAAAAACCCATTTATTAAGAAAAATAGTATATTATATATAATTTGAAAATAATTTACGAAAAATAGTTTTAATTAGTTAAAAATAATAAAAATTTGCAGAAATCATTTTTTATACCCTAAATAACTATTAAAACCAATTTAATTACATTTTTAACCAATTTAGTGTAAAATTACCAAAATACCCCTATATATATATATTCACTATAAATGTTCAAAAATTCACCAAAAATTATATAATTACTCAAAAATTAATTTCTCAACATATAATTCAATAATATCAATAAATATACTCAATTTACCAATTTATTTCAATTAAACACATAATTAACCCTATTTTTCAAAATTACATAAACTTAATAAATTCCAAATAAATACATAAAAATTCAAAAAAATTACAAATAAATTTCTATAATTCATTTCAACTCCTATAATCACCATAAAACACAATTTCATAATTTAATTAATTAATTTTCGAAAATTAGAAAATAATAATAAAATAATAAAAAATTCACAAAAATTAAAATAAATTCCAAAAATTCTAAAAAAATTACAGAATGTAGATTAAGCTTCCAGGAACAAAGTTTGTGAAGGAAGTTTTCATGAATCAATCAAATTGAAGCTAAAAAAAATTCGAAACCCAAAATGGCTGATTTGAAGAAATTGAAACCTAAGCAATTCTAGACCAAATCAAGTGAAACAAAGCTTGGAATCACACTCACCAGAGCTCAAGGAAAAGATAGAGACCGACGGCATCAAATTTGGTGGCCGAAAAGTGTTTGGTCGGAGTTAAGTTGATTTTTGGCTCTTTGAAGAAAATCCGGCCAAAACTCACCGGCGAAGAGTGTTTTAGGTGATGGAAATGGCGGGAGGTGGAGGAGGAAGGTTGAGGGGTATAGTAACAGGAAGAAAACCAGCTTGAAAGTGGCTGGAAATAGTGGAAAACGTTTTGGGAGGAAGAAGATGAAGGAGGGGACAAACTGTAAATAAATGGAAGTTTTGGTTTTTTGATAAAAAAATTATGTATATATGTATATATATATATATATATATATATATATATATATATATATATATATATATATTTACACTATATATTATAATAATATAAAATTTCACACACATTAAACATACACCACACACATATTTTAATATGTTTAATAATTTATAAGCTTAAAATTAATTAATACAAAAATTAAATAATAAAATTAAGGAAATTAATTAAGCTCTAATTAATTTAAATAAATACACATATATACATTTTATTTTAGCACTTTAAAATTATATATGATTTCATGAAAATTCATAAAACTAATCAAAATAAATAGTATTAATTTATTTAAGTGTCAATTTCCCTAAAAATATAATTTCCGAAATTTTTTTACGTAAAGTACTTAAAATAATATAAAATAATTAAAATTAGCTTTAAACAAACAACAAACTCATAAAATATCATAAATATATATACAAAAATTATTAATACTGCATATCCCGATGCAGTATAAAAATATTTAAAAACTCGGGATATTACAGTCTTCCCCCCTTACAAGAATTCGTCCCCGAATTCCAAAAAGAAAATTATAAGATCAAGAAAGAAAGAGATACGGGTAAGAAGCTCGTATCTCAACTTCAGTCTTTTACGTAAGCTCTTTCACTTTGTTGCCACGTCACGGAACCTTGATCATCTGAATCTAGTTCGAACATAACTATCGAGCTTGATAATTTACAATTACAACTGATTCCTTCTCAAACTTCAGATTTCATTCAGTTCTATATTGTTCAACGCGTCTCATCACACCACTTTTTGGAGACATCTTCAAAATTACAGTCTTCGATCTGAAACTCCATATCTCTGCATCTAGGATCCACATCGCTCTTCTGATCATAGTAACTTTCTCCGTTGTATTTGAACCATCTCATATCTAGTTAAGACTTCTTTCTACAAAAGCTTCAGGTGGTGTCATTCCAATACTACTATGGTAGCTGTTATTATAAGCAAATTCTATAAGTAGCATATAATCAACCTAGCTATCTTCTAGATCCAAAAAACACATCTTTAACATACTGTTTAGTGTCTGGATCGTCCTCTCAGACTGTCATCTATCTGAGGATGAAAAGCAGTATTGACATCCAACCAGGTGTCTATTACTTTCCATAATCTCTGCCAAAATCGAAAGGTAAACACTGTACCTTTACCATATACAATGGACACAGGTAGTCTATACAGGCACATAATATGTTTCATATGCAGCTTAGCCCTCTTAGTTACTGAATAAGTGGCTTCCATTGGCAAAAAATTAGTTGACTTGGTCAATTTGTCTACAGTCATTCCAACAGAATTATATTCACCCTTCGAACGAGGTAACCAACCATAAAAATTATCACAATTCTCTTTCATTTCCACCTAAATTCAAAAGAGATCAAAACTTCCCAGAAAACTTCTGATATTCAGCTTTCATCGACTGGCAATTTTAAACACTTAGAAATATAATCAGTCACATCCTTCTATAATCCAACCCACTAGTACTGATCCTGAATACTGTGATAATTCTTGGTAACCATTTGGATGTACACTGCAAGTTGATTTCCACAGCTTATATAGAATCCCTTTCTCAGATTACATCATTAACCCTGTATCATTAACTTGGGCATCTCCTATTAGCAGATCATTCTATGGTGATATGCCATGATGACATGCTATGATAAATGTCATGATGAGATGATCTAATGAAATGTTATGATGAAATGCTAGAATGAAATGTCGTGATGAAATGTTGTAATGAGATGCTATGATGATATGATGAAATGTTGTAATGATATCAGGTCTTATCCTCTAAAGTTCACGTAACCCTCAGATCAATCAATATTCTTCAGTACTTGTAAGCTGTTCTAACAAACATCTGTTCACACAATCTTCCCATTCTTCTGAGTTATGCGGGTCATAGGAGCTGCAATTCTAGAGAATTCTATTCAGATTTCCTATGATACCCAATTAAACCCAGAAAATTACAGATCTCAATGGATTCGGTCAGTCTGGGCCGCTCAAATGCTGTTTTGATCTTTTGTGGATCAACTCGAATTCTATCTTTAAACGCCATAATTCTAAGAAAAACAACACTCTCCATCCAATGATCACACTTCTTGAATTCAGTATAAAGCTGACATTCTCTTAGTGTCTGTAGTATAGTCCTCAAGTGATATACGTGCCCTTTTATTCACTTCGAATACACTAGTATATCATTAATGAAGACTACTACAAACTGATCCATAACTAATGATAACCCGACTTCAAATTAATTTTTAAAAAGAACTGTGCATTCTGTAGCTGATCAGACAGGTCATCTATCCTCAAAAGAGGATACTTGTCCTTCACTGTTACCCTGTTCATCTCTCTGCAGTTAATGCACAGTCTCAAGGTACCATCCTTCTTCCTTACAATAGGACTAGTGCACCCCAAAGAGAAACATAAGGTCTGACAAAACCTTGGTTATACAGCTCTCGTAATTGCTCCTACAGCTCTGCAAAAGTCATTTTGTAGGGCTACGTTGAAATAGGAGTTATATCAGGAATCACATCGATACAGAATTCAATCTTTGTAAAGTGGTAAACCTGGTAACTCATAGGCAATTAAAACATCTGGGAGAGACAACTTCTCCACTGAAGTATACTCAACTAGAGCCAGATATTCTTGACAACCCTTTTACATCTCATCAAGATTAATTAAACCCCAAAGACTGAATTCATAATAACGCTCCGAGTCTTAATTCTCGATTTAGATGCCAATATATTACGCTTAATCCTGTAACGCATAATTCTACCAGTCTCCTCTTATACTGTATTACGTCTTCATCATGACGTATCAGATTGAAGAGTTTACAGGTAATCTTCTCAACTGATTGCTCTTCCCTTACTCTATGTAATAGCTAATACAGGTAATTATCCTTCCTTAAAGGTAGATGGAAGTATCTTAGAAATCCCCCTTTAACTCAAATTATATGTTGCAGTCAGAACTGACAGCTTGCCATAAGGAATACAAGAGTGCTTCATCTTCATTAGACATTTTCCAATTCCCCCATCAAAGCATATTCAAACAACTGCCAAACTTGACTAAATGCTATCAAGCTTTTATTAATCTCGGCTATCCTGGCCACAATTGCTGCAAGTTCAAGTCCAAAAGGAATGCTTATACTACTTACAATGACTACCTTAACCCTTGAGTTATAGTTGCCTCTAACCTACCCCTATACTAGATAGGTGTAGTAGAGCTGGAACTATAACCACAACTTGAACTTGAAAAGACTGATTATCAATATTGTCTCTGCAGAAGAAATAATTCACATTCACTGCGCTAAAAAGATATAGAAATCAACAGAATTTCATAATATAGAATATACGCAGAATTGACATGTCTCAAGTTCTCAGCTGAAAAAGAAATTACATCTGCTGAACAATCAAAGGTATCAGTACCGCATCATGCGAAACTCTTATTGCAGAAGCAACATCATTGCAATGCTAAGCCACTAGCTCCTCATTCAGTTTTTCCCACTGTCAACAACGATCATCAGGCCTTCTAAATCCATCTCTACCCCTACGCCTAACAGGATGCATAGGGGGTAGAACCTCGTGCTCAAAAGATCAACTATCATCGATCTCATCGATTGATGGAGCATTCACGCTCAAGGCAATCAACAAGAAGCAAAAATAAACAAATAGTTCAAACAATCACAACCTCAAAATCCACTTGATTTCAGGCCGAAAGGAGCTTAGAATTGGAATCACCGGAGCTCAAGGAGTCGATGAAGATCGGCGGTGCACGAAATGGTGGCCGGAATCGTCATCGACGGCAAAAAGCTCAACTTGTTGCCATGGCGGATTCCGGGTGTTCCAGTGGGCTTCCGGCGGCCTGGTCACGTCGGAGAGGAAGAGGAAGGAAGGGGAAGGAGGTTGGCGGCAGCTGGTGGCGACGAGGGGCGGTCCGGCGTGCTGGAATGGGAGGCGCAGTGAGGGTGAGCGATCGGGAGAGAAGAAGGAGAGGGAGGGGCAAAACGGTAATTTGGCAAAAATTTTGATTTTTAATGTATATATGTATATATATATACTTTACACTATATAATAAAATAATATTAAATTACACACATTAAATATACACCACACACATAAAATTTAATATTTTAATAATTTATACTAAATAAAATTAATTAAATAACAATAAAACAAATAAATAATTAATAAAATATTAGGGTAATACTAAACCCTAATTAAATAAATATTTATATGTATATACGGTGTTTAATATTTTAAAAATATGTATGAGTTCATGCAAGTCCGAAAATATATTTAAAATAATTAATAATAAATTATTTACGTGAAAATTTCCCCGAAAATACAAGTCCCGGGAAAATTTTACGTAAAGGACTGTAAATAATACACAGTAATAAAAATAGGTTTTAAATACATATCAACTCGTGAAAGTTTCGTAATATATATTCAAATTATTAACACTGTATATCCCGGTACAGTGTAAAAATATTTTAAAAACACGGGATATTACAATTTTCCAATTCCCCCATCAAAGCATATTCAAACAACTGCCAAACTTGACTAAATGCTATCAAGCTTTTATTAATCTCGGCTATCCTGACCATAATTGCTGCAAGTTCAAGTCCAAAAGGAATTCTTGTACTACTTACAATGACTACCTTAACCCTTGAGTTATAGTTGCCTCTAACTTACCCCTATACTAGATAGGTGTAGTAGAGTTGGAACTATAACCATAACTTGAACTTGAAAAGACTGATTATCAATATTATCTCTGCAGAAGAAACAATTCACATTCACTGCGCTGAAAAGATATGAAAATCAACAGAATTCATAATATAGAATATATGCAGAATTGACATGTCTCAAGTTCTCAACTGAAAAAGAAATTACATCTGCTGAACAATTGAAGGTATCAGTACCGCATCATGCGAAACTCTTGTTGCAGAAGCAACATCATTGCAATGCTAAGCCACCAGCTCCTCATTCAGTTATTCCCACTGTCAACAGCGATCATCAGGCCTTCTAAATCCATCTCTACCCCTATGCCTAACAGGATGCATAGGGGGTGGAACCTCGTGCTCAAAAGATCAACTATCATTGATCTCATCGATTGATGGAGCATTCACGCTCAAGGAAATCAACAAGAAGCAAAAATAAACAAATAGTTCAAACAATCACAACATCAAACACCCTAACGGTTACGCAGAATTCCTAATGCAAGGAAGACTTTTCAAAGACATGACCGAACCTAATTCACTGCAGTAGTTTAACAAAAAACACAACTTTGAAAACTAGGGCCACAACTTAAACAACTAAGCCCTGACACAGAACTCAGCTCTGATACCAACTTTGTCACGACCTAAACTAGGAGTCATGACCGGCACTAGGGAATGGGAATTCTTTCGAATCCGGAACCCGTAGCAAGCCTAAGAAAATAAAATCATGTAATAATTAAATAAAAGTACGATCAAATTAAAATTTTTCTGAATCAATATATAAAATAAATACTCCAAATCCTTTTATAAATGAATACATCTTCGTACAATGTTCAAATACAAATTCTCAGAGTATTTAATATCCAAAAAAAATAATACACTTCCAATATAATAACACTACTACTGCAGTTTCTAGAATACAATTTAAAGTTCAGAATATACGTTTGCATAAAATAGCCGGGACTGAAGAACACCGACGAGGAACTCTACAACTAAGGTCTGACGATATGGAATCTCCTGAAAAAAAATAATTGAGGGGGGTCAGACCTCACTGAGTGAATTATTGTACTATATATACATGCAAACTAAACCATAACAATCAGACATTTATATATATATATATATGTATATACACACATTTCACACGAATGTCAAACTTTGCTTTTATAAATATACTAAATGTAGAAAATGTTTGTTTTAATTCATGAAGGATCCATAGAACCCTAAATAATAACAACCTCAAACAATCCCATCATCACTCTAGCCATACAGGCTCACTTGATTCCAAATAGAACACTTATTCCAATTTGGACAGTAGACTGGCCCTGAGACACTAAGTCGACCGAGCTCCAGCAGTCTGACTGTCAGTGTGATTGGCCCCGAGACACTTGGTCAACTGAGCTCTAGCAATCACACTATCTATCACCTCACATCTTAATCAACCCAATAGATCATTCAATTCACTTATGGATAGTAGACTGACCCCGAGACACTAAGTCAACCGAGCTTCAGCAGTCTGACTGTCAGTGTGATTGGCCCCGCAATCATACTATCTAACATACCATTAATCTTAGTCAAATCAATTAAATCAATTATAATCATCCAATTTTAACTCTCACTCAATCCTTATCTATCGTACCGGTACGTACACGGTCCTAGTGCTGCCCACTAGGAAGCACGTTCTATTGATATCCTTCACTTCGAATAAATCATTTATTCGAAAAATAATTAATGTAGAACAATATTCATAATAGTAAAACCAACCATATATATATATAACAAAAATATACCTAAAATATACCCAGTATATTTCAGGTATATATATATATATAGTCAAATAAAATATGAAATAAACTAAAGATAAATCATTAATATAGTTAAAAACAATTTAAATGAGTAACAATAATATAACATGCATTATCTTAAAAATGTACTTAAATATGCAAAAGATATACCCTAAGTACTCAAATCATTTAATAAACCATTTATGTATAAATATTCATTTAAATACGTGTTTGTGTTTAACATATATTCACAAATATACTAAAAATAAACCTAATTATCTAGCATGCATATATCAAAAATAAACCCTAAATATACCACTAATGTGTTAGGTTTAATTTAATAATAAAACATTTATTTATTCGAAAATAAATAAAAAATATACCAAAAATAAACTTAAAAATAATTTAAGTGTAGGTTTATAATTTAACATGCAATTATTTAAGAATAAATCTAAAATCTACTGAAACTATACCTAAAGTATACTAATCATTTAATAAAATAATTATGTCTAAGTGTACATTTTAAAACATGTGTATATTACTCAAATGTATTAAACCTAAACCTAATTGTTTAATATGCATATATCAAACTAACATGCATAATTATTTAATATGCATATATATAAAAATGCAACCCTAGATATACCAAAAATATTATAATTTAAATCATTTTTAAAACATACAATGAAAATGAAAAAGTCTAAATAATGCATCCTATATGCAGTGCATATATATACAGTATAATAACTCACATGTTAGCGCTCCACGAGACAAACTCGGCGGGCCTGATCCGTTAGGCCTCGGTCTCGGCGCAGCTAGACAAACAAATGACAACATGAAATCAGAATAAATTTAACGAAAATTCTAAAGACTTGATCTAGAATTTTAGACACAGATTTAGAATAGGAATTTGACCGGATATCACGTTTTACGAGAATTCTACCAAAAATCCGGCAGAACCTCCCCCATAAAATGGACATCTCTATACTCAAAGAGTAGAGCCGGTCCTGCAAAGAAATACACTTCGGAATAAACACAGGATTACAACCAAAATCCCTCGGTCGGACTCCAAACTACAATTCACCGACCGAGGTTCATAATTCACAGAATATTTATAAAATACCGAAAATGCCCTTATATAATAAAAATACATTTTATAAATCCAAATTACGTAATTAACCCTAAAACATACTAAAAATCAATAAAAACCCATTTATTTAGAAAAATAGTATATTATATATAATTTGAAAATAATTTACGAAAAATAGTTTTAATTAGTTAAAAATAATAAAAATTTGCAGAAATCATTTTTATACCCTAAATAACTATTAAAACCAATTTAATTACATTTTTAACCAATTTAGTGTAAAATTACCAAAATACCCCTATATATATATTCACTATAAATGTTCAAAAATTCACCAAAAATTATATAATTACTCAAAAATTAATTTCTCAACATATAATTCAATAATATCAATAAATATACTCAATTTACCAATTTATTTCAATTAAACACATAATTAACCCTATTTTTCAAAATTACATAAACTTAATAAATTCCAAATAAATACATAAAAATTCAAAAAAATTACAAATAAATTTCTATAATTCATTTAAACTCCTATAATCACCATAAAACACAATTTCATAATTTAATTAATTAATTTTCAAAAATTAGAAAATAATAATAAAATAATAAAAAATTCACAAAAATTAAAATAAATTCCAAAAATTCTAAAAAAATTACAGAATGTATATTAAGCTTCCAGGAACAAAGTTTGTGAAGGAATTTTTCATGAATCAATCAAATTGAAGCTAAAAAAATTCGAAACCCAAAATGGCTGATTTGAAGAAATTGAAACCTAAGCAATTATAGACCAAATCAAGTGAAACAAAGCTTGGAATCACACTCACCAGAGCTCAAGGAGAAGATAGAGACCGACGGCATCAAATTTTGCTGGAAAGTGCTTGGTCGGAGTTAAGTTGATTTTTGACTCTTTGAAGAAAATCCGGCCAAAACTCACCGGAGAAGAGTGTCTTAGGTGGTGGAAATGGCTGGAGGTGGAGGAGGAAGGTTGATGGGCATAGTAACAGCAAGAAAACCAGCTTGAAAGTGGCTGGAAATGGTGGAAACCGTTTTGGGAGGAAGAAGATGAAGGAGGGGCAAAACTGTAAATAAATGGAAGTTTTGGTTTTTTGATAAAAAAATTATGTATATATGTATATATATATATATTTACACTATATATTATAATAATATAAAATTTCACACACATTAAATATACACCACACACATATTTTAATATGTTTAATAATTTAAAAGCTTAAAATTAATTAATACAAAAATTAAATAATAAAATTAAGGAAATTAATTAAGCTCTAATTAATTTAAATAAATACACATATATACATTTTATTTTAGCACTTTAAAATTATATATGAGTTCATGCAAATTCATAAAACTAATCAAAATAAATAGTATTAATTTATTTAAGTGTCAATTTCCCCAAAAATATAATTTTCGGAAAAATTTTACGTAAAATACTTAAAATAATATAAAATAATTAAAATTAGCTTTAAACAAACAACAAACTCATAAAATATCATAAATATATATACAAAAATTATTAACACTGCATATCTCGATGCAGTATAAAAATATTTAAAAACTCGGGATATTACATTATATATATATGAGATGAGTATTTAATTTAAATTCAGTTGGTGAAAATATTATTGTGATATTTATGATTTTTATTTTCGCTGCATTATATATTGTTATTACTATTGCATGTTTTATTTTATTTTTAGGCTTGCTACGGGTTCCGGATTCGAAAGAATTCCCATTTCCTAACGCCGGTCATGACTCCTGTTTTGGATCGTAATAATATGTGTCCCTGGAGGTCTGGGCTATGCTTGCTAGCTAGGCTAGATGGAGACTCTTTTATCTTGATACAACAATTAAATAGCGAAATTTCAAGTTTCAGTTGATGTGAAAATGCATCCTTAAAATTGAAAAAAAAAAAAAATTTAATATCTCAATATACCTTTTTACATGTCTATGGTGGATATCTCTTGCTAAAGTAGGCATAAAAATCTATGAAGATCCATTTTAAATCATAAATCAACCAATGTTGAGTTTATTACTAGATTTTGTAATCTTTTTGTTGTATTTGTATTTGCTTATAAAAATCTTGAAATAGTAAGCTTTGTTATAATGAATTGAATTTTTGATAACGTAGGAAAATAAAAGAATATTATTATTATTATTATTATTCTCAAAATTAAGACTTTTTTTTTTTTTAAATATTGACACAACTCTTTTTACATGCATGGTAAAGAATTTTGCACTATCAACTATTAAATCAATTGATAAAAAACTATTTTTAGCTAAGTTTAAGTTCGAATATTTATGTACGTAACTGTGTTAAATAAATTATTAGAAAACTTTTAATACTCTTATAATTCTATCCGGGTTGAACTGATGAATTAATTATTTTTAAATGTATAAAGAATGCATAAACTAAACTTCATAGACAATGACATTTTGCCATTGATTATTAATTTCTTTCACCACACAAATCTCCAATAAAAAAAGGAACAATTAAGAAAGTGCATACACATGCAGCTGTTTTTCTCATCTTCCCTTTGAATTACACTTATTAAAAATAAAATTTGTTGTCTGCAAGGAAAAAAAAAATCACATGATAGAACAACCATGAGGGTTTTCGTCGCTAAAAGTTGAGCCAGTCTGGTGGCTAAAAATGGAAGATTGAACAGGATGACGATAATACCCATAATCACTGCTATCATATCCATGCTTGTAGTAGTTGTAAGAAGAGGAAGGTTGAGGGGCATAATAGTTTAGAGGACCATTAACTTCATGTTGATTATAGTAATTATTTGAGAAACTGTAGTGATCTGGGTTATAGGGCAGTTGCAATAGCTCTGCCCTTCTTCCTGTTTTACGAACTGTTTTCAGAACTTTTTTTTGGTCTGCCCACCCTGTGACTGTCACCTTCTGCTGCCCCATGTCTATATCAATATTATCTACACCTGAGTTCACATTCAAACAAAAATTGTATTAGTTCATACCTTTTTATACTGTAACCAACTAATGTGTTTAGACTTAAACTGTATTTACAGTTTTATTTGGGTTGAATCGAATTAGTCAGATTATAGTAAATTCCAAATATCAATAGTTTAGACCAAAATATATCTAACGTTAAAAATTTTGGTGCAATCAATTAGATAATGACTTATATACCTTTCAATTTTTCCAGTGCATTTTTCACCTTGCTCTCGCATCCGGCGCAATCCATATGTACTCTCATTTCTATGATCTGAATTATAGAAGAAAATAAATTAGCAATATATATATTTGTGAAAAATCATATGACAATTAATTAAGGATTGATTGCCAGAGCTACAAATTGGAAAAAATGGTAAATGAAAAAAAAAAAATGCTTACCGTCATCTTGACCGACGTTGCTTTCTGAAAATATTTACAGAAGTGTCTAAAGTAGCTGATTGTATGAGGTGGGGACGTATATTAACAATTCACTGGAACGAAAATTTATGGCTGCAATATATTCAAGTGCTGATGGATATGGTCATTTATATATGCATATATAGGTATATATGAATATAATTAAATGGACCGACTTTTAATTTCTTCTGTACTACGTAACATGGCTTGCATATGGACGTTGAAGAAAGACCATGAAAACTGTAAAGGACATCATCGCTTGCACGGGCATATAACGGGCATTGACTTTGCGCACTAAATTGATTAATTATAATGCAAGAGAGGTTCAACAAAATTAGTATAAATATTGAGGGTAAGAGCCTTATATGGATAATTGCACATGATATACTGCGATACCAGCGGATCATGTTTAATGGGTTTTGATGTTTTAATTAACAAGTAATCTTACAGCAGAAGAAGAAGAAGAAACATATAGTAATAAGGACTCAAATCACACAATCATTTGGTCAATTTTGCTCCAACTATACTTTTTTTTTTGAAATAAAAATCAGGAACTTCATTACTGTAAATCAATCTGCATTACATCAATGATTAAAAGGAGGAGGCTCTACAAGCCACTCCTCAAAACTAGACAAAGAAACAAATGCTCTTGCTAGAGTGTGAGCAACCTAGTTGGCTGATTTGCGAATAAAGGAAATCTTAACATAAGAGATTTCACTAATTAAACTTTTACAATCATCTGTTACAGTCCCAAAAAAGACCTGTCAATAGCTGAAGAAAATACTGCTTGCACCACCTTTTGAAAATCAATGTTATAATCCAAATTTTATAAATTATTAAATTAATTTTAGGATTTACAGTGTTGATAAAAAATTAATTAATTTGTTATATTATGGTTATTTTGTGGAATTAAATACAAGTGTTATTATTTATTTTATTATATTATGGTTTTACTATTAAATTAAGTTTTAAAACTTAAATTTGTGGTTATATATTATTTTTTAATAATAATAATAATAATAATAATATTATTATTATTATTATTATTATTATTATTTTTTGTGTATAGTGTTAATTAAGTGTATTTAATATATTTTAATATTTTGAGGTGAATTTAATTAGAAAAGTAAATATTTAAATTAAAAATATTATTTTTATACTATTTTGTCTCTTTCTCATTTTTAATAAATAAATAAATAAATAAATAAATATATATATATAAACAAAAAATTTTCCCTTCCCTCCTCTCTTCTCTTTCCTCCCTCTTCCCTTTAATTTCCTTCCCTCTTCTTCTTTCTTCTTCCTCTATGTGTTTCTGTAGAATGCAGAGCACTACCGGCAACACTAGTGCCACCACTCGCTGCTACTCCCCTTCACTTGCCATCGCCGCCACCTACCCTTCCCTTCCTCCTCCTCCCGCCACCATTTCCTCCCTCTCCTCTCGATTTCTCAGCACCGATAGCTTATGAGTCACGTCGGTGACGATTCCGACAACGATAGTGGTTGAGGTTGGTCTCATTTGAAAGCTTGTTCCTTGAGCTTCATTTCCCACAAGGTAATTCATCCAATTAACCTTGAATTCAGCTTCAATTTTGAGTAATTCAATCTAGGGTTCCTAGCTTAAATTGTTGATTTTGTGTTCAATTGATTTAATTTATGTTAAATTGACTTTAGATTAGTTAAATTGAAGTTGTAAACTTTCCAAAAATATATTTAAATTTAATTTTGGAGATAGTTGAATTTTGAACACTATTCCGGACTCGGGTACTATTCATGAGGATTGTCCCGGCTTGGAAATGTGTTTTATTTTTAATAAATTCTATGGACTATTTTAAGCATATTTTGTTAAGAAATTTTTAGAAATTATGTTCTGATTATTTATTATGAATTTTTGAATGTTTATGTGAAAATTGAATTTTTGGAAAAATTAGTATAAATTAGCAAATTTTGTATTTTAATTGAAATTATTGTTAATTATTATGTTTTGGATAATTATTGAGTAATAAATAGTATTAAAATAATTTTTATGAATTATTTACTATTTTTAGCTAATTAATAATAATTTCTAAAAAATATATTCAAATAATAGTTTTGTTTATTATTTTTCTGATTAAATGAAATTTTAGTTATTTTTATTATATATTTGAACAATTTAAATAATTATTTATAATTTATGCTATTTAATTTTGAATATTTGAAAAATAGATTTTTATTAATATTATTTAATTATATTTGGGATTTTATTTATTATTTTGAAAATAAATATCTTTAATGTTTTTATTATTTAAATAAGTTAAGTTGTGGTATTTTATTGATTTTTATGGATTTTAGTGATTATGAATAGTGATTATTATATTTTTGATTTTGAGTATATTGGTTCTTGGTTGGGTAATTTACAAAGTTCGGGGCCCAACTTGAGAAGTTGAGTTTTGGGCATATTTGAAGTGTGTTTGTGTGCAGGATTGACTTTACTTTTGGTAGAGAGACGTCCGTTTTATAGAAAAGACTCTGCCAAATTTTTGATACAATTATCGTAAAATGTAACCTTGGGTTAGTTTTGAGTTTTGAATTATTGTCGAGTTGTATTTTAGATTGAGTCATTTTTTAGAATTTCTAAAAGTATAAAATTAGGATTTTGATAATAATAATAATAATAATAATAATAATAATAATAATAATAATAATAATAATAATAATAATATTATTATTATTATTATTATTATTATTATTATTATTATTATTATTTATTTTTCTATAATTTCACCAAAACCAATGCCTACCGGATTAGGCCAGTTGAGTCATTTTAGAGGAGCGCACAACTATAAGTTATTATTATATATATGCATTGCATTTAGAGAAATTATTGGCAACTATGTTTTAAATAAAATGTGAATTTTATTAGGCTATGCTGCATTAAATATTAATTGTTATTATTAAATTATATATGTATGTTTGTTTGTATATATATATATATAATCGAATATTTATTTGTATTAATTGAATGTTTTACATATTTAATATGATTTCATTTTAATTATTTTTGATAAAATATTTTAGAGGATAGCAGTAAAACATATTACCTAGTGGACTATACTAGGACTGTGTACACACTAGTACGTTAAATGTTAGGATTGATATTATGGACTTTATTGATGTGAGATTTGAGAAATTGATTATGGAGATTTGTAGTGAGAGAGTGATGTGATTACGAGAGCTCGGTTGACCTAATATTTCGGGGTCAATCACGCCAACAGTGAGACTACGGAAGCTTGATTGACTTAGTGTCTTGGGGTCAGTCTACTGTCCAAAAAAATTGAGAAGAGAAATATTTTGAAATTAAGTGAGTCTGTTTGTTATTGAGGTTCAGAAATCGAGATTGCAGAATATTTTAGGATTTTATTATGATCCTTCACCTAAAATTTTTTCTACATTTATTATTTTATTAAAGTGAATTTTTAGTATATGTATGAAATGTATGTATATATATATATATATATATATATATATATATATATATAATTATTATTATACTGATTCTTGTGTGTCTATTTATTTAGGTTGTGTGTATATATATAATAATAATTTACTTAGTGAGGTCTAACGCCCCTCAATATTATTTTTCAAGATCTTTTACTTCAGACCTCCATATTAAACTTATTCGCCGGACTCTTTTCTTTCCGGCCAATTTTTGTAAATATTAAACCATTGCTTCTCTTGTATTTTTAATAAACGCTACAATAGTGATGTTTCTTGTTTTAGTACTTGTATAGTTTAGACTTTTAATATTTGTATGAAGAAATTTGTTATATTATGATATAAAGAATTTTTTTATTAATTAAAGTTTTAATTATGGTGTATTTTTGTGTTATAATTGCATGTATTTTTTTTTATTTAAGGCTTATTATGAGTTCGGGATTCGAAAGAATTCTCGTTCCCTAATGCCGATAATGAATCCTAGGTTTGGGTAGTGACAATCAAGTTCAATTAACACACTAGGAAAAGAGCGATCCTTCAACCAACTTAATGCCTCTCTCAGACCCATAGCCCCAGTGAGAGCAGGATTCGAAGAAGGCCGAAGGATAGTCGCTAACCTGGGCCAACGAAAATGACTCTTAGAATCACGAACAACAAGACCAAAGCCAAAATTATGGACAGAATTAAAAAGTGCAGCATCGACATTGCAAGTTACATAGCCGTCAGGGGGCTTAACCCAAGACGCAGCCCTATAAACCACCAGATGAGCACCCTGCTGAATAGAACTTTACTGCGCTAAAATCCATGGTTGAAGAAAAGAAGAAGCAACATGAACAATTTGAACTACCCCTCTCTATTTCATGTTCCACACTACATCATTCCTGTTGTTCCAAATAGACCACAAAAGCACAGCTACTAGGCATATGTCACATGTCCTCGGTAGAACATTTGTCCATCAAAATACGCCACCAAGAACTAAAAGAATCACAATTCACTCGAAGCCAACCAATAGAAGAAGCCTGCCACACTTCAATAGCTCTACGACAATTAACCAAACAGTGTAGTATAGATTCACTTGCCCCTTAGCACATAGGGCAATAAATATCAACATCCACTCGGCGAGACAAATCCTTTACCGATAAGCAGCCAACACCAGCTCTCCAAACAAATGATTTAATCTTATGCAGGACTTTAAGAGTTCATGTCTTGAGCCACAACCGCTTCAACCACTGATTAGATTCCCCTAAAGAAGACTAAGTTAAAAATGTATAATCACTACAAATTGAGGATTCACCTCGGTCATCTGGAAGTCAATACCACCCATCCCCATTGAAATGAACACTGAGACAAATAGAGAGGATCAAATTCTTATCTTGCTCAGAAAATAAATAAAAAAAGATATCTGAATCCTATGCTCTTCGCTCTTTAAGTATAAGAGAATTCACAGTAGCATCTTTAAGGCCTGGAAGTATCGGGGAGGACACAAAACCATAATGATGATCCAAAAGCTAAGAATCTTTCCAGATCGAAATATCAGAGCCATTCTCTTCCTACATCTAGCCTTTAATAATCCCTGAGCTATTATGATACTGCGCTAAACATATGAAGGATTAAACCCAACATTGGTTGAAAGAAGAGAGCCACTAGGAAAGTAATGGGCCTTGAACAACCGAGATACCAAAGATTTAGGATACAAAACGAAGTGCCAGCCTTGCTTACCTAGAAGAGCAAGGCTGAACTCATGAACCCGCCTAAACTCCAGCCCACTATCTTCCTTTCTTCTACTTAAACGATCCCAAGCCATCTAATTAATACCCCTTCGATTGTTCAGATTATTCTGCCACCAATAAGCATTAAGGAGCCTTTCAATCTCAATACAAAGCTCCTTCGGAAGTAAAAATACACTCATAGCATAAGTAGGGACTGCCTGACCAATAGTCTTGATTAAAATTTCTTTACCGGCTTTTGACAAGAACTTGTTCTTCCACCCAGTACCTTGGTTCTTCCTTGATAAACTCGAATACTTATCTTTTGTTTCTACCCACCAGAGAAGGCGAACCAAGGTACTTGTCATGATTCCTAATAAGAGGAACTCGGAGCAAGTCATAAATACGATGCTGCACATCAGACTTAGTATTAGAGCTAAAAGAGACAGAGGACTTTTGAAAATTAATTAATTGACCTGAAGCTTTCTCATAGGCCGAAAAGCATTCTAAAATGCGATGACACTCTCCTTCTGTGGCCTTAAAGAAAAAGAAACTATCATCAGCAAAAGAAAAGGTGACTGATGACCGGAGCCCGTTTAGCCACTTTACAACCATGAATAAATCCCTTGTTCATAAAATGTTGAACCATTAAAGAAAGCCCTTCAGCTCAAAGGATAAAAAAATAAGGACTAAGAGGATCTCCTTGATGGAGACCCCTTTGAGGGACGATTGGCTCCATTATCAGACCACTACACACCATATCATACTTCGCAGATGAAACACACAACATAACAAGATGAACCCATTTCTCAACAAAACCCATCTTCTTCATAATTTTCTCTAAAAATGCCCATTCGATTTTGTCACATGCCTTACTCATGTCCACCTTTGGAGTAGCATAACCATCTTTCCCTTGATTCTTCCTCTTCAAATAGTGATCAACTTCAAAAGCAACAAAAATATTATATGTGATTAACCTATTGAAAATGAATGCACTATGGGACTCAGAACGATAGATGGAAGTGTCATGATCCAAACCGGAGGCCATAACTGACGCTAAGAAATGATAATTCTTTAGAATCTGGAACCCGTAACAAGTCTTAAAAGAATAAAAACATACAATAATAATAATAATATAAGCACTGTAATAAAATCTCAAATCAATATAATTAAATAAAACTCTTAATCTCATAACATAAAATATATTAGTACACTATTCAGAGAATAAACTCTAAATTAAAATCACAACTGGTAAATATAAATACGACCCACAACTAATATGAATACAATTATTCCAGTTCCTAGAGTACAATATAAAACTAGGTAGATGATTTACATAATAGAGCCGGGATGGAAGAAATCCAGCGGATAGACCTACTATTGAGGTTTAAAAAAAAAGACTCTCCTATAAAAAATATCAATGGAGGAGAGTTAGAACTCATTGAGTGAATTGTTATAATATATATACACGCATTACTAAATAACAAATGTAAACAACCATATGTATATAATAAATATATATACAGACATGTACACACATTTGCTCAAAATCACTTTATTTCATAATACCAAAAAAAATACAAGTTTTGAAGGATCAAATAGAACCCTAATGATCGCAACCTCAATTATCAATAGCAAACACTCTAGTCATACTGACTCACTTAATTCCAAATAAATTCACTTAATCCATCTGGACAGTAGACTGACCCCGAGACACTAAGTCGACAAGCTCCAACAGTTTGACTGTCAATGTGATTGGCCTTGAGACACTTAGTCAATCGAGCTCCAGCAATCACACCATCAATCAAATCAATTAAGTCATGATCCCACAATTAAATTAGTAATTTAACCTACAATCTATTGCACCGGTATGTACTCGGTCCTAGTAGAAAGCACATTCTATCGATATCCTTCATTTAAAATAAATTATTCATTCAAGTAAACAAATAATGTATAAAGTCATTCATAATAATCAAATAAACCATATATATAACAAAAATATACCTAAAATAAACTAAGTATATTTCAAGTATATATATATGTAAAATAAATTCAATTAAATCATGAAATATACTCAAAATAAACCAGTAATATACTTAAAAATAATTTGAATATAAATCAAATGTAAAACATGCATTAATTTCAAAATATACCAAGAATATACCTAAGATATACTTAAGCATCTAATAAAACAATTATGCATAATAATACATTTAAAACATATATTTCTGAAACATGCAACCTAAAGCAATGTATATATATAATAACAACTCACAGGCATGCGCTCCTCGAGACTAGTCCGCTAGGCCTCAGTCTTGGTGCAACTAAATAATAAAAACGATCACAAAATCAGAATAAATCTAACTTAGACTTCTAGAGACTCAATCCAGAATTACTAAACACTGATAGACACATAATTGGAATTAGACTCGATGTCACGTTTTATGAGTATTTTATCAAAAATTCAGTAGAACCTCCTCTGTAAAACAAATATCTCTCTATTAAAAAGTAGAGCCGGTTCTGTAAGAAAAATACACTACTAATATAAAAATTCTCACAACCCTCGATTGGGATCCCAAACTATAAAATTCCTCCAACTGAGGTCCACAATTCACCAAAATTCACATAATATAATAAAATATATTAAAAATCAACAATTATCATAAATACCCTCGAAACATCAAAATATAGTATATTTATCATTAAAACATTAAAATAATTATTTTCCCAATAATTACTTAAAAACCCTAAATAATAATATAATATTATTAAAAATCCATTTTTCCAATAATTATACAAATATTAATAAAAATTCATTTTATAAATCCAAATAACTTAATTAGTCCAAATGCATATTAAAAATTACTAAAAATCCATTTTATTACAAAAATAGAATATTATATATTATTTAAAAATAATTTTCAAAAATTAGTATTAATCAGTTAAAAATAGTAAATAATTTGTAAAAATAAATTTTATACCCCAAATAATATTAAAACCAATTAAACATAGTGTTTAACTAAAATTATCACTAAATTAAAAAATTAACCCTAATATTTAAAAATACACATAAAATAGTAATAATATTAAAAAAATTCAATAAAGATTATACAAATACAAAAAAATTATTTTCTGAACATATATCTCAATAATATTAACAAAAACATATAATCAACCAATTATTTCTAACAAAATATATATTTAACCATATTTTTCAAAATTGACATAAACCTAAAATAATTATAAAAATTGTACAAAAATCACAAAAATTATAAAATCAACTCTAAAATTAATAATAACCACTAATAACACCAAAAATCACAATTTCATAATTTATATAATTAATTTACGAAAATTAATAAAATAATAATAAAATATTCAAAAAATCACAAAAATCAAAATAATTTCTAAAAATCACACAAAAATTCATGGGAGTAGCTTAAGCTAGTAGAATCAACATTTGTGAAGGAATTTTTCATGAATCGACCATTAACACCCTAAAATAAAATTCAAAAACCCTAAGTGATCGAAACTAAAAACATGATAAACACCACACCAAATCGAGTTTTTAAGCTCAAAGGAGCTTGGATTCACACTCACCAACAAGAGAGGAAGAGAATGGGACCAACGGTGAGAAGAATGGTGGCTGGAAACGTGATCAACGACAAGGAAACTCTCCAACGCTACTCTGCCGTTTTGGTGAAACCAGTGATCAGAGAAGGCAAAGAAGGCGACGACGACGAAGGCTGAAGGGAGGAGGTTGGCTGTCCGGCGTCAAAATGGCTTCTAATAATATTACTTTATATTATAATATAACACACCGACGGTGAAGAGATCGGATGTGCGGGAAGAAGGAGCTAAATGTGTGTTTTGTGTTTGACTTTTGCAAAAATCAAACACAAAACACACATTTAGCTCCTTCTTCCCGCACATCCGATCTCTTCACCGTCGGTGTATTATATTATAATATAAAGTAATATTATTAGAATAATATGGTCAAACTTAGGTATAGTCAACATATATGTGTATATATATATATATTCACACATATTTATCACACAAATAAAATAATAATAATAACCCTAATGTATGTGTGCATGTATAATAATAATAATAATAATAATAATAATAATAATAATAATAATAATAATAAACATCCTTTTAAAAATAAAATAACCTTAGTACTTAAATAAGATTATTAAAATAATTCTCAAAGTAATAAATATAATGCAAATAAATTTCTAAAATAATAATTTTAAAATAGTTATTTATGTAGATAATTTTGATTAAACATGAAATAATAAATATTAATTACAAAATAATCAAATATAACTTTAAATTTTATTAACACTGCATATCCTATTTTAAATTAAAATAATTTAAAAACTAAAGTTATTACAGTCTCCCCTCCTTATAAGAATTCATCCCCAAATTCCAAGAAAAGAATAAACAATAATCAAGGAGGAAAGAGATATGGGTAAGAAGCTCGCATTTCTGCTTCAATCTCCCAAGTATGCTCTTCTACGTTGTTGTTGTGCCACAACACCTTGACTGTTAGAATCTGCTTCGAATGCAACTGTTAAACTTGATAGTCTACGATTGCAACAGGTTCTTCCACGAACATCAGGTCTTCATTCACTTCCACGCTATCGGGTTGCAATACGTGTGAAGGGTTTGAAATATACTTCCTCAGCATCGAGATATGAAACACCGGATGCACTTGAGATATACTCGGAGGCAAAGCCAACCGATATGCAACAGTGCCAACTCTCTCCAAAATTTTGAACAATCCTATATATCTCGGTGCTAGCTTACTCTTCCTGCCAAATCTCATCACACCCTTCATTGGAGATACCTTCAGAAAAATATAATCTCCTACCTGGAACTCCACATCTCTACGTCTAGGATCCGCATAGCTACTTTGTCTACTTACAGTGATATTTAATCTCCTTTTGATCATAACAACTTTATCTATAACATCCTAAACCATCTCAGGTCCAGTCAAAGCTCTCTCTCCAATCTCATCCCAACTCAGAAGGGATTTACACTTTATTCTGTATAAAGCCTCATATGGTACCATTCCAATATTGCTATGGCAATTGTTATTATATACAAACTCGATGAGTGGTAAATGATCATCCCAGCTACCTCCTAAATCCAAAACACACATCCCCGATATATCTTCCAATGTCTGGATTATCCTCTCAGACTGGCCATCTGTCTGAGGGTGAAAAGTAGTACTGAAATCCAACCTAGTGCCCATCACTTCCTGTAACTTTTGCCAAAAATGAGAAGTAAACATTGAACCTCTGTCTGACATAATAGACACAGGTACTCTATAAAGGCACACAATATGCTTCACATATAGCTTCGCCAATCGACCTACAGAAAAAGTGGCTTTCACAGGCAAATTATGTGTAGACTTGGTCAACCTGTCTACAATTACCCATATGCAATCGTATCTATCCTTGGAATGAGGTAAACCAACCATAAAATCCATAGCAATCCTTTCCCACTTCCACTCAAGAATAGGAAGAGGCTGAAGCTTCTCAGAAGGCTTTTGATGTTCAGCTTTTACTTGCTGACACGTCAAACACTTAGTAATGTAATCAGTGACATCCTTCTTCAGTCCATCCCACTAGTATAAATTTCTAATATTGTGGTACATCTTAGTGACACCTGGATGTACGCCGTAAGCTGTAGAATGTGCTTCCTTAAGGATCTCTTCTCTAAAGTTATCCACATCAGGAACATACAATCTAACACTGATCCACAAAATACCATCATCATCAACTGTGAAATCAATGAACTTTCTTGCTCGAACATTCTCTATAAGCTCTTCTAGAATAGGATCTCGGCTCTGAGTTGCCTTAATCCTATTCCTCATCACATATCTCACTTTAAACTGAGCTAGAAGTCCACATGATTCACTCACCTTCATCATTAGACCTTAATCCACTAACTGATACAACTTTTGGATCAACGATCTCCTCTCTACATTAATGTGAGCAAGACTGCCTGAGGACTTCCTACTCAAGGCATCTGCTACCACATTAGCTTTGCTTGGATGATAAAGGATCTCATAGTCATAATCTTTTAACAATTCCAACCATCTCCTCTACCTCAGATTCAGATCTCTATGTTGGAAAATGTACTTAAGGCTCTTGTGATTAGTAAAGATCTCACAAGTCACCCCATATAGATAATGTCTCGAGATTATGAGAGTAAAGATCACTACAACTATCTGTAGGTCATGGGTAAGATAATTCTGTTCATGCTTCTTCAATTGCCTCAAAGCATAGGCTATTACCCTACCATTTTGCATTAACACACAACCTAGGCCAACTCTAGAGGCATCATAATACACTGTGAACTTATCTACTCCATTAGGCAAAACCAAAACTGGAGTTGTGGTCAACTTCTCCTTCAACAACTGGAAACTATTCTCATAAGCTTCTAACCACTCAAACCTTACATTCTTTTGAGTCAAGCGAGTTATAGTGTAATATCCCGAGTTTTTAAATAATTTTAAACTGCATCGGGATATGCATTGTTAATAATTTATATATATATTTTTTATTATTTAATTATTTAATTATTTATTAAAGTCATTTTTAATTATTTTAAGTCTTTTACGTAAAATTTTCACGAGAGTTTTATTTTTGGGGAAATTAAGACGTAAATAAATAAATATTAATTATTTTAGATAATTTTGTGAATTTGCATGAGTCCATATATGATTTTTAATTGTCGAATAAAAATATATAGATATACATACATACATGTACATTTAAATTAAAATTAGGGTTTATTTTAATTAAATTGTATTATATTGTATAGTTTTAATAATAATTAAATGTGTATATATATATGTATATGTATATATATATATTATTATTTGAGTGTGTGGTGTATATTAATTTGGGTAATATTTATATATTAAAATAATATAAAATATAGCTATATATATACAAATATATACATGTACACTTTATAAAAACAAAAGTTTACCAATATTTATGAAAATGCCATTATCTCATTCATCAAGCTGCCCGACGTCCCTCAAGCGATTTCGGCCACTGTCAAGTTGATTTCTCATAGGTGGAGTGCCTCTCAGCCAACCACCACCATCCCTAGCTCCCTCCGCCGCCCTTTCCTCCCATTTCCGACATTGTTTGGCCAATTTTCTTTAAAAAAATCGGAACTTGGTTCCAACTTCGATCACAATGATTCTAGTTACCGTTTGAAGTGCCACCAGTATCTATCTCTTCCTTGAGCTCCAGTGAGTGCAATTCTAATCTTGGTTTCACTTGATTTGGTTTAGATTTCCCTAGGTTTCCAATTTTTAATTTTGGTCAACTTGAGTTCTTGATTTTTTTTGAGCTTCAATTTTGATGATTCAATCTAAATTCCTTCACAAAGATTGATCCTCTTATATTAATCTATATGTGGTAATTTTTGTGGAATTTTTGGGAATTATTTTGATTTTTATGAATTTTTTTATTATTTTATTAATATTTTCTAATTTTTGTAAATTAATTAATTAAATTATGAAATTGTGATTTATGGTGTTTATAGGTGTTAAAATGAATTTTAGAAATTTATTTGTAATTTTTATGATTTTTATATATTTATTGTGAATTTATTTAGTTTATGTGATTTTTAGAAAATTAGGTTAATTATGTATTTTATTGAAATTAATTGGTTAATTGAGTATATTTGTTGATATTATTGAATCATATGTTGAGAAATTAATTTTTGAGTAATTATACTATTTTTAATGAATTTTTGAGTAATTATAGTGAATTTATATATAGTAGGGGTATTTTGGTAATTTGGCACTAAATTGGCTAAAAATATAATTAAATTGGTTTTAATAGTTATTTGAGGTATGAAAATGATTTCTACAAATTATTTAGTATTTTTAACTAATTAAAACTATTTTTCATAATTATTTTCAAATTATGTATAATATACTATTTTTCTAAATGAGTTTTTATCGGCTTTTAATATGTTTTAGGATTAATTGTATAATTTGGAGTTTTAAAATGTATTTTGGTCAATATTTATGAATTTATAAAGAATTATCGATTTTAATAATATTTTATTAATTTTAGGGTTTTATTGTAATTATCGATTAAATAATTATTTTCAGCGTTTTAAATATTTAAATTGTTATATTTTGATTACTCAAGGGTATTTTTGGTATTTCTGGCATTTAAATGTGTTATGTGTATATCTTGTGAATTATGAGCCTCGGTTAGTAGAATTGTAGTTTGGGAGTCTGATCGAGGGGTTGTGTGGCTGTGTATTATTGAAGTGTGTTTTCTGTGCAGTATCGGCTCTACTTTTGTAGGGAGATGTCCGTTTTATAGAGGAGACTCTGCCAAAATTTCAGTAGATTTCTCGTAAAACGTGACAATCGGTCTGAGTCTAATTCTGAATTCTTGATTGAATCTGTCTATAGTAATCCTAGAAGTATATAGTTAGAAGTTTATTCTGATGGTTATTATTATTTTATTTTTTTAGTTGTACACCAAGGCCTAACGGATCAAGCTCGCCGAGTCTATCTCAAGGAGCGCACACCAGTGAGTTATTATACTATATATATGCATTGCATATAGGATGCATCACTTAGGTTTTTATTTTTATTTATTTTTATTCTCATTATATATTTTTAAAATGATTTAAATTATAATATTTTTCGTAGACGTAGGGTTTGTATTTTTGTATATATATGCATTTTATTTTGATATATGCACGTTAAACAATTAGGTTTACGTTTAATACATTTTAATATATACACATGTTTTAAATGTACATTTAGTCATAATTATTTTATTGAATGATTAGTGTACTTTACATATAGTTTCAGTATATTTTAGGTTTATTCTTAAATAATTGCATGCTATATTATGAACCTACACTTAAATTGTTTTTAAGTTTATTTTTGGTATATTTTTTATATATTTCCAAATAAATGCATGTTTTATTATTAATTTAAACCTGGCACATTAGTGGTATACTTAGGGTTTATTTGTGATATATGCATGCTAGAAAATTAGGTTATTTTGGTACATTGTGAATATATGTTAACCTAAATGCATGTTTTAGTACAAACACATATTTAAATGAATATTTATACATAATTATTTTATTAAGTGATTTGTGCACTTAGGGTATAATCTTTGTATATTTAGGTACATTTTTAAGCAAATGCATGTTGTATTATTAAAATGCACTTAAATTGTTTTTAACTATATTAATGGTTTACCTTTAGTATATTTCATATTTTATTTGAAATATATATATATATACCCGAAATATACTGGATATATTTTGTATATATATATATGGTTGATTTTACTATTATGAATATTGTTCTACATTAATTATTTTTTGAATAAATGATTTATTTAAATGAAGGATATCAATAGAATGTGCTTCTTAGTGGGCAGCACTAGGACTTCTTAGTGGGCAGCACTAGGACCGTGTACGTACCAATGCGATAGATAAGGGTTGAGTGAGAATTAATTTTGGTGATTATAATTGATTTGATTGATTTGACTAAGATTAATGATATGATAGATAGTGTGACTGTGGGGCCAATCACACTGACAGTCAGACTGCTGGAGCTCAGTTGACTTAGTGTCTTGGGGCCAGTCTACTGTCCATAATGGAATGAATGATCTATTGGTTTAATTGAGAGGTGATGTGATAGATAGTGTGATTGTTGGAGCTCGGTTGACCAAGTGTCTTGGGGCCAATCACATTGACAGCCAGATTGCTGGAGCTCGATTGACTTAGTGTCTCGGGGCCAGTCTGCTGTCCAGATTGGAATAAGTATTCTATTTGGAATCAAGTGAGCCTGTATGGCTAGAGTGATTATGGGGTTGATTGAGGTTGCAATTATTAGGATTCTATGGATCCTTCATGAATTAGACTAAACGTTTTCTGCATTTTATATATTTATATAAGCAAAGTCGATATATGTGTGGAATGTGTGAATATATATATATATATATATATATATATATATATATATATATATATATATATATATATATATATATGAATGCATGATTGGATATGTTTTAGATTGCATGTATATATAGTATAATAATTCACTCAGTGAGGTCTGACCCCCCTCAATTATTTTTTTTAGGAGATCCTATATCGTCAGACCTTAGTAGTAGAGTCCCTCGCTGGTGTTCTTCAGTCCTGACTATTTTATGTAAATGTATATTCTGAACTTTAATTTGTATTCTAGAAACTGCAGTAGTAGTGTTATTGTATCAGAAGAGTATTTGTTTGGATATTAAATACTCTGAGAATTTGTATTTGAACACTGTATGAATATGTATTCATTTATGAAAGTATTTAGAGTATTTATTTTATATATTAATTCAAAAATTTTAATTCTGTCATACTTTTTATTTATTTATTGCATGATTTTATTTTCTAAGGCTTGCTATAGGTTCCAGATTCAAAAGAATTCTCGTTCCCTAGTACCGATTATGACTCTTGGTTTGGGTCATGACACATAGGAGTTGCAATGCTACAAAAATCTTATACAAACCTCCTATAGTACCCAACTAAACCTAGAAAACTCCAAATCTCAGTAACTGAAGTCGATCTAGGTCACTCAAACACTGCCTCAATCTTCTGTGGATCAACCTAGATACCCTCTTTAGACACCACGTGTCCAAGAAATGGGACACTCTCTATCCAAAAATCACACTTCGAGAATTTAGCATAAAGTTGATGTTCTCTCAGTGTCTTTAGTATAGTCCTCAAGTGATATACATGTTCTTTCATACTCCTTGAATACACTAATATATCATCAATGAAGACTACCACAAATTGATCCATAAATGGTCTGAATACTCTATTCATCAGGTTCATAAAAGCTGTTGGTGTGTTAGTCAAGCTAAATGACATCACCAGAAACTCATAATGGCTATATCGAGTGTGGAATGCTGTTTTAGGAACATCGACTTCACTGATTCGCAACTAATGATAACCTGACCTTAAATCAATCTTGGAAAAGAACTGCGCATCCTGTAGCTGATCAAACAAGTCATCTATCCTCGGGAGAGGATACTTGTTCTTCATTGTCACCTTGTTCAACTCTCTGTAGTGAATGCTCAGTCTCAGGGTACCATCCTTCTTCCTCACAAACAGGACTGGTGCACCCTAAGGAGAAACACTGGGTCTAATAAAACCCTTATCCAATAACTCTTGCAAGTACTCTTTTAACTCTTTCAAAAGCCATTTTGTAGGGTGGCATAGAAATAGGGGTAGTATCTGGAACCACATATCTACAGAACTCAATCTCTCTATGAGGTGGTAAACCTGGCAACTCCTTAGGAAAAATATTAGGAAACTTACAAGCAATAGGAACATCTGTGAGTGGTAACTTCTCCACTGAAGTATCCCTGACTAATGCCAAATAACCTTGACAACCCTTCCTCAGTAACTTCCTAGCCGTAATTGTGAAAAAGAGAATCTGAGGTGCAGAACTCTTATCACCCATAAACTTAAACTCTTCTTCACCAGGAATTCTAAAAGTCACCTCTTTACTCCGATAATCTACCACAACATAGTGCTGAGATAACCAATGCATACCCAGAATAACATCGAATTCCATCACATTCAACAAAATCAAATTAGTGGACAATTATCTACCTCTAATAAGAACTGGACAACCAGAAAGAAAAACATCGATTTCTAAAGAATCACTTAGAGGAGTGGTAATAGATAAAGGAAAAGCCATCCTTGAAGCTTGCCAATAAGACTTGGAATCAAAAAAGGAGAAACAAACGAATGTGTGGCACCCAGATCAAACAGAACCCAAGCATCCAGGTAATAGACAAAAATAATACCAACCACGACTGCATTAGATGCCTGAGCATCCTACTGAGTAAGATGGAAAACTCTGGCCTGACCTTGACCTCCCTGCTAACTGGTAGAAGCCTGGCCAACACCTCTGGCACCTCCTTTGGTACCTCTACCACAACCCTACTGAGGAATAATGTGGGTAGAACTCTGGTGCTGAGCTGGAGGCAACTGAAAAGGAATGGGTGCTGCATTGGCAATTAACTACTGAGGGAATCACGGAATCTATAGCTACTGATAACTAGAGTAGGGACATGATATGGCAAAATGTCCCGTCTGTCCGCATTTGAAACACGTCAGAAGTCCTACCAAAAGCTATCTTACCAACTCTGGTATAGAACAGGGCTGCCTCAGGGTCAGGCATACCCTACTGATAGGCAGGTTGAATAGGCGGTGCAACTAGAGGTATAGGAATATCCTTGTACTTTGGCTTTACAGGTTCCTTATCCTGTAGCTCTCTCTATCTACAGTGACCTGCCGCTCTTCGAGTTCTACCCCTACCTTGACCTCTATGCTTAGTTGGCGGCTCAGGAGGTAAAACCTTGTCTTGGAAGGACTCATCATCCTCGACCTCAATAATCGGTGGAGTGACACGCGCTCGCCTCCTTATTATGAAAATACAAATAGAAGTATTCAGACAAAATAAACAACTAAGGATAATGCAAAAAACTAAATCAATGAATACTTATCAAAGACATACTTGAACTTAATTAACTGCAATAGTTTCGAAAAGAAAACATGACACTGAAAACTTAGGGCCACAACTCAATAACTAAGGCCCAAATACAAAACTCCGCTCTTATAATAACCCTAGTTTTTAAATTATTTTAATAACTATTAGGATATGCAGTGTTAATAAATTTTAAAACTACATTTGATTATTTTACTATTTTATGAATTATTATTATTATTTTTATGTTTAATTATAATTTTTTTCGTAAATGTATATATTGACTTGTATTATTTCAAACAATATTATTTTAATAATGCTTAATTTAGTGGATTAATATTTTAATATTATTATTTTAAGAAATTACATTATTGAATTGTATTTTTATGAATTAATATATATATATATATATATATAAGTGTGTGGTGTGTGAATTTAGTGTAATATAATAATATATATTATAATATAAAGTTTATTAAAGTAAATTATATAGTATTATGTAAATAATATACATAAAAAAAAAAAAAAACAAAAGCTTCCCTCCTCCTTATTTTCTTCTCCTCAATCTTCGCCATCACCGCCAATCACTACTGTTCTCTGACTGTTAGAGTGCCTCCCCACTTTTCACCATCGACCACCCCCTCCCTCTGCTAGCTCTGCCGCCTTCTTCTTCCTTTTCGATCGCCGTTTCCAACTTTGGTAGTAGCAAAGACAGTGAGTTGGTTTCTCGCTGTGCTTCCACCTCCGGCCATCAAATTAAGCTCTTCTGGTGCTGTTCGACTCCTAGAGTTTTGGGGAACTTGATTCTAGTCTTTGTTTGAGCTCTAACTCCTCTATTTTTGTTGTATTTCAATTTTTCTATTTCGGCCATTTTTTAATTTTTGATTTTTTTTAGAATTTTTGTACAATTCATGGAAAATCCCTTTACAAAAATTGATCTCCCTAGCTCAAGCTACATCCCTGAATTTTTCTATGATTTTTTAGAATTATTTTGATTTTTGTGAATTTTTGAATATTTTATTATTTTCGTAAATTAATATTATAAATTATGAAATTGTGATTTTTCGTGATATTGGTGGTTATTATTAATTTTAGAATTAATTTTATAATTTTTGTGAATTTTTTTTAAATTTTTATAATTATTTTTAGTTTATGTCAATTTTGAAAATATAGGTTAAATATATATTTTGTTAGAAATTATTGGTTAATTATATGTTTTTGTTGATATTATGGAGAAATATGTTGAGAAAATAATTTTTGTGTATTTATATAATTTTTATTGAACTTTTGAGTATTATTAGTATTTTATATGTATTTTTTTTATATTAGAGGTAATTTGGTGGAAATTTTAGTTAAATATTATGTTTAATTGTTTTTAATATTATTTGAGGTATAAAAATAATTTTTACAAATTATTTACTAATTTTAACTAATTAATACTTATTTTTGAAAAATTATTTTAATACTAATTAATAATATATAATATACTATTTTCGTAAATAAATGGATTTTTAGTAAATTTTAATATATGTTTGGAGTAATTAAGTAATTTGGATTTATAGAATGAATTTTTATAAATAATTGTGAAATTATCAAGAAAATGGATTTTTAATAATATTATATTATTAATTAGGGTTTTTGAGTAATTATTAGGAAAGTAATTATTTTTGGTGTTTTAATACTTAATATGCTATATTTTAATATTTGGAGGGCATTTATGGTATTTATTGAATTTTAATATATTTTATTGTAGTATTTGATATTGTGGTGAATTGTGGACCTCGATTGGGGAATTTTAGTAGTTTAGGATCCCAACCGAGGATTGTAAGAATTTTTATACTTGAAGTGTATTTTTCTTGCAAGATCGACTCTACTTTTTAGTAAAGAGATGTCCGTTTTACAGAGAAGGTTCTGCTGAATTTTTGCTAGAATTCTCCTCAAACGTGACATCGGGTCTAATTCTAATTTTCTGTCTGTTTGTGTTTAGAATTCTAGATCGAGGCTTTAAAAGTCTAAGTTAGAGTTATTCTGATTTATGATCGCTTTTATTGTTTAGTTGCATCGAGACCAAGGTCTAGCGGACCAGGCCCGTCTGACCAGTCTTGAGGAGCGCATCCCTGTGAGTTATTATTTTATATATGCATTGCTTTAGATTGCATGTTTTAGAATTATATGTTTTAAATGTAAAATTTTGCATAATTGCTTTATTAAATGCTTAAGTATATCTTAGGTATATTTTTAGTATATTATCGGTGTATTTTAAAATAAATGCATGTTTTCTTTTTGATTTATATTCAAATTATGTTTAAATATATTATTGGTTGATTTTGAGAATATTTCATGATTCAATTGAATTTATTTTGCGTATATATACCTGAAATATACTTAGTTTATTTTAGGTATATTTATGGTATATATATGGTTTATTTGATCATTTTGAATGCCATTGTATATATTATTTATTCTAGAATGTATATTTTATTTTGAAATGAAGGATATCAATATAATGTGCTTCATAGTGGGCAGCATTAGGACTGAGTACGTACCAGTGCCATAGATTATAGGTTGAATTACTAAGTTATTTGTGGAAATTATGACTTGATTGACTTGACTGATGTGAGATGTGATTGATGGTGTGATTGTTGGAGCTCGGTTGACCAAGTGTCTCGGGGCCAATCACACTGACAGTCAGACTGCTGGAGCCATCACACCATCAATCAAATCAATCAAGTCATGATCCCACAATTAAGTTAGTAATTTAACCTATAATTTATTGCACTGGTACGTACTGAGTCCTAGTGTTGCCCACTAGGAAGCACGTTCTATCAATATCCTTCATTTAAAATAAATTATTCATTCAAGTAAACAAATAATGCATAAAGTTATTCATAATAATCAAATAAACCATATATATACGAAAAATATACCTAAAATAAACTAAGTATATTTCAAGTTATAACCCGAGTTTTAAATTATTTTATTTTAAAAATAGGATATGCAATGCTAATAAATTTTAAAACTATATTTGTTTATTTTATTATTCTGTGAATAATTATTGTTATTTTTACATTATTTTTACAGTTTTCTACGTAAACATGTATATAGATGTTTATTAGTTCAAATAATATTATTTGAATAATGCTTAATTAGTGCATTAATATTTTAATATTATTATTTTAATAAATTACATTATTGACTTTTATTTTTATGAGTTAATATATATATACACATGAATATATTATATTAGGGTTTAATATTAATATTATGTGTATATATTATACTTTTATTATGTATATTATATATATATGTGTGTATATATATATATATATATATATATATATATATATATTTATGCATGTGCATATTAAATATGTGGTGTGTGTTTATTGAAAAATATATATTATAAAGTTTATTATAGACACACACACACACAAAAAATATCAAACCCTCGATTACCCTCTTCCTTAACCCTCACTGTCTACAACTTCGATCGCCGGCTGTCAGTGCACCACCTACACCTCAGCCTCTTCCTCTAGCTAGCTCCGCTGCCTCCAGCCACCTTCTTTGGCGTCGTTTGGTCCTTGGAAGCCGAGAAACCTGAAATCCTCTCCTCCTCCGTTCAAGGCGATTTCGACGATCGTTATTTGCATTTTCGGTGCCGTTCGACTCCTAGAGCTCTGAGGAACTTGATTATAGCTTCAATTTGAGCTTTAACTCCTCCATTTTTGTTGTTTTTTGATTTCTTCATTTCGGCCATTTTTGGTTTCTTGAATTTTTTTTAGCTTGATTCCTTATGATTCATGAGAAGTGGCTTAACAAAAGTTGATCCCTCTAGCTCAATCTACATCCCATAATTTTTTTTGTAATTTTTGGAACTTATTTTGATTTTTGTGAATTTTTTATTATTTTATTATTATTTAATAATTTTCGTAAATTAAATAAATAAATTAAGAAATTGTGATTTTTGGTGTTATTGATGGTTGATATTAATTTTAGAATTTAATTTATAATTTTTGTGATTTTTGTGTAGTTTTTATAATTATATTTAGTTTAAGTCAAATTTGAAAATGTAGGTTAAATATATATTTAGTTAGAAATAATTGTTTAATTAAGTTTATTTGTAGATTTTAGAGAATAATATGTTGAGAAAATAATTTTTGAGTATTTATATAATTTTTATTGAATTTTTTGGATATGTTTAGTATTTTATGTGAATTTTTATATATTAGGGGTATTTTGGTAATTTGGTGGTAATTTTAGTTGAATATTAAATTTAATTTTTTTAATAATTATTTGAGTTATAAAAATAATTTTTATGAATTAATTACTAATTTTAACTAATTAATACTATTTTTCAAAAATTATTTTCAAATTATATATAAAATACTATTTTTGTAAATAAATGGATTTATAGTAATTTTTAATATGTTTTTGGACTAATTAAGTAATTTAGATTTATAAAATGAATTTTTATTAATATTTATGAAATTATCGAGAAATATCAATTTTTAATAATATTATATTATTATTAGGGTTTTAAGTAATTATTGGTAAAATAATTACTTTCGGTGTTTTAATACTTAAATTGCTCTATTTTGATAATTAAAGGGTATTTTTGAAACTTATTGGATTTTAATATATTTATTGTATTTTGTTGTGAATTGTGAACCTCGGTCAGTGGAAATTGTAGTTTGGGATCCCGACCGAACAGTTGTGAGAATTTTATTCAAAGTGTATTTTTTTTGCAAGATCGACTCTACTTTTTAAGTAGAGAGGTGTCCGTTTTACAGAGTAGGTTTTGCCGAATTTTCTATAGAATTCTCATAAAATGGGACATCGGGTCTAATTCCTATTCTCTGTCTGTGTTAGTAATCCTAGATCGAGTCTCTAGAGGTTAAGTTAGATTTATTCTGATTTTGTGTTATTAATTTATTGTTAGTTGCACTGAGACCGAGGCTTAGTGGACCAAGCTCGTCGGACCCGTCTTGTGGAGCACATCCCTGTGAGTTATTATGATATATATTTATTGCTTTAGGTTGCATGTTTTAGAATTATATGTTTTAAATGTAAATTTTTGCATAATTGCTTTATTAAATGCTTAGGTAAATTTTTAGTAGATTATTGGTATATTTTAAAATAAATGCATATTTTCTTTGTGATTTATTTTCAAGTTATGTTAAGTATATTATTGGTTGATTTTGAGTATATTACATGATTTAAGTGAATTTATTATATGTATATATACATGAAATATACTTAATTTATTTTAGGTATATTTCTGGTATATATATAGTTTATTTGTTTAATTTAAATGTCATTATGCATTATTTATTTTTCTAAATGTATGTTTTAATATAAATGAAAGATATCGATAGAACTTGCTTTCTAGTGGGTAGCATTAGGACCGTGTACGTACCGGTGTGATAGATTAGAGATAAATGAAAATTAATTGTGGTGATTATAATTGATTGATATTGATTTGATTAAGATTGATGTGATTGAGGGTGCGATTGCTGGAGCTCGGTTGACCAAGTGTCTCGAGGCCAAACACACTGACAGTCAAACTGCTAGAGTTCGGTCGACTTAGTGTCTCGGGGCCAATCTACTGTCTATATGGATTAAGTGAATTTACTTGGAATTAAGTGAGCCTATATGGTTATAGTACTTTCTATTGGTATTAAGGTTGTGATCATTTAAGGTTCTATTTGATCCTTCATAAATTGATGGTTTACAGTATTAAAAATGATTTTCCTTGCATCTGTGTGTATTTGCCTGTATATATATTTATTATATATAATTTTGAGTGTTTGCATTTGACATTTAGCTATGCGTGTATATATATTATAATAATTCACTCTAAGGTTTGACTCCCCTCCATTGATGTTTTTACAGGAGAGTCGTCATCTTCAGACCTCAGCAGTAGATCTGTCCACTGAATCTCTTCCACTCCGGCTTTATTATGTAAATCACTTACTTGAGTTTTATTTTGTACTCTAGACATTGCAGTAGTAGTTGTATTTAAATCTGTCGTGAGTTGTATTTGTATTTATACATGTATGAGGATTTTAATTCAGAGTGTTTCTCTAAAGATTTGTATTAAAAGATTTTATTTATGATATAAAATGTGTTATCATTTTATTAAATGATGTTGAGGAACTTATTTTTATTAATTGAGATTTAATTTTCGCTGAATAATATTTTATTTATTTCATTTTATTGCATGCTTTTAATTTTAAGGCTTGCTACGGGTTTCGGATTCGAAAGAATTCTCGATCCCTAGCGCCGATCATGATCCCCGGTTTGGATCATGACATACATATATGTAAAATAAATTCAATTAAATCATGAAATATATTCAAAATAAACTAGTAATATGTAATATCCCGTGTTTTTAAATATTTTTACATTGTACCGGGATATGCAGTGTTAATAATTTTTGTGTATATATATTATAATGTTTTTATGAGTTGATATGTGTTTAAAACCTATTTTAATTATTGTGTCTTATTTACAGTGCTTTACGTAAAATTTTCCCGGGACTTGCATTTTCGAAGAAATTTTCACGTAAATAATTTATTATTAATTATTTTAAATATATCTTCGGACTTGCATGAACTCATACGTATTTTTAAATTACTAAATAGAGCCTATGTGTGTATATATTTATTTAATTAGGGTTTAGTATTTTACCCTAATATTTTATTAATTAATTAATTGTTTTATTATTATTTAATTATTTTTAATTAATATTAAATTATAAAATATTAAATATTAAGTGTGTGGATGTGATTTTTTTCAAATATTTTATTAAAATTATTATTATTATTTTATTTTTCTTTTTTCTTTTTCTTTTTCTTTTTCTTTTCTTTTTCTTTTCTTTTCTTTTCTTTTCTTCTTCTTCTTCTTCTTCCCGTGCGTGACCACCTTCCCCTCACTGCTGTAACTGCCGTTCCCCTACCATTGGTGTGCCTCCCGGCTTGCCACCATCGTCCTCAGCCGTTCCCCGCCGCCAGCAGCCTTCTTCTCTGGCGCCGGCAACCCTATTTTCTTCTTTTGGCCGAAACTTCTTCTCCTCGTCGTCGACCACGATTTCGGCCACCGTTTTTGACATCACCGATCTCTTTCTTCTCCTTGAGCTCCGGTGAGTGTGATTCTAGCTTTGGTTTGAGCTTAAATGGTCTTGATTTGCTTAGGTTTCAAATTTTCCAATTCGGCCATATTAGGGTTTTTGATTTTTTTGAGCTTTGAATTGATTGATTCATGAAAAATCCCTTCACAAATGTTGATCCTAGTAGCTTAATCTACATGTATGAATTTTTGTGGAATTTTTGGAGATTGTTTGGATTTTTGGGTATTTTTGAATATTTTAATATTATTTTCTAATTTTCTGAAATTAATTATTTAAATTATGAAATTGTGTTTTATGGTTATATTAGGTGTTGAAATGAATTATAGGAATTTATTTGTAATTTTTATGAATTTTTATGTATTTATTTTGAATATTGAAGTTTATGTAAATTTGGGAAATTAGGGTTAATTATGTTTTTAATTGAAATTAATTGATTAATTGAGTTTAATTATTGATATTATTGATAAATATGTTGAGAAAATTAATTTTGGATAATTGTATAATTTTTGGTGAATTTTTGAAGTAATTTTAGTATATTTATATATATAGGGGTATTTTGGTAATTTTACCATAAATTGGCTAAAAATGTAATTTAATTGGTTTTAATAGTTATTTAAGGTATAAAAATGATTTCTATAAATTATTTGGTATTTTTAACTAATTAAAACTATTTTTCGTGAATTATTTTCAATTATATATATAATATACGATTTTACTAATAAAATGAGTTTTTATCGATTTTTACTGTGTTTAAAGGTTAATTATATAATTTTTACCTATAAAATATATTTCTATGTTATAAGGGCATTTTTGGTAATTCTGAATTGTTCTGTGATTGTGGACCCTGGTCGATAGATTGTAGTCTGGAGTTCGACCGAGGGGTTGTGAATGAGATGTGGTGTTTGTTTTTCGAAGTGTGTTTCTTTGCAGGGTCAGCTCTACTCTTTGAGTAGAGAGATGTCCGTTTTATAGGGGAGGTTCTGTCGAATTTTTGGTAGAATTCTCGTAAAACGTGATATGCGGTCGAACCCTAATTTCGATTCTGTGTTTAATATTCTAGATCGAATTCTAGGATTTCTGTTAGGGTTATTCTGATGTCTATTATTTATTATTTGTTTAGTTGCGCCGAGACCGAGGGCTAGTGGACCAGGCCCATCGGACCCATCTCGTGGAGTGCACTAGGGTGAGTTACTATACTATATATATATGCTTTAGGATGCATGATTTAGAAATATATGATTTATTTTGATTAAAATGCATAAATAATGTGATTTGTATTTAAGTATATTTTTGGTTTATTTTTGGTATATATTAAATTATATGCATGTTTTATTAATGAACTGTATTTAAAATGTTTTCAAATATATCTCTAGTTATTTTGTAATTTAACTGGATTTATTTGACGTATATATATACTCGAAATATACCTGGTTTACGTTTGGTATATTTTCAGTATATATATGGTTTATATTGTTATTTTATTTAATTTCATGCATCATTTATTTGTGAATGAATGTTTTATATTTATTAATGAAGGATATCAATAGAACGTGCTACCTAGTGGGCAGCACTAGGACCGAGTACGTACCGGTACGCCTATAACATTTAGGCTATATTACTAACCATTTATGGATATTGATATATTTACGATTATTTGATGTGTGAGATATGGTTTGGAGGTGTGATTGCTGGAGCTCAGTTGACCAAGTGTCTCGGGACCAATCACACTGGCAGTCAGACTGCTGGAGCTCGGTTGACTTAGTGTCTCGGGGCCAGTCTACTGTCTAAATGGATTAAGTGGATATATTTGGATCAAGTGAGCATGTGTGGCTAGAGTGTTGTCTAACAATGTTTTTGAGGTTGCGATATTCTAGGGTTCTATGTGATCCTTCATAAACTGTAATTTTTAATAAAAATATATAAAAATGATTTTTACTGCATCTGTGTGAATTTGCCTGTATATATACATGTTACATATAGTATTGACTGTATGCATTGTCATTTAGTGTGTATGTATATATATTATAGTAATTCACTCAGTGAGGTCTGACTCCCCTCCGTTGACAATTTTTCAGGAGAGTCAACATCTTCAGACCTCAGTAGTAGGCCGATACGCCGGATTTCTTCCGCCCCAGCTTCTTTGTGTAAACTGCTTACTTGAGTCTAATTTCTATAATCTAGACACTGCAGTAGTTGTAAATTGATTTATGGGATCTTATGTATTTTATTTATGCGAGATATTGTATTATACTTGAATTGGATTTGTATTAAAAGATTTATATATATGAGATAAGATTTAATTTAAATCCAGTTGATGAAAATAATATTGTAATATTTATGATTTTTATTTCCGCTGCATTATACATATGGTTACTACTATTGCATGTTTTATTTTATTTTTAGGCTTGCTACGGGTTCCGGATTCGAAAGAATTCCCATTCCCTAGCGTCGGTCATGGCCCCTATTTTGGGTCGTGACAAAGTTGGTATCAGAGCGGAGTTCTGTGTCAGGGCTTAGTTATGTGAGTTGTGGCCTTAGTTTTTAGAGTTATGTTTTCTTTTGGTAACTACTGCAATGAATTAGGTTTGAGTACATCTTGATAAGTATTCCTTGCTTTAGTTTTCTGCATTATTCCTCTGTTGTCTATTTTGTCTGAATCTTTCCATTTGTCTTTTCAGTATGAGGAGGCGAACGTGTGTCGCTCCACCGGTCGTTGAGGCCGAGGTCTTTTCAGGATGAGGTTTTACCTCCTGAGCAGCCAGTTAGACATAGAGGCCGTGGCAGAGGTAGACCTCGAGGAGCGGCAGGTCGCCATAGGCAGAGAGAGTTACAGGACGAGGAGCCAGTTGAGCCTAAATTTGATGTTCCTGTGCCTCCAGTTGTTCAGCCTGTTCAGCCTGCCTATCAGCAGGGTATGTTTAACCCTGAGGCAGCTTTGTTCTATGCCCGAGTTGGCAGGATTGCTTTTGATGGTACTTTCGATCCATTAGATTTTCTACATGCGATTGAGACTAGGACTTGGACTGCTCATACCGAGTACCAACGGATCATGATCGTTGAGTTGTCTGTCGAGGGACCAGCCTTAGATTGGTTTATTCAGATGATCTAGCCTTATATGATGACGATGACCTAGGCTCAGTTCAGAGAGCAATTTATGAGGAGATTCTATCCAGAGCCTCTTCGTTTGAGCTATCGTCTCCGTTTGACCGTATTTCTCGCGGTGATCGATCTGTAGAGGAGTACACCCGAGAGTTTCTTCCGCTGGGTAGATATGCAGAGGATCTATTGCAAGATTAGTATTTCGCAGTCACTACATACTTTACTGGTTTGGGTTCAACATTTGCTGGTATGCCTACAGCAGGCCTTACTCTCGAATCTGTGATTGAGTTAGCCAAGGAGATTGAGCTGAGACTAGTTAGGCAAGGAGCGATGCCTGATTACTATCAGTTAGGAGTTCAGTCGAGTGGATTGCAGGCTACTCCGTACTCTAGTTTTCATGTTGGTTCGAGTAGTCAGCAGCGAGGTCCGACTCAACAGAGTCAGAGACAGCAGCAGCGAGTGCATCAGAGTAGTAGACATGGCCGTGAAGGTCAGCGTAGATCATTTAGATTTGGATCAGGTGCTTCAAGCAGCAGCAGTGGTCGTAGTTCTGGATCAGCTGCCAGCATTTGTCAGACTTATGGTAGAGTCCATCAGGGACCGTGTTACCTGACACCACTGACATGCTTCAGATGCGGGCAGACAGGGCATTTTGCCAGATTGTGTCCTTATTCCGGGTATCAGCAGCAGCAGATTTCGTGATTCCCACAGCAGTCGATTGCTAGTGCTGCATCCGTGCCATTTCAGTTACCACCAGTTTAGCATCAGAGTTCCACTCAGTTTGTTCCACAGTAGAGTCGTGGTAGAGGTACTAAAGGAGGTGCCAGAGGTGTTAGCCAGGCTTTTACCAGTCAGCAGGGAGGTCAAGGTCAGGCCAGAGTTTTCCATCTCACTCAATAGGATGCTCAGGCATCTAATGCAATCGTGGCAGGTATTGTTTCTATTTGTTACCTGGATGCATGGGTTTTGTTTGATCCGGGTGCCACACATTCGTTTATTTCTCCCATTTTTGCTTCTAAATCTTGTTGGCAAGCTAAGAGGATGGCTTTTCCTTTGTCTGTTGCCACTCCTTTGAGCGATTCCTTGGACGCCAATATTGTTCTTTCGGGTTATCCAGTTCTCGTGGGAGATAGAGAATTACCCACTGATTTAATTCTGTTAGATGTGATGGAGTTTGATGTTATTCTGGGAATGGATTGGTTATCTCAACACTATGATGTGGTAGATTGTAGGAATAAAGAGGTGACTTTTAGAATTCCTGATGAAGAAGATTTTAAGTTTGTGGGTGATAGGAGTTCTGCACCTCAGAATCTTGTTTCTGCTATTACGGTAAGGAAGTTATTGAGGAAAGGTTGTCAGGGAATTGGTCAGGGATACTTCAGTGGAGAAGTTGTCACTCACAGATGTTCCTGTTGCTTATGAGTTTCCTGATGTTTTTCCTGAGGAGTTGCCAGGTTTACCACCTCACAGAGAGATTGAGTTATGTATAGATGTGGTTCCAGGTACTACTCCTATATCTATGCCACCCTACAGAATGGCTCCTACAGAGTTGAAAGAGTTGAAGGAGCAGTTGCAAGAGTTGTTAGATAAGGGTTTTATTAGACCTAGTGTTTCTCCATGGGGTGCACCAGTCCTGTTTGTGAAGAAGAAGGATGGTACCCTGAGACTGTGCATTGACTACAGAGAGCTGAATAAGGTGACAGTGAAGAAAAAGTATCCTTTCCCAAGGATAGATGACTTGTTTGATTAGCTACAGGGTGCACAATTCTTTTCTAAGATTGACTTGAGGTCGGGTTATCATCAGTTGCGGATCAGTGAAGCCGATGTTCCTAAGATAGCGTTCTGCACTCGATATGGCCATTATGAGTTTCTAGTGATGTCTTTTGGTTTGACTAATGCACCAGCAGCTTTTATGGACCTGATGAACAGGGTATTCAGACCATATGTGGATCAGTTTGTGGTAGTCTTCATTGATGATATACTGGTTTATTCGAGAAGTATGGAGGAGCATGTATATCACTTGAGGATGGTACTACAGACATTGAGAGATAATAAGCTTTATGCTAAATTCTCGAAGTGTGATTTTTGGATGGAGAGTGTTTCTTTTCTTGGACACGTAGTGTCTAAAGAAGGTATTTAGGTTGATCCACAGAAGGTTGAGGTAGTATCTGAATGGCCTAGACCTACTTCTGTTACAGAGATTCGAAGTTTTCTGGGTTTAGCCGGGTATTATAGGCGGTTTGTGTAGGATTTTTCCAGAATAGCAGCCCCTATGACTCGCTTGACTCAGAAGAATGTTAGATTTGAGTGGTCAAAGGCTTGTGAGAATAGTTTTCAGTTGTTGAAGGAGAGGTTGACCACAGCGCCAGTATTAGCTTTGCCTAATAGTGTGGACAAGTTCACAGTTTACTATGATGCCTCTAGAATTGGCCTTGGTTGTGTGTTGATACAGAATGGAAGGGTGATAGCCTATGCTTCGAGGCAGTTGAAGGAGCATGAGTAGAACTATCCTACACTTGATCTAGAGATGGCTGCAGTGATCTTTGCTTTGAAGATCTGGAGACATTATCTGTACGGGGTGACTTGTGAGATATTTACTGATCACAAGAGCCTTAAGTACATTTTTCAGCAGAGAGATTTGAATTTGAGGCAGAGGAGATGGTTGGAATTGTTGAAGGATTACGACTGTGAGATTCTATATCATCCGAGTAAAGCTAATGTGGTAGCAGATGCCTTGAGTAGAAAGTCCTCAGGCAGTCTTGCTCACATCAGTGTTGAGAGGAGACCATTGATCTAGGAGTTGCATCTATTGGTGGATCAAGGTCTGATGATGAAGCTTAGTAGATCAGGTGGACTGCTAGCTCAATTTAAAGTATGATCTGTATTGAGGGATAGGATTAAAACAGCTTAGAGTCGAGATCCTATTCTAGAAGAGCTTGCAGAGAATGTCAGAGCAGGGAAGTTCACTGATTTCACACTTAATGATGATGGTGTGTTGTGGATCAGTGGTAGATTATGTGTTCCTGATGTGGATGATTTGAGAGAAGAGATCCTAGAGGAAGCACATTCTACAGCCTATAGCGTACATCCAGGTGTTACTAAGATGTACCACAATATCAGGGATTTATACTGGTGGGACGGATTGAAGAAGGATGTCGCTGATTATGTTGCTAAGTGTCTGACATGTCAGTAAGTGAAAGCTGAACATCAGAAGCCTTCTGGGAAGCTTCAGCCTCTTCCTATTCCCGAGTGGAAGTGGGAAAGGATAGCTATGGATTTTGTGGTCGGTTTACCTCGTTCGAAGGATGGATACGATTCCATCTGGGTGATCATAGATAGGTTGACGAAGTCTGCACATTTCTTACCTGTGAAAGCCACTTATTCTGTAGCTAGATTGGCGAAGTTATATGTGAAGCATATTGTGTGCCTTCATGGAGTACCTGTGTCCATTGTGTTAGATAGAGGTTCGGTGTTTACTTCTCATTTTTGGCAGAAGTTACAGGAAGCGATGGGCACTAGGTTGGATTTCAGTACTGCTTTCCATCCTCAGACAGATGGTCAGTCTGAGAGGACGATCCAGACACTGGAAGATATGTTAAGAATGTGTGTCCTAGATTTGGGAGGTAGCTGGGATGATCATTTGCCACTCGTTGAGTTTGCATATAATAACAGCTACCATAGCAGTATTGGCATGGCACCGTATGAGGCGTTGTATAGAATAAAGTGTAGATCCCCTTTGAGTTGGGATGAGATTGGTGAGAGAGCTTTGACTGGACCTGAGATGGTTCAGGATGCTGCAGAGAAAGTCGCCGTGATTAAGCGCAGATTAGAGACCGCAGTTAGCAGACAGAAGAGTTATGCGGATCCTAGGCGTAGAGATGTGGAGTTTCAGGTCGGAGATTTTATTTTTTTGAAGGTATCTCCGATGAAGGGTGTGATGAGATTTGGCAGGAAGGGTAAGTTAGCACCGAGATATATCAGACCGTTTGAGATTCTGGAGAGAGTTGGCACTGTTGCATATCAGTTGGATTTGGCTCCGAGTATGTCACAAGTGCATCCAGTATTTCATATCTCGATGTTGAGGAAGTATATCTCAGACCCTTCTCATGTGTTACAACCCGACAGTGTAGAAGTGAGTGAAGATCTGACGTTTGTGGAAGAACCAGTGGCGATCATTGACTATCAAGTTCGACAATTGCGTTCAAAGCAGATTCCGATGGTCAAGGTTCTATGGCGTAGCGACAGAATTGAGGAGTATACGTGGGAGATTGAAGCTGAGATGTGAGCTTCTTACCTGTATCTCTTCCCTTCCTGATTCAGTAATCTTTTCTTTCTGGAATTCGGGGATGAATTCTTATAAGGGGGGAAGACTGTAATATCCCGTGTTTTTAAATATTTTTACACTGTATCGGGATATGTAGTGTTAATAATTTTTGTGTATATATATTATAATGTTTTTACGAGTTGATATGTGTTTAAAACCTATTTTAATTATTGTGTCTTATTTACAGTGCTTTACGTAAAATTTTCCCAAGACTTGCATTTTCGGGAAAATTTTCATGTAAATAATTTATTATTAATTATTTTAAATATATCTTCGGACTTGTATGAACTCATACGTATTTTTAAATTACTAAATAGAGCCTATGTGTGTATATATTTATTTAATTAGGGTTTAGTATTTTACCCTAATATTTTATTAATTAATTAATTGTTTTATTGTTATTTAATTATTTTTAATTAATATTAAATTATAAAATATTAAATATTAAGTGTGTGGATGTGATTTTTTTCAAATATTTTATTAAAATTATTATTATTATTTTTTTATTTTTCTTTTTTCTTTTTCTTTTTATTTTTCTTTTCTTTTTCTTTTCTTTTCTTATTCTTTTTCTTCTTCTTCTTCCCGTGCGTGACCACCTTCCCCTCACCGTTGCAACTGCCGTTCCCCTACCATCGGTGTGCCTCCCGGCTTGCCACCATCGTCCTCAACCGTTCCCCGCCGCCAGCAACCTTTTTCCCCGGCGTCGACAACCCTATTTTCTTCTTTTGGCCGAAACTTCTTCTCCTCGCCGAAGACCATGATTCCGACCACCGTTTTTGACACCGCCAGTCTCTTTCTTCTTATTGAGCTCCGGTGAGTATGATTCTAGCTTTGGTTTGAGCTTAAATGGTCTTAATTTGCTTAGGTTTCAAATTTTCCAATTCGGCCATATTAGGGTTTTTTATTTTTTTAAGCTTCGAATTGATTGATTCATGAAAAATCCCTTCACAAATGTTGATCCTAGTAGCTTAATCTACATGTATGAATTTTTGTGGAATTTTTGGAGATTTTTTTGGATTTTTGGGTATTTTTGAATATTTTAATATTATTTTCTAATTTTCGGAAATTAATTATTTAAATTATGAAATTGTGTTTTATGGTTATATTAGGTGTTGAAATGAATTATAGAAATTTATTTGGAATTTTTATGAATTTCTATGTATTTATTTTGAATGATTGAAGTTTATGTAAATTTGGGAAATTAGGGTTAATTATATTTTTAATTGAAATAAATTGATTAATTGAGTTTAATTATTGATATTATTGATAAATATGTTGAGAAAATTAATTTTGGATAATTGTATAATTTTTGGTGAATTTTTGAAGTAATTTTAGTATATTTATATATATAGGGGTATTTTGGTAATTTTACCATAAATTGGCTAAAAATGTAATTTAATTGGTTTTAATAGTTATTTAAGGTATAAAAATGATTTCTATAAATTATTTGGTATTTTTAACTAATTAAAACTATTTTTCGTGAATTAGTTTCAATTATATATATAATATACGGTTTTACTAATAAAATGAGTTTTTATCGGTTTTTACTGTGTTTAAAGGTTAATTATATAATTTTTACCTATAAAATGTATTTCTATGTTATAAGGGCATTTTTGATAATTCTGAATTGTTCTGTGATTGTGGACCCCAGTCGGTAGATTGTAGTCTGGAGTCCGACCGAGGGGTTGTGAATGAGATGTGGTGTTTGTTTTTCAAAGTGTGTTTCTTTGTAGGGTCGGCTCTACTCTTTAAGTAGAGAGATGTCCATTTTACAGGGGAGGTTCTATCGAATTTTCGATAGAATTCTCGTAAAACGTGATATGCGGTCGAACCCTAATTTCGATTCTGTATTTAATATTCTAGATCGAATTCTAGGATTTCTGTTAGGGTTATTCTGATGTCTATTATTTATTGTTTGTTTAGTTGCGTCGAGATCGAGGGCTAGTGGACCAGGCCCGTCGGACCCATCTCGTGGAGCGCACTAGGGTGAGTTACTATACTACATATATATGCTTTAGGATGCATGATTTAGAAATATATGATTTATTTTGATTAAAATGCATAAATAATGTGATTTGTATTTAAGTATATTTTTGGTTTATTTTTGGTATATATTAAATTATATGCATGTTTTATTAATGAACTGTATTTAAAATGTTTTCAAATATATCTCTAGTTATTTTGTAATTTAACTGGATTTATTTGACGTATATATATACTCAAAATATACCTGGTTTACGTTTGGTATATTTTCAGTATATATATGGTTTATATTGTTATTTTATTTAATTTCATGCATCATTTATTTGTGAATGAATGTTTTATATTTATTAATGAAGGATATCAATAGAACGTGCTACCTAGTGGGCAGCACTAGGACCGAGTACGTACTGGTACGCCTATAGCATTTAGGCTATATTACTAACCATTTGTGGATATTGATATATTTACGATTATTTGATGTGTGAGATATGGTTTGGAGGTGTGATTGTTGGAGCTCGGTTGACCAAGTGTCTCGGGGCCAATCACACTGGCAGTCAGACTGCTGGAGCTCGGTTGACTTAGTGTCTCAGGGCCAGTCTACTGTCTAAATGGATTAAGTGGATATATTTGGATCAAGTGAGCCTGTGTGGCTAGAGTGTTGTCTAACACTATTTTTGAGGTTACGATATTCTAGGGTTCTATGTGATCCTTCAGAAACTGTAATTTTCAATAAAAATATATAAAAATGATTTTTACTGCATCTATGTGAATTTGCCTATATATATATATATTACATATAGTGTTGACTGTATGCATTGTCATTTAGTGTGTATGTATATATATTATAGTAATTCACTCAGTGAGGTCTGACTCCCCTCTGTTGACAATTTTTCAGGAGAGTCAACATCTTCAGACCTCAGTAGCAGGCCGATACGTCGAATTTCTTCCGCCCCGGCTTCTTTGTGTAAACTGCTTACTTGAGTCTTATTTCTATAATCTAGACACTGCAGTAGTTGTAAATTGATTTATGGGATCTTATGTATTTTATTTATGCGAGATATTGTATTATACTTGAATTGGATTTGTATTAAAAGATTTATATATATGAGATAAGATTTAATTTAAATCCAGTTGATGAAAATAATATTGTAATATTTATGATTTTTATTTCTGCTGCGTTATACATATGGTTACTACTATTGCATGTTTTATTTTATTTTTAGGCTTACTACGGGTTCCGGATTCGAAAGAATTCCCGTTCCCTAGCGTCGGTCATGGCCCCTGTTTTGGGTCGTGACATAATATACTTAAAAATAATTTGAATATAAATCAAATGTAAAACATGCATTCATTTCAAAATATACCAAGAATATACCTAAAATATACTTAAGCATTTAATAAAACAATTATGCATAATAATACATTTAAAAGATATATTTCTAAAACATGCAACCTAAAGCAATGTATATATATAATAACAACTCATAGGGATGCGCTCCTCGAGACTGGTTCGACGGGTCTGGTCCGCTAGGCTTTGATCTCAATGAAACTAAACAATTAAAACAATCACGAAATCAGAATAAATCTAACTTAGACTTCTAGAGACTTGATCTAAGATTACTAAATACTGACAAACACAGAATTGGAATTAAACCCAATGTCACGTTTTACGAGTATTCTACCGAAAATTCGGCATAACCTCATTTGTAAAACGAACATCTCTATACTAAAAAGTAGAGCTGTTCTTGCAAAAAAATACACTACTAATATAAAAATTCTCACAAACCCTCAGTCGGGATCCTGAACTACAAAATTCCCCCAACAAGGTGCACAATTCAGCAAAATTCACATAATATAATAAAATATATTAAAAATCAACAATTACCATAAATATCCTCGAAACATCAAAATATAGTATATTTATCATTAAAACATTAAAACAATTATTTTTCCAATAATTACTTAAAAAACCTAAATAATAATATAATATTATTAAAAATCCGTTTTTCCAATAATTATACAAATATTAATAAAAATTCATTTTATAAATCCAAATAACTTAATTAGTCCAAATAAATATTAAAAATTACTAAAAATCCATTTTATTACAAAAATAGTATATTATATATTATTTAAAAATAATTTTGAAAAATTAGTATTAATCAGTTAAAAATAGTAAATAATTTTTAAAAGTCACTTTTATACCCCAAATAATATTAAAACCAATTAAACATAGTGTTTGACTAAAATTATCACCAAATTATAAAACTAACCCTAATATTTAAAAATACACATAAAATACTAATAATATTCAAAAATTCAATCAAAATTATATGAATATAAAAGAAATATTTTCTCAACATATATCTCAATAATATCAACAAAAACATATAATTAACAAATTATTTATAACAAAATATATATTTAACCATATTTCTCAAAATTGACATAAACCTAAAATAATTATAAAAATTATATAAAAATCACAAAAATTATAAACTCAACTCTAATATTAATAATAACCACTAATAACACCAAAAATCACAATTTCATAATTTATATAATTAATTTATGAAAAATAATAAATAATAATAAAATATTCAAAAAATCACAAAAATCAAAATAATTTATGAAAATCACACAAAAATTTATAGGAGTAGCTTAAGCTAGTAGAATTAACATTTGTGAAGGAATTTTTCATGAATCAACCATTAACACCCTAAAAAAAATTCAAAAACCCTAAGTGACTGAAAATAAAAACATGATAAACACCACACCAAATCGAGTTTTTAAGCTCAAAGGGGCTTGGATTCACACTCATCGGCAAGAGAGGAAGAGAATGGGATAGGCGGTGAGAAGAATGGTGGCCGAAAACGTGAGCAACAACAAGGAAACTCTCCAATGTTGCTACTACCGTTTCGGTGAAACCGATGATCAGAGAAGGCAAAGAAGGCGATGACGATGAAGGTTGAAGGGAGGAGGTTGGCTGTCCAGCATCAGAACGACGAGAGGCACACCGATGATGAAGAGATCAGATGTGCGGGAAGAAGGAGCTAAATATGTGTTTTGTGTTTGATTTTTGCAATAGTAATTTTATATATATATATATAATATATATATATATATATATATATATATATATATATATATATATATTATAGTATTATATTATAATATAAAGTAATATTATTAGAATAATATAGTCAAACTTAGGTATAGTCAACATATATGTATATACACACACTATATACATACAATACACACACACACACACACACACGTACATATATATATATATATATATATATATATACATATTCACACATATTTATCACACAAATAAAATAATAATAATAACCCTAATGTATGTGTGCATGTATATTTATAATAACACATAATATAATCATGCAATAATGCATTTTAATAATAATAATAATAATAAACATCCTTTTAAAAATAAAATAACCTTAGTACTTAAATAAGATTATTAAAATAATTCTCAAAGTAATAAATATAATTGTAATATCCCGAGTTTTTAAACATTTTAATATTTCATCGGGATATGCAGTGTTAATAATTTTTGTATATATATTATGATATTTTTACAAGTTAATATGTATTTAAAACTTATTTTAATTATTGTGTATTATTTTAAGTGCTTTACGTAAAATTTTCCCGGGACTTGCATTTTCGGGAAAATTTTCACGTAAATAATTTACTATTAATTATTTTAAATAGATTTACAGACTTGCATGAACATATATATATTTTTAAAATACTAAATAACTGTCACGACCCAAAACAGGGGGCCATGACCGGCGCTAGGGAACGGGAATTCTTTCGAATCCGGAACCCGTAGCAAGCCTAAAAATAAAATAAAGCATGCCATAATAACAATAACAATATAATATGCAGCGGAAATAAAAATCATAATATCATAATATCATCCATATCAACTGGATTTAATAAAAATCTCATCTCATAGATACATAATCTCTTTTAAAATAAAATGCATGAAATCCAATACTTTAATTCACAACTACTGCAGTGTCTAGATAAAATAAATAAGACTCAAGTAGACAATTTACATAAAGAAGCCGGGGCGGAAGAAATCCGGCGTATCGACCTGCTACTGAGGTATGAGGAAGTTGACTCTCCTGAAAAATAGTCAACGGAGGGGAGTCAGACCTCACTGAGTGAATTACTATAATATATATACATACACACTAAGTGATAATGCATACAGTCAACAGTATATATATATCTAATATATATACAGGCAAATACACACAAATGCAGAAAATCATTTTATATGTTTTATTGAAAATCATCTTTTATGAAGGATCACATAGAACCCTAGAATATCGCAACCTCAGAAAATAGTGTTAAACAACACTCTGGCCATACAGGCTCACTTATTCCAAATATATCCACTTAATCCATTTGGACAGTAGACTGGCCCCGAGACACTAAGTCAACCGAGCTCCAGCAGTCTGACTGCCAGTGTGATTGGCCCCGAGACACTTGGTCAACCGAGCTCCAACAATCACACCCTCCAAACCATATCTCACACATCAAATAATCGTAAATATATCAATATCCACAAATGGTTAGTAATATAGCCTAAATGCTATAGGCGTACCGGTACGTACTCGGTCCTAGTGCTGCCCACTAGGTAGCACGTTCTATTGATATCCTTCATCATTAATAATGTAAAACATTCATTCACAAAAATACATGATGCATGAATGTAAATGAAATAACAATATAATCCATATATATATACAGAAATATACCAAAAGTAAACCAGGTATATTTCGAGTATATATACGTCAAATAAATCCAATCAAATCATAAATTAAACTAAAAATATATTTAAAAACATTTTAAATATATTTTATTAATAAAACATGTATATAATTTATTATATACCAAAAATAAACCAAAAATATACTTAATATAAACTTAAGAAATAATCAAATTATTTATGCATATTTAATCAACATAAAACATGCATTTCTAAATCATGCATCCTAAGCATATATATATAGTATAGTAACTCACCTAGTGCGCTCCACGAGACAGGTCCGACGGGCCTAGTCCACTAGCCCTCGGTCTCGGTGCAACTAAACAAGAAATAAATAATCGACATCAGAATAAACCTAACAGAAATCCTAGAATTCAATCTAGAGTATTAAACACAGAATCGGAATTTAGGGTTCGACTGGATATCACGTTTTGCGAGAATTCTACCGAAAATCCGGCAGAACCTCCCCTGTAAAACGGACATCTCTCTACTCAAAAGAGTAGAGCCGACCCTGCAAAGAAACACACTTCGAAATACAAGCTCAACAAACATCCACAACCCCTCGGTCGGACTCCAGACTACAATCTGTCGACTGGGTCCATAACACAGAATAATTCCAGATATAACAAAAATATCCTTAAATCACAGAAATACATTTTCATAGGTAGAAATTACATATTTAACCTTGAAACACTATAAAAACCGATTAAAACTCATTTTATTAGAAAAACCGTATATTTTATTTATAATTGAAAATAATTCACGAAAAATAGTTTTAATTAGTTAAAAATACCAAATATTTTGTAGAAATCATTTTTATACCTTAAATAACTAATAAAACCAATTAAATTACATTTTTAGCCAATTTAGGGTAAAATTACCAAAATACCCCTATATATATAAATATACTTAAATTACTTCAAAAATTCACCAAAAATCATACAATTACCCAAAATTAATTTTCTCAACATATTTATCAATAATATTAATAATTAAACCCAATTAACCAATTAAATTCAAATAAAAATACATTTAACCTAATTTTTCCAAAATTCCATAAACTTCAATAATTCAAAATAAATACTTAGAAATTCATAAAAATTCCAAATAAATTCCTATAATTCATTTCAACACCTAATTTAACCATAAAATCCAATTTCATAATTTAAATAATTAATTTCCGAAAATTAGAAAATAATATTAAAATATTCAAAAATACCCAAAAATCCAAAAAATCTCCAAAAATTCTACAAAAATTCATACATGTATATTAAGCTACTAGGATCAACATTTGTGAAGAAAGTTTCCATGAATCAATCAATTCGAAGCTCAAAAAAATCAAAAACCCTAATAGGCCGAAATAGAAAAATCAAAACCTAAGCAATTCTAGACCATTTTAGCTCAAACCAAAGCTAGAATCACACTCACCAGAGCTCAAGGAGAAGAAAGAGACTGGCGGTGTCGAAAACGGTGGCCGGAATCGGCGTGATCGACGGTGGATCGATTTTCGGCTTCTCCGGCCAAAATCGATCTCCCGATGCCGGAAACGGCCTCCTCAGGCGGCGAAATTGGTCGGGGAAGACGGTGGCACACCGGACGGCACACCCACGGTGAAGGAATGGCACGGCAGCGACCGGAAACAGAGAAGGGAGAATCGGGAGGAAGAAGAAGAAGTCGGGGGCAAAATGGTAATTTTCTAAACTTTTTGATTTTTTGACAAATATATGTATATATATATACTTTATACTATATATTAAAATAATATTAAATTACACACATCAAATATACACCACACACATAAAATATTAATATTTTAATAATTTATACTAAATAAAATCAATTAAATAACAATAAAACAATTAAATACTTAATAAAATATTAGGGAAATAATAAACCCTAATTAAATAAATATACATACACAGGCTTTATTTAATAATTTAAAAATACGCATGAGTTCATACAAGTCCGTAAATACATTTAAAATAATTAATAATACATTGTTTACGTGAAACTTTCCCCGGAAATGCAAGTTCCGGGAAAATTTTACGTAAAACACTGAAAATAATATACAGTAATTAAAATAGGTTTAAAATACATAACAACTCATAAAAATATCATATAAAATACAAAAAAATCATTAACACTGCATATCCCGGTACTGTGTAAAAATATTTTAAAAACACGAGATATTACAATAACGTATATATGTGTACTTATTTATTTAATTAGAGTTTAATTGTGTAATATCCCGTGTTTTTAAAATATTTTTGTACTGTATCGGGATATACAGTGTTAATAATTTTTGTATATATATTACGATATTTTCACGAGTTGATATGTATTTAAAACCTATTTTTAATATTGTGTATTATTTATAGTGTTTTACGTAAAATTTTCCCGGGACTTACATTTTCGAGGAAATTTTCACGTAAACAATGTATTATTAATTATTTTAAATGTATTTTCAAACTTGCATGAACTCATACGTATTTTTAAATGACTAAATAAAGCCTATGTGTATATATTTATTTAATTAGGGTTTAATTAATATTACCCTAATATTTTATTATTTGTTTATTAATTTATTGTTATTTAATTATTTTATTTATTAATAAATTATTAAAATATTAAGTGTGTGGATGTAAATTTTTCTAAATATTTTATTAAAATTATTTTTTTTATTTTTTTATTTATTTTTCTTTTTCTTTTTCTTTTTCTTTTCTTTCTTTTTTTCTTTTTCTTTTTCTTCTTCTTCCTTCTCCCGTGCGCCCGACCACCACCCATCCCCTCACCATCTGCAACTTTCAATTTTTGACAGTCGATGTGCCGCTAGGAGCTCCACCTTCCTCAGCCAGCTGCTCCGCCGTCCCCAACTCCCTTCCCCGACGCCGGCAGCCCCTATTTTCCTTTTTGGCCGAAAATCTTCCCTTTGCCGTTTCTTCCTCCTCTGGCCATCGTTTTCGACACCGCCGGTCTCTTTCTTCTCCTTAAGCTTCAGTGAGTGTGATTCTAGCTTTGGTTTGAGCTTAAATGGTTTAGATTTGCTTAGGTTTTGATTTTTCCAATTCGGTCACATTAGGGTTTTTGATATTTTTGAGCTTCGAATTGATTGATTCATGGAAACTACCTTCACAAATGTTGATCCTAGTAGCTTAATCTACATGTATGAATTTTTGTGGAATTTTTGGAGATTTTTTGGATTTTTGGGTATTTTTGAATATTTAATATTATTTTCTAATTTTCTGAAATTAATTATTTAAATTATGAAATTGTGTTTTATGGCTAAATTAGGTGTTGAAATGAATTATAGGAATTTATTTGGAATTTTTATGAATTTATAGGTATTTATTTTGAATTATTGAAGTTTATGGAATTTTGGGAAAATTAGGTTAAATGTGTTTTTATTTAAAATTAATTGGTTAATTGAGTTTAATTATTAATATTATTGATAAACATGTTGAGAAAATTAATTTTGGATAATTTTATAATTTTAGGTGAATTTTTGAAGTAATTTTAGTATATTTATATATATAGGGGTATTTTGGTAATTTTACACTAAATTGTCTAAAAATGTAATTTAATTGGTTTTAATAGTTATTTAAGGTATAAAAATGATTTCTATAAATTATTTAGTATTTTTAACTAATTAAAACTATTTTTTGTGAATTATTTGCAATTATATATATAATATACGGTTTTTCTAATAAAATGAGTTTTTATCGGTTTTTACTGTGTTTTAAGGTTAATTATGTAATTTCTACTTATAAAATGAATTTCTATGTTATAAGGATATTTTTGGTATATCTGGAATTATTCTGTGTTTGTGGCCCCCGGTCGGTGGATTGTAGTTTGGAGTCCGACCGTGGGATTTTGATTGTGCTTTATGTGGTTTTTCGAAGTGTATTTCCTTGCAGGGTTGGCTCTACTCTTTTGAGTAGAGAGATGTCCATTTTACAGGGGAGGTTCTGCCGGATTTTTGATAGAATTCTCGTAAAACGTGATGTCCAGTCGAACCCTAATTCTGTTTCCGTATTTAAATACTCTAGATTGAATTCTAGGATTTCTGTTAGGTTTATTCTAATGTCTATCATTATTGCTTGTTTAGTTACGCCGAGACCGAGGGCTAGTGGACCAGGCCCGTCGGACCCATCTCGTGGAGCGCACTAGGTGAGTTACTATACTATATATATATATGCTTAGAATGCATGATTTAGAAATGCATGTTTTATGTTGATTAAATATGCATAAATAATTTGATTATTTCTTAAGTTTATATTAAGTATATTTTTGGTTTATTTTTGGTATATAATAAATTATATACATGTTTTGTTAATAAATTATATTTAAAAATGATTTTAAATATATTTTTAGTTTAATTTATAATTTGACTGGATTTATTTGACGTATATATACTCGAAATATATCTGGTTTACTTTTGGTATATTTCTGGTATATATATGGGTTATATTATTATTTTATTTACATTCATGCATCATTTATTTTTGTGAATGAATGTTTTACATTATTAATGATGAAGGATATCAATAGAACGTGCTACCTAGTGGGCAGCACTAGGACCGAGTACGTACCGGTACGCCTATAGCTTTAGGCTATATTACTAACTATTTGTGGATATTGATTTGATATGATTAATTGATATGTGAGATATGGTTTGGAGGTGTGATTGTTGGAGCTCGGTTGACCAAGTGTCTCGGGGCCAATCACACTGGCAGTCAGACTGCTGGAGCTCGGTTGACTTAGTGTCTCGGGGCCAGTCTACTGTCTAAATGGATTAAGTGGATATATTTGGAATAAGTGAGCCTGTATGGCTAGAGTGTTGTTTAACACTATTTTCTGACGTTGCGTTATTCTAGGGTTCTATGTGATCCTTCATAAAAGATGATTTTTAATGAAAATATATAAAATGATTTTATTGCATCTGTGTGTAATTGCCTGTATATATACATATTATATATATACTGTTGACTGTATGCATTATCATTTAGTGTGTATGTATATATATTATAGTAATTCACTCAGTGAGGTTTGACTCCCCTCCGTTGACTATTTTTTAGGAGAGTCAACTTCTTCAAACCTCAGTAGCAGGTCGATACGCCGAATTTCTTCCGTCCCGGCTTCTTTGTGTAAATCATTTACTTGAATCTTATTTTTATTATAATCTAGACACTGTAGTAGTTGTGAATTAAAGTATTGGATTTCATGTATTTTATTTAAAGAGATGTATTATATTAAAACTGGATTTGTATGAAAGAGATTATATATATGTTATGAGATGAGATTTGATTTAAATCCAGTGGCGAAAATATTATTATTATATTTATGATTTTTATTTTCGCTGCATATTATATGGTTATTGTTATTATTGCATGATTTATTTTATTTTTAGGCTTGCTACGGGTTCCGGATTCGAAAGAATTCCCGTTCCCTAGTGCCGGTCATGGCCCCTGTTTTGGGTCGTGACAAAGTCGGTATCAGAGCGGAGTTCTGTGTCAGGGCTTAGTTAGGTGAGTTGTGGCCCTAGTTTTAAAGTTGTGTTTTCTGTTGGACTACTGCAGTGTATTAGGTTCAAGTATGTCTTGATAAGTATTCCTTGCTGTAGTTTTCAGCGTTATTCCTTCGTTGTCTATTTTGTCTGAATCTTTTCGTTTGTCTTTTCAGAATGAGGAGGCGAGCGCGTGTCGCTCCACCGGTCGTTGAGGTCGAGGATGATGAGTCTTTTCAGGACAAGGTTTTACCTCCTGAGCAGCCAGTTAGACATAGAGGTCATGGCAGAGGTAGACCTCGAGGAGCGGCAGGTCACCGTAGGCAGAGAGAGTTACAGGACGAGGAGCCTGTTGAGCCTGATTTTGATGTTCCTGTTCCTCCAGTTGTTCAGCCTGTTCAGCTTGCCTATCAGTAGGGTATGTCTGACCCTGAGGCAGCTTTGTTCTATGCTAGAGTTGGCAGGATTGCTTTTGATAGTACTTCTGATCCTTTAGATTTTCTGCATGTGATTGAGACTCGGACTCGGATTGCTCACACCGAGTACCATTGGATCATGATCATTGAGTTGTCTGTCGAGGGACCAGCCTTAGATTGGTTCATTCAGATGATTCAGACTTTTATGATGATGATGATGTGGGCTCAGTTTCGAGAGCGATTTATGAAGAGATTTTGTCCAGAGCCTCTTCGTTTGAGCTATCGTCTCCGTTTGACCAGTATTTCTCGTGGAGATCGATCTGTAGAGGAGTACACCCGAGAGTTTCTTCGATTGGGTAGATATGCTGAGGATCTGATGCGAGATCAGTATTTTGCAGTCACTACGTATGTCACTGGTTTGGGTTCAGCTTTTACTGGTTTGCCTACAGCAGGACTTACTCTCAAGTTTGTGATTGAGTTAGCCAAGGAGATTGAGCTGAGGCTAGTTAGGCAAGGAGCGATGCCTGATTATTACCAGCTGGGAGTTCAGTCGAGTGGATTGCAGGCTACTCTGTACTCTAGTTTTCATGTTGGTTTGAGTAGTCAGCAGTGAGGTCCGACTCAGGAGAGTTAGAGACAGCAGCAGCGAGTGCATCGGAGCAGTAGACATAGCTGTGGAGGTCAGCATAGATCGTTCAGATTCGGATCAGGTGCTTCGAGCAGCAGCAGTGGTCGTAGTTCTGGATCAGCGGCCAGTGTTTGCCAGACTTGTGGTAGAGTCCATCAGGGACCGTGTTACCTGACACCACTGACATGCTTCAGATGCGGGCAGACAGGACATTTTGCTAGATCGTGTCCTTACCCTGGGTATCAGCAGCAGCAGATTCCGTGATTCCCACAGTAGTCGATTGCTAGTGCTGCACCCGTGCCATTTCAGTTACCACCAGCCCAGCATCAGAGTTCCACTCAGTTTGTTCCACAGTAAAGTCGTGGTAGAGGTACTAGAGGAGGTGCTAGAGGTGTTGGCCAGGCTTCTACCAGTCAGCAGGGAGGTCGAGGTCAGGCCAGAGTTTTCCATCTTACTCAGCAGGATGCTCAGGCATCTAATGCAGTCGTGGCAGGTATTGTTTCTGTTTGTTACCTGGATGCTTGGGTTTTGTTTGATCCGGGTGCCATGCATTCATTTGTTTCTCCTGTTTTTGCTTCTAAATCTTGTTGGCAAGCTTCGAGGATGGCTTTTCCTTTATCTATTGCCACTCCTCTGAGCGATTCCTTGGACGCCGATATTGTTCTTTCTGGTTGTCCAGTTCTCGTGGGAGATAGAGAATTACCCGCTGATTTGATTTTATTGGATGTGATGGAGTTTGATGTTATTTTGGGAATGGATTGGTTATCTCAGCACTACGCCGTGGTAGATTGCAGGAATAAAGAGGTGACTTTCAGAATTTCTGATGAAGCAAATTTTAAGTTTGTGGGTGACAGGAGTTTAGCACCTCAGAATCTTATTTCTGCTATTACAACTAGGAAGTTGTTGAAGAAAGGATGTCAGGGATATTTGGCATTGGTCAGGGATACGTCAGTGGAGAAGTTATCACTCACAGATGTTCCTATTGCTTGTGAGTTTCCTGATGTTTTTCCCGAGGAGTTGCCAAGTTTACCACCTCACAGAGAGATTGAGTTCTGTATAGATGTGGTTCCAAGTAATACTCCTATATCTATGCCTCCTTATCGAATGGCTCCTGCAGAGTTAAAAGAGTTGAAGGAGCAGTTGCAAGAGTTATTGGATAAAGGTTTTATTAGACCTAGTGTTTCCCCTTGGGGTGCACCAGTCCTGTTTGTGAAGAAGAAGGATGGTACCCTGAGACTGTGCATTGACTACTGAGAGCTAAATAAGGTGACAGTGAAGAACAAGTATCCTCTCCCAAGGATAGATGATTTGTTTGATCAGCTATAGGGTGCACAGTTCTTTTCTAAGGTTGACTTGAGGTCGGGTTATCATCATTTGCGGATTAGTGAACCCGATATTCCTAAGACAGCATTCCGCACTCGATATGGTCATTATGAGTTTCTGGTGATGTCTTATGGTTTGACTAATGCACCAACAGCTTTTATGGACCTGATGAATAGGGTATTCAGACCGTATGTGGATCAGTTTATGGTAGTCTTCATTGATGATATACTAGTATATTCAAGGAGTATGGAGGAGTATGTATATCACTTGAGGATTGTACTACAAACACTAAGAGATCATCAGCTTTATGCCAAATTCTCGAAGTGTGATTTCTGGATGGAGAGTGTTTCTTTTCTTGGACACGTAGTGTCTAAAGAAGGTATTCAGGTTGATCCACAGAAGATTGAGGCAGTATCTGAGTGGCCTAGACCTACTTCTGTCATAGAGATTCGAAGTTTTCTGGGTTTAGCCGGGTATTATAGGCGGTTTGTGCAGGATTTTTCCAGAATTTCAGCCCCTATGACTCGCTTGACTCAGAAGAATGTTAGATTCAAGTGGTCAGAAGCTTGTGAGAATAGTTTCCAGTTATTGAAGGAGAAATTGACCACAGCGCCAGTGTTAGCTTTGCCTAATAGTGTGGATAAGTTCACAATTTACTGTGATGCCTTTAGAATTGGTCTTGGTTGTGTGTTGATGCAGAATGGAAGAGTGATAGCCTATGCTTCGAGGCAGTTGAAGAAGCATGAGTAGAACTATCCTACACATGACCTGGAGATGGCTGCAGTGATCTTTGCTTTGAAGATTTTGAGACATTATTTGTACGGGGTGACTTGTGAGATATTTACTGATCACAAGAGCCTTAAGTACATTTTCCAGCAGCGAGATCTGAATCCGAGGCAGAGAATATGGTTGGAACTGTTGAAGGATTATGATTGTGAGATCTTTTATCATCTGGGTAAAGCTAATGTGGTAGCAGATGCCTTGAGTAGGAAGTCCTCAGGCAGTCTTGCTCACATCGGTGTTGAGAGAAGACCATTGATCCAGGAATTGCATTTGTTGGTGGATCAAGGTCTGATGATGAAGATTAGTAGATCAGGTGGACTGCTAGCTCAATTTAAAGTACGATCTGTGCAAAGGGATAGGATTAAAGCAGTTCAGAGCCGAGATCCTATTTTAGAAGAGCTTGCAGAGAATGTCAGAGTAGGGAAGTTCACTGATTTCACACTCGATGATGATGGTGTATTGTGGATCAGTGGTAGATTGTGTGTTCCTGACGTGGATGACTTGAGAGAAGAGATCCTAGAGGAAGCACATTCTATAGCTTATAGCCTACATCCAGGTGTCACTAAGATGTACCACAGTATCAGAGATCTATACTGGTGGGATGGATTGAAGAAAGATGTCACTGATTATATTGCTAAGTGCTTGACGTGTCAGCAAGTGAAAGCCGAACATCATAAGCCTTCTGGGAAGTTTCAGCCTCTTCCTATTCCCTAGTGGAAGTGGGAAAGGATAGCTATGGATTTTGTGGTAGATTTACCTCGTTCGAAGGATGGATACGATTCCATCTGGGTGATTATAGACAGATTGACGAAGTTTGCACATTTCTTGCCTGTGAAAGCCACATATTCAGTTGCTAGATTGGCGAAGTTGTATGTGAAGCATATTGTGTGCCTTCATGGAGTACCTGTGTCCATTGTGTCAGATAGAGGTTCAGTGTTTACCTCTCATTTTTGGTAGAAGTTGCAAGAAGCGATGGGCACTAGGTTGGATTTCAGTACTGCTTTTCATCCTCAGACAGATGGTCAGTTTGAGAGGACGATCCAGACACTGGAAGATATGTTGAGGATGTGTGTCTTGGATTTGGGAGGTAGCTGGGATGATCATTTGTCGCTTGTTGAGTTTGCATATAATAACAGCTACCATAGCAGTATTGGTATGGCACCGTATGAGGCATTATATGGAAGGAAGTGTAGATCCCCTCTGAGTTGGGATGAGATTGGTGAGAGAGCTTTGACTGGACCTGAGATGGTTCAGGATGTTGTAGAGAAAGTCGCCGTGATCAAGCGCAGATTAGAGACCGCAGTTAGTAGACAGAAGAGTTATGCGGATCCTAGGCGTAGAGATGTGGAGTTTCAGGTTGGAGATTTCATTTTTCTGAAAGTATCTCCGATGAAGGGTGTGATGAGATTTGGCAGGAAGGGTAAGTTAGCACCGAGATATATTGGACCGTTTGAGATTCTGGAGAGAGTTGGCACTGTTGCATATCGGTTGGATTTGCCTCCGAGTATGTCACAGGTGCATCCAGTATTTCATATCTCGATGTTGAGGAAGTATATCTCAGACCCTTCACACGTGTTGCAGCCCGACAGTGTAGAAGTGAGTGAAGATTTGACGTTTGTGGAAGAACCTGTGGCGATCATTGATTATCAAGTTCGACAGTTGCGTTCGAAGCAGATTCCGATGGTCAAGGTTCTGTGGCGTAGCGACAGAGTCGAGGAGCATACGTGGGAGACTGAAGCTGAGATGCGAGCTTCTTACCCGTATCTCTTTCCTTCCTGATTCTGTAATCTTTTCTTTCTGGAATTCAGGGACGAATTCTTGTAAGGGGGGAAGACTGTAATATCCCGTGTTTTTAAAATATTTTTTGTACTGTACCGGGATATACAGTGTTAATAGTTTTTGTATATATATTACGATATTTTCACGAGTTGATATGTATTTAAAACCTATTTTTAATATTGTGTATTATTTACAGTGTTTTACGTAAAATTTTCCCGGGACTTGCATTTTCGGGGAAATTTTCACGTAAACAATGTATTATTAATTATTTTAAATGTATTTTCGGACTTGCATGAACTCATGCGTATTTTTAAATGACTAAATAAAGCCTATGTGTATATATTTATTTAATTAGGGTTTAATTAATATTACCCTAATATTTTATTATTTGTTTATTAATTTATTGTTATTTAATTATTTTATTTATTAATAAATTATTAAAATATTAAGTGTGTGGATGTAAATTTTTCTAAATATTTTATTAAAATTATTATTTTTTTATTTTTTTTTCTTTTTCTTTTTCTTTTTCTTTTTTTTTTTCTTTTCTTTCTTTTTTTCTTTTTCTTCTTCTTCTTCTTCCTTCTCCCGTGCGCCCGACCACCACCCATGCCCTCACCGTCTGCAACTTCTGATTTCTGGCCGTCGGTGTGCCACCAAGAGCTCCACCTTCCTCAGCCAGCTGCTCCGCCGTCCCCAGCTCCCTTCCCCGGCACCGGCAGCCCCTGTTTTCCTTTTTGGTCGAAAATCTTCCCTTTGCCGTTTGTTCCTCCTCCGACCACCGTTTTCGACACCGCCGGTCTCTTTCTTCTCCTTAAGCTTCGGTGAGTATGATTCTAGCTTTGGTTTGAGCTTAAATGGTTTAGATTTGCTTAGATTTCGAATTTTCCAATTCGGTCACATTAGGGTTTTTGATTTTTTTGAGCTTCGAATTGATTGATTCATGAAAACTCCCTTCACAAATGTTGATCCTAGTAGCTTAATCTACATGCATGAATTTTTGTGGAATTTTTGGAGATTTTTTGGATTTTTGGGTATTTTTGAATATTTAATATTATTTTCTAATTTTCGGAAATTAATTATTTAAATTATGAAATTGTGTTTTATGGTTAAATTAGGTGTTGAAATGAATTATAGGAATTTATTTGGAATTTTTATGAATTTATAGGTATTTATTTTGAATTATTGAAGTTTATGGAATTTTGGGAAAATTAGGTTGAATGTGTTTTTATTTGAAATTAATTGGTTAATTGAGTTTAATTATTAATATTATTGATAAATATGTTGAGAAAATTAATTTTGGATAATTGTATAATTTTTGGTGAATTTTTGAAGTAATTTTAGTATATTTATGTATATAGGGGTATTTTGGTAATTTTACCCTAAATTGTCTAAAAATGTAATTTAATTGGTTTTAATAGTTATTTAAGGTATAAAAATGATTTCTATAGATTATTTAGTATTTTTAACTAATTAAAACTATTTTTCGTGAATTATTTTCAATTATATATATAATATACGGTTTTTCTAATAAAATGAGTTTTGATCGGTTTTTACTGTGTTTTAAGGTTAATTATGTAATTTCTACTTATAAAATGAATTTCTATGTTATAAGGATATTTTTGGTATATCTGAAATTATTCTGTGTTTGTGGCCCCCGGTCGGTGGACTGTAGTTTGGAGTCCGACCGTGGGATTTTGATTGTGCTTTGTGTAGTTTTTCGAAGTGTATTTCCTTTTAGGGTCGGCTCTACTCTTTTGAGTAGAGAGATGTCCATTTTACAGGGGAGGTTCTGCCGAATTTTTGGTAGAATTCTCGTAAAACGTGATGTCCAGTCGAACCCTAATTCTATTTCCGTATTTAAATACTCTAGATTGAATTCTAGGATTTCTGTTAGGTTTATTCTAATGTCTGTCGTTATTGCTTGTTTAGTTGTGTCGAGACCGAGGGCTAGTGGACTAGGCCCGTCGGACCCATCTCGTGGAGCGCACTAGGTGAGTTACTATACTATATATATATATGCTTTAGGATGCATGATTTAGAAATGCATGTTTTATGTTGATTAAATATGCATAAATAATTTGATTATTTCTTAAGTTTATATTAAGTATATTTTTGGTATATAATAAATTATATACATATTTTGTTAATAAATTATATTTAAAAATGATTTTAAATATATTTTTAGTTTAATTTATAATTTGACTGGATTTATTTGACGTATATATACTCGAAATATACCTGGTTTACTTTTGGTATATTTCTGGTATATATATGGGTTATATTGTTATTTTATTTACATTCATGCATCATTTATTTTTGTGAATGAATGTTTTACATTATTAATGATGAAGGATATCAATAGAACGTGCTACCTAGTGGGCAGCACTAGGATCGAGTACGTATCGGTACGCCTATAGCTTTAGGCTATATTACTAACTATTTGTGGATATTGATTTGATATGATTCATTGATATGTGAGATGTGGTTTGAAGGTGTGATTGCTGGAGCTCGGTTGACCAAGTGTCTCGGGGCCAATCACATTGGCAGTCAGACTGCTGGAGCTCGGTTTACTTAGTGTCTCGGGGCAGTCTATTGTCTAAATGGATTAAGTGGATATATTTGGAATAAGTGAGCCTGTATGGCTAGAGTGTTGTTTAACACTATTTTCTGAGGTTGCGTTATTCTAGGGTTCTATGTGATCCTTCATAAAAGATGATTTTTAATGAAAATATATAAAATGATTTTATTGCATCTGTGTGTAATTGCATGTATATATACATATTATATATATACTGTTGACTGTATGCATTATCATTTAGTGTGTATGTATATATATTATAGTAATTCACTCAGTGAGGTCTGACTCCCCTCCGTTGACTATTTTTCAGGAGAGTCAACTTCTTCAGACCTCAGTAGCAGGTCGATACGCTGGATTTCTTCTGCCCCGGCTTCTTTGTGTAAATCATTTACTTGAGTCTTATTTTTATTATAATCTAGACATTGCAATAGTTGTGAATTAAAGTATTGGATTTCATGTATTTTATTTAAAGAGATGTATTATATTGAAATTGGATTTGTATGAAAGAGATTATATATATGTTATGAGATGAGATTTGATTTAAATCCAGTGGTGAAAATATTATTATTATATTTATGATTTTTATTTCCGCTGCATATTATATGGTTATTGTTATTATTGCATGATTTATTTTATTTTTAGGCTTATTACGAGTTCCGGATTCGAAAGAATTCCCGTTCCCTAGCGCCGGTCATGGCCCCTGTTTTGGGTTGTGACAAATTGATTACCCTAATATTTTATTATTTATTAATTTGTTTTAATATTATTTAATTATTTTTTGGTGTATTAAATTATTAAAATATTAAATTATATGTGTGTGGTGTATATTTAATGTGTGTAATTTTATATTATTTTAATGCATAGTATAAAGTATATATATATATATATATATATATATATATATATATATATATATATATATATATATATATATATTTAATATTAAAACAAAAAAATAAAAGTTGAGTTATTTACAAAAATTGCCACCCGAACTCCCTCACTCCCGATCACCGTCCCCATCACCGTTTTGCCACCTGCCATCTCTATTTCTCACCATCGGTGTGCCTCCCGACGTGCCACCTCCTTCTTCAGCTTTCCCCGCCGCCTGTTGCAGTTGTTTCTGGCATCTGGAAGTCGTTTTTGGCCAAAAAGTCGAAAGTGGGAGCTAACGTCGTTCATGATGTTTCCAGCCACTATTTTTGACACCGCTGGTCTCTTTCTTCTCCTTGAGCTCCGGTGAGTGTGATTCCAAGCTTTGTTTCACTTAACATGGTCTTGATTTGCTTAGGTTTTGATTTTGGTAATTCGGCCATTTTAGGGTTCTTGATTTTTTTGAACTTCAATTTGATTGATTCATGAAAAATTCCTTCACAAATTTTGTTTCCCTTAGCTTAATATACATGTGTGAATTTTTTTAGAATTTTTGGAAATTAGTTTGATTTTTGGGTATTTTTGAATATTTTATTATTATTTTCTAATTTTCGAAAATTAATTAATTAAATTATGAAATTGTGTTTTATGATAAATATAAGTGTTGAAATGAATTATAGAAATTTATTTGGAATTTTTATGAATTTTTATGTATTTATTTTGAATTTGTTTAGGTTTATGTAATTTTGGAAAATTAGGTTAATTGTGTTTTTAATTGAAATTAATTAGTTAATTGAGTTTAATTATTTATATTATTGATAAATATGTTGAGAAAATTAATTTTGGATAATTATACTATTTTTGGTGAATTTTTGAAGTAATTTTAGTATATTAATATATATAGGGGCATTTTGGTAATTTTACACAAAATTGGCTAAAAATGTAATTTAATTGTTTTTAATAGTTATTTATGGTATAAAAATGATTTCTATAAATTATTTAGTATTTTTAACTAATTAAAACTATTTTTCGTGAATTATTTTCAATTATATATATAATATACGATTTTTCTAATAAAATGAGTTTTTATCGGTTTTTACTGTGTTTTAAGGTTAATTGTGTAATTTCTACTTATTAAATGTATTTCTGTGATATAAGGGCATTTTTGGTATTTTCATGAATACTCTGTGATTGTGGACCCCGATCGGTAAATTGTAGTTTGGAGTCCGACCGAGGGGTTGTGGATGAGTTGTTGTGCCTATTTTTCGAAGTGTGTTTCTTTGCAGGACTGGCTCTACTCTTTGAGTAGAGAGATGTCCGTTTTACAGGGGAGGTTATGTTGAATTTTTGGTAGAATTCTCGTAAAACGTGATGTCCGATCAAACCCTAATTCTGATTTTTAATTCTGTGTCTAATATTCTAGATCGAGTTTCTAGGGTTTTCTGTTAGGTTTATCCTGATGTATGTTATTTATTGTTTGTTTAGTTGCGCCGAGACCGAGACCTAGTGGACCAGGCCCGTCGGACCTATCTTGAGGAGCGCACTAAGTGTGAGTTACTATTATATATATATATATATATGCTCTAGGGTGCATGATTTTAGAAATATATGTTTTATCTTGATTAAATATGCATAATAGTTTAATTAGTACTTGAGTTTATTTTAGTTTACTTTTGGTTTATTTTAAACTATATGCATGTTTTGTTAATAAAACAGGTTTAAAATGTTTTTGAATATATTTCTAGTTTATTTTGTAATTTAATTGGATTTATTTGACGTATATATACTCAAAATATACTTGGTTTACTTGTGGTATATTTTTAGTATATATATGGTTTATGTTGCAATTTATTTCAAATTCATGCATCATTTACTTTTATGAATGTATGCTTTATATTTTAATGAAGGATATCAATAGAACGTGCTACCTAGTGGGCAGCACTAGGACCGAGTACGTACCGGTACGCTTATAGCATTTAGGCTATATTACTAACCTATTTGTGGATATTGATTGGATATAATTATTTGATATGTGTGATATGATTTGGGGAGTGTGATTGCTGGAGCTCGGTTGACCAAGTGTCTCGGGGCCAATCACACTGACAGTCAGACTGCTGGAGCTCGGTTGACTTAGTGTCTCGGGGCCAGTCTACTGTCTAAATGGAATAAGTGAATATTTTGGAATAAGTGAGCGGTGTGGCTAGAGTGTTGTCTAACACTCTTTGAGGTCGTGATATTCTAGGGTTTTATTTGATCCTTCATAAACGATGATTTTCAATAAAAATATATAAAATGAATTTATTGCATCTGCATGTATTTGCTTGTATATATATACTTATTAGATATATATACTTTTGATTGTGTGCATTGACATTTAGTATGCATGTATATATATTATAGTAATTCACTCAGTGAGGTCTGACTCCCCTCTGTTGACTATTTTTTCAGGAGAGTCATCGTCTTCAGACCTTAGTAGCAGGCCTGTACGTCGGATTTCTTCCGCCCCGACTTCTTTATGTAAACTGCTTATCTGAGTCTTGAGTTTTATTTTTATAATCTAGACACTGCAGTAGTTGTAGATAAATTATGGGTTTTATGTATTATATTTGTGTGAGTTATGTATTTTGAGAATTTGAACTGGAACTTGTAGTAAAGGATTATTTATATATATGAGATGAGGATTTGATTTAAATCCCGTGGTGGATTACTATTTTTATATTTATGATTTTATTTCCGCTGCATTAAGAGTTATTGTTATTATTATTGCATGTTTATTTTATTTTTAGGCTTGCTACGGGTTCCAGATTCGAAAGAATTCTCGTTCCCTAGCGCCGGTCATGGCCCCTGTTTTGGGTCGTGAGAATAACATAAATAAATTTCTAAAATAATAGTTTTAAAATAATTATTTAAGTAGAAAATTTTGATTAAATATGAAATAATAAATATTAATTATAAAATAATCAAATAATCAAATATAACTTTGAATTTTATTAACATTGCATATCCTGTTTTAAATTAAAATAGTTGAAAAACTAGGGTTATTACAGGAAGGATGAATCTGTTTTAGCCAATTAACAAAGGATTTTGATGACAACCTTTAACGGCACATTACAAGGCGAGATCAATCTAAGATCACCCAATCATTCCACATTAGATTTCTTTAGAAGAAGAATAATCATAGTATCATTTAACCTATCTGAAAGGGAACAAGTATTGCTCCAATAATACTTAAACTCGGTAATTTTATAGCCTAAATCCTTATATAGATAGAGAAAATTCTGAACAAGTTTATATACCAAAAAATATATATTGAGAAAATTTTATCCTCTTTTCCCCTTTTGTAAAGTCTATCGGCCTTAAATTTTGAAATAGTCAAAGTTTGTATAACTATAGGATAAAAAAATTTATATTTGTCTTTAACAATGAGTGGAATCCTTCACAACTTCGTTGCTAATAATAAGCTAATCCAATCAAATTCATAACACACAATCAAACAACCATCTTATTCATTGCATTTTGGCAATAACGTCGAGAACTTCAGATGTCTATTTTTTTTTAATTACTGATAATCTAATCATATTTTTTAGTATAAGTGTAATTATCATAAGAAAGTGTAATATCCTGAGTTTTTAAATAGTTTTACATTGCATCGGGATATGCAGTGTTAATAATTTTGTATATTATATTGATATTTTATGAGTTTGTTATTTAATTAAAACTAATTTTAATTATTTTATATTATTTTAAATATTTACGTAAAATTTTTTCGGGACTTGCATTTCCGGGGAAATTGACACATAAATTATTTATTTTTAATTATTTTAAATAGATTTCCATATTTGCATGAACTCATATGTATTTTTAAAATACTAAATAACATATATATGTGTATTTATTTATTTAACTAGGGTTTAATTAATTACCCTAATATTTATTTTATTTTATTATTTATTAATTAGTTTTAATATTATTTAATTAATTGCTTTTAGTGTATAAATTATTTAATATATTAAATTATATGTGTGTGGTGTATATTTAATGTGTGTGAGTTTATATTATTTTAATAAATAGTGTAAAAGTATATATATATACATATACATATATTATTTAAACAAAAAATAAAGTTTGAGTTATTTACGGTTGTGCCATCACCTACTTCTCCTTTTTCCCCGATCGATTTCAGCCCTCACCACTACCTGCTATCCCATTTTCTCACCGTCGATGTGCCGTCCGGCGTGCCTCCTCCTCCCTCCAGCTGTTCCGTCGCTAGCAGAGCCCATTTCTGGTGTCGGGAAGCTCATTTTGGCCGGAGAAGCCAAAACTCTTCTCATCATCGTTCACAGCATTTTCGGCCACCATTTTGACACCGCCAGTCTCTTTCTTCTCCTTGAGCTCCGATGAGTGTGATTCAAAACTTTGTTTCACTTAAAATGGTCTAGATTTGCTTAGGTTTTGATTTTTGCAATTCGGTCATTTTAGGGTTCTTGATTTTTTTGAACTTCAAATTGATTGATTCATGATAAATTCCTTCACAAATGTTGTTCCCCTTAGCTTAATTTTCATGTGTGAATTTTTGTAGAATTTTTGGGAATTATTTTGATTTTTGGGTATTTTTGGGTATTTTATTATTATTTTCTAATTTTCGAAAATTAATTAATTAAATTATAAAATTGTGTTATATGATAAATATAGGTGTTGAAATGATTATAGAAATTTATTTGGAAATTTTATGAATTTCTATGTATTTATTTTGAATTTAATTAGTTTATGTAATTTTTGAAAAATAGGGTTAATTGTATGTTTAATTGAAATAAATTAGTTAATTGAGTTTTATTTATTGATATTATTGATATATATGTTGATAAAATTAATTTTTAGCAATTATATTATTTTTGGTGAATTTTTGGATTTATTTTAGTATATTTATATAAATAGGGGTATTTTGGTAATTTTACCCTAACTTGGCTAAAAATGTAATTAAATTGCTTTTAATAATTATTTAAGGTATAAAAATGTTTTCTACAAATTATTTGGTATTTTTAAGTAATTAAAACTATTTTTCGTGAATTATTTTCAATTATATATATATAATATACAAATTTTCTAATAATATGAGTTTTTATCAGTTTTTACTGTGTTTTAGGGTTAATTATGTAATTTCTACTTATTAAATGTATTTCTATGATATAAGGGTATTTTTGGTATTTCTGTATTATTTTGTGAATTGTGGACCTCAGTCGGTAAACTGTAGCTTGGAGTCCGACCGAGGGGTTGTGATTGTGATTCTGTGTCTATTTTTCGAAGTGTGTTTCTTTGCAGGGCTGGCTCTACTCTTTGAGTAGAGAGATGTCCATTTTACAGGGGAGGTTTTGCCGAATTTTTGGTAGAATTCTCGTAAAACGTGATGTCCGGTCGGATTCTGATTTAATTCTGTGTCTAGTAATCTAGATAGAGTTTTTAGGAGTTTTCATTAGATTTATTTTGATTCCTGTCGTTATTTGTTTGTTTAGTTGCGCCGACCCATCTCGTGGAGTGCATTAATTGTGAGTTATTATTTTTTATATATATATGCTTTAGGGTGCATGTTTTAGAAATATATGTGTTATTTTGATTAAAAATGCATAAATGATCTAATTAGTACATAGGTTTATTTTGGTTTATTTTTGATATATTTTGAATTATATGCATGTATTACTTAACATTTATACTTAAAATGTTTTTAAATATATTTCTAGTTTATTTTACAATTATATTGGATTTATTTGACGTATATATACTCGAAATATGCCTAGTTTTCTTTTGGTATATTTCTAGTATATATATATAGTTTATGTGGTTATTTTATTCAATTCATGCATCATTTACTTTTATGAATGTATGCTTTATATTTTAATGAAGGATATCAATAGAACATGCTACCTAGTGGGCAGCACTACGACCGAGTACGTACCGATACGCTTATAGCATTTAGGCTATATTACTAACCTGTTTGAGGATATTGATTGGATATGATTATTTGATGTGTGATGTGATTATTGAGTGTGATTGTTGGAGCTTGGTTGACCAAGTGTCTCGGGGCCAATCAGACTGATAGTCAGACTGTTAGAGCTCGGTTGACTTAGTGTCTCGGGGCTAGTCTACTGTCCAGATGGATCAAGTGAATATATTTGGAATAAGTGAGCCTGTATGGCTAGAATGTTGTCTAACACTGTTTGAGGTTGCGATTTTCTAGGGTTCTATTCGATCCTTCATAAACAGTGATTTTCAATAAAAATATATAAAAATGATTTTATTGCATCTGTGTGTATTTGCTTGTATATATACATATTAGATATATACTGTTGACTGTATGCATTGCCATTTAGTATGCATGTATATATATTATAGTAATTCACTCAGTGAGGTCTGACTCCCCTCCGTTGACTATTTTTCAGGAGAGTCATCGTCTTCAGACCTCAGTAGCAGGCATGTACACCGGATTTCTTCCACTCCAACTTCTCTATGTAAAATGCTCACTTGAGTTTTATTTTATGATCTAGACATTGCAGTAGTTATGGTCAATTGTGAGATTGTTGTATTGTATTTATATGAGATATGTACTTTAAACATTTGAACTGAAACTTGTATTAAAAGTTTATTTATATGTATGAGATGAGGATTGGATTTAATTTCATCTGGTGTAAATATTATTTTGATATTTATGATTTTATTCCACTCCACAGTATTTTCTTAATGGTGTTGTTATTATTACTATTGCCTGTTTTATTTTATTTTTATTTTAGGCTTGCTACGGGTTCCGGATTTGAAAGAACTCCCATTCCCTAGTGCCGGTCATGACCCCTGTTTTGGGTCGTGATAGAAATAATCCACATTGTGAGACTTCCAATTTATATACTATCAAAACTGGGTTTATTGCACCGTTGGTATCATAACTTTAGGCTATATTTCACTTTGGTATTAAATTTTTAATTTTTTTCTTTTTAGTCCTAAAAATTCTATTATTTTTTGTTTCAAATTAAAGTACCTTGAATATATCCAATCAAATTTAGCATACATGGCAGTCATAATAAGTATATTTTTAGTATATTCACCATGTAAGCATCATATTAAGTTATGGGCTCCATAAAATAAATTTTGCTAAAATTTTATTTTATGGGGCCTACAAGCAAATTTTATTTTGTGGGGCCAACAGGATAATTAAACTATTTAATGAGATGCTTAAAAGAGAAATATACTAAAAATATGTTTATTTCTACTGCCACGTATATTAAAGTTGATTGGATATGTTCGAGGTACTTCATCTTGAAACAAAAATAGAATTTTTGGGATTGAAAAGAAAAAAATTAAAATTTTGAAACCAAAGTGAAACTTGACCAAAAGTTATGGCATTAATGGTGCAACAAACCCATTAAAACCCTTAAAATTAGGCCTAAAAGCATCAAAAGTTTGTTCTTTTTTGCCTTATATGTAGGGGTGTAATCGAGCCAAGCCAAGCTTTATATAATATCCCGAGTTTTTAAATATTTTTCGGGATATGCAGTGTTAATAATATATATATATATATATATATATATATATATATATATATATATATATATATTGATGCTTATTTTCATGAGTTTGTTATTTATTAAGTCATTTTAATTATTTTTAATTATTTTAAAATATTTATATAAAATTTTCTCGGGAATTTTATTTTTGGGGAAATTAAAACGTAAACAATTTAATATTAATTATTTTAAATAATTTTATGAATTTGCATGAATCCATACATAATTTTAAAGTGCTAAATAAAATGTATATATGTACATTTATTTAAATTAGGGTTTAATTAATTAAATTAATTTTTATTATTTAGTTTTTATATTAATTAATTAATAATATATGTGTATATGTGTATATATTATTAAAATATGTGTGTGGTGTATATTTAATGTGTGTGGGATTATATTATTATAATATATGGTATGAATATATATATATATACATATATACATAAATTATATTCAAAAATCAAAAGTTTGATATATTTACAGTTTTGCCATTTTCTGCATCTTCTTCCTCCCAACACATTTTCTTCCATTTCCAGCCATTTTCAGCTGATTTCTTTGCTATCACTGTGCCTCTCATCCTTCTCCTCCACCTCCAGCCATTTCCACCACATGAAGCTCCCTTTTCCGGTGTGTTTTGGCTGAATTTTTCAAGGAGGCCGAAAATTGAAGTCAACTTCGATCAAGCCATTTTCGGCCACCAAATTCGACGCCACTGGTCTGTATCTTCTCCTTGAGCTCTGGTGAGTGTGATTCCAAGCTTTGTTTCACTTGATTTGGTCTAGAATTACTTAGGTTTCAATTTCTTCATTTCATCCATTTAGGGTTTTGAATTTTTTTTAGCTTCAATTTGATTGATTCATGAAAACTTCCTTCACAAACTTTGTTCCTGGAAGCTTAATCTACATGCTTTAATTTTTGTAGAATTTTTGGAATTTATTTTGATTTTTGTGAATTTTTGATTATTTTATTAATATTTTCTAATTTTCAAAAATTAATTAATTAAATTATGAAATTGTGTTTTATGGTGATTATAGGTGTTGAAATGAATTATAGAAATTTATTTGTAATTTTTTTGAATTTTTATATATTTATTTGGAATTTATTAAGTTTATGTAATTTTGAAAAATAGAGTTAATTATGTGTTTAATTGAAATAAATTGGTAAATTAAGTATATTTATTGATATTATTGAATTATATGTTGAGAAAATTAATTTTGAGTAATTTTATTATTTTTTGGTGAATTTATGGATTTATTTTAGTATATATATGGGTATTTTGGTAATTTTACACTAAATTGACTAAAAATGTAATTAAATTGGTTTTAATAGTTATTTAGGGTATAAAAATGATTTCTACAAATTATTTAGTATTTTTAACTAATTAAAACTATTTTTCGTAAATTATTTTCAAATTATATGTATGTTATACGATTTTTCTAAATGAATGAGTTTTTATCATTTTTAATAAGTTTAGGGTTAATTATGTAATTTGGATTTATGAAATGTATTTTTATTATATAAGGGCATTTTCAGCATTTTGTAATTATTCTGTGAATTGTGAACCCCGATCGATGAATTGTAGTTTAGAGTTCGACCGAAGGATTGTGGTTGTGAATTTGGTGTTATTCCAAAATGTATTTTCTTTGCAAGACCGACTCTGCTCTTTGAGTAGAGAGATTTCCGTTTTACAGAGGAGGTTCTGTCAGATTTTTGATAAAATTCTCATAAAACGTGATGTCCGGTCATATCCCTATTCTAATTCTGTGTCTAAAATTCTAGATCGAGTCTTTAGAATTTCTGTTAAATTTATTCTGATTCATATTGTCATTTGTTTGTTTAGTTGCGCCGAGACTGAGGCTTAAGGGATTAGGCCTGCCGAGTTTGTCTCGTGGAGCGCTAACATGTGAGTTATTATACTGTTGTATATATATGCAGTGCATATAGGATGCATGACTTAGGATTTTTCATTTTCATTATATGTTTAAACAGTAATTTAATTATAATATGATTTGGTATATTTTCGGTTTATTTTTAGTATGTCTTGATATATAAATGTTTGTATATTTTCTATATACATTTAATATATCACTAGCATATTTAGAGTTTATTTTTGATATATGTATGTTAGATATTTAGGTTTATGTTTGTTATAATTTAATATCTATATATGATTTAAATGTATATCGAACCATAATTATTTTATTAAATGATTAGTATAATTTAGGTTTATTCTTTGATTAGTATAATTTAGGTTTATTCTTAAATAATTGCATGCTATATTATAAACCTACACTTAAATTATTCTTAAGTTTATTTTTTTTTGGTATATTTTTGATATATTTCCAAATAAATACATGTTTTATTATTAAATTAAACCTAACACATTAGTGGTATATTTAGGGTTTATTTTTGATATATGCATGCTAGATAATTATGTTTATTTTTAGTATATTTCTGAATATATGTTGTAATATCCCGAGTTTTTAAATATTTTTATACTGTATCGGGATATGCAGTGTTAATAATTTTTGTATATATTTATGATATTTTATGAGATTGTTGTTTGTTTAAAGCTAATTTTAATTATTTTAAATACTTTACATAAAATTTTTCCGAGAATTGTATTTTTGGAAAAATTGACATTTAAATAATTTAATATTAATTATTTTGACTAGTTTTATGAATTTGCATGAACTCATACATAATTTTTAAGTGCTAAAATAAAATGTATATATGTGTTTTTATTTAAATTAATTAGGATTTAATTAATTACCTTAATTTTTATTATTTAGTTTTAATATTAATTAATTAATTTTAAGTGTATAAATTATTAAATATATTAAAATATTTGTGTGGTGAGTATTATTTGTGTGTGGGAATATATATAATATTATTATATAAGGTGGACATATAAATATATACATATACATGTTGTTATTTATCAAAAAACTAAAAGTTGCAATATTTACAGTTTTGCCATTTTCTGCATCTTCTTCTCCCCAACGCAATTTCTTCTATTGCTGGCCATTTCCAGCTGATTTCTTTGCTGTCACTGTACCTCTCATCCTTCCTCCTCCACCTCCAGCCATTCCCACCACCTGAAGCTCCCTTTTTTCGGTGTGTTTTGGCCAGATTTTTCAAGGAGGCCGAAAATTGAAGTCAACTCCGATCAAGCCGATTCCGACCATTGTTTTCTACACCGTCGGTCTCTATCTTCTCCTTGAGCTCTAGTGAGTGTGATTCCAAGCTTTTTTTCACTTGATTTGGTCTAGAATTGCTTAGGTTTCAATTTCTTCATTTCAGCCATTTAGGGTTTCAATTTTTTTTAGCTTCAATTTGATTGATTCATGAAAAATTCCTTCACAAACTTTGTTTTTGGAAGCTTAATCTACATGCTGTAATTTTTGTATAATTTTTGGAATTTATTTTGATTTTTGTGAATTTTTGATTATTTTATTAATATTTTCTAATTTTCAAAAATTAATTAATTAAATTATGAAATTATGTTTTATGGTGATTATAGGTGTTGAAATGAATTATAGAAATTTATTTGTAATTTTTGTGAATTTTAATATATTTATTTGGAATTTATTAAATTTATGTAATTTTGAAAAATAGGGTTAATTATGTGTTTAATTGAAATAAATTAGTTAATTGAGTATATTTATTGATATTACTGAAATATATGTTGAGAAAATTAATTTTTAGTAATTTTATTATTTTTGGTGAATTTTTGGAATTATTTTAGTAAATTTATATATATAGGGGTATTTTGTTAATTTTACACTAAATTGGCTAAAAATGTAATTAAATTGGTTTTAATAGTTATTTAGGGTATAAAAATGATTTCTACAAATTATTTAGTATTTTCAATTAATTAAAACTATTTTTCATAAATTATTTTCAAATTATATATATATTATACATTTTCTAAATAAATGAGTTTTTATCGGTTTTTAATAAGTTTTAGGGTTAATTACGTAATTTGGATTTTTAAAATGTATTTTTATTATATAAGGGCATTTTCAGTATTTTATAATTATTCTGTGAATTGTGAACCTCGGTCGGTGAATTGTAGTTTGGAGTCCGACCGAGGGATTGTGGTTATGAATTTGATGTTATTCCGAAGTGTGTTTTCTTTGCAGGACCGGCTCTACTCTTTGAGTAGAGAGATGTTCATTTTACAGGGGAGGTTCTGCCGGATTTTCAGTAGAATTCTCATAAAACGTGATGTCCGGTCAAATCCCTATTCTAATTATGTGTCTAAAATTCTAGATCGAGTCTTTAGAATTTTCATTAAATTTATTCTGATTCATGTTGTCATTTGTTTGTTTAGTTGCGCCGAGATCGAGACCTAACGGATTAGGCCCGCCGAGTTTGTCTCGTGGAGTGCTAACATGTGAGTTATTATACTGTATATATATGCATTGCATATAAGATGCATGACTTAGGATTTTTCATTTTCATTATATGTTTAAACAGTAATTTAATTATAATATGATTTGGTATATTTTCAGTTTATTTTTAGTATATCTTGATATATAAATGTTTGTATATTTTCTATATACATTTAATATATCACTGGCATATTTAGAGTTTATTTTTGATATATGTATGTTATATATTTAGGTTTATGTTTGTTATAATTTAATATCTATATATGATTTAAATGTACATCGAACCATAATTATTTTATTAAATGATTAGTATAATTTAGGTTTATTCTTAAATAATTGCATGCTATATTATAATCCTACACTTAAATTATTTTTAAGTTTATTTTTGGTATATTTTTGATATATTTCCAAATAAATACATGTTTTATTATTAAATTAAACCTAACACATTAGTGGTATATTTAGGGTTTATTTTTGATATATGCATGCTAGATAATTAGGTTTATTTTTAGTATATTTGTGAATATATGTTAAACCTAAACACATATTTAAATGAACAGTTATACATAAATGTTTTATTAAATGATTTGTGTACTTAGGATATATCTTTTGTATATTTAAGTATATTTTTAAGAAAATGCATGTTATATTATTGTTACTCATTTAAATTATTTTTAACCATATTAATGATTTATCTTTAGTTTATTTCATATTTTATTTGACATATATATACTTGAAATATACTGGCTATATTTTAGGTATATATATATGGTTGATTTTATTATTATGAATATCGTTCCACATTAATTATTTTCAGAATAAATGATTTATTCTAAGTGAAGGATATCAATAAAACGTGCTTTCTAGTGAGCAACACTAGGGCCGTGTACGTACCAGTGCGAAAGAATAGGGTTGAGCGAGAGTTAATTTTGGGTGATTACAATTGATTAGATTGATTTGATTGAGATTAATGGTATGATAGATAGTGTGATTATGGGGCCAATCACACTGATAGTCAGACTGCTGGAGCTTGATTGACTTAGTGTCTCGGGGCCAGTCTATTGTCCATAAGTGGATTGAATGATCTATTGGGTTGATTGAGATGTGAGGTGATAGATAGTGTGATTGCTGGAGCTCGGTTGACCAAGTGTCTCGGGGCTAATGACACTGACAACCAGACTGCTGGAGATCGATCGACTTAGTGTCTCGGGGCCAGTTTGCTGTCCAGTTTGGAATAAGTGTTTTATTTGGAATCAAGTGAGCCTGTATGGCTAGAGTGATGATGGGGTTGATTGGGGACTGCTATTATTAGGGTTCAATGGATCCTTCATGATTTAAAATAAACATTTTCTATATTTAGTATATTTATAAAGGCAGAGTTTGGCATTCGTGTGAAATGTGTGTGTATATATATATATATATATATATATAAGAATGCCTGATTGTTATGGTTTAGTTTGCATGTATATATAGTATAATAATTCACTCAGTGAGGTCTGACCCCCCTCAATTATTTTTTTTTCAGGAGATCCCATATCGTCAGACCTTAGTTGTAGAGTTCCTCACCGGTGTTCTTCAGTCCCGACTATTTTATGCAAATGTATATTCTGAACTCTGATTGGTATTCTAGAAACTGTAGTAGTTATGTTATTGAATAAGAAGAGTATTATATTGTTTTGATATTGTATACTCTGAAAAATTGTATTTGAAACTATACGAATATGTATTCATTGATGAAAGGATTTGGAGTATTTATTTTATATATTGATTTGAAAATTTTTAATTATGTCGTACTTTTTAATTATTTATTTCATGATTTTATTTTCTAAGGCTTACTACGGGTTCCAAAATCGAAAGAATTCCCGTTCCCTAACACCGGTCATGACTCCTAGTTTGGGTCGTGACATATGTTTAACCTAAACACATATTTAAATAAATGATTATACATAATTGTTTTATTAAGTAATTTATGTACTTAGGATATATCTTTTGTATATTTATGTATATTTTTAAGAAAATGCATGTTATATTATTGTTACTCATTTAAATTATTTTTAACCATATTAATGATTTATCTTTAGTTTATTTCATATTTTATTTGACATATATATACCCGAAATATACTGGCTATATTTTAGGTATATATATATGGTTGATTTTATTATTATGAATATCGTTCCATATTAATTATTTTCAGAATAAATGATTTATTTAAGTGAAGGATATCAATAGAACGTGCTTTTTAGTGGGCAGCACTAGGACCGTGTACGTACCAATACGATATATAAGGGTTGAGTAAGAATTAATTTTGGGTGATTATAATTGATTTAATTGATTTGACTAAGATTAATGGTATGTTAGATAGTGTGATTGTGGGGCCAATCACACTGACAGTCAGACTGCTGGAGCTCGGTTGACTTAGTGTCTCGGGGCCAGTCTACTGTCCATAATTGGATTGAATGATCTATTGGATTGATTGAGATGTGAGGTGATAGATAGTGTGATTGCTGGAGCTCGGTTGACCAAGTGTCTCGGGGCCAATGACACTGACAGCCAGACTGCTGGAGCTCGGTCGACTTAGTGTCTCGGGGCCAATCTGCTATCCAATTTGGAATAAGTGTTCTATTTGGAATCAAGTGAGCCTGTATGGATAGAGTGATAATGGGGTTGATTGAGGATTGCTATTATAATGGTTCTATGGGTCCATCATGAATTAAAACAAACATTTTCTACATTTAGTATATTTATAAAGGCAGAGTTTGGCATTTGTGTGTATATACATATATATATATATAAGAATGTCTAATTGTTATGGTTTAGTTTGCATGTATATATAGTATAATAATTCACTCAGTGAGGTCTGACCCCCCTCAATTATTTTTTTTAGGAGATCCCATATCGTCAGACCTTAGTTATAGAGTTCCTGACCGGTGTTCTTCCGTCTCGGCTATTTTATGCAAATGTATATATTTTGAACTTTGATTTGTATTCTAGAAAATGCAGTAGTTGTGTTATTGAATCAGAAGAGTATTATATTGTTTTGATATTGTATACTCTGAAAAATTGTATTTGAAACTGTACGATATGTATTTATTGATGAAAGGATTTAGAGTATTTATTTTATATATTGATTTGAAAATTTTTAATTCTGTCGTACTTTTTAATTATTTATTTCATGATTTTATTTTTCGAAGGCTTGCTACGGGTTTTGGATTCGAAAGAATTCTTGTTCCTTAACGCCGGTCATGACTCCTAGTTTGGGTCGTGACACTTTAGCTAGTTCGTGCTTGGTTCATTTATAAACGAGTCGAACTCACTATCCTATATGGTGTTTATGAGTTGTTTGCTAGCTTAAAAGAGCTTAAAAGTACCTAAAGAAAATTTTAAAAATACAAATTATAAATTAAAATTATACATACAAAAATTAAAAATAAATAATTTATTAAATAAAGAACAATATATTTAATAAAAATTATAATTTTATTTTAATAATATATTTTAAAAAATATTTTTACAATACAAATTTATATATTATATATCTAAAATCAAATTACTAAACATTAAATTAACGGCTAGCTTACGAACTTATATTCGAGATTGTTCGCGAGCTTCATGAGCCGAACATTGTATAGTTTGAGCTCAGCTTGTTTATTAAACAAGCTTCAACATATGAGTTTGAACAAACTTTTATTGAGTTAAAAGCAGCTCGGCTTGTTTACACGCCTATCCATATATAACATTATATGAAAATAGAGTTTCTTCTCAAGATGAGATCAAACCCCCAATTAAAATTTTCTCCAACCTTCAAGTTATGTGTACCAAGATCATCATCTGTGCGAGCAACATATCATGCATTGTAAGCCATTGATAACAGAAATATCATAGCGCTATTGACGTTGTGCAAAATATCAAGAAAATATATTGAGTAATTGATAGGCCTTAATAGAAATAAGGCTCATGATGGGCAAATGATATGTGTCTCTGGAGGCTAGGCTAGAAGGAGACTTTTTATCGTGTTACAACAATTAAATAGCGAAATTCTATAATTAGAGTGGGAGGACTGTCACTGTTGCGCAACTTATTATGTTTAGTTTATCTGATTTCTCTATTTACAAAAATAAAAAAAAAAATAAAATAAAATTCTAAAAGGTTCAATTGATATGAAAAATGCATTCATAAAATGATGAAAAAAACTCGTGTATATTTGTTTTATATATATATATATATATATATATATATATATATATTTATTTATTTATTTATTTATTTATTTATATGACCTAAATATTAATTTCAGGAGCAATAATTTATCTTTTTACATACATTAAGGTGGATGTCTCTTGCTAAAGTAGGCATGAAAATCTATGAAGATCCATGCATGATATGAAGTTATATAAATCAACCAATGTTTGAGATCATTATTAGATTTCATATTCTTTTTGTTGTATTTGTATTTGCTTATGAAAGTCTTGAAATGGTAAGCTTTGTTACGATGAATTGAATTTTTGATAACGTAGGGAAGATACAGAAATACTATTTTTTATTATTATTATGATAATTGAACTAAAAAATTAATAGTACTAAAAAAATTAACACTTAACAAAATATTGACACATAACTATTTTTTCGCGGCTTTAGAATGGCACGTTGACATGAATTGAGAACGATTTTGCACTTTGTGGCTTTGGTTAATGTTATCCGAGTAAACTTATGTTTTAATCCAGCAATAAACATGACAATAAAATTTAACTTTAATATGTATAATTTAGATAAAATTTCAAATATTGATTCAAATTTTGAATTAATTTTTTTAATCTAAATTATCAGTATTCAAATATTATTATTATTTTTATCAATAAAGTGGCTACATATATTATGGTTCAAATTCATAATGTTGGTTAAATAAGAACAAATTTCTGCTAGCTTATCCAATTGGTAGTAGATGAATTAATTTTTCTTTTTAAATGTATAAAGAAGATAAAAACTAATTAAAATTCATAATAAAATGAGGCTTTTGCCATTGATTATTAATTTCTTTCACCACACAAATCTCTAGTAAAAATAGAAGGAATAATTAAGAAAGTGCACACACATGCGACTGTTTCTCTCATCTTTCCTTTTAATTACATCTATTAAGAAGAATTGTTATATCCGAGAGGGTGTGAATGAGTTGACTTGGTACTCTTCCAGCTTAATCAGAGATCTCGGATTTGAGTCATGGGTACGTAGGTGCTATTAAATTCTTGAGATAGACTTTTATTGCCTTTTGGGATCCTTTCCGTGAGCATTGACTCTGTGCACTAATTAAATTGGTTAAGATATATCTATATTATAATGCAAGTGATGCGCAACAAATTAGCATAAATATTGAGGTTTAGAGTCTTTTTATATGGTTGATTGCACATGATACATTGCGATACCAGTGGATCATGTTTAATGGATTTTGATGCTTAATTTTCTTCTCCCTATCAACAAGTAATTGTAATCATTTCTTACAGAAGAAGAAGAAGAAGCATGTAGTAATGAGGATTCAAATCACACAATTAATGAGATTTATTTTTGCATAATTTGGCTTTGAGTCTCCATCTAAACTCATAATTTTATTATATCTAAATCATTATAGTCAGAGCAGGTTTTGTGCTATCTACATAGAACAGATGGTAGAAGAGTTTTATCGCATAGAACCACCCGTCTTGAATTCTAAAATAGTTGGGATCTATGTGACAACCGAATAGCAGGGGCAACAAATGCAAAAAGACTTTCTTTGTTACTGATGAGTTAAAATGCATTTTACTCGAGAATGGTTTGAACACCTAATAAATATTTTAAATATTTATTCAACTTATTTAAATATAGATATTCATATGATAATCTGGACTACAACAGCTGTACCCTATGCTTGAAAGCTTAATTATAGGGCAATGAGGTTTCAGGCAATTGTTGAGGTTTGATCAAATTATTACTATCATTATCATAAGCTATTGGTGATGACCAATTATAAGCTCTAGTCCAAGTATGGTTATTATTGCCAAAATAGATAGCAACCTCAGTGATTTTCCAGTAACATTCTCCAGTCCCTCCACACCTGGAATCTTCAGAATCTCTAGCAAGATTGAAAGCTATAATGCTTTGGCGTTGAGAACCACTGTAGCCTCTTTTTAAGTCACAATAATACGTGATATTTTTAGAGTAGGAGACAGGGAAGCTCCAGTGGTACTGCTCCCACAACCTGATGAAGGTGAAGTTGCCTACATGGTGGCAATGGCCATGAATAGGCATCTCTATTCCACTCTCGCAACCATTGAGGAAGTACACAGTGTACCTGTTGGGCTTGTGTTTTCCTTTATCTGCATGGGTAATGAATAAAATGGTTACAATAATGGCAAGGAGGAAGTAGAGATTAACTAAAGGCTTAATTGACATGTTTGCAATGTATAGTTTTTGCTTGTGCTGAGCGTTGATATTTCTTATAACATATCAAGTGATTGGATTTATACTGGGAAAAACAGAGAGTTAAGGGTTGTATGTTTTTAAGTAATAAAACCTCAGTTGTGGATATGCTTGATTTTGGACCTAAAATTAGTGGAAAGACAAAAAGTTTACATTTTGAGATGCCCCAACTTTTAGTTAATTGTAGGATTGGGTACAATCACCTTCATAAATTTGAGGTTATCCACTTCCTAAGCAAAAAGAAAAAATAAAGAAAAAAGAAAAATTACCTAGGAGAGTTTTGTCTCTTCCAACTAGAGGTGAGCATGGATTGAAAAAATTTGGGAATTTAAAATCTATGGAATCATTCTAAATTTTAGGAATTTAAAAAATAAATTTTATAATATTAATATCAAATTTAAAAATATCTATACTGTACTATTCCATTTTTGAGGACGATTTGGTATAAAAATTTAGTTTTTTCGAAACAAATTGGTATGATTTGAAAGAGAATTTGAAAATTTATATTATACACAATTTATATTATTGATTGAATTTATATTTATTACAATAAATAAATAGTAAAAGTTTATGTATATTTATATATTTTTGTATAAACATATATTTAATACATATTTTTGGCAAAATTTCTAATTATCCGGGATCTAGACATAAGTAGCAATTCATTTTATAATTTCTTTTAATTGCCTCTCTTCCACAAAAAGTAGTAGTATGGTACAAAATAACATAAAAAATCATTCCAAACCAAGAATAGCTATAATGTCCTAAAGTTCTTTGTAAAATTGTAAAGTTTGCTTAACTCTTTGCGCAATTTCATAATGTTCCTCACCAACAATATGAGGTTGGAGCATAGTTGATGTTGTATATATATATATATATACACAATTTCCGAAAAATATATATAATATAAAGTTAAGCATTCACAATAATTTTGTCAAAAATATGTATTAAATATATGGTTATCCATTAACATACATAAGCTTTTGCTATTTATTTGTTGTTAAATATAGTAAGATTATATTATATTGTAATTAATAAAAATGATATAACTTCTCTTATTTTTATTTGTACGATCACTACTTACTTTAATCAAAATGACTTAATGTTAGCAAAATGTTATAATCCGAGTTTTTAAATGATTTTATTTTAAAACGGGATATGCAGTGTTAATAATTTTAGACAACTTTTAAATATTTATCAATTTTGAGTTGATTATCATTAATTTATGTTAATTAGGCTTTCGATATATATATATATATATATATATATGTGTGTGTGTGTGTGTGTGTGTGTGTGTATATATATATATATATATATATATATATATATATATATATATATATATATATGAGTATATATGTCACGACCCAAAACAGGGGCCATGACCGGCGCTAGGGAACGGGAATTCTTTCGAATCCGGAACCTGTAGCAAGCCTAAAAATAAAATAAATCATGCAATAATAACAATAATCATATAATATGCAGCGGAAATAAAAATCATAAATATAATAATAACATTTTCATCACTGGATTTAAATCAAATCTCATCTCATCGCATATATATAAAATCTTTCAGTACAAATCTAGTTTCAATATAATACATCTCTTTAAATAAAATACATGAAATCCCATAATTAATTTACAACTACTGCAATATCTAGATTATATAAAAATAAGACTCAAGTAAATAATTTACACAAAGAAGCCGGGGCGGAAGAAATCCGGCGTACATGCCTGCTATTGAGGTCTGAAGATGTTGACTCTCTTGAAAAATTGTCAACAGAGGGGAGTCAGACCTCACTGAGTGAATTACTATAATATATATACATACACACTAAGTGATAATGCATACAGTCAACAGTATATATGTAATATGTAAATATATACATGCAAATTCACACAGATGCAGAAAAATCATTTTTATATATTTGTATTGGAAATCATCTTTTATGAAGGATCACATAGAACCCTAGAATATCGCAACCTCAGAAAATAGTATTAAACAACACTCTAGCCATACATGCTCACTTATTCCAAATATATCCACTTAATCCATTTAGATAGTAGACTGGCCCCGAGACACTAAGTCAACCGAGCTCCAACAGTCTGACTGCTAGTGTGATTGGCCCCGAGACACTTAGTCAACCGAGCTCCAGCAATCACACCTCCAAACCATATCTCACACATCAATTAAATAATATCCAATCAATATCCACAAATGGTTAGTAATATAGCCTAAATACTATAGACGTACCGGTACGTACTCGGTCCTAGTGCTGCCCACTAGGTAGCACGTTCCATTGATATCCTTCATTAATAAATATAAAACATTCATTCACAAATAAATGATGCATGAATTTAAATAAAATAACAACATAAACCATATATATTGTGGAAATATACCAAAAGTAAACCAGGTATATTTCGAGTATATATACGTCAAATGAATCCAATTAAATCATAAATTAAGCTAGAAATATATTTAAAAATATTTTAAAAATAAAACATACATATAATTTAATATATAACAAAAATAAACCAAAAATATACTTAAATACAAATCACATTATCTATGCATTTTAATCAAAATAAAACATATATTTCTAAATCATGCATCCTAAAGCATATATATATAGTATAGTAACTCATAAATTAGTGTGCTCCACAAGACGGGTCCGACGAGCCTGGTCCACTAGCCCTCGGTCTCGGCGCAACTAAACAAGCAATAAATAACCGACATCAGAATAAACCTAACAGAAATCCTAGAATTCGATCTAGAGTATTAAACACAGAATCTATATCAGGGTTCGACTGGATATCACGTTTTATGAGAATTCTACCGAAAATCCGGCAGAACCTCCCCTGTAAAATGGACATCTCTCTACTCAAAAGAGTAGAGCCGACCCTACAAAGAAATACACTTCGAAAAACTACACAAAGCACAATCAAAATCCCACGGTCGGACTCCAAACTACAGTCCACCGACCGGGGTCCACAATCACAGAATAATTCTGAAAATACCAAAAATATCCTTATATCATAGAAATACATTTTATACGCAGAAATTACATAATTAACCTTTAAACACAGTAAAAATCGATAAAAACTCATTTTATTTGGAAAATCGTATATTATATATATAATTGAAAATAATTCACGAAAAATAATTTTAATTAGTTAAAAATACTAAATAATTTGTAGAAATCATTTTTATACTTTAAATAACTATTAAAACCACTTAAATTACATTTTTAGCCAATTTTATGTAAAATTACCAAAATGCCCTTATATATATAAATATACTATAATTACTTCAAAAATTCACCAAAAATAGTATAATTATCCAAAATTAATTTTATCAACATATTTATCAATAATATTAATAATTAAACTCAATTAACCAATTAAATTCAAATAAAAACACATTTAACCTAATTTTCCCAAAATTACATAAACTTCAATAATTCAAAATAAATACTTAGAAATTCATAAAAATTCCAAATAAATTCCTATAATACATTTCAACACCTAATTTAACCATAAAACACAATTTCATAATTTAAATAATTAATTTCCGAAAATTAGAAAATAATATTAAAATATTCAAAAATACCCAAAAATCCAAAAAATCTCCAAAAATTCCAAAAAAATTCATACTTGTAGATTAAGCTACTAGGATCAACATTTGTGAAGGGAGTTTTTATGAATCAATCAATTCGAAGCTCAAAAAAATTAAAAACCCTAATATGGCCGAATTCGAAAAATCGAAACCTAAGCAAATCTAGACCATTTTAGCTCAAACCAAAGCTAGAATCACACTCACTGGAGCTTAAGGAGAAGAAAGAGACTGGCGGTGTCGAAAATGGTGGCCGAAATCATCGTGATCGACGGTGAAGAGGAATTCAGCTTCTTCGGCCAAAACCGACCTCCAGACACTGGAATCCGCTGCTACAGGCGGCGAGGAAGGCTGGAGAAGGTGGTGGCACACCGTACGACACACCAACGGCAAGGGAACGAGACGGCAGTGATCGGAACGGCGAGGGAAGGTGATCGGGGAAGAAGGAGATAGTCGGGGGCAAAATGGTAATTTTCTAAAAGTTGTGTTTTTGATATATTATATGTATATATATATACTTTATACTATATAATAAAATAATATTAAATTACACACATTAAATATACACCACACACATAAAATATAATATTTTAAAATATAATAATAAATAAAAATAATTAAATAACAATAAATTAATAAACAAATAATAAAATATTAGGATAATATATATTAAACCCTAATTAAATAAATATTTACACACATAGGCTTTATTTAGTATTTTAAAAATACGTATGAGTTCATGCAAGTCCGAAAATATATTTAAAATAATTAATAATAAATTATTTACGTGAAAATTTTCCCGAAAATGCAAGTCCCGGGAAAATTTTACGTAAAGTACTGTAAATAATACACAATAATTAAAATAGGTTTTAAATACATATCAACTCGTGAAAATATCGTAATATATATTCAAAAATTATTAACACTGTATATCCCGGTACAGTGTAAAAATATTTAAAAACACGGGATATTACAATATAATTATACATGTGTATAATGTGTGGTGTGTGTTTATTGTGTATATATTAAAGTTTATTAAATATTAATATAAAGTTATAATAATATTAATATATAAACCTAATTTACTAAAACTACCCCCCTCTCTTCCTCACTCTCCCGAAACTCATCCTCATCGTCACCCTCATCGCCTGTCATCCCATTTTCAAGCCGTCGGTGTGCCATCCGGCCTTCCAGCTCAACCAGTAGCTTCGCTGTAATATCTCGTGTTTTTAAATATTTTAATATTGCATCGGGATATGCAGTGTTAATAATTTTTGTATATATATTATGATATTTTTACGAGTTGATGTGTATTTAAAACCTATTTTAATTATTGTGTATTATTTAAAGTCCTTTACGTAAAATTTTTTCGGGACTTACATTTTCGGGGAAATTTTCACGTAAATAATTTACCATTAATTATTTTAAATAGATTTACGGACTTGCATGAACTCATACATATTTTTAAAATACTAAACACCGTATATATGTGTAATTGTTTATCTAATTAGGGTTTAATTAATATTACCCTAATATTTTATTATTTATTTATTAGTTTTATTGTTATTTAATTATTTTTATTTATTATTAAATTTTAAAATATTAAATTATATGTGTGTGGTGTATATTTAATGTGTGTAATTTAATATTATTTTATTATATAGTGTAAAGTATATATATATATATATATACATATAATAAGTCAAAAAAATCAAATTTTGGAAAATTACAGAATTGCCCCCGAGCATCCCCTTCTTCCCCGACCATCCCCATCGCCGTTCCGCCGCCTGTCATGTCAATTTATTGCCATTGGTGTGCCGTCCAGCATGCCACCACCTTCCTCAACCTTCCTCGCCGCTTGTTGCAGCCGTTTTCGGCGTCTGAAGGTTGATTTTGGCCGGAGAAGCCGAATTCTTCTTCACCGTCGATCACGACGTTTTCGGCCACCATTTTCGACACTGCTGGTCTCTTTATTCTCCTTGAGCTCCAGTGAGTGTAATTCCAAGCTTTGTTTCACTTAAAATGGTCTTGATTTGCTTAGGTTTCAAATTTTCGATTTTGGCCATATTAGGGTTCTTGAATTTTTTGGACTTCAATTTGATTTATTAATGAAAAATTCCTTCACAAATGTTGTTCCCCTTAGCTTAATCTACATGTATGAGTTTTTTTAGAATTTTTGGAGATTAATTTGATTTTTGGGTATTTTTAAATATTTTAATATTATTTTCTAATTTTCAAAAATTAATTAATTAAATTATGAAATTGTGTTTTATGATAAATATAGGTGTTGAAATGAATTATAGAAATTTATTTGGAATTTTTATGAATTTCTATGTATTTATTTTGAATTATTTAGGTTTATGGAATTTTTGGAAAATAGGGTTAATTGTGTTTTTAATTCAATTTAATTGGTTAATTGAGTTTAATTATTGATATTATTGATAAATATGTTGAGAAAATTAATTTTGGATAATTATACTATTTTTGGTGAATTTTTGAATGAATTTTAGTATATTTATATATATAGGGGTATATTGGTAATTTTATCCTAAATTGACTAAAAATGTAATTAAATTGGTTTTAATAGTTATTTAAGTTATAAAAATGATTTCTACAAATTATTTAGTATTTTTAACTAATTAAAACTATTTTTCGTGAATTATTTTCAATTATATATATAATATACAGTTTTACTAATAAAATGAGTTTTTATCGATTTTTACTGTGTTTTAAGGCTAATTATGTAATTTCTATTTATAAAATGTATTTCTATATTATAAGGGTATTTTTGGTATTTCTATATTTTTCTGTGAATTGTGGACCCCGGTCGGTAGACTGTAGTTTGGAGTCCGACCGAGGGGTGGTGGATGTAATTCTGTGTCTATTTTTCGAAGTGTGTTTCTTTGCAGGGTCGGCTCTACTCTTTGAGTAGAGAGATGTCCGTTTTACAAGGAAGGTTCTGCCTAATTTTCGATAGGATTCTCGTAAAACGTGATGTCCGGTCGAACCCTAATTTCGATTATGTGTTTAATATTCTAGATCGAGTTCTAGGATTTTCTATTAGGTTTATTCTGATTCCTGTCGTTATTGTTTGCTTAGTTACGCCGAGACCGAAGGCTAGTGGATCAGGCCCGTCGGAACCATCTCGATGAGCGCATTAAGTGTGAGTTACTATTTTATATATATATGCTTTAGGATGCATAATTTTAGAAATATATGTTTTATTTTGATTAAATATGCATAAATAATGTTGTAATATCCCGTGTTTTTAAATATTATTTTTACACTGTACCGGGATATGCAGTGTTAATAATTTTTGTATATTATATGATATTTTTACAAGTTAATATGTATTTAAAATCTATTTTAATTATGGTGTATTATTTTCAGTGTTTTACGTAAAATTTTCCCGGGACTTGCATTTTCGGGGAAATTTTCACGTAAACAATGTATTATTAATTATTTTAAATGTATTTTCAGACTTGCATGAACTCATGCGTATTTTTAAATTATTAAATAAAGTCTATGTGTGTATATTTATTTAATTAGGGTTTAGTATTACCCTAATATTTTATTTATTATTTATTAGTTTTATTGATATTTAATTATTTTTATTTAGTATAAATTATTAAAATATTAAATTTTATGTGTGTGGTGTATATTTAAAGTGTGTAATTTAATACTATTTTATTATATAGTGTAAAGTATATATATATACATATATACATTAAAATTTGTCAAAATTACAAAAGTTTGGAAAATTACCATTTTGCCCCCGAGTCTTCTTCTTCCTCCCGACCGATTCCCCTCGCCGTCCGGACGCTTGTCACGCCGTTTCTTCACCGTGGGTGTGCCACTGCCTTCCCCAACCTTTTCCGCCACCTGAGGTAGCCGTTTTCGGCGCTTGGAAGTCGATTTTGGCCGAAGAAGCTGAAAATCGATCCACTGTCGATCACGTCGATTTCGGCCACCATTTTCGACAACGCCAGTCTCTTTCTTCTCTTTGAGCTCCGGTGAGTGTGATTCTAGCTTTGGTTTGAGCTAAAATGGTTTAGATTTGCTTAGGTTTCGATTTTTCCAATTCGGTCACATTAGGGTTTTTGATTTTTTTGAGCTTTGAATTGATTGATTCATAAAAAATTCCTTCACAAATGTTGTTCCTAGTAGCTCAATCTACATGTATGAATTTTTGTAGAATTTTTGGAGATTTTTTGGATTTTTGGGTATTTTTGAATATTTTAATATTATTTTCTAATTTTCGGAAATTAATTATTTAAATTATGAAATTGGAGTTTATTGTTAAATTAGGTGTTGAAATGAATTATAGGGATTTATTTGGAATTTTTATGAATTTCTAAGTATTTATTTTGAATTATTGAAGTTTATGTGATTTTGAGAAATTAGGGTTAATTGTGTTTTAAATTGAAATTAATTGGTTAATTGAGTTTAATTATTAACATTATTGATAAATATGTTGAGAAAATTAATTTTTGATAATTGTATAATTTTTGGTGAATTTTTGAAGTAATTTAAGTATATTTATATATATAGGGGTATTTTGGTAATTTTACCCTAAATTGTCTAAAAATGTAATTTAATTGGTTTTAATAGTTATTTAAGGTATAAAAATGATTTCTACAAATTATTTAGTATTTTTAACTAATTAAAACTATTTTTCGTGAATTATTTTCAATTATAAATATAATATACGATTTTACTAATAAAATGAGTTTTTATCGGTTTTTACAGTGTTTTAAGGTTAAAAATGTAGTTTTGTGATTTAAGGATATTTTTGGTATACCTGGAATATGTTCTGTGTTTGTGGACCCCGGTCGGTGGACTGTAGTTTGGAGTCCGACCGTGGGATTTTAATTGTGTTGAGCTTGTTTTTCGAAGTGTATTTCTTTGTAGGGCCGGCTCTACTCTTTTGAGTAGAGAGATGTCCATTTTACAGGGGAGGTTCTGCCGAATTTTCGGTAGAATTCTCGTAAAACGTGATGTCCAGTCGAACCCTAATTCTGTTTCCGTATTTTAATACTCTAGACTGAATTCTAGGATTCCTGTTAGGTTTATTCTAATGTCAGTTATTTATTGCTTGTTTAGTTGCACCGAGACCGAGGGCTAGTGGACCAGGCCCGTCAGACCTGTCTCGTGGAGCGCATTAGGTGAGTTACTATACTATATATATATGCTTAGGATGCATGATTTAGAAATGCATGTTTTATGTTGATTAAATATGCATAAATAATTTGATTATTTCTTAAGTTTACATTAAGTATATTTTTGGTTTATTTTTGGTATATAATAAATTATATGCATGTTTTGTGAATAAAATATATTTAAAATGTTTTTAAATATATTTCCAGCTTAAGTTATAAATTGATGGGATTAATTTGACGTATATATACTCGAAATATACCTGGTTTACTTTTGGTATATTTCCGGTATATATATGGATTATATTGTTATTTCATTTACATTCATGCATCATATATTTTTATGAATGAATGTTTTACATTATTAATGATGAAGGATATCAATAGAACGTGCTACCTAGTGGGCAGCACTAGGACCGAGTACGTACCGGTACGCCTATAGCTTTAGGCTATAATACTAACTTATTTGTGGATATTGATTTGATGTGATTATTGATATGTGAGATGTGGTTTGTGGGTGTGATTGCTGGAGCTCGGTTGACCAAGTGTCTCGGGGCCAATCACACTGGCAGTCAGACTGCTGGAGCTCGGTTGACTTAGTGTCTCGGGGCCAGTCTACTGTCCAAATGGATTAAGTGGATACATTTGGAATAAGTGAGCCTGTATGGCTAGAGTGTTGTTTAACACTATTTTCTGAGGTTGCGATATTCTAGGATTCTATGTGATCCTTCATAAAAGATGATTTTCAGACAAAATATAAAAATGATTTTTCTGCATCTGTATGAATTTGCCTGTATATATACATATTACATATATACCGTTGATTGTATGCATTATCACTTAGTGTGTATGTATATATATTATAGTAATTCACTCAGTGAGGTCTGACTCCCCTCCGTTGACTATTTTTCAGGAGAGTCAACTTCTTCAGACCTCAGTAGCAGGTCGATAGGCCGGATTTCTTCCGCCCCGGCTTCTTTGTGTAAATTATTTACTTGAGTCTTATTTATTTTATCTAGACACTGCAGTAGTTGAGAATTAAAGTATTGGATTTTACGTATTTTATTTTAAAGAGATGTATTATATTGAAACTGGATTTGTATTAAAGAGATTACGTATCTATGAGATGGGATTTTGATTTAAATCCAGTTGATGTGAATAATATTATGATATTATGATTTTTATTTCCGCTGCATATTATATTGCTATTGTTATTATTGCATGTTTATTTTATTTTTAGGCTTGCTACGGGTTCCGGATTCGAAAGAATTCCCGTTCCCTAGCGCCGGTCATGGCCCCTATTTTGGGTCGTGACAAAGTTGGTATCAGAGCAGAGTTCTGTGTCAGGGCTTAGTTGTGTGAGTTGTGGCCCTAGTTTTAAAGTTGTGTTTTCTTTTGGTAACTACTGCAGTGTATTAGGTTCGTGTATGTCTTGATAAGTATTCCTTGTTGTAGTTTTCAGCGTTATTCCTCCGTTGTCTGTTTTGTCTGAATTTTTTCGTTTGTCTTTTCAGAATGAGGAGGCGAGCGCGTGTCGCTCCACCGGTCGTTGAGGCCAAGGATGATGAGTCTTTTCAGGATGAGGTTTTACCTCCTGAGCAGCCAGTTAGACGTAGAGGTCATGGCAGAGGTAGACCTCGAGGAGCGGTAGGTCGCCGTAGGCAGAGAGAGTTACAGGATGAGGAGCCTGTTGAGCCTGAGTTTGATGTTCCTGTTCCTCCAGTTGTTCAGCCTGTTCAGCCTGCCTATCAGTAGGGTATGTCTGACCCTGAGGCAGCTTTGTTCTATGCTCGAGTTGGCAGGATTGCTTTTGATGGTACTTCTGATCCTTTAGATTTTCTGCATGCGATTGAGACTAGGACTCGGACTGCTCATACCGAGTACCAGCGGATCATGATCGTTGAGTTGTTTGTCGAGGGACCAGCCTTAGATTGGTTCATTCAGATGATCCAGCCTTACATGATGATGATGACCTGGGCTCAGTTTCGAGAGCGATTTATGAGGAGATTCTGTCCAGAGCCTCTTCGTTTGAGCTATCGTCTCCGTCTGACTAGTATTTCTCATGGAGATCGATCTGTAAAGGAGTATACCCGAGAGTTTCTTCGTCTGGGTAGATATGCTAAGGATCTAATGCGAGATCAGTATTTTGCAGTTACTACCTATGTTACTGGTTTGGGTTCAGCTTTTGCTGGTATACCTACAGCAGGTCTTACTCTGGAGTCTGTAATTGAGCTAGCTAAAGAGATTGAGTTGAGACTAGTTAGGCAGGGAGCGATGCCTGATTATTACCAGTTAGGAGTTCAGTCGAGTGGATTGCAGGCTACTCCGTATTCGAGTTTTCATGTTGGTTCGAGTAGTCAGCAGCGAGGTCCGACTCAGCAGAGTTAGAGACAGCAGCAGCGAGTGCATCAGAGCAGTAGACATGGCCGTGGAGGTCAGCGTAGATCATTCAGATTTGGGTCAGGTGCTTCGAGCAGCAGCAGTGGTCGTAGTTCTGGATCAGCGGCCAGTGTTTGTCAGACTTGTGGTAGAGTCCATCAGGGACCGTGTTATCTGACACCGCTGACATGTTTCAGATGCGGGCAGACAGGACATTTTGCCAGATCATGTCCTTATTCCAGTTATCAGCAGCAGCAGATTCCGTGATTCCCACAGCAGTCGATTGCTAGTGCAGCACCCATGCCATTTCAGTTACCACCAGCCCAGCATCAGAGTTCCACTCAGTTTGTTCCACAGCAGAGTCATGGTAGAGGTACTAGAGGAGGTGCCAGAGGTGTTGGCCAGGCTTCTACCAGTCAGCAGGGAGGTCGATGTCAGGCCAGAGTCTTTCATCTTACTCAGCAGGATGCTCAGGCATCTAATGCAGTCGTGGCAGGTATTGTTTCTGTTTGTTACCTGGATGCTTGGGTTTTGTTTGATCCGGGTGCCACGCATTCTTTTGTTTCTCCTGTTTTTACTTCTAAATCTTGTTGGCAAGCTTCGAGGATGGCTTTTCCTTTGTTTATTGCCACTCCTCTGAGCGATTCCTTGGACGCTGATATTGTTCTTTCTGGTTGTCCAGTTCTCGTGGGAGATAGAGAATTACCCGCTGATTTGATTTTGTTGGATGTGATGGAATTCGATGTTATTTTGGGAATGGATTCGTTATCTCAGCACTTTGTCGTGGTAGATTGCAGGAATAAAGAGGTGACTTTCAGAATTCCTGGTGAAGAAGAATTTAAGTTTGTTGGTGATAGGAGTTCAGCACCTCAGAATCTTATTTCTGCTATTACAACTAGGAAGTTATTGAGGAAAGGTTGTCAGGGGTTTTTGGCATTGGTCAGGGATACGTCAGTGGAGAAGTTGTCACTCACAGATGTTCCTGTTGCTTATGAGTTTCCTGATGTTTTTCCGGAGGAGTTGCCAGGTTTACCACCTCATAGAGAGATTGAGTTCTGTATAGATGTGGTTCCAGGTACTACTCCTATATCTATGCCACCCTATCGTATGGCTCCTGCAGAGTTGAGAGAGTTGAAGGAGCAGTTGCAAGAGTTGTTGGATAAGGGTTTTATCAGACCTAGCGTTTCTCCTTGGGGTGCACCAGTCTTGTTTGTGAAGAAGAAGGATGGTACCCTGAGACTGTGCATTGACTACAGAGAGCTGAATAAGGTGACGGTGAAGAACAAGTATCCTCTCCCGAGGATAGATGACTTGTTTGATCAGCTACAGGGTGCACAGTTCTTTTCTAAGATTGACTTGAGATCGGGTTATCATCAGTTACGTATCAGTGAAGCTGATATTCCTAAGACAGCATTCCGCACTCGATATGGCCATTATGAGTTTCTGGTGATGTCTTTTGGTTTGACTAATGCACCAGCAGCTTTTATGGACCTGATGAACAGGGTATTCAGACCGTATGTGGATCAGTTTGTGGTAGTCTTCATTGATGATATACTAGTATATTCGAGGAGTATGGAAGAGCATGTATATCATTTAAGGATTGTACTATAGACACTGAGAGATCATCAGCTTTATGCTAAATTCTCGAAGTGTGATTTTTGGATGGAGAGTATTTCTTTTCTTGGACACGTAGTGTCTAAAGAAGGTATTCAGGTTGATCCATAGAAGATTGAGGCAGTATCTGAATGGCCTAAACCTACTTCAGTTACTGAGATTCGAAGTTTTTTGGGTTTAGCCGGGTATTATAGGCGGTTTGTGTAAGATTTTTCCAGGATAGTAGCCCTTATGACTCGCTTGACTCAGAAGAATGTTAGATTCGAGTGGTCAGAAGCTTGTGAGAACAGTTTTCAGTTATTGAAGGAGAAGTTGACCACAGCACCAGTATTAGCTTTGCCTAATAGTGTGGATAAGTTCACAGTTTACTGTGATGCCTCTAGAATTGGTCTTGGTTGTGTGTTGATGCAGAATGGAAGGGTGATAGCCTATGCTTCGAGGCAGTTGAAGAAGCATGAGCAGAACTATCCTACACATGATCTTGAGATGGCTGCAATGATCTTTGCTTTGAAGATTTGGAGACATTATTTGTACGGGGTGACTTGTGAGATATTTACTGATCACAAGAGCCTTAAGTACATTTTTCAGCAGCGAGATCTGAATTTGAGGCAGAGGAGATGGTTGGAATTGTTGAAGGATTATGATTGCGAGATTCTTTACCATCCGGGTAAAGCTAATGTGGGTAGCAGATGCCTTGAGTAGGAAGTCCTCAGGCAGTCTTGCTCACATCGGTGTTGAGAGGAGACCATTGATCCAGGAGTTGCATCTGTTGGTGGATCAAGGTCTGATGATGAAGATCAGTAGATCAGGTGGACTGTTAGCTCAGTTTAAAGGACGATCTGTACTAAGGGATAGGATTAAAGCAGCTCAGAGCCGAGATCCTATTCTAGAAGAGCTTGCAGAGAATGTCAGAGCAGGGAAGTTCACTGATTTCACACTCGATGATGATGGTATGTTGTGGATCAGTGGTAGATTGTGTGTTCCTGACGTGGATGACTTGAGAGAGGAGATCCTAGAGGAAGCACATTCTACAGCCTACAACGTTCATCCAGGTGTTACTAAGATGTACCACAGTATCAGAGATCTATACTGGTGGGATGGATTGAAGAAGGATGTCGCTGATTATGTTGCTAAGTGTTTGACATGTCAGCAAGTGAAAGCCGAACATCAGAAGCCTTCTGGGAAGCTTCAGCCTCTTCCTATTCTCGAGTGGAAGTGGGAAAGGATAGCTATGGATTTTGTGGTAGGTTTACCTCGTTCGAAGGATGGATACGATTCCATCTGGTGATCGTAGACAGGTTGACGAAGTCTGCACATTTCTTGCCTGTGAAAGCCACATATTCAGTTGCTAGATTGGCGAAGTTGTATGTGAAGCATATTGTATGCCTTCATGGAGTACCTGTGTCCATTGTGTCAGATAGAGGTTCGGTGTTTACTTCTCATTTTTGGCAGAAGTTGCAGGAAGCGATGGGCACTAGGTTGGATTTCAGTACTGCTTTTCATCCTCAGACAGATGGCCCAGTCTGAGAGGACGATCCAGACACTGGAAGATATGTTGAGGATGTGTGTCTTGGATTTGGGAGGTAGCTGGGATGATCATTTGTCACTTGTTGAGTTTGCATATAATAATAGCTTACCATATCAGTATTGGCATGGCACCATATGAGGCGTTATATGGAAGGAAGTGTAGATCCCCGTTGAGTTGGGATGAGATTGGTGAGAGAGCTTTGACTGGACCAGAGATGGTTCAGGATGCTGCAGAGAAAGTCGCCGTGATTAAGCGCAGATTAGAGACCGCAGTTAGTAGACAGAAGAGTTATGCGGATCCTAGGCGCAGAGATGTGGAGTTTCAAGTTGGAGATTTTATTTTCTGAAAGTATCTCCGATGAAGGGTGTGATGAGATTTGGCAGGAAGGGTAAGTTAGCACCGAGATACATTGGACCGTTTGAGATTCTGGAGAGAGTTGGCACTGTTGCATATCGGTTGGATTTGCCTCCGAGTATGTCACAGGTGCATCCAGTATTTCATATCTCGATGTTGAGGAAGTATATCTCAGACCCTTCTCACGTCTTGCAACCTGACAGTGTGGAAGTAAGCGAAGATTTGACGTTTGTGGAAGAACTTGTGGCGATCATTGATTATCAAGTTCGACAGTTGCGATCGAAGCAGATTCCGATGGTCAAGGTTCTGTGGCGTAGTGATAGAGTTGAAGAGCATACGTGGGAGACTGAAGCTGAGATGCGAGCTTCTTACCCGTATCTCTTTCCTTCTTGATCTTGTTTTCTGGAATTCGGGGACGAATTCTTGTAAGGGGGGGAGACTGTAATATCCCGTGTTTTTAAATATTATTTTTACACTGTACTGGGATATGCAGTGTTAATAATTTCTGTATATTATATGATATTTTTACGAGTTAATATGTATTTAAAACCTATTTTAATTACAGTGTATTATTTTCAGTGTTTTACGTAAAATTTTCCCGGGACTTGCATTTTCGGGGAAATTTTCACGTAAACAATGTATTATTAATTATTTTAAATGTATTTTTCGGACTTGCATGAACTCATGCGTATTTTTAAATTATTAAATAAAGCCTGTGTGTGTATATTTATTTAATTAGGGTTTAGTATTACCCTAATATTTTATTTATTATTTATTAGTTTTATTAATATTTAATTATTTTTATTTAGTATAAATTATTAAAATATTAAATTTTATGTGTGTGGTGTATATTTAAAGTGTGTAATTTAATACTATTTTATTATATAGTGTAAAGTATATATATATACATATATACATTAAAATTTGTCAAAATTACAAAAGTTTGGAAAATTACCATTTTGCCCCCGAGTCTTCTTCTTCCTCCCGACCAATTCCCCTCGCCGTCCGGACGCCTGTCACGCCGTTTCTTCACAGTGGGTGTGCCGTCCGGTGTGCCACCGCCTTCCCCAACCTTTTCCGCCACCTGAGGTAGCCGTTTCCAACGCCTGGAAGTCGATTTTGGCCGAAGAAGCCGAAAATCGATCCACCGTCGATCACGCCGATTCCGGCCACCGTTTTCGACACCGCCGGTCTCTTTCTTCTCCTTGAGCTTCGGTGAGTGTGATTATAGCTTTGGTTTGAGCTAAAATAGTTTAGATATGCTTAGGTTTCGATTTTTCCAATTCGGTCACATTAGGGTTTTTGATTTTTTTAAGCTTCGAATTGATTGATTCATGAAAAATTCATTCACAAATGTTGTTCCTAGTAGCTCAATCTACATGTATGAATTTTTGTAGAATTTTTGGAGATTGTTTGGATTTTTGGGTATTTTTGAATATTTTAATATTATTTTCTAATTTTCGGAAATTAATTATTTAAATTATGAAATTAGAGTTTATGGTTAAATTAGGTGTTGAAATGAATTATAGGGATTTATTTGGAATTTTTATGAATTTCTAAGTATTTATTTTGAATTATTGAAGTTTATGTGATTTTGAGAAATTAGGGTTAATTGTGTTTTAAATTGAAATTAATTGGTTAATTGAGTTTAATTATTAATATTATTGATAAATATGTTGAGAAAATTAATTTTGGATAATTGTATAATTTTTGGTGAATTTTTGAAGTAATTTAAGTATATTTATATATATAGGGGTATTTTGGTAATTTTACCCTAAATTGTCTAAAAATGTAATTTAATTGGTTTTAATAGTTATTTAAGGTATAAAAATGATTTCTACAAATTATTTAGTATTTTTAACTAATTAAAACTATTTTTCGTGAATTATTTTCAATTATAAATATAATATATGATTTTACTAATAAAATGAGTTTTTATCGGTTTTTTACAGTGTTTTAAGGTTAATTATGTAATTTCTACGTATAAAATGTAGTTTTGTGATTTAAGGATATTTTTGGGTATACCTGGAATATGTTCTATGTTTGTGGACCCCGGTCGGTGGACTGTAGTTTGGAGTCCGACCGTGGATTTTAATTGTGTTGAGCTTGTTTTTCGAAGTGTATTTCTTGCAGGGCCAGCTCTACTCTTTTGAGTAGAGAGATGTCTATTTTATAGGGGAGGTTCTGTCGAATTTTTGATAGAATTCTCGTAAAACGTGATGTCCAGTCGAACCCTAATTCTGTTTCCGTATTTTAATACTCTAGACTGAATTCTAGGATTCCTGTTAGGTTTATTCTAATGTCGGTTATTTATTGCTTGTTTAGTTGCACCGAGACCGAGGGCTAGTGGACCAGGCCCGTCGGACCTGTCTCGTGGAGCGCATTAGGTGAGTTACTATACTATATATATATGCTTAGGATGCATGATTTAGAAATGCATGTTTTATGTTGATTAAATATGCATAATAATTTGATTATTTCTTAAGTTTACATTAAGTATATTTTTGGTTTATTTTTGGTATATAATAAATTATATGCATGTTTTGTGAATAAAATATATTTAAAATGTTTTTAAATATATTTCCAGCTTAAGTTATAAATTGATGGGATTAATTTGACGTATATATACTCAAAATATACCTGGTTTACTTTTGGTATATTTCCGGTATATATATGGATTATATTGTTATTTCATTTACATTCATGCATCATATATTTTTTATGAATGAATGTTTTACATTATTAATGATGAAGGATATCAATAGAACGTGTTACCTAGTGGGCAGCACTAGGACCGAGTACGTACCGGTACGCCTATAGCTTTAGGCTATAATACTAACTTATTTGTGGATATTGATTTGATGTGATTATTGATATGTGAGATGTGGTTTGTGGGTGTGATTGCTGGAGCTTGGTTGACCAAGTGTCTCGGGGGCCAATCACACTGGCAGTCAGACTGCTGGAGCTCGGTTGACTTAGTGTCTCGGGGCCAGTCTACTGTCCAAATGGATTAAGTGGATATATTTGGAATAAGTGAGCCTGTATGGCTAGAGTGTTGTTTAACACTATTTTCTGAGGTTGCGATATTCTAGGGTTCTATGTGATCCTTCATAAAAGATGATTTTCAGACAAAATATAAAAATGATTTTTCTGCATCTGTATGAATTTGCCTATATATATACATATTACATATATACCGTTGATTGTATGCATTATCACTTAGTGTGTATGTATATATAGTAATTCACTCAGTGAGGTCTGACTCCCCTCCGTTGACTATTTTTCAGGAGAGTCAACTTCTTCAAACCTCAGTAGCAGGTCGATACGTCGGATTTCTTCCGCCCCGGCTTCTTGTGTAAATTATTTACTTGAGTCTTATTTATTTTATCTAGACACTACAGTAGTTGAGAATTAAAGTATTGGATTTTATGTATTTTATTTTAAAGAGATGTATTATATGAAACTGGATTTGTATTAAAGAGATTATGTATCAATGAGATAGGATTTTGATTTAAATCCAGTTGATGTGAATAATATTATGATATTATGATTTTTATTTCCGCTGCATATTATATTGCTATTGTTATTATTGCATGTTTATTTTATTTTTAGGCTTGCTACGGGTTCCGGATTCGAAAGAATTCCCGTTCCCTAGCGCCGGTCATGGCCCCTGTTTTGGGTCGTGACAAATGTGATAGTATTTAAGTATATCTTTAGTTTATTTTTGGTATATATTAAATTATATGCATGTTTTATTAATAAATTATATTTAAAATATTTTTAAATATATTTCTAGTTTAATTTGTAATTTGATTGAATTTATTTGACGTATATATACTCGAAATATACCTGGTTTACTTTTGGTATATTTCTAGTATATATATGGTTTATATTGTTATTTTATTTAAATTAATGCATCATTTAATTGTGAATGAATGTTTTATATTTATTAATGAAGGATATCAATAAAACGTGCTACCTAGTGGGCAACACTAGGACCGAGTACGTACCGGTGCGCTTATAGCATTTAGGCTATATTACTAACCAGTTTGTGGATATTGATTGGATATGAATATTTGATGTGTGATATGATTTGGGAGTGTGATTGCTGGAGCTCGGTTGACCAAGTGTCTCGAGGCCAATCACACTGACAGTCAGACTACTGGAGCTCGGTCGACTTAGTGTCTCGAGGCCAGTCTATTGTCTAAATGGATTAAGTGGATATATTTGGAATAAGTGAGCCTATATGGCTAGAGTGTTGTCTAACACTATTTTTGAGGGTTGCGATATCATAGGGTTCTATTTGATCCTTCATAAATGATGATTTTTAGTAAAATATATATAAAATGATTTTACAGTATCTGTGTGTATTTGTCTGTATATATACATATTAGATATATGCTGTTGATTGTATGCATTGACATTTAGTGTGCATGTATATATATTATAGTAATTCACTCAGTGAGGTCTGACTCCCCTCCGTTGACTAATTTTTCAGGAGAGTCATCTTCCTCAGACCTCAGTAGCAGGCGTGTACGCCAGATTTCTTCTGCCCCGGCTTCTTTATGTAAACTGCTTTCTCTGAGTCTTGAGTTTTATTTTATCTAGACACTGCATTAGTCATTAATTGTTAAAGAGATGTTGTATTATATTTGAACATGATTTGTATCAAAAGAGTTTATATATATTTAAGATGAGTATTTAATTTAAATCCAGTTGGTGGAAATGTTATTGTGATATTTATGATTTTTATTTCCGCTGCATTATATATTATTATTATTATTGCATGTTTTTTTTGGGCTTGCTATGGGTTTCGGATTCGAAAGAATCCCTAGCGCCGGTCAAGGCCCCTGTTTTGGATTGTGACATCTGGCCGCCCTCCTCTCTCTTCCACGGCACCGGCAGCTCCTGCATTAAGAAGAAGCCAAAACTCTTCTCTTCGGTGTTCCAAGCTTTTTTGGTGTCCTTGAGCTCCTCAAGCTCCGGTGAACACGATTCAAGCTTCCTTTTGTCTGAAAATTCGATTCGGTAAGGTTTTAAGCTAGTTTCTAATTTCGGCCATTTGTGGTTCTTGATTTTTTTTTAAACATCATTCCTTTTGATTCATGAAAAGTGCTTTCATAAAGTTGATCCCTCTAGCTTGATCTTCATCATATAATTTTTGGGAATTATTTTGATTTTTAATGAATTTTTGATTATTTTATTAATATTTTCTAATTTTCGTAAATTAATTAAATATATTGTGAAATTGTGATTTATGATGTTTATAAGGGTTAAAATGAATTTTAGAAATTTATTTGTAATTTTTGTGATTTTATATAATTATTTGGAATTTATTTAGTTTATGTAATTTTTGAAAAATTAGGTTAATTATGTTTTTAATTGAAATTAATTGGTTAATTGAGTATATTTATTGATATTATTGAATTATATGTTGAGAAAATAATTTTTGAGTAATTATACTATTTTGGTGAATTTTTGATTAATTATAGTGAATTTATATAACCAGGGGTATTTTGGTAATTTGACACCAAATTGGCTAAAAATATAATTAAATTGGTTTTACTAGTTATTTAAGGTATAAAAAGGATTTCTACAAATTATTTAGTATTTTTAACTAATTAAAACTATTTTTCGTAAATTATTTTCAAATTATATATAATATACGATTTTTCTAAATAAATAGGTTTTTATTGATTTTTAGTAAGCTTTAGGGTTAATCATGTAATTTGGATTTATAAAATGTATTTTGGTTAATATTTATGAATTTATTGTGAATTACCGATTTTTAATAATATTTTATTTAAAATTAGGGGTTTTTATGTATTTATCAGTTAAATAAATATTTTTTTAGCATTTGAATATCTAAATTGTTATATTTTAAGTATTGAAGGGCATTTTTGGAAATTTTCATGTGTTCTGTAATATTCTTTGAATTGTGGACCTCGGTCAGTGAAATTGTGGTTTGGAGTCTGACCGAGGGGTTGTGAATTATGTTATTTCGAAGTGTATTTCTTTGTAGGACCAGCTCTACTCTTTGAGTAGAGAGACCTCTATTTTACAGGGAAGGTTCTGTCAGATTTTTGGTAGAATTCTCGTAAAACGTGATATCCTGTAATATCCCGTGTTTTTAAAATATTTTTGCACTGTACCGGGATATACAGTATTAATAATTTTTGTATATATATACGAAATTTTCACGAGTTGATATGTATTTAAAACCTATTTTTATTACTGTGTATTATTTACATTCCTTTACGTAAAATTTTCCCGAGACTTGTATTTTCGGGGAAATTTTCACGTAAATAATTTATTATTAATTATTTTAAATATATTTTCGGACTTGCATGAACTCATACATATTTTTAAAATATTAAACACCGTTATATTACATATAAATATTTATTTAATTAGTGTTTAGTATTACCCTAATATTTTATTAATTATTTATTTGTTTTATTGTTATTTAATTAATTTTATTTAGTATAAATTATTAAAATATTAAATTTTATGTGTGTGGTGTATATTTAATGTGTGTAATCTAATATTATTTTATTATATAGTGTAAAGTATATATATATATACATATATACATTAAAAATCAAATTTTTTGTCAAATTACCATTTGCCCCTCCCTCTCTGTCTCCCTCGCTCTCCCGATCGCTTCACCCTCACTGCACCTCCCATTCTAGCACGCCGGACTGCCCCTCGCCGCCACCAGCTGCCGCCAACTTCCTCCCCCTTCCTTCCTCTTCCTCTCCGATGTGACCAGGCCGCCGGAAGCCCGTTGGAACGCCCGGAATCCGCCATGGCAGCAAGTTGAGCTTCTTGCCGTCGACGACGATTCCGACCACCATTTCGTGCACCGTCGGTGTTCATCGACTCCTTGAGCTCCGATGATTCCAATTCTAAGCTCCTTTCGGCCTGAAATCAAGTGGATTTTGAGGTTTGAGCTAAAACTCAATTCGGTCACATTAGGGTTTTTGATTTTTTTGAGCTTCGAATTGATTGATTCATGGAAACTCCCTTCACAAATGTTGATCCTAGTAGCTTAATCTACATGTATGAATTTTTGTAGAATTTTTGGAGATTTTTTGGATTTTTGGGTATTTTTGAATATTTAATATTATTTTCTAATTTTCGGAAATTAATTATTTAAATTATGAAATTAGAGTTTATGGTTAAATTAGGTGTTGAAATGAATTATTGGAATTTATTTGGAATTTTTATGAATTTATTTGTATTTATTTTGAATTATTGAAGTTTATGTAAATTTGAAAAATTAGGTTAAATGTGTTTTTAATTGAATTTAATTGGTTAATTGAGTTTAATTATTAATATTATTGATAAATATGTTGAGAAAATTAATTCTTGATAATTTTATAATTTTTGGTGAATTTTTGAAGTAATTTAAGTATATTTACATATATAGGGGTATTTTGGTAATTTTACCCTAAATTGGCAAAAAATGTAATTTAATTGGTTTTAATAGTTATTTAAAGTATAAAAATGATTTCTACAAATTAATTGGTATTTTTAACTAATTAAAACTATTTTTCGTGAATTATTTTCAATTATATATATAATATACGGTTTTACTAATAAAATGAGTTCTTTATCGATTTTTACAGTGTTTTAAGGTTAATTATGTAATTTCTACTTATAAAATGAATTTCTATGTTGTAAGGATATTTTTGGTATTTTCGGAATTATTCTGTGTTTGTGGACCCCGGTCGGTGGACTGTAGTTTGGAGTCCGACCGTGGGATTTTGATTGTGCCTTGTGTAGTTTTTCGAAGTATGTTTCTTTGCAGGGTCGGCTCTACTCTTTTGAGTAGAGAGATGTCCATTTTACAGGGGAGGTTCTGTCGGATTTTCGATAGAATTCTCGTAAAACGTGATATCTAGTCGAACCCTAATTCTGTTTCCGTATTTAATACTCTAGGTCGAATTCTAGGATTTCTGTTAGGGTTTATTCTGATGTCTATTATTTATTGCTTGTTTAGTTGCGCCGAGACCGAGGGCTAGTGGACCAGGCCCGTTGGACCTGTCTCGTGGAGCGCACTAGGTGAGTTACTATACTATATATATATGCTTAGGATGCATGATTTAGAAATACATGTTTTATGTTGATTAAATATGCATAAATAAATTGATTATTTCTTAAGTTTATATTAAGTATATTTTTGGTATATAATAAATTATATACATGTTTTGTTAATAAAATATATTTAAAATGTTTTTAAATATATTTTTAGTTTAATTTATGATTTGACTGGATTTATTTGACGTATATATACTCGAAATATACCTGGTTTACTTTTGGTATATTTCTGGTATATATATGGATTATATTGTTATTTCATTTACATTTATGCATCATTTATTTTTGTGAATGAATGTTTTATATTTAATGATGAAGGATATCGATAGAACGTGCTACCTAGTGGGCAGCACTAGGACCAAGTACGTACCGGTACGCCTATAGCTTTAGGCTATATTACTAACTATTTGTGGATATTGATTTGATATGATTATTGATATGTGTGAGATATGGTTTGGAGGTGTGATTGCTAAAGCTCGGTTGACCAAGTGTCTCGGGGCCAATCACACTGGCAGTCAGACTGCTGGAGCTCGGTTGACTTAGTGTCTCGGGGCCAGTCTACTGTCTAAATGGATTAAGTGGATATATTTAGAATAAGTGAGCCTGTATGGCTAGAGTGTTGTCTAACACTATTTTTGAGGTTGCAATATTCTAGGGTTCTATGTGATCCTTCATAAACGATGATTTTCATTAAAACATATAAAATAATTTTTCTGCATCTGTGTGAAATTGTCTGTATATATATTAGATATATATATACTGTTGATTGTATGCATTGTCACTTAGTGTGTATGTATATATATTATAGTAATTCACTCAGTGAGGTCTGACTCCCCTCCGTTGACTATTTTTTTCAGGAGAGTCAACTTCTTCAGACCTCAGTAGCAAGTCGATACGCCGGATTTCTTTTGCCCCAGCTTTGTGTAAATCATCTACTTGAGTCTTATTTATTTTATCTAGACACTGCAGTAGTTGTGAATTAAAGTATTGGATTTCATGTATTTTATTTAAAGAGATGTGTTATATTGAAACTGGATTTGTATTAAAGAGATTATATATATATGTGATGAGTTGAGATTTAAATAAAATCCAGTTGATGGAAATGTTATTATTATATTTACGATTTTTATTTCCGCTGCAAATTTGATATTATTACTATTACTATTGCATATTTTATTTTATTTTTAGGCTTGCTACAGGTTCCGAATTCGAAAGAATTCCCGTTCCCTAGCGCCGGTCATGGCCCCTGTTTTGGGTCGTGACATATCCGGTCAAATCCCTATTCTAATTTTGTGTCTAAAATTCTAGATCGAGTCTTTAGAAATGTCATTAAATTTATTCTGATTTCATGTTGTCATTTGTTTGTTTAGTTGCGCCGAGATCGAGGCCTAACGGATCAAGCCCGCTGAGTTTGTCTCATGGAGCGCTATCATGTGAGTTATTATACTGTATATATATGTGTTGCATATAGAATGCATCATTTAGGGTTTTTCATTTCATTATATATATTTTTTAAAGTGATTTTAAATGATAATATTTTAGGTATTCTAGGGTTATATTTTTGGTATATGCATATTAAATAATTATGCATGTTATTCTGATATGTGCATATTAAACAATTAGGTTTAGGTTTGATACATTTTAGTAAAATATAGATGTTTTAAATGTACACTTAGTCATAATTATTTTATTAAATGATTGGAATACTTTAGGCATAATTTCAATATATTTTAGGTTTATTCTTAAATAATTGCATGCTATATTATGAACCTACACTGAAATTGTTTTTAAGTTTATTTTTGGTGTATTTTAGATATATTTTCAAATAAATACATGTTTTATTATTAATTTAAACCTAAAACATTAGTGGTATATTTAGGGTTTATTTTTGATATATGCATGCTAGATAATTAGGTTTATTTTTAGTATATTTGTGAATATATGTTAAACCTAAACACATATTTAAATGAATAATTATACATAATTGTTTTATTAAGTAATTTGTGTACTTAGGATATATTCTTTGCATATTGAGGTACATTTTTAAGTAAATGCATATTGTATTATTGATACACACTTAATTGTTTTAACTATATTAATGATTTACCTTTAGTATATTTCATACTTTATTTGGCATATATATATATAGACCCGAAATATACTAGGTATATTTTTGGTATATATATATACAGTTGATTTTACTATTATAAATATTGTTTTACATTAATTATTTTTAGAATGAATGATTTATGTAAATGAAGGATATCAATAGAACGTGCTTCCTAGTGGGTAGAACTAGGACCGTGTACGTACTAGTGCGATAGATAAGGGTTGAGTGAGAATTAATTGTGGTGATTATAAGTGATTTGATTGATTTGACTAAGATTAATGGTATGTTAGATAGTGTGATTGCAGGGCTAATCACACTGACAGTTAGACTGCTGGAGCTCATTTGACTTAGTGTCTTAGGGCCAATCTATTGTCCATAGTGGAATGAATGATCTATTGGGTTGATTGAGATGTGAGGTAATAGATAGTGTGATTATTGGAGCTTGGTTGACCAAGTGTCTCGGGGCCAATCATACTGACAGCCAGACTGCTGGAGCTCGGTTGACTTAATGTCTTGGGGCCAGTCTACTATCCAGTTTGGAATAAGTGTTCTATTTGGAATCAAGTGAGCCTGTATGGCTAGAGTGATGATGGGGTTGATTGAGGTTGCTATTATTAGGGTTCTATGGATCCTTCACGAATTTAATTAAACATTTTCTATATTTAGTACATTTATAAAAGCAGAGTTTGGCATTCGTGTGAATTGTGTGTATATACATATATATAATAATGCCTGATTGTTATGGTTTAGATTGCATGTATATATAGTATAATAATTCACTAAGTGAGGTCTGACCCCCCTCAATTATTTTTTTTCAGAGATCCTTTATCGTCAGACCTTAGTCGTAGAGTTCCTCGCCGGTGTTCTTCAGTCCTAACTATTTTATATAATGTATATTCTGAACTCTGATTTGTATTCTAGAAACTACAGTAGTTGCATTATTGAATAAGAAGAGTATTATATTGTTTTGATATTATATACTCTGAAAATTTGTATTTGAACACCGTACGATTATGTATTTATGTATAAAAGGATTTAGAGTATTTATTTTATATATTGATTCAAAAAATTTTAATTCTGTCGTATTTTTATTTATTTATTGCATGATTTTATTTTTTTCGAAGGCTTGCTACGGGTTCCGGATTCGAAAGAATTCTCGTTCCTTAGTGCTGGTCATGACTCCTAGTTTGGGTCGTAACACAAAATTACATTATTATAATAATAATTAATAAGTTATTAAATATAATAATAACAATATATTTTAATTAATAAAAATGACCCCTCTCTTGTTTTATTTGTAATATCACTACTCACTTTAATCAAAACTAGGGGTGAGCACGAGTCAGGGAAATATGAGGATTTAAAATCTCAAGAACCGTACCATATTTTAAAAATAAAATCTCTAGTGCCTAATTTAAAAATCTCTATATCAATACCATTCCATTTTTTGGAATGGTTTGGTACAGAGATTCAGTTCTATCATAACAGATATTTATAACATGGTCCAAAACAAGAATTTGAGTATTTATGTAATAGACAAATTTATATTATTAATTAAATTATATTTATTATCCACAAATAAATTAAAATTATATTGATTATACGCAAATCAAAATGACATAATTTTGGGTAAAGATATATCATTTTTGTTGATATATATGCACACACACATAATATTTACCTCATTACTTTTAATTAATATCAATAAGATTAAATTACTTAATAACAATAATAATTAATAAATTATTAAATATAATAATAAAAATATATTTTTAATTAATAAAAATAACCTATATTCTGTCTCTTTTTTTTTTTTTTAAAGATCACTACTTACTTTAATAAAAATGACGTAATTTTAGGTAAAATTATGTCATTTTGATTATCTATAATACATGTCTACATATTATTATGTAGCAAAATAATAATTATAATAATATTATTTAGCTCATTAATTTTAAAGAATATCAATAAAATTATATTACTTAATAACAATAATAATTAATAAGTTATTAAATATAATAATATTATTTAGCTCATTAATTTTAAATAAATAATAATAATATTAGATTACTAAAAATAACAGTTAATAAGCTATCAATTATGATAATAACAACATATTTTAATTAGAAATTATAAAATTTGAAATTATACAATGTTAATTTTCTTATTTAAATATTTTAAGTTTAAATTGAAATATAATGGGTATTCCACATTTTTACTTGTTGATAATAATAATAATTTTCTCATTTCTTATATTTTAAGTTTAAAGTGTGTTGTAATGGACACTCCACATTCTTATTTGTTAATTGAATTATTTAAAAATAATGCAATGTTAATTTTTTAAAAATTTTTTTATCTTAAGTTCAAATTGTAATATAATAAATATTTCATATTTTGACTTGTTAATGAAATAATAGTCGTAGTAGTAACAATGATAATAATATTAATAATAATAATAAAATTAATAAAAATATTTTGTTAACAATTTATTTATTATATTTTAATAAAAAAACATATTAATTTTTATCATATATTATTATACATATGTATATTACTTGACAATATAATTATAAGTATATAATTAAGTTACTGCTTAATGCTCTTTATGAATATCTATGTATTACTTATTAAATAAATATTTGGTACTATATTCGGTTTTCAGTTTGGTACGATTCTAGGTTCAGTTTTTTTATAAATATCTAGTACCGTATCAAATTTGTCATAAAATTCAGTTTGGTTCAGTACGAGATTAAAATTATTCAGTCTGATATAGTTTTAATGTCTTTCGATTTAGAATTTTTTGTAACATTCAAGCCCTCGAATTTAAAAAAAAAAGGAAATTAATTAAATTAAGTCCTAAATTGATTCAAAAATTAATTAAGTGGCTTAATTTATATTAATTAGTTAGTAATAGGGACTTAAGGGTTTAATTGAAAGAAATCAAGGCAAGAATAAGGTGAAAATAAAACTAGTGGGTGTTGAATTGAAAAGAAGAAAGAAGATGGGGAAATTTAAGTAATTGTTTTAATGAGGTGTCAAGTAAAAGAGTATGCACAAGGACACCTATCTTTGTTTAAAAAAATAAATGAAAGTTACATTCTTTAAGAACGTAGAAACAGAGAGCTTTAGCTCCTGATTTTCTACACAACTTAAAGAACAAGATTAAGAAGGAAGGAGCTGAGATTTATTTAGAATTAAGCTAAGGTTTGAGAATATTTTCTTTGCATGTGATTTTCTTTAAGCTATAACTTTGAACTTCTTGATGGTAGCCATCAAAATTCTAGTTTAGATGTAGATTTTCATGAAGTTTTGATATAATTTATATAGGAAATCAAGCTAGAGGTTAGTAGGGATTTAAGTGAATTGCTAAAATTTAGGTGGTTGGTTTTTTATTTAATATTTCTTTTGTTTTAAGTTGTAACATGACTCTTGTTTGGTTTCTTTTATTTTCGCTTCTTGTGTCAAACTAATTTGGTGAAAGCATTTTCTAAATCAACACTGAATTCTTCTAAGTCTGCACATGGACATCTACTTCTTTTGAGTTTGGAGACACAAAATTGTAGTCATAAAACAAACATGTAACTGAAAAAGCTTGTAACATAAATTATGGAAAGAAAACTTTACATGTGGAATTAAGAAATTTAATATAATTAATAGCTTTCTTTATGGTGTTAAGTTTGAGACATAAATTTTTAGGTTGTGAAGTGTAAATAAATCAAAATTTGGTTTAAAAACGTTTTGTAGCAAATTAGACTTGAAAATAGACTTTCTATAACAGCCCAGACCAACTTGCATCAAATATTGTCTGCTTTGCCCAGGCCCAGGCCCAGCCCGTAGCACACGATTTTAAAACGCGTCCAATGGGAGAAGGTGTCCATACCCTTATAAGGAGTGCTTCGTTCTCCTTCCTAATTGATGTGAGATATCATAATCCACCCCCCTTAGGGCCCAACATCCACGTTGGCACACCGATCCGGGCTTTGGCTTTGATACCACTGTAACAGCCCTATAATATCCTGAATTTTTAAATAATTTTAAACTGTATCGAGATATGCAGTGTTAACGAGATATGCAGTGTTAATAATTTTTATATATATTTATGATTATTTAATGAGTTTGTTATTTATTAAGTCATTTTTAATTATTTTAAGTCATTTACGTAAAATTTTTATGAGATTTAAATTTTTAGGAAAATAAAACCTAAATAATTATTTATTTATTTACGCTAGCTCATTTTATTAAATCGCATGTCATCATGCATGATTGTATTTTTCATACATATATATATATATATATATATATATATATATATATATGAGTTTATTTTAGGGTTTATTATTATTATATTAGGGTATATATATATATTATTTAACATTTTTTTAGGGTTTATTATTATTTAACTATGTATATATTATAGTTTTATTAATATAATCATGTGTGATATATGTGTATGTATATGTATATGTATATATTTATTATTTGTGGTGTGGATTTTTTTAGTTATAATATTAGTATATTTTAATATTAATTGTTAAAGTTTTGTTAAAGGTTTAATATATATATATATATATATATATATATATATATATAAACTTTTGCAAAATTACAATCCATGCCCTCATTCCTAACCTTCTTCCCCGATGCCCATCTCCTCACCATCCCACTGCAAATCTGACCGACTACCGTCGGTGTGCCTCCCAAAAATCCACCCTCTTCCTCCAGCAGCTCCGCCACTCTCTTCCACCCTCTCCGGCGTCAGTGAAGCTGAGAAACTCGATTTGGCTGAGAGTTGCTTCTTCCATCGTACCTCACATTTCTGGACACCAAATCCTATGATTCCGGTGCCGTTGAACTCTCTAGACTCCTTAGAAGATGATTCCAACCTTTCTTTTAGCTTAAAACTCGATTTGGTAAGGTTTTTATCTAGTTTTCATTTCGACCTATTAGGGTTTTTGACTTTTTTTTAGTTTTGATTTGGTTGATTCATGCAAACTTCCTTCATAAACATTGACCCTAGTAGCTTAATCTATCTCTGTGAATTTTTGTGGAATTTTTGGGAATTATTTTGATTTTTGTGAATTTTTTATTATTTTATTAATATTTTCTAATTTTTGAAAATTAATTAATTAAATTATGAAATTGTGATTTATGGTGTTTATAGGTGTTAAAATGAATTTTATAAATTTATTTGTAATTTTTGTTATTTTTATATAATTATTATGAATTTATTTAGTTTATGTAATTTTGGGGAAAATTAGGTTAATTATGTGTTTTATTGAAATTTATTGGTTAATTGAGTATATTTATTGATATTATTGAATTATATGTTGAGAAATTTAATTTTGAGTAATTATATTATTTTTGGTGAATTTTTGATTAATTATAGTGAATTTATATAACTAGGGGTATTTTGGTAATTTGGCACTAAATTAGCTAAAAATATAATTAAATTGGTTTTACTAGTTATTTGAGGTATGAAAATGATTTCTAAAAATTATTTAGTATTTTTAACTAATTAAAACTATTTTTTCATAATTATTTTCAAATTATATATAATATACTATTTTTCTAAATAAATGAGTTTTTATTGATTTTTAATATGTTTTAAGGTTAATTATGTAATTTGGATTTATAAAATGTATTTTGGTCAATATTTATGAATTTATTGAGAATTACCGATGTAATAATATTTTATTAAAATTAGGGTTTTTATGCATTTATCGGTAAAACAATTATTTTTAGCGTTTAAATATCTAAATTTCTATATTTTGAGTATTGAAGGGCATTTTTGGTATTTTTCATATGTTATGTAATTATTTCGTGAATTGTGAACTTCGGTCGATAGAATTGTAGTTTGGGAGTTTGACCGAGGGGTTGTAAGCCTATCTCTATTCGAAGTGTGTTTCTTGCAAGACCGGCTCTACTCTTTGAGTAGAGAGATGTCTATTTTACAGGGGAGGTTCTGTCGGATTTTTAGTAGAATTCTCGTAAAATGTGATGTCCGGTCGAATTCTTATTCTGATTTTGTGTCCACTATTCTTAGATTGAGTCTCTAGAATGTCGATAGACTTATTCTGATTCATGTTGTCGTTTGTTTGTTTAATTGCGCCGAGACCGAGGCCTAGTGGACCAGGCCCGTCGGACCCGTCTCGAGGAGCACAACAACTATGAGTTGTTATTTATATATACGTGTTCTAGGATGCATATTTTTAGAAATGTATGATTTATTTTATAAATTATGCATAAGCGATTTAATTATGCTTAGGCTTATTTTTGGTATATGATTGGTATATTTTTGGTTTATTTTAAATTATATGCATGTTTTATTATGAGTTTTATACTTAAAATGTTTTAAGTATATTTATAGTTTATTTTGTAAATAAATTGACTTTATTTGATGTATATATACTCGAAATATACCTGGTTTATTTTTGTTATATTTCTAGTATATATATGGTTTATGTTACTATTTTATTTAATATCATGCACCATTTATTTTATGAATGTATGTTTTATATAAAAATGAAGGATATTAATAGAATGTGCTACCTAGTGGGCAGCACTAGGACCGAGTACGTATCGGTACGACGATAACATTTAGGCTATATTACTAACCTATTTGTGGATTATAATCGGATTGATTTATTTGATGTGTGATATGATTTGAGAGTGTGATTGCTGGAGCTCGGTTGACCAAGTGTCTTGGGGCCAATCATACTGACAGTCAGACTACTGAGCTCGTTTGACTTAGTGTCTTGGGGCCAATCACACTGATAGTCAGACTACTGAGCTCGTTGACTTAGTGTCTTGGGGCCAGTCTACTGTCCAAATGGAACAAGTGAATTTATTTGGAATAAGTGAGCCTGTATGGCTAGAGTGTTGTCTAACACTGTTTGAGGTTGCAATTTTCTAGGGTTCTATTTGATCCTTCATATACAAATGTATTTCTTAATATTTATATAAAATGATTTTACTGCATCTGTGTGATTTTGCCTGTATATAAATTTATTATATATACTTGTAATATCCCATGTTTTTAAATATTTTTACACTGTACCGGGATATACAATGTTAATAATTTTGTATATATATTACGATATTTTCACGAGTTGATATGTATTTAAAACCTATTTAAATTACTGTGTCTTATTTATAGTACTTTACGTAAAATTTTCCTGGGACTTGCATTTTTGGGGAAATTTTCACGTAAATAATTTATTATTAATTATTTCAAATATATTTTCGGACTTGCATGAACTCATACGTATTTTTAAAATACTAAATAAAGCCTATTTGTGTAAATATTTATTTAATTAGGGTTTAATATTACCCTAATATTTTATTAATTATTTATTAGTTTTATTGTTATTTAATTATTTTTATTTAGTATAAATTATTAAAATATTAAATTTTATGTGTGTGGTGTATATTTAATGTTTGAAATTTAATATTATTTTAATATATAGTATAAAGTATATATATATATATACATATAATACATTAAAAACCAAAACTTTGGAAAATTACACATTTACCCCCGAGCCTCCTTCTTCCCCGATTTGCTTCCCTTCGCCGTCCGGACGCCTGCCATGCCATTTCCTCATCGTTGGTGTGCCGTCCGGTGTGCCACCACCTTCCCCAACCTCTTCCGCCACCTGTGATAGTCGTTTCTGGCGCCTGGAAGTCGGTTTTGGCCGGAGAAGCTGAAACTTTGGCCACCGTCGATCACGTCGATTCCGGCCACCATTTTCGACACCGCCAGTCTCTTTATTCTCCTTGAGCTCCGGTGAGTGTGATTCTAGCTTTGGTTGAGCTAAAATAATCTAGAATTGCTTAGGTTTCGAATTTTCCAATTCGGTCACATTAGGGTTTTTGATTTTTTTGAGCTTCGAATGATTGATTCATTGAAAACTCCCTTCACAAATGTTGATCCTAGTAGCTTAATCTTCATGTGTGAATTTTTGTGGAATTTTTGGAGATTTTTTGGATTTTTGGGTATTTTTGAATATTTTAATATTATTTTCTAATTTTCGGAAATTAATTATTAAATTATGAAATTGGGTTTTATGGTTAAATTAGGTGTGAAATGAATTATAGGAATTTATTTGGAATTTTTATGAATTTCTAAGTATTTATTTTGAATTATTGAAGTTTATGGAATTTGGGAAAATTAGGTTAAATGTGTTTTTATTTGAAATTAATTGGTTAATTGAGTTTAATTATTGATATTATTGATAAATATGTTGAGAAAATTAATTTTGGATAATTTTATAATTTTTGGTGAATTTTTGAAGTAATTTAAGTATATTTATATATATAGGGGGTATTTTGGTAATTTTACCCTAAATTGGCTAAAAATGTAATTTAATTGGTTTTAATAGTTATTTAAGGTAGAAAAATGACTTCTACAAATTATTTAGTATTTTTAACTAATTAAAAATATTTTTCGTGAATTATTTTCAATTATATATATAATATACAGTTTTTCTAATAAAATGAGTTTTTATCAGTTTTTACAGTGTTTTAAGGTTAATTATGTAATTTCTACGTATAAAATGTATTTCTATGATATAAGGATATTTTTGGTATTTCTGAAATTGTTCTGTGTTTGTGGACCCCGATCGGTAGATTGTAGTCTGGAGTCCGACCGAGGGGTTGTGAATGAGATGTGGTGTTTGTTTTTCGAAGTGTGTTTCTTTGCAGGGTCGGCTCTACTCTTTTGAGTAGAGAGATTTCCATTTTACAGGGGAGGTTCTGTCGAATTTTCGATAGAATTCTCGTAAAACGTGATATCCGATCGAACCCTAATCTCAATTCTATATTTAATACTCTAGATCGAATTCTAGGATTTCTGTTAGGTTTATTCTAATGTCGATTATTTATTGTTTGTTTAGTTGCGCCGAGATCGAGGGCTAGTGGACCAGGCCCGTCGGACCCGTCTCGTGGAGCGCACTAGGGTGAGTTACTATACTATATATATATGCTTTAGGATGCATGTTTTAGAAAAGTATGCTTTATTTTAATAAAATATGCATAAATGATTTAAGTATTACTTAGGTTTATTTTCGGTATATTTTTGGTATATTTTCAACTATATGCATGTTGTATAACTAAATTATTCTTAAAAATGCTTTTATGTATATTTTGGTATATTTTAGTTTATTTTGTAATTGTATTGGAATTATTCGACATATATATACTCGAAATATACCTGGTTTACTTTTGGTATATTTCTAGTATATATGTGGTTTATGTTGATATTTTATTAAGCTTCATGCATCATTTATTTTTGTGAATGAATGTTTTATATTATTAATGATGAAGGATATCAATAGAACGGCTACCTAGTGGGCAGCACTAGGACCGAGTACGTACCGGTACGCCTATAATATTTAGGCCATATTACTAATCTATTTATGGATATTGATTGATTATGATTATTAATATGTGTGATGTGATTTGGGTGTGATTGCTGGAGCTCGGTTGACCAAGTGTCTCGGGGCCAATCACACTGGCAGTTAGACTGCTGGAGCTCGGTTGACTTAGTGTCTCGGGGCCAGTCTACTGTCTAAATGGATTAAGTGGATATCTTTGGATTAAGTGAGCCTGTGTGGCTAGAGTGTTGTCTAACACTGTTTTCGAGGTTGCGAGATTCTAGGGTTCTATGTGATCTTTTATAAAAGATGATTTTCAGATAAAATATATATAAAATGATTTTATTGCATCTATGTGTATTTGCCTGTATATATATTAGATATATATATACTATTGATTGTATGCATTGTCACTTAGTGTGTATGTATATATATTATAGTAATTCACTCAGTGAGGTCTGACTCCCCTCCGTTGACAATTTTTCAGGAGAGTCAACATCTTCAGACCTCAGTAGCAGGTCGATACACCGGATTTCTTCCGCCCCGGCTTCTTTGTGTAAACTGTTTACTTGAGTCTTATTTTTATAATCTAGACATTGCAGTAATTGTGAATTAAAGTATGGGATTTCATGTATTTATTTAAAGAGATGTATTATATTGAAACTGGATTTGTACTGAAAGATTTTATATATATGTGATGAGATGAGATTTGATTTAAATCCAGTGATGAAAATGTTAATATTATATTTATGATTTCATTTCCGCTGCATTTGATACTGTTATTATTATTATTGAATGTTTTATTTTATTTTTAGGCTTGCTACGGGTTCCGGATTCGAAAGAATTCCCGTTCCCTAGCGTCGGTCATGGCCCCTGTTTTGGGTCGTGATAATACTATTGAATGTGTGCATATGCCATTTAGCTATGCATGTCTATATATTATAACAATTTACTTAGTGAGGTTTGACTGCCCTCCGTTAATTATTTTTCAGGAGAGTCTACGTCTTCAGACCTCAGTAGTTGACCTATACGCCGGATTTCTTCTGCCTCGGCTTTACTATGTAATCTGCTCACTTTATTTTATTTTGTATTCTAGACACTGTAGTAGTTATAGTCGGTTATGGGACTTATGTCTCATGTTTATATGAGTTATGTATTTTAAAGATTGAACTGAGATATGTATTTAAAGATTATTTATATATGAGGATGAGATTGTTTATTTAAATAAATTGGTAGATTATTATTTTATTTTATTTATGTTGTTATTATATTGCATGCTTTTATTTTATTTTAAGGCTTGCTATGGGTTTCAGATTCAAAAGAATTCCCGTTCCCTAATGCTGGTCATGCCCTTGTTTTGGGTCGTGACAAGCCTATACCAACTCGCATAAGATATTATCCGCTTTGCCCAGGCCCAGATCGCAGTGCACGGTTTGAAAATGCATTCAATGGGAGAAGGTGTCCACACCCTTATATGGAGTGCTTCTGTCACGACCCAAAACAGGGGCATGACCGGCGCTAGGGAACGGGAATTCTTTCGAATCTAGAACCCGTAGCAAGCCTTAAAATAAAATAAAAACATGCAATAATAATAACGTAAACAAACTATTTTGCAGTGGAAATAAATCTCATAAATAAAATAAATATAATCCATTAACTCATTTAAATAAACAAACTCATCTCATATATAAATAATCTTTTAATACAAATCTCATACAAACATAATACATAAATCTCACAACTGACTACAACTATTGCAGTGTCTAGATTATAAAATAAAATCAAGTGAGCAGTTTACATAGTAAAGCCAGGGCAGAAGAAATTTGGCGTAAGAGTCTGCTATTGAGGTCTAAAGATGAAGACTCTCCTAAAAAATAGTCAATGGAGGGGAGTCAGACCTCACTGAGTGAATTGTTAGTATATATATACATGCATAGCTAAATGAAAAATGCACACATTCAATAGTATATATAATAAATATATATACAGGCAAAATCACACAGATGTAGCAAAGTCATTACATATATATATATTGAAAATAATATCCGTTTATGAAGGATCAAATAGAACCCTAGATGGTCGTAACCTTAAATAGTGTTAGACAACACTCTACCCATACGGGCTCACTTATTCCAAATAAATTCACTTGTTCCATTTAGACAGTAGTTGGCCTCGAGACACTAAGTCAACTGAACTCCAGTAGTCTGACTGTCAGTGTGATTGGCCTGAGACACTTGGTCAACTGAGCACCAGCAATCACACTCTCAAATGACATCACACATCAAATAAATCAATCCGACCATAATCCATAAATGGGTTAGTAATATAACCTAAATTCTATCGTCGTACCAGTACGTACTCGGTCCTAGTGCTACCCACTAGGTAGCACGTTCTATTGATATTCTTCATTTATATATAAAACATACATTCATAAAATAAATGATGCATGACATAAATTAAAATAACAATATAAACCATATATATACTAGAAATATACCAAAAATAAACCAAGTATATTTCCAGTATATATATGTCAAATGAATTCAATTTAGTTATAAAATAAACTAAAAATAAACTAGAAATATAGTTAAAAATATTTTAAGAATAATTCATTAATAAAACATGCATATAATTTAAAATATACCAAAAATAAACCTAAGCAATTGTTAAACCATATATGCATATTTTATATAAATAAAACATACATTTCTAAAAATTTGCATCATAGAACATGTATATATAAGATAACAACTCACAGTTATTGCGCTCCTCGAGATGGGTTCGACGGGCCTGGTCCACTAGACCTCGGTCTCGGCGCAACTAAACAAATAAATGACAGCACGAAATTAGAATAAGTCTATCAAAATTGCAGAGACTCGATCTAGAAATACCGAACACAAAATAAGAATAGAAATTCGATCGGATATCACATTTTATGAGAATTCTACCTAAAATTTGGCAGAACCTCCCCTGTAAAATGGACATCTCTTTACTCAAAGAGTAGAGCCGGTCTTGCAAAGAAAAAACACTTCTAATATATACAACCACAACCCCTTGGTCGGCACTCCCAAACTACAATTCCACCGACCAAGGTTCACAATTCACAAGATATGCACATAACACATTTAAAATGCCAAAAATACCCTTTAATACTCAAAATATAGCAAATTAGAGATTTAAACACTAAAAATAATTATTTTACCGATAAATACATAAAAACCCTAATTTTAATAAAATATTTGTTAAAAATCGATAATTCTCGATAAATTCATAAATATTGACCAAAATACATTTTAAAACTCCAAATTACATAATTAACCCTAAAGCATATTAAAAATCGATAAAAACTCATTTATTTAGAAAAATAGTATATTATATATAATTTGAAAATAATTTACAAAAAATAGTTTTAGTTAGTTAAAAATACTAAATAATTTGTAGAAATCATTTTTATACCTCAAAACTATTAAAACCAATTTAATTATATTTTTAGCCAATTTAGTGCCAAATTACCAAAATACCCCTACTATATATAATTTCACTAAAATTGTTCAAAAATTCACTAAAAATAATATAATTACTCAAAAATTAATTTCTCAACATATAATTCAATAATATCAACAAATATACTCAATTAACCAATTAATTTCAACAAAATACATAATTAACCTAATTTTCTAAAAATCAAATAAACTAAATAAATTCACAATAATTATATAAAAATCATAAAAATTACAAATAAATTTCTAAAATGAATTTTAACACCTATAAATCACAAGTTCATAATTTAATTAATTAATTTACGAAAATTAGAAAATTTTAATAAAATAATTAAAAATTCACAAAAATCAAAATAATTCCCAAAAATTATAAAAAAAATTACCACATGTAGATTGAGCTACTAGGATCAATATTTGTGAAGGAAGTTTTCTTGAATCATCAAAATTGAAGCTCAAAAAATTCAAGAACTCAAGTTGACCGAAATTAAAAATTGGAAACCTAGGGAAATCTAGACCAAATCAAGTGAAACCAAGCTTAGAAATGCACTCACCAAGCTCAAGGAAGAGATAGAGACCAGTGGTACTTCAAACGATGGCCAGAATCATTGTGATCGGAGTTGGAACCAAGTTTTAGTTTCTTTGAAGAAAACTGGCCAAACAACGCCGGAAAAGGGAGCTAAGGGCGGCGGAGTGGGCTGGAGATGGAGGAGGATAGTTAAGAGGCACACTGATGGCAAGAAACGAAGGTCACAGTAGCCGAAAATGGAAGGGGATCGTTAGGCATGAAGAGGAAGGAGATAATGACATTTTTATAAATATTGTGAACTTTTGTAAGTATTATACGTATATAGATGTATACATATAACTATTGTTTATATTATTATAATATATAAATATTATATTCAAATTAATATACACCACATACCCAAATAATAATATATATACATATACATATATAATACACATATTAATTATTAAAATTATATAATATAATATCAATTTAATTAAAAATAAACCCTAATTAATTAAATATGCATATATGCATGCATATGTATATATTTTAATATGACACTAAAAATCATGCATGGACTTATGCAAATTCACAAAACCGTCCAAAATAATTAATAATTATTTATTTAAGTTTTAATTTCCCCGAAAATAAAACTCTCGGAAAAATTTTACGTAAGAAACTTAAAATAATTAAAAATGTCTTTAATAAATAATAAACTAATTAAATAATCAAATATATATATAAATTATTAACACTGCATATCCTGATGCAGTTTAAAATTATTTAAAAACTCGGGATATTACAGCTTTGTTCTCCTTCCCAATCAATGTGGGATATCACGCTTTCTAGGACATAGAGGTAACTGCTTGAATGATTAGATGATGCCCAGTGTGCTAGGTTGATGCCTTAGCATTGGGGAGGCACCTCAGTACATTAGGGCGACACCTTAGTATTGAGGAGGTGCCTCAGTAAGATTGGTTGAAATGTCAACTTATAAAAGGCATAACTTGAGTTCTATAACTTCAAATAAGGTAATTTTTAATTCTATGAAAACCTTGAAGTCTCCTCTATAACTTCATTAAAAATAAGAAACATAGTTTTTTTAAGCAACACTTTTTATTGCGCAATCTTAAACTCAACCTAACTCTGATAAACAAAGTTTTATGTAACCTCTTATATACTTATCTGATTGGCATGTGATTAATTGAAAATTTCCCTAATTGCTTGAAACTAATGAATTGGAGAAATATTACTTAAAATACATATTGTGGAATTTCTTAAGTCTCCAACATAGAGACTAAAGTCAATAAAATATTCATTGAAACTTAATAAAGAATTATTCAATAATATAAAGTGATACTAATATAATGCTTATAAAAGAGTACATGAGTTTTGAGTAAGAGGAATGTGAGTACAATTAAGAAGGTATTGGCCAACTTATTGATAACTGTCTTTGGGACATCATATAGATTCATTATGCCATTGGGGTGAATTTATATGGTTCATCCTTTTATGGCAAATTTACAAATTTTAATGTGTTATAAGATACAATTAATGTGAATTGTATCAGGGAGATTTTGTGAGATTCAGTTATATATGTTAGATGAAATTGGTTATGATGTGATAAAGCATGATATCATAGTAATGATATAAATTATGAAAAATAAATAATGTGAATACGAGATATCAAGCTTTAACACTTAAATTTCATCTTTTTAAACAGTGAAGTGAATGTAATCAATAACATTATAAAAACACATTGTGAAAATAAAAAATTAATTAATTTTCCAACGATAGGAACTGTTCTTGGAAATTTATGACTGGACTGGAAATACTAAGATAACTTATATATTATGTTAGATCTTGATATTTGATTACTTTGAAATTTTGCATTATAATTTCCTTGAGTGCTCCTTAGTACATGAGCTATTTCTTGATGTTGTACACTCACTAGGTAATTTCCTTATAAAATTATTCACTCTCTTTTCTTTTTCTTTTTTTTTTCAGCATAGGTATTTTAGTAATATTTTGGTATAGAATAAAATGGCGGTGAAGTGGACCATAATGACATGTGAGATTACTGAGATGGAGACAAAGGTGAAGTATGTCATATGTCATAACACAGATGCAGAGTTTACACTTAGAGTTATTGTAGAGCTGATTGAGGCAAATGTGCACATTTTAGTTCTTAAGGAGGAGTATATGGATTATGTGTGTACCATTATCTAAGTCTTATATGAGACTAACAATAAAGTTCAGGTCTTTTTAACCTGGATATGATGTTTAGTTGGGTTGGGATCCACTTTTTATCTTTTTGCTTGTGGCCAAGCTTATTCCCCTTTGGACTTTGATCGACATATATTTTGCTCAGTGTTAGGAAGAGGTTGACTTTAACTATGGCTAGTGATGTGCTAGAGGGTGAAGCACATTTTCCACACTTTGAGGGAGGTGCTAGAGAGAGGGAGGGTTATCGAAGTTCATTTGATGTATTTTATTTTGCTTATACTTTTATACAACCCATACTCTTGTATCTATATTAAGGATGTTGTTGTTTAGGTGATTAGATACCTTATCATGTATATATATATGTTAAGTTATGAAATCAAATGCTACTTACCATCTTTGAATTATTTGGAGTTAATTATTATATTAAATAATTATGTCATCTACAACTCAAGAGAGATTATTACTTAAAATGGATTATTGTAGATTTACGTGATTAGTCTTTAGATAATGCTCCTCTCTAACAGTACTGTCATTTGATTAGGATGTCCGAGTGAGGTATTGGAGGGGACGGGTGTTACAATTTCAATTCGATTTGGTATTTTTTCTATCTTGTGCCCTAATAAAAAAACTTAGTTTTGGATAAAATTACATCATTTTGGTTATCTATAATATATGTCTATGTATTAATATGCATTAAAATAATAATTATAATAATATTATTTAGCTCATTAATTTTAAATAATATCAATAAGATTAGATTACTTAATAATAATAATAATAATTAGTAATTTATTAAACATAATAATATTATTTAGCTCACTAATTTTAAATAATATCAAATATAATAACAATAATAAATTTTAATTAATAAATTACATAATTTAAAATTATATAATGTTAATTATTGTATTTTTATACTTTTAGTTTAAATTAAAAAATAATGGTCATTCCACATTTTTACTTGTTGTTGATAATAATAATAACAATTCTCTTATTTTTCATATTTTAAGTTTAAATTATGTTGTAGTGGATATTTCACATTCTTATTTATTAATTAAATTATTTAAAACTATGCAATGTGAATTTTCTTATTTTCTTATTTTAAGTTAAAATTGTAATATAATACACATTTCATATTTTTACTTGTCAATTGAATAATAATAATAAAGGCAAAGGGTCATTTAAGCTCCTAAGGTTTATACCGAGGCTCAAATAAGCCATTGATCGATTTTTAGTCTAAAAAATACTAGGATTTTGTGATTTTGTGCCATCCAATCTCCCATTTAATTAGCAAGTGATATGGTATACAACTAATTTAAAATTCAAAAAAGATTATCTTAGCGGGCTGCTATAATAGCGAACATTAAAATATTAGTAATAGGTTCTACTGTATAAAAATATGTATAAAGGTAGATGCAATGGTGTATATATATATAACTAAAGGATAGTTTGGTAATTTAAATTTTATCATTATCCTCTTCCTTTCCTGAAATTCATGATATATTTGCCTCACCTTTCTGCTCTCCTTCGGCATCACCATACCTCTCCATCTCTAATGGTCCACCTCTTTTCCTTTCACCACCACTATTATCTTCTTTATGCACTTTTCTCATTCAACCCCGTGCTTGGCTCTTAAATCTCACCACTACTTCCATTTCCTTTTTTTTTCCTAAATAATATTCTTATGGTCACAATTGATTAAAATATGGCAGGTCATGCGGCAACATGCATAAAGGGTTTCTAATATTTCATATTTATTAGAAAAAGAACAAGACAAACAAAAAGAAAATTTCTTCAAAAAATAAAGCCAATTGTGTTTCTCCGATTCATCATGTACATAAACGTCTTGGCGATCTCGAAAAAAATAGCATAAGCAACAATAATGATAAGAATATTCATCTAATGAATTATCAATATGAAAGTAACGATCCACATTAAAGACAAAGTATTAATGGTCTTTATGATAGAAAAAGCATAATCGGTAGCAAAAATGGGATTAAAAAGGAAGAGATTGTGGCTAGCCATAATTTTTAGCCAATTCCACCAATTGTATTAAGTGTTATGCTAGTATAGATTCTTCTACTGTCGCTAGGGTTTTGAATTCTTCTATTGATTCTACATCCAAGTCGTTTCCTTTTCCTTCAGAGTAAGTCTTTATTTTTTGTATTAATATATTTATGAAGGTGATTGAATTTGATTCATTATCATTTAATAATCTTTTATAAGTTTGATTTTGTTCATTTGTTGGGCTTTTTTTTAATAATTTAATTTTGAACTTTGCCTATTTTTTATTTTGATTTAATGAAAAAATTACAATTGTAATGATTTTGTGTGAAGTTATGACTCTATAATAGCAAAGTTACATTTTTTAAGCTATAAACTGATGTTATTGTTCCACTTCCTAAGGTTAGATTTTCAAATTCTCTCTTCTAGGATTATCATAAATCCTTTGATGTTGAGTTAGTTTTAGGCTATAGTTCTTAGGAATTCACAATTTTGTTTAATTATTTATGTTTATTATATGGATGTAGTTTCGACAACATTTACAGCTGATACTAGAAAGCATTCCAAGCATGTTACAAAATAGTTGAATATTTGAATCTACATATGGTATTGCAATTAAGATATTACTGTTGTATAATGATATTGTACATCTATTGTATTATAGCTAGCATAAGGTAAGTAGGTGCATCTAATATCATATGCTTAAATAGAATGAAGATCTATCCTGTTTGTTATAAGGCAATTTGGACATTTGTCTCTATGTATGATATTTATTATAAAATATTTTAGGAATGCATAGAAAGTTTCACTGCACACTTAAATTTATGCAGCCACACAATATTGAAAATATTTAATGCAATTTTGTTTTATGTCAAGATTTTGTCAATGTCATAAATTTTCAGTTAACTAGTGGTCATATAAAGATGAATAAAATATGGAAAAGAAAGGAAATGATTAAAGATAATGTCAAAGAAATTTTTGTTCATAATTTAAAAATAGTTTTCTAATCAGATAAAATATATGGATATTTGGCTGTATGCAACTTAGACTTCATGTAAAAGGCGTTTGACACCTGAAAAAACATGTCTTAAGAGAAGAAATTATGTATGAACATATGTTAGGTGGCTTATGTAAAAAAGAGTGAACCTTGATGAATATATGCATCTCCTTCCCTAGAGCCAAAGTAGTTACAAATGAAGGATAAGGAATTTCAGTACTATTAAGAACATATTACTTTAGTGTTATTTATATTTACTTATGTTTTATGTATTGATGCATATATATTACAACAAGTACACGGGGTTTTATTGTAAGCCTAAATTTTGTTAGGCAGCTTTTCTTATTTCAAGATATATTTGTTGTTATGATTTTTTCTTAGAAACCAAACTGGTTCAAAATAACAACTAAATAGGGTTTTCTATATTTTATGCTTAATGAGCAAAGGCTTGGTAGTTTGATGCATTTACTGCTGTTTTGGTGTTCATGTGTCAGCCTTATAACATCTAGGATCGACACTGTTCCCAAGCCCAGAGAGTTTTTATATTTTTAATAAATTCTAATAATTATTTTAAGCAAGTTTCATTAAAGAAGTTTATTAAAATTATGTACCAAATGTTTATTATAAATTTCCGAATGTTTATGTCAAAAATGAATTTTTGGAAAAATTAGTATAAATTAGTAAATTTTATATTTTAATTGAAATTATTGTGAATTATTATTTTTTGGATAGTTTTTGAGTAATAAATATTATTAAAAAAATTTTTATGAATTAATTCCTTTTTCTAGCTAATTATTAGTAATTATCAAAAAAATATCCGAATAAAAATTGTATTTATGATTTTTAAGATTTAAATGAGTTTTCGGTTGCTTAATTATATAATTGAATAATTTAAATGATTATTAGTAATTAAATGCTATTTAATTTCAAAAATTAGAATAATGACTTTTATAATATAATTTGATTATTAATGTGGATTTTATTATTTATTTAGTAAATAAATATCTTTTATGCTTTTATTGTGTAAATAAATTAATTTTGGTATTTAAATGGATATTTTATTGTTGATAAATCATGATTTGGTTGGGCATAAAGTGTAGTTCGGGGGCCCAACCTGAGATTTGGATTTGTTGCTGGTATTTGTAATATTTTTTTGTGTAGTATTGGCTCTACTTTTGTAGAAAGATGTTCGTTTTACAGAGGAGACTTTGCTGAATTTTTAGTAGATTTCTCGTAAAATTTGACATCGGATCGAGTTTAGTAGAGTCGTATTCTTAATAGAGTCTCTCTCTATAGAAATCTAGAATTTATAGGATTTTAGTTTTTAAATCCATATTTTTTTTCTTTAGCCGCCTCTAGTTAAGTTGACACGCTAGGGTTGAGCGTGACTGCGCAGAGGAGCATATTCAACTTGTAAGTTAATAATTAAACTGTGTGTAGGATATTTTATATTAAAATATAAATTCATTGATTATGATAAAAGGGGAGAATTTAATAAAAGAATTATATTATTATAAAAAAAATAAATATATACTTTGATTAAATTCTCCTACTATTTACTATGGGCATATGAGCATGTTTATATTAAATTTTCATATGATTAGTTAATTGTTATTTTATTTTATTGCAATATTCTTTGTTTTATTTACTTGTATTTATTCTAAAATGAACTATGTAGAACGGGCTATCTGATGGGTTTCATCAGGACCGTGTGCGCACCAGTAAGATTAAGAGTAAGTGTTGGTGGTTATAAGGCTTGGTGATGCTTTGCTCTCGGGCATGATTTTGTGAGATTGTATATAAGACTTGGTGATGCTTTGCTCAGGTGTGATTTATAATTTACTGGGGCCGGTAGCTCGGTGATGCTTTACTCTCGATAACTGCCAGTAAATATTGGTTTAAGTGATTTGACTGCGGCTAGTAGCTAGGTGGATGCTTTACTCTCAGGAACCGGTAGTCCTTGTATTATAAGAGAGCTGAAAGGCTATTAGAATTGTGGACTAAGGTTCTACCTAGTTTTCTTATAAATATGATATCAAGACTTTATTTCGGTAAAAGAGGATTTCAATAAATAAAATGTTTTAAATTATAAATTTTATATTTTTATAAAATATATTTTTAAAAGAGATTTTCACACTATATACATTTCTTTTATTAACTTATATAATAAATATATATACAGGAAAAAACACATAGATGCAGTAAAAATCATTTTATAAATACTAAAAATAATATCTGATTATGAAGGATCAAATAGAACCCTAAATGATCACAACCTCAAATAGTATTAGACAACACTTTAGCCATACAGGCTCACTTATTCCAAATAAATTCACTTGTTCCATTTGGACAGTAGACTGGCCCTGAGATACTAAGTCAACTGAGCTCCAGCAATTTGACTATCAATGTGATTGGCCCTAAGACACTTGGTCAATCGAGCTCCAGCAATCACACTTTCAATCACATCACACATCAAATAAATCAATCCAATCAATATCCATAAATAGGTTAGTAATTTAACCTAAATTCTATCATTGTACCAGTACGTACTCGGTCCTAATATTGCCCACTAGGTAGCACATTCTATTAATATCCTTCATTTAAAAATAAATCCATACATTCATGAAATAAATGATGCATGACTTTAATTAAAATAACAATATAAATCATATATATACTAGAAATATACTAAAAATAAACCAAGTATATTTCGAGTATATATATGTTGAATAAATTCAATTTAATTATAAAATAAACCAGAAATAAACTATAAATATACTTAAAAACATTTTAGGTATAATTCAATAATAAAACATGCATTTAATTTAAAATATACCAAAAATATACCTAAAATATACTTAAGCAATTATTAAACCATTTATGCATATTTCATAAAATTTAAACATACATTTCTAAAACATGCATCCTAAAACACATATATATAAAATAACAACTCACAGTTATGTGCTCCTTGAGACGGGTTCGACGGGCCTAGTCCACTAGGCCTCAGTCTCGATGCAACTAAACAAACAAATGACAATATGAAATCAGAATAAGTCTAATGAAATTCTAGAGACTCGATCTAGAATACTGGACACAGAATAAGAATAGGGATTCAACCGGATGTTACGTTTTATGAGAATTGTATAAAAAATTCGACAGAATCTCTCTTGTAAAATGAACATCTCTCTACTCAGAAAGTAGAGCCGGTCCTGTAAGAAAACACACTTCAGAAATAAACAGCCACATAACCCCTCGGTCGGACTCCCAAACTACAATTCCACCGACCGAGGTTCACAATTCACGAGGTAAACACAAAATACATAAAAATGCCAGAAAATACCAAAAAGAGCCCTTAATAATCAAAATATAGTAAATTAGATATTTAAAACATTGAAAATAATTATTTCACCGATAAATACATAAAAACCTTGATTTTAATAAAATATTATTAAAAATCGATAATTCTCGATAAATTCATAAATATTAACCCAAAAATACATTTTATAACTCCAAATTACATAATTAGCCCTAAAACATATTAAAAATCAATAAAAACTCATTTATTTACGAAAATAGTATATTATATATAATTTAAAAATAATTTACAAAAAATAGTTTTAATTAGTTAAAAATACTAAATAATTTGTAAAAATCATTTTTATACTTCAAATACGTATTAAAACCAATTTAATTAAATTTTTAACCAATTTATCACCAAATTACCAAAATACCCCTAACTATATATAATTTCACATAATACACTATAATTATACAAAAATTCACTAAAAATAATATAATTACTCAAAAATTGATTTCTCAACATATAATTCAATAATATCAATAAATATACTCAATTAACCAATTAATTTCAACAAAATACTTAATTAACCTAATTTTCTAAAAATCACCTAAACTAAATAAATTCATAATAATTATACAAAAATCATAAAAATTAAAAATTTATTTATAAAATTTATTTTAACACCTATAAACACCATAAATCAAAATTTCATAATTAATTAATTAATTTATGAAAATTAGAAAATTTTAATAAAATAATAAAAAATTCACAAAATTAAAATAATTCTCAAAAATTCCAAAAAAATTACAGCATGTAGATTAAGCTAAGAGGATCAATCTTTGTGAATGAAGTTAGCTTGAATCATTAGAATCAAAGTTCAAAAAAAATCAAAAACTCAAAGTGGGCCGAAATGAAAATCAAGCTTAAATCCTTACCAAATTGGGGTTTCAAGCTACAAGGAGCTTAGAATCGGCTTATATGGAGTTCTAGGAGTGAAACTACACTGGAATCATCAAAATAGTGGTCGGACGAAGGAGAACATAATCAATGGTGATTCTTGGGTTTTCGGCCAAACGACGACAGAAAAGCAAGGAGAAGGTGGCAGAATGGGCTGGAAGGGAAGGTGGCACACCAGGAGGCACACCGACAGTGAGAAAATGGGAGTTGCAGCGGCCGGAGATGGGGGATGGCGTCGGAAGCTTTGTTGGAGAAGGTAATGGCACACTATGTAAATAAATCAAACTTTTATTTTATATATATATATATATATATATATATATAATACACATTAAGTTATTAAAACTATATAATATAGGTTTAATTAAAAATAAATCCTAAAATATTAAATGTGTATATATATGCATGTATATTAATACGACAATTAAAATCATGCATGGACTCATGAAAATTCATAAATAGACCAATATAATTAATAATTATTTATTTAGGTTTTAATTTTCCCAAAAATAAAATTCTCGAGAAAATTTTATGTAAGAAACTTAGAATAATTAAAAATAACTTTAATAAATAAGAAACTAATTAAATAACCAGAAATATAGATTAAAATTATTAACACTGCATATCCCGATGCAGTTTAAAATTATTTAAAAACTCAGGATATTATAGGGAATGTTAATGACAAACCTAGTTTATAACTTCTTTGCCAGGTCTTAAAAAAATATGATGGAGGTTCTTAGGAAGCTGATGAAACCATTTTTGAGCTTTCTTCGCTAGTGTTCTCGGGAAAACCTTGCACGTGATTCCATCATTCACGTTCTAGAGCAACATTCTTGTTCTGAATGAGGATATATGGCTAATAGGATCTCCAGTCCCATCATATTGATCTAGTTGTGGCATCCTGAACTTAGTTGGGATCTCTATCTGAATTATCCTTCTTATAAAGGGTGTTCTTCCATCCATTAAGTAGTTGTCTTCTTTCCTTGGTCTCGTGTGAGCTTTGTGCATAACTTCTTCAACCTTCTGGTTCAATTTTGGGTTGTTGAGAGCCATAATTGTCAAGCTAAATTCCCTTTCCAGAGCCTTACCTTTCCCTTTGCTCTCCTTCCAGAGGTGGGGGTATTGTTTCTTGTATGAGCTTGTTATGGCTTGCGTTTTTAAATTATTTTACTATTAAATGAGATATGCAGTGTTAATAAATTTTAAATTTTGTTTTTATATTGTTATTTATTTGTGATTAATAATTGTATTTTTATTGTATATATATTTTCTTACATAAAATAATTTAATTATATTATATATTTAGAAGTTTTGCAATCACTATCATTATTTTTATTATGATTATTAGTGTTACTATTATGCATGTGCATTATTATTTGTATTATTATTTTTATTAATTTACATTATTTATATTATTATTAAATAATATAATAACATGTGTATATGTGTGTATTTTATATATATATAATGTGTGTGTATATATATATATATGTGTGTGTGTGTGTGTGTGTGTGTGTGTGTGTGAGAGAGAGAGAGAGAGAGAGAGAGAGAGAAAGAGAGATATTTATAAATGTGTGGTGAGAAATGAGTTAATATAATAATATTATATTATGTTAATATAATAATATTATATTATATAGTTTTAATATAAAGTAATATATACATATATACATATACAAACCCGCAAACAAACATAAAAAAACACATAGTATACTTTCATCTCTTCCTTCCCCTGTGCACGTTCGATTTCATCACTGTTGGTGTGCCTCCCTTACTTTTGGCTAGCCACCACCTTCTTCCCCGTTCTTCCCATTACCGCTTGCTCGATAGAAGCTCACTAGAGAAGGCAGAAATGGCAACAGCAGCAGTGGACTTCTCTTCGCCGTTATTCACTTTTTTGGCCACCATTTCGTGCATCGCTAGTCTCTATCAACTCCTTAAGCTCCGATGGTCCTTATTCCAAGCTCCGTTTGAGCTTAAACCCGATCGTTTGTGATTTTGTCGATTTTTCAATTTTAAGCTTTTATGTTTTTTTTTTAGTTGATTTTTGGTTGATTTAGGCAAACCCCCTTAATAAAAGTTGTTCTTAGTAGCTTGATCTTCATGAATAAATTTTTGTTTGAATTTTTGGAATTTATTTTAGTTTTTGTGAATTTTTGAATATTTTATTACTGTTTATTGAATTTTCATAAATTAATTTATTAAATTATAAATTTGGTATATTTGGTGTTATTATAAATTGTTATTAATTTTAGTGTTGAGATAATAATTTTTGTAATTTTTTTGTGATTTTTATAAATTTTTTTAGTTTATGTCAATATTAGGAAATTAGGTTAAAGTAGAGTTTTTGCTGAAATTATTGGTTAAATATGTATTTTAGTTGATATTAGTATATTATATGTTGAGAAAATAATTTTTTATGATTTTATAGGATTTTTATAGAATTTTTGAGTAATATTAGTATTAATATGTATATTTGAATTATAACGGTAAATATGTAATTTTGTTAAAATTATAGCTAAATATTAGGTTTTAGTTGGTTTTATAATTATTTAAGGTATTAAAATGATTTTTACAAATGATTTACTATTTTTAACTAATTAATACTATTTTTCAAAAATTATTTTCAAATTATATATTATTTATTAAAATTGGTAATTAAATGGGTTTTTAGTAATTTTTAATATGTATTTAGACTATTTTAGTTATTTGAATATATAAAGTGAATTTTTATTAATTTATATTGAATTATCAAGAAATTGGATTTTTAATAATATTATATTATTATTTTGGATTTTTTACGCAATTATTATGAAATTAATTATATTTAGTGTTTTAATGATTAAATATATAATATTTTGATATTTTGAGGATATTTGTGGAATTTATTCATTTTATTATATTTATTATATTATTTGCATTTTTGGTGAATTGTAGACCTTGGTTGGGGAATTATACAATTCAGGATCCCAACCGAGGGTTGTGTGAATTTTGATTTTTAAAGTGCGTTTTTCTTACAGGACTGACTCTACTTTTTAGTAAAGAGATGTCCATTTTATAGAGGAGGTTTTGCATAATTTTTGGTAGAATTATCATAAAATGTGACTGTAGACACCCGATTCGGTCGGCCTGTGTTAGGGGACGAATTAGGGTTGCTCAGTTTGACCGGCCCGTTGTCAAGCCCAATGATGAGAATGTGAACTTGGACATAAGGATGAAGCTTGAATCTCTAAGTGGAAAGTGGACTTGAAAATCCAAAAGCCTGCAAAACCCAAACCGAGCCCAACTACCCAAGTTTGGCCTAAGCCCTCTCGGCCCAGTGCGGGCCCTGGCCAAAGGGGCACCGCCTCAGTGTAATAAGGCGATTGCCTCACTGATGAGGCGCCGCCCCTCTAGTAGCTCACGTGCAGTTGCAATCAAGTGGTACGGGTCCCATTCTCCAGACTTTCTCTTTGCGTGAGGAAAAGACTTTTGGGAAAAGGAAAAAGGCTAGGAGAGCTCATGATGGGCTTTTGGGAAAAGGAAAAAGGCTAGGAGAGCTCATGATGGGCTAGGAGGCTGAGGGGGATGGGAAAGCTAAGGGATAAAAGGGAAAAAAGAGAGAGAAGAAAAGAAGGAAGAGGAAAAAAAGGAGAGGGAGAGCTTTGAGAAAAAATACAGAAGGAGAAAGGAGGAGAAGGAGGAAAACGTCCTGAAGGAAGAAAGGAGGTCCACTTTCCTATAAGAGAAGAGGGAAGAAACTTGTGTCAAGAAGAGATACTACATCCTAGCAAGGATCTCAACCAAACCAACTCTGAGGGCCTCTCATTTTGGTATAAAACCTGCACTTAAACTTGATATGTTCATCATTTTGTGTATTCTTTCTTATGTGTAACTGAGCTATTAGTACATTTTAGGTTTATCTCTAGTGTGTCATGTTTGATATCTCATTTCGTTGATGGATCTTTGAATATTTTTGCATGTAGTCATAGTATGATGAGTGTAGGGTGTGTATATGCATGTTTTGATTACTTAGAGTAGAAGTCTGAATGCCTTGGGAGTCAGAGCAGGCCTGGTGGTCAGGCGATGCCTCTTCACAGAGGCGTCACCTCATCTCAATGAGACGATTGCCTCATTAATGAGGCGATCGCCCCATTGACAGGCCCTCAGGTAGCTTACCTTTTGTGTGCATGTTGCTAGTTTTGCTTCGAGATTACAAGAGCTCTGTTGATGAGGTGTCACCTCATCAATGAGGCGATCGCCTCATCAGTGAAGCGACCACCTCATTAGCAGGGTTAACCTGTTTCCTTCTTTGTTTCATTGTTCATTTGTTGTGATGCTTGCTTTAACATGTCCCCTTTCGACCTTAAACATGTCTGTATGATTGCATGGTGGTGATTATCTTGATTGTTCGATATTTTCTTTAACTCATAATGTGACAACCTCTTTGTAGGATCTCTTTGTAAATATCGTTATATGTGACTTCATTTTTTTTGTAAGAAGAAAGGCTAATTGTGTGATATTTGCAGGAATTACTTAATAATTTATGTCGTCAAGCAATCACTTTTGCTATTTATCCTTTGTATATTGCCGTCTTTATGTTATTTTTAATAGTTTATTTTTGGTATATGTTTGGTTTATTTTCTGTATATTATTTCGTTTATGTGGTTAAAAAGCGTTGTAATCCTTAATCCCTTCCCCCTATTTAATTTTGAATGTATGGTTGTAAATTATTATTTATTTTCTTTACTGTGTTTTTTGAATGTTGGGACTTAAAGGTATAAAATTGGACTAATGTGCAAACTTGGACTTAATTATAAAATTCGGCAATTATCCGAAGGCAATTTTATTATGTGTGGTAAATGAGGAAATAATTAAATAATTAAATGGTAATAAAATGCAAAACACAAACGGAGTCCAACCACAAGGTTGGGTGAGCATTCAAACGCTCATACCCAGTTTCAGAACCCGATCTCTGATGACGGCTTTTGGGAACCTCCGTGGGATCCAGTTGCTGTAAAGTGTGTCCCAGATTTTATCCGGGTGGCCACTCCATCTCTGAATAGGCCCATGACCTATATCGTATTTCCTAGTGGGCTTCGAACCCACACAGTGCTGTGGTCGCCAAACACTGGGGCGTGCGCTAAACCCCGCCGCTGACAGTGGTGACTCCACTGGGGATAGAGAAACTGATTCCAGTGTTTTGCGTTTTATCATCTTTAATTATTTTCTTATTTCTTCCTGAATTTATGCATTCACTACACATTTTGCACACAATGAGTACTTCAATCCCAATAAACCCGACAATAGTCAGTACTTCGCTACCTACATTTCACTTAAACCTGGTGGTGGAATATTTGATTATTATCACTCACGACACGTACCAATCCACATTGTTTGACCCTTAAGTGGGGAGACGTATATGGATGCATATCATTGTGGGAGCCAAAGCCTCTTTACCCAAGACTCAAGCCCATGTAATGACTTAGCAACTATCCTTAGGAATTTTCCCACATGCATGTGTATTATGCCATATAGTGGACCTTAAAATATGTCACGACCCAAAACAGGGGCCATGATCAGCGCTAGGGAACGGGAATTCTTTCGAATTCGGAACTCGTAGCAAGCCTAAAAATAAAATAAAACATACAATAATAATAACAACAACACTTAATACAGTGGAAATAACATCATAATTATCAAAATAAAAATCCATATCTCATATATAGATAAATCCTTTAATACAAGTTTCAGTTCAAATTCTTAAAATACATAACTCACACAAATATACTACATAAAACCCACAAATTTATTTACAACTACTGCAGTGTCTAGATTATAAAAAAATAAAACTCAAGTTAGTAGTTTACATAAAGAAGCCGGGACGGAAGAAATCCGGCGTACAGGCATGCTACTGAGGTCTGAGGAAGAAGACTCTCCTGAAAAATGGTAAACAGAGGGGAGTCAGGCCTCACTGAGTGAATTACTATAATATATATACATGTATACTAAATGTCAAAGCATACAGTCAACAATATATATATAATATGTATGTATACAAGCAATTACACACAGATGTAATAAAATCATTTTATATATTTATTGAAAATCACTGTTTATGAAGGATCAAATAGAACCCTAGAAAATCGCAACCTCAAAATAGTGTTAGACAACACTCTAGCCATACAAGCTCACTTATTCCAATATATATTCACTTGTTCCATTTGGACAGTAGATTGGCCCCGAGACACTAAGTCAACCGAGCTTCAGCAGTCTGACTGTCAGTGTGATTGGCCCCGAGACACTTGGTCAACCGAGCTCCAGCAATCACACTCCCAAATCATATCTCACACATCAAATAATCATATCCAATCAATATCCACAAACTGGTTAGTAATATAGCCTAAATGCTATAAGCGTACCGGTACGTACTCGGTCCTAGTACTGCTCACTATGTAGCACGTTCTATTGATATCCTTCATTATAATATAAAACATACATTCATAAAAATAAATGATGCATGAATTTAAATATAATAGCAACAATAAACCATATATATACTATAAATATACTAAAAGTAAACTAGGTATATTTCGAGTATATATACGTCAAATAAATCCAATATAATTACAAAATAAGCTGGAAATATATTCAAAAACATTTTAAGTATAATTCATTAATAAGACATGCATATAGTTTAAAATATACAGAAAATAAACCAAAAATAAACTAAAAATAAACTTGAGTAATAATTAAACCATTTATGCATATTTAATCAAACTAAATTATACATTTCTAAATCATGCACCCTAAAGCATATATATATAGAATAGTAACTCACACTTAGTGCGCTCTTCGAGATAGGTCCGATGGGCCTGGTCCACTAGGCCTCGGTTTCAGTGCAACTAAACAAACAATAATAACAGACATTAGAATAAACCTAACAGAAAATTTTAGAAGCTCGATATAGAATATTAGACACAGAATCAGAATTAAGGTTCGACCGGACATCACGTTTTACGAGAATTCTATCAAAAATTCGACAGAACCACCCCTGTAAAATGGACATCTCTCTACTCAAAGAGTAGAGTCGGCCCTGCAAAGAAATGCACTTCAAAAATAAACGCAGAATTACAATCACAACCCCTCGGTCGGACTCCAAACTACAGTCTACCGATTGGGGTCCACAATCACATAATATTTATGACAATACCAAAAATACCCTTATATCGTAGAAATACATTTTATAAGTAGAAATTATATAATTAACCCTAAAACACATTAAAAACCAATAAAAACTCATTTTATTAGAAAAATCGTATATTATATATATAATTGAAAATAATTTATGAAAAATAGTTTTAATTAGTTAAAAATACTAAATAATTTGTAGAAATCATTTTTATACCTTAAATAACTATTAAAACCAATTTAATTACATTTTTAGTCAATTTAGGGTAAAATTACCAAAATACCCCTATATATATAAATATACTAAAATTACTCCAAAAATTCACCAAAAATAATATAATTACACAAAATTTATTTTTCTCAACATATGTATCAATAATATCAATAATTAAACTCAATTAGCTAATTAATTTCAATTAAAAACACAATTAACCTAATTTTTCCAAAATTACATAAACTAATTAAATTCAAAAAAAATACATAAAAATTCATAAAAATTCCAAATAAATTTCTATAATTCATTTCAACACCTATATTTATCATAACACACAATTTCATAATTTAATTAATTAATTTTCGAAAATTAGAAAATAATAATAAAATATTCAAAAATACCCAAAAATCAAAATAATCTCCAAAAATTCTACAAAAATTCACACATGAATATTAAGCTACTAGGATCAACATTTGTTAAGCGACTTTTCATGAATCAATCAATTTTAAGTTCAAAAAATTCAAGAAGCTAAAATGGCCGAATTGAAGATTTAGCTCAAACCTCATCAACCACTTGTTTTCTGGCCAAAAGGAGCTTAGAATAGGGACCACCGGAGCTCAAGGAGTCAATGAAGACTGGCGGTGTCAAAAATGGTGGCCAAAATCGTGATTGACGACGAAAAGCTCCACTTGCTGCCATCGCGAATTTTGGGCATTCCAGTGAACTTTCGGTGGCCTGGTCATGTCAGAGAGGAAGAGGAAGGAAGGGGGAGGAGGTTGGCGACAACCAATGGCGGTGAAGGGCGGTCCGGCATGGTGGAACGGGAGGCATAATGAGGGTAGGGCGTCGGGAGAGAAGAAGGAGGGAGGGGCAGAAATGGTAATTTTACAATAAATTTTTTTATTTTGACAATAATATATATATATACTTTACACTATATATTAAAATAATATAAAATCACACACATTAAATATAAACCACACATATATAATTTAATATTTTAAAATTTAATGCACTTAAAAATAATTAAATAATATTAAAACTAATTAATAAATAATAAAATATTAGGGTAATTAATTAAACCCTAATTAAATAAATAAGTACACATATATACATTATTTAGTACTTCAAAAATATATATGAGTTCATGCAAGTCCGGAAATCTATTTAATATAATTAATAGTAAATTATTTACGTAAAAATTTCCCCGAAAATGCAAGTCCCGGGAAAATTTTACGTAAAATACTTAAAATATCATAAAATAATAAAAATAAATTTTAATTAAATAACATCTCATGAAATATCATAAATATATACAAAAATTATTAACACTGCATATCCCGATGCAGTATAAAAATATTTAAAAACACAGGATATTACAAAATAAATCTCGAGCCCATCAATAAGCAGTTCAAAATAAAATGAGCCCTCATGTCCGACCAAAGCCCATTATAAATAAGCTAGTCAATAAAGGCCTCTCATGCCTACTCATAACCCATTTCAAATGGGCCTTGACAAGCAAGTTTATGGTGCTAAGGATCTTGGCTTATAGAAAGTGGACTCGAGCTTTATTTAAAGGGACCATTACTTGTCTGAATCATTTTGAGAGTTTTCTTGTATATGTCGGTTTTGTTATCCCCCGCTGATAATTAAAACCCAGGCAAAAAATCCTAGGACAAGATACTCACCATTGAATATGTGTGTGGGAGAAATAATGGCGAAAGTTTGCATGTTTAAGTTCTATGTTTTGATTTTGTATATCTTTTCGTGCGTGACCTTTTTGTTTCTAAATATAACGGACTTGCATATCATGCATACACATCATGCATCATTCTAACCAGCTATTTTGTAGCACCATAGATCCTTCAAGCTTAGCAGGGTGGGTCTGAACTAGTTCAGGTCATTTGATTAGAAATTCAGAATTAGGAATGGCAGGAGGGTTTGATCCAGAAGCATTTGGGGCACAGTGGAAAGAAGAAGTAATAGCGGAAACCTGGGCTATGATGAGGGAAATGATGGGGGAGATTACTAAGCTCATCAGAGAAGGTAAGCCAACATATCCACCCAATGCATCGCCAATCGATCCGGTCGACCTTGACGAGGAAATACCGATTAGGGGAAGGGAAGAAGATGATGTAACGGTATTAGCTAATCCGGGGAATCAAAGAAATGTCATCCAAGCTGAGGATGTGGGTCAGACTGAGTGGGCTAAGAATATGACTAGAGTGATGAACCGAATGCAGGTGATGATGAAGGAGAAGGGTATGGTTGCCCCCCTAGATTACGATCTGAATTTGGAAAAGGGTGATGAACCGCTGCCTCGTAAGTTTAAATTCCCAGACATGAAGAAGTACAGTGGTGCTAAGGATCCCCATTTGCATTTGAAGCAATATGTAACATACATGAAGGCTACTGAGCTAACTAAGAGCCAAATTGTTAAGGAATTCCCTATTTCACTGGAAGGAGCGTCGATTCGTTGGTATTACACCTTGGAACTGCATGTTCAGTCAGATTGGAAAGAATTGTGCACTGTTTTTGTTAAGCAATATGGTCTCAACATCCAACTAGAAGTATCCTTAAGAGATTTACAGAATACTAAGCAGAACTTTAGCAAGCCTTTTGCTGATTATCTGACTCATTGGAGGGGAAAATTGTCCTTGATGAGGCATAGGCCAGCTGAGTCTGACCAGTTGGTCTTGACAATAGAAGGGTGTGTTCTCGCATTATCTAGGAAGTTGAGGGATCTGGGGATCAGAAATTTTGAAGAGTTATACAGATTTGGGGTCCAGAAAGAATCAGATTTGGCCCAAGAGAAGAAATTCTTCGGAAGAGGTTCTGGGGGCAAAGAGGGAGCTAGCTCGAGCAGTAATGTTCAAATTCATGCTATTCGACCACCGAGCAGTAATGTACAAGTCAATGCGATTAGACAAGCCCGGATATTTTCTAATCTGGGACATCCTATGTCCAAAGTCCTTAATAAGCTCATTGAGAAGAACCTGTTACGACCTTTGCCTTCACAACAACCCTTGCCTGGAGCCAACCCAAAGCTTTTCTGTAAGTTTCATCAAACCATCGGGCATGACACGGACAGCTGCGCTCGGTTAAAGCATGAAATCCAAGATTTGATAGACTCAGGTAAAATCACCGACCCAGAAAATAGAAAACCAAACACTCAAAACAACCTATTACCCAATTACCGAAATGTACCACCTCCTAACCCATCCATTCTGATGGTCAACTCTGGCCTAACAGAAGAATAAGTCCTAAACTCCTTTATTGATGTATCTCATAATTCCCAACAATGCAGGCCCGAAAATCTGAGAACAATCGAACAACCCACAGAGTTAGAGGTGCAAGTCTTGGACATAAGGAGTTCCAATGATGAAAGCAAAGAACAAGTTGACCTATGGGACAACGAGGGGTGTAAGCAGAATCAGTCCCGTGGGGAAGGTCAAAGAGAAAGGAAAAGGAACCGAGGCTACTGAGACTGGGCCCGAAAAGGTAGGAAATGCAGAGAAGGGAAAGGGGGTAGAACCAAGCAGAGGGACCATTGCTAGTGTTTGGGAGTTACTCATGCATTCTAGGGATCACAGGGAAGCCCTGGTCCTAGCACTAGGCCAAAGGAAAATTTCCACTAGTTCCACTCCAAAATAGATGGTTTAGTCACTAAAGGAAACTCCCCAAGGAATGATAACTTTTTCCAATGACGATCTGCCTCTAGAAGGGAGAGATCACCACAAGGCCCTGTTTATCAAAGCCGAGGTAAAAAGGAAAATGACCTATTGCATGATGGTTGATAATGGTTCTGCCATCAATGTGTGTCCATTGAAGATTCTGCCAAAGTTAGGGCTGATGATAGCTGACTTAAAGCCTTCTGAAGTAGTTATCAAGGCTTACGATGACACCAAAAGATTTGTGGAGGGAACTTTTAGGGCGTTAGTCAGAACAGGGCCTATAGAAGTTTGGGTTGACCTGCATGTCCTTGATATCTCGGTAACCTTTGCTATTTTATTGGGAAGGCCATGGTTTCACCCCCTGGGTGGCGTTCCATCCACTGTTCATTAAAAGGTTAAGTTCCCACACGAAGGGAGGGTTGTCACCATCTCAGCCGAAACTGAAGTCGCCATAGCTGCACTAAAGTTGATCCCCAAGGAGATTTCCCTTAGCCTAAGTTTTGAAGTTTGTGTGATTTATAAAGATGAGATGGATGAAAGGGTTCTGAGAATGATGCGCAATATGAAGTTTCTGCCCGGCATGGGATTAGGGAAAGATCAGAGCAGACCTTCAAGGTTTGTAGGGAACAAAGTACCTATTTTGAAGCACGGGTTAGGGTTCAAAGAGGTTGACAAACCTGGGAAAGAGATGGATATATCAAACCGGTCTAAAGAAAAGGAGGAGGAAACTGAGGCTAGAAAGAAGACTCTGTGGGAAATCTTTATAAAGGAAGGCATTGGGCATTCATATAACGGGACTCCAGAACCTCTTCTGGTGGCTGGGGAAGTCATCCCAGGGTTCAAGATATTTGCCGAATTTATGAACAAAGCCAGGGAAGCTGCTATCGAAAAGGCCCCTACTGAGGAGCTGGTACTGGCTGAAGAGGAGTTTAAGGAGAATGAAGCTATTTTGGGGCAGAAGGGCGTTGATGATCAGAACAAAGACCTAGACTTTGAGACTTACATCCTCGATTCTATCATAGATACCTTTAATGATGACTGTGATGTTTCTATTATTTCTCTATTTGAGACTGACGATCTTTTCTTTTTGAAAGTGAATGCAATGAAATCTGAATTTGCTTATTTGTGTGATGTATTCCCTAATGGTTATTCAGTTTGTGATGATCATTTCATGCATATGTTTGACATTAATTCTACGCTAACTGAATCATTTAATTTAGGCACAGACGATAATCCTAAAAATATATTGCTTGCTTCTGGTTTAACTCATGGTGAGAGAGAAAAATAGAAGAAATCTTAAAAAAGAGACAGAAACTATTTGCTTGGGGTTATGAAGACATGCCCAGGATTGACAGGGAGATCTCAGAACACAAAATCCCCACATACCCTCACATAGCGCCAATAAAGCAGAAGCAAAGAAGGTTAAGGCCAGAATGGGCTCTTATGGTTAAGGAAGAAGTCAAAAAGCAGCTGAAGGCAAAGTTTTTAGAAGCGGTAGAGGACACTTAGTACTTAGCAAATATAGTTCCAGTTCCTAAGAAGGATGGAAGGGTCAGAGTGTGTGTGTACTACAGAGATTTGAATAAAGCCTGCCCTAAGTATGACTTTCCCCTACTGCATATTGACACATTAATTGATAGTGACTTCCAATGCAATGTACTCTTTTATGGATGGATTTTTAGGATACAATCAAATCATGATGGCACTAATGGATAGGTTGAAGACATCATTCATCATCGAATGGGGCGTGTATTGTTACCAAGTGATGCCTTTCGGGTTGAAGAATGGGGGGGCCACTTATCAGAGGATGGCGACTGCCCTACTGCACGACATGATCCATAAAGAGGTCGAAGTGTATGTAGATGATATGATGGTGAAATCTACAACTAGGGAAGGGCATTTTGAAGCACTAGACAAGTTTTTGGCCAGGGTAGAAAAGTATAATCTCAGGTTAAACCCAAAGAAGTGTGTTTTTGGTGTCAGTAAAAAAGGAATAGAGATGGATCTAGATAAAATCAGAGCAATCAGGGACATGCCTGTGCCAAAAAATGAAAAAGAGGTCCGAGGGTTTCTGGGGCGCTTACAGTATATCAGTAGATTCATAGCCAAACTGACAACTATCTACAACCCTATCTTTAAGCTTATAAAGAAAGACTAACCCGTTGTGTGGAATGAGAAGTGTCAACAGGCTTTTGAAACTATCAAGGATTACCTGATGAATCCCCATATCTTACAACCACCGAAACCAGGTAAGGTCTTAATCCTGTATCTGGCGATTGAAAAGGATGCAATGGGGGTAATACTAGCGTAGGAAGGCGAAGGGAAAATGGAGCACGCTGTATATTACCTAAGTAAAAAGCTTTTACCCTATGAAGCTACTTACAATTTAGTAGAGAAGACTTATCTAGCAGTGATTTGGGCAACGAGGAAACTCTGACACTACTTCTAGTCGTATAAGGTGCAAGCAATTTCCAAACATGATCCTCTCCGATACCTCCAACAGACCCCGTCTCTTACGGGAAAATTGGCTAAGTGGCTCGTTTTTCTCACAGAATTTGATATAGAGTATATGGCCAAAAAGACAGTAAAAGGAAGGGCAGTAGCAGACTTCTTGGCACAAAGCCTGGTCGGGGACACCCAAGAGTGGAAGCTGGAGTTCCTTGATGAGCACTTAGGGGTGATAGAGATACAAGATTGGGAAATGTACTTTGACAGAGCTATCAACAACAGGGGAGTTGGGATAGGAGTAATTTTGGTTACGCCAGAAGGAGAAATGATCCCGATGGCAAAAAGGCTCGAATTTGAAGCAACCAATAACCAAGCAGAATATGACGCCTGCATCTTTGGCTTAGAAGCATTGTGTAGTGCAGGGGCAGAAAATGTCACTGTCTACGGGGATTCCATGCTGGTTATAAAATAAGCCACCAAAGAATGGGAGATAAAAGAAGACAGGTTACAACTATATTGGGAACACTTGACCACCATTCTGTGCTCCTTCACACAATCTAAATTCATTTATTTGCCGAGGGAAGGAAACCAGGTAGCTGATGCCTTAGTCACACTGGCCTCCATGTGGAAAAGTGGGGAGCAACCAGAGGCCAGACCCTTAATCCTCACAAAGTCTTGATCCCCCTGTTATGAAGAGGTGAGAGTAACACCAGTTGATGTCACTGAGAAACCCTGGTTCTATGATTTACAAAAGTATTTGGAAACTAGGTAATTCCCATATGACGCTGATAAGAAAGAAAGGATATCCCTACAAATGTTGTCTCGATAGTTCATAAGCCATGGGGGGATGTTATACAAAAGATTACTAGTCGGGGTACACCTCAGATGTGTCGATAAGGGTGAAGGTCAGAAGCTCATGGAAGTAATTCATGAAGGGGTGTGCAGGCCACACATGAATGGGACTGTCTTGGCAAAGAAAATAGCCCGTTAGAGATATTTTTGGCTCACTATGGAAGCGGATTATGTTGGATTTGTGAAGAAATGTCACAGTTGCCAAACATATGGTGATGTTAACCACCTACCGTCTATGGAACTTCAAGGAATGACATCTCCTTGGTCATTTGCTGTATGGGGGATTGACATCATAGGGGAGATAAGGCCGAAGGCAACTAATGGTCATCGGTACATCATCGTAGCCATCGACTACTTCTCCAAGTGGGTTGAGGTTAAATCTTATGCTACCGTGGAGGCGAGGTAGATGTCGAGATTCATCGAAAAGAACATAATTTGCAGGTTTGGTCTACCACACCACATAGTCACAGATAACGGTGTTCAGTTTCGAGCAAAGATGGCCATGCTACTAAAGGACTATAAGATTGAGCATCACAGATCATCTCCATATAGGCCACAGGCAAACGGAGCGGTAGAAGCAACAAATAAGAATATGAAGAAGATTTTGGCTATGATGCTAGAAAATTACCGAGATTGGGCTGAATACTTACAATTCGCGTTATGGGGGTATCGAACTACTACTAGTAGAACCTCGACAGGGGTCACTCCATACTCCTTAGTTTATGGGTGTGAAGCAGTTTTGCCCGTAGAGGTCGAGATAAGGTCATTGAGAGTCCTTCTGGAATCTAAACTCCTCGAGTATCAGTGGATCAAAAGTCGGTTGGCCCAACTGACACTGCTGGATGAAAAGAGGATGAAGGCTATATATCATTATCAGTTATATCAGAGAAGAATAGCCCGTGCCTACAATAAGAAGATCAAGCGAGGACAGATTCGAGAGGGGGATATGGTGTTGAAACTCACAAGATCAGTCATAACCAATCCTCGAGGAAAGTTTAAGCCCAACTGGGAGGGACCGTATCTAGTAAAGAAGCTATTTTCAAAAGGCGCTGCCATTTTGTCTGACATGGAGGGAAACGAGTTCAAAGAACCCATCAACATAGACAAACTCAAGAAATACTTTCTGTAAAAAGTCTCGCTAGGGAGAAAACCTTGAAAAGAGGCTATCTAGGCAAAAATTAGAGACCAAAAAGAAAAAAAAGAAAAAAAAGGAGTCCTGCTGGACTGAAAACCTCGAAAGAGGCGGTCCAGGCAAAAGTTAAGGACGTATAAAAGGGGAGAGAGAGGCACAAAATGGTTAGTTGGAAAACTTACAAGGGCAAGCCAACTAATAGCATGAGATGTACCAGAAGTGAAATGTAATGTGCTTAAATGAAATGAAATGGATTGCTTTAATTGTCGTTAAACATTGCATAATGTGTCCATTACAAGCCGTTTAACTAGTATAAAAGGGAAATTACGTCTAACAAAAAGGAAAATGATGACTTCATTCCATGAGCTAGTTCTGCCTTCTCTTCTTTTATTGCCTACCCTATGAACTTAACATCTATAATTCTCTTGTCTTTTTATATTTAATAAACTCGTCTCTTTCTATCTGTTGTAAGCGAACCCACACTTTGTAATGATCATCGGTGCTCTGATCACCGTCATAGCTTAAGTTTCTTTTGATGACTCTTTGAGGCCAAGTCGCCACTAGGTGGTCTAAAAAATTTTGAGAAAGCGGCCCTGGCTCGAATTCATGAACAGGCTCCATAATCAGTTGTTTATGACCATATTGGCGATAGAGGCGAGCTGGATTGTAGAAAGTGGCAAAATGGAGACCGGAAATTGGGACACAATACATATAAGACCGGAGGGTCATATGCTGTAAACCCTACCAGGGACACATCCAGTGAATCAGTGTACGTTGATAGCCAGCTGTGAATGTCCGTAGGGATGGGATGTAGTTTCCTTGTAAGATAATGTTTGGCTTGATAACGCCTAATGTCTTGGGGAGGTTTGATCAAGCCCAGCTTTTCATAAAACCACATATGTAGGACTGAAAATGGTTAGATACAGGTGGTATTGGCAGTTGAAAGAAAAGGGGGGCAACGGGAAACTTACCTCCAGCAAAAAGGGGCTTCCAGAGAATCGTCGTGTCCTTGTGAAGTCATCCAATCCAATGATGGTTTCTGCTAAAATGAGAGGGAAGGGATTGAGCCCTGACTCCACTTAGTCGAGGATGGAGAGGATCTTCATATTGCAATGCCCTGAGGGGGAAACCAACAAAAATTGAGCATACAAATAGAAGGCTAACATGCGGGGCCAATAAGTTTCCCCTTTGTCCACAATTATGATGACTTCAAGGAGGGACTCCAATTTGATTTCTGAGTCGGAGATACAGTGGAAGGAAGACCAAGGTGGAAGATTGAACATGCGTGCCATTTATTGTTGAATGGAATGAGAATCCGGGTTTTCAAGAGTAGGAATTGCAAGTTGGCAAGTAGAATTTGTATGATGACCAAGAATTGCCTTGAATTCCTCTGGTAGGGGGCATATTTCTATCGTGTTGAGACGAAAAACATGTTTCTAGGGATCCCAAAATTGAACCATAGAATGGAGAAAAGGGTAATTGATCCTCCTAGTATGGAGTGATTTGAAGACTGTAAGATGGAATGACTCTAAACTGGCCTAAGATTTATTGTCCAACCCTTTCAGAATCGACTGTAAGGACCTCAGACTTTATTCTGTCATGTTTGCAGCTTTCAGAGACACTCAGAGAGAGAAACAGAAAGGGGAGGATGAAAGGGATTTGAGAATTAGGTCAAATGCTATAATGAAGGTTTTATAGGGGCTGGACCGCCTGCTGTTGAGGTGGCCACCTCATTGATGAGGCGATTGCCTCATCCAAGAGGCGCCGCCTTAGAAGCATAAGGCGATCACCTCTTTATCAGGGTTTGATAAGGCGATCGCCTCATTAGCAGCACAGGCCAGTTGTGTTTCTTCAGATCGCACAGTCTAACAGGTAGAGCAGTTACGTTACACATGCAAATAGTGAAATCAACTCATATATGAAGGAATGAGAAAAGCAAAACAAATGAATTTAATCGAGGGAAATGTTGAATTCTGCAAGCATTTTGTTAAAAAAAAACAACAATAACAAAATTCTGTGTTCGCTACTCAGAGACTACATAATTTTTAATACAGGAATGTCAAGCATCTGATCCCGTGCCCTCAGGGTCATCTTCTCCATCGGCATCGTTACTGCTCCCATCTTCATCCTTGTCATCCTCATCAATCTGGAATACATCAATCTAACACTTGAGAATAGCGATCCTCGCCCTGCTAGCCTCATCTCGATCCTGTTTAGACAAATCACAGGTCATTAAACCATGCAAGCATGCATACATGTAGGAAATAATGAAATTCTTACCCTCCACTACTGGGTGACCTCCAGCATGTAGTCTCTCTGGGCCTCTATCATGCGGTACATATATAGGCCCTACTCTAGCAGAATCTACATTATCAAAGTAAAGATTAGAACTAATAGTTGGTTTGAGAATTATAGTGAAAACAGGTCAGGGAAAAGAACATACGTGAGTAGCACCGACAGGAGTGCATATAGGGGTCAGGTCCTCGTCCAAGGCCAGGAACTGGCGTGATAACTCTCTGGGGGGAACCCAACATCGAGCTAGAGGGTCAGGGACATGGATGAAGCTACTTGGGGAAAACTCAGAATTGGGGGTAGCAGTCGGGATGGCTCCCTCACCGGCAGTAGAAGTCTCCTCCCTACTCGGATCCAGTCGACGCCTCAAGGGCTCTCTCTCCCGCACTCGGGACCTAACCGGAGCTACGAGCCTAGAAGTCATAGCCTGAAGATGAAAATAGGAGGAACATGTTAAGAATCCAATGAATTTGCAAAGAAAATGGGGACTTGCAAGGATTTACCTGAGAAGTAGAAGCGGCCTGGAAGGGGACCATCAGTAGAAGGTGGGTACGGATGAACTCTGCATACTGGCTCTTCACGTGAACTGTGTGGTCCACAGCTGGTGAGCCTACAACAGCCTGAAGGAGGTCATCACCCTCCAGCTCATGAGCCCAAAGCATACTGTCAGGAGGGGACCTGGGGACCCGCCTAGCCCTAACACTTGCCTTCCAATTTAGGACCCGCTCTCCCAAGTACCAAGCTCGATACCCTGGGCCATAAAGGAGTACCCTCTTCCAGGCTAAAGGCCTGGAGTGAGTCATCTCAATGGTCCAAGTGTCCTCGGACCCCCACAAGTCATTTCGGATCTGTAGGAAAAAAGAGATGTCAATATGTAAGTAAATTGAATGTGACTAATTCACTAATGAGTAGGTTTGTACTTTGCAAGTATCGCATCCTGTGTCAACGAGTTCAGGTGCTGCTTGTGGATGTGAACTCGCGCCAGATGCCTCTTCACGATGCGGCTAGCGCCCCACCTGCCAAGGGCCGGGAAATGGTCTCCCACCCGGGGAATGCCCACAAGCAACTCTAGCTCCAGAGCCCAGACCTAAAAAATGAAACAGGAGAAGTTGAGAAAACTGACGTAAGTAATAGGGGTTAAAGCAAAAGAAAAAAGAAGGGGATCATGACGTACCAAAACAGCATGCCAAAAGCCATAAAACCTCCTAGCTCCTCGGACCACCTCATCCATGCTCCGGTACAAGTACGCCAGGGCACAACTACCCCAATCAAATGTAGGAATATGGTCAAGATCTTGAAGGGCTGGTAGGAATATCAGATCAATAGAGCTGGCGGGGTCGGCGAAAAGAGTGGTACCGAGCAGGTAGAGCAAGAAGGCCCTCACTACCTGGTCAATCTCAAGGGGAGAGGTCATCGCTGCGACCCAGTCTTAAGTGTAGAAGCTCATGATTGAGTCCAACTTAAGGGTATGAGTCCCCTTCATGTCAGGAGTCATCCCCAAAAGCCGCTCAATATACGTAGCCTTATCCAGAGACAACTGATGTAGACTCGCATCGAAAGGAATAGGATCCCTGACGCAGGCAATCCCTATAATGGCAGCAAACGATACCGGGTCTAGAGTAAGCTCGCCGAACGGGAGGTGGAAGGTGTGGGTCATATCAAACCACCTCTCCATCAGGGCATGCAATGGCTGATGGTCTGTGTGCCCTTGCTCAGATGGAAGTGAGAGTACGAAGTCCTCAAACCCCATCTCCTGAATTCGGTCCCTCTGCTCTTCAGTCAAATCACTGAAAAAGACCCGGGCTCCATGGAAATTCCCAACACCCTTGAATGTCTAAGCATCATGCTACAATAAAGAGATAGGGAAGTAAAATTTATGCGTTTTGCGGTCTCAGGGAGAATTTTAGAATGAATGAACATGTAAATGGTGAAGTTCCTCTTTGTTGATGAAGCGATCGCCTCATCACAAAGGTGATCGCCATATTGAAGAGGCGATTGGCTCTGTGAAGGGGCAATAGTAAATCGCCTCTTCACATAAGCTTATCGTCTCATCGATAGGTGATTGCCTCATCAATGAGACGATCACCTCATCGAAGAGGCAATCACCTCTATACGACACAGATGGGGGGCAGTGTCAATTTTTGACGCAATAAAGCACAAATTCTATGGTTTGTTTGATTAAAAAAATTTCCTAGAATGATAATTATGCAAGATTAATCCCTAACCCAATGTAATTTTACAGGGAATTTTAGGGTACTAACCTCTCCGGATGCAAAAGAGCAGATGTGAGAACTTAGGTCTACCAGAAGTGGAATCGAGTCTTCACGGGTCAATCCCAGACTCCTAGAAGCACTAATGAGAGGCGGGATATGATCCCACTGAGGTACAAGAGGTGTTCTGTCATTCTCCATTGACTGAAAAGTGGGGAGAGATGTAGAGAGTATGAGAAGTATAAGAAAAAGAGGAAAAGAAAAAAAAGGGAAGAAAAAATATAATGGAAGGGAGAAAGGACAAAAGGAAAAGAGTGTTTTTATAGTAAGAAGAAGCATAGGGTTTCCCCTAAAAAAAATGAACGAAAAAATGATGATGAATGAATGACAGTGATGAGAATGATGGGTGGAAGTTAGTACTGCATACTAGGGAGGCGGATTTAAGAGAAAGGATCTTTAAGGACCCGAAGCTCAGAGGATAGGGTTGTTCGAGTTTGAATCCCCAAAGCTCAGAGGATAAGGCTGTTCGAGTTTGAATTCCCGAAGCTCAAGGACAAGGCTGTTCAGGTTTGAATCCCTGAAGCTCAAGGACAGGGCTGTTCGGGTTTGAATCCCCGAAGCTCAAGGACAGGGCTGTTCGGGTTTGAATCCTCGAAGCTTAAGGATAAGGGTTATTCAGGTTTGAATCCCCGAAGCTCAGAGGACATGGCTATTCAAGTTTGAATCCCCAAAGCTTAGAGGACAGGGCTGTTCAGTTATGAATCCCCGAAGCTCAAGGATAGGGCTGTTCGGGTTTGAATCCCCGAAGCTCAAGGATCGAGATGACTATTCGGGTAGTATCCCCAAAGTCAAAAGTGAAGGACAACTGGGCCAGGACAACCTAGAAGTCTATGTCCCCAGAGGAGTGATAATCAGATTAAGAAAATCTGAAAACCACATCCCCAGCGAAGATCGAGCCAGGAAAACCTGAGAATCAAGTTTCAGTGTTGCAAAGACCGGGCTAGGAAAACTTGAGAATCAAATTCCAATGTTGTAAGGGCTAGGCCAGGAAAACCCGAGGTTAGCAATTTTCAAATATCTCTATCAAATATTAATGAGTGGCTGATCGGGCTAGGAAAACCCGAGGATCATGGTCACGTTTCAGAATTAAAGAATTCATCTCTCGGGTGAGACCTGAGAGTCAGGTACATTTCTTACCTTATTGTTTATTTGTTGCTGTGCATGTGATTTTTTGAAAAATGGTTATTGCATGCATTTGATTTTTCAAAAAAATCAGGGGGCAAACTGTAGACACCCGATTTGGTCGACCCGTGTTAGGGGATGAATTAGTGTTGCTCAGTTTGACCAGCCCATTGTCAAGCCCAATGATGAGAATGTGAACTTGGACATGAGGATAAAGCCTAAATCTCTAAGTGGAAAGTGGACTTGAAAATCCAGAAGCCTGCAAAACCCAAACCTAGCCTAACTGCCCAAGTTTGGCCCAAGCCCGCTCGGCCCAGTGCTGGCCCGGGCCAAAGGGGCACCGCCTCACTGTAATGAGGCGATCGCCTCTTTGGCAGTTGCCAATGAGGCGATCGCCTCATCATAGAGGCGATCGCCTCACCGATGAGGCGCCACCCCTCTGGCAGCTCACGTGCAACTACAATCAAGTGGCGTGGGCCCCACTCTCCAGACTTTCTCCTTGCATGAGGAAAAGACTTTTGGGAAAAGGAAAAAGGCTAGGAGAGCTCCTGATGGGCTAGGAGGCTGAGGGGGATGGGAAAGCTAAGGGATAAAAGGGAAAAAAGAGAGAGAAGAAAAGAAGGAAGAGGAAAAAAAGGGGAGGGAGAGCTCTGAGAAAAAATACAGAAGGAGAAAGGAGGAGAAGGAGGAAAACATCTTGAAGGAAGAAAGGAGGTCCACTTTCGCACAAGAGAAGAGGGAAGAAACTTGTGTCAAGAAGAGATACTACATCCTAACAAGGATCTCAACCAAACCAGCTCTGAGGGCCTCTCATTTTGGTATAAAACCTGCACTTAAACTTGATATGTTCATCATTTTGTGTATTCTTGCTTATGTGTAACAGAACTATTAGTACATTTTAGGTTTATCTCTAGTGTGTCATGTTTAATATCTCATTTCATTGATGGATCTTTGAATATTTTTGCATGTAGTTACAGTATAATAAGTGTAGGGTGTGTATATGCATGTTTTGATTACTTAGAGTAGAAGTCTGCATGCCTTAGGAGTCAGAGCCGGCCTAGTGGTCAGGCGATGCCTCTTCACAGAGGCGTCACCTCATCTGAATGAGACGATCACCTCATCAATGAGGCAATTGCCCTATTGACAGGCCCTCAAACAGCTTACCTTTTATGTGCATATTGCTAGTTTTGCTTTGAGATTGCAAGAGCTCTGTTGATGAGGCATCGCTTCATCAGTGAAGTGACCACCTCATTGGCAGGGTTAACCTATTTCCTTCTTTATTTCATTGTTCATTTATTGTGATGCTTGCTTTAACATGTCCCCTTTCGACCTTAAACATGTCTGTATGATTGCATGGTGGTGATTATCTTGATTGTTCGATATTTTCTTTAACTCATAATGTGACAACCTCTTTGTAGGATCTCTTTGTAAATATTGTTATATGTGACTTCATTTTTTTGTAAGAAGAAAGGCTAATCGTGTGATATTTGCAGGAATTACTTGATAATTTCTTTCGTCAAGCAATCACTTTTGTTATTTATCCTTTGTATATTTTCATCTTTATGTTATTTTTAATAGTTTATTTTTGGTATATGTTTGGTTTATTTTCTGTATATTATTTCGTTTATTTGGTTAAAAAGCGTTGTAATCCTTAATCCCTTCCCCTTATTTAATTTTGAATGTATGGTTGTAAATTATTATTTATTTTATTTACTGTGTTTTTTGAATGTTGGGACTTAAAGGTATAAAATTGGACTAATGTGCAAACTCGAACTTAATTATAAAATTTGGTAATTATCCGAAGGCAATTTTATTACGTGTGGTAAATGAGGAAATAATTAAATAATTAAACGGTAATAAAATGCAAAACACAAACGGAGGCCAACCACAAGGTTAGGTGAGCATTCAAACGCTCATACCCAGTTTTTGAACCGATCTCTGATGACGGCTTCTGGGAACCTCCGTGGGATCCAGTTGCTGTAAAGTGTGTCCCAGCTTTTATCCGGGTGGCGACTCCATCTCCGAATAGGCCTATGACCTATATCGTATTTCCTAGTGGGCTTCGAGCCCACACAGTGCCATGGTCGCCAAACACTAGGGCGCGCGCTAAACCCCACCACCCACAGTGACATCGGGTCAATTCTAAATTCTATATTTGTCTAAGTTTTCAATCCTTTGTTAAAGTCTTCTTTTAGAAATTCTTAGAACATCCAATTAGTTTTATTTTTGATTTCTGTATTTATTTTATTGTTTAGTTGCACCGAGGCCGAGGCTTAGTGGACTGGACTCGTCGAACCAGTCTCGAGGAGCGCAAACTTGTGAGTTATTATTATTATTATTATTATTATTATTATTATTATTATTATTATTATTATTATTATTATTATTATTATATATGTCACGACCCAAAACAGGGGCCATCACCGGCGCTAGGGAACGAGAATTCTTTTCAAATCCGGAACCCGTAGCAAACCTTAAAATAAACAAACATGCAATAATAATAATAACATAATTAAAATATTTTGCAGCGGAAATAAAATTCATAAATAAAACAAAATAATAATCCGCCAATGGATTTAACAATACAAATCCATCTCATATATAAATAATCTTTTAATACATATCTCAGTTCAAATATTTAAAATACATAAATTATCATATTAATATATATACATACACATGCATATATATACACATTTAATATTTTAGGGTTTATTTTTTAATTAAGTATATATTATATATTTTTATTTAATTAATATGTATTATACATATATGTATATGTATATAGATATTAGTTTGATAATTTTAAAATGTGGTGTAGGAATTTTTTAATATAATATTAATATATTATATTATAAGTTAATAGAGTTATATATATATATATATATATATATATATATATATATATATATATATATATATAAGTTTACCAAAATTACAATATTTGCCACCCTTTTCTTCCCCAAGCTCCCGACGCAACCCACCCCCTTCCCTCGCTGCTATAACCTCTTCCCTTACTCTCGGTGTCCCATCCGGCGTGCCACCACCCTCCCAAGCTTCCTCCACCACCTATAGCTTCCTTTTCCAGTGAGTTTTGCCATGGAAACTCGAGAAAACCGAATTTGAGCTCAACTCCGTTTAACCCTTTTCTAGCCACCAAATTGGACGTCGTTGGTCTCTATCTCTTCCTTGAGCTCTGGTTAATGCATTTCCAAGCTTGGTTTCACTTGATTTGGTCTAGATTTTCCTTAGTAACCAATTTTCATTTTCAGCCACTTTGAGTTCTTGATTTTTTTGAATTTTGATTTTAATGATTCAAGCTTACTTCCTTCACAAAGATTGATCATAGTAGCTCAATCTACATCTTGTAATTTTTGTGGAATTTATTTTGATTTTTGTGAATTTTTTTATTTTATTAATATTTTCTAATTTTCGTAAATTAATTAAATAAATTGTGAAATTGTGATTTATGGTGTTTGTAAGGGTTAAAAAGAATTTTATAATTTAATTTGTAATTTTTTAATTTTTTAATAATTATTATGAATTTATTTAGTTTAGGTAATTTTTAGAAAATTACGTTAAATAAGTATTTTGTTAAAATTAACGGGTTAATTAAGTATACTTATTGATTTTATTGAATTATATGTTGAGAAATTAATTTTTGAGCAATTGCATAATTTTTAGTGAATTTTTGAATAATTATTGTATATTATGTGAATTTATATATAACTAGGGGTATTTTGGTAATTTGATAATAAATTGGTTGAAAATTAAATTAAATTGGTTTTAATAATTATTTAAGGTATAAAAATGATTTTTACAAATTATTTAGTATTTTTAACTAAATAAAACTAATTTTTGAAAATTATTTTCAAATTATATATAATGTACTATTTTTGTAAATAAATGAGTTTTTAATGATTTTTAATATGTTTTTGGGCTAATTATGTAATTTGAATTTATAAAATGAATTTTGGTTAATATTTATGAACTTATCGAGAATTATGAATTTTTAATAATATTTTATTAAAATTAGGGTTTTATTGTAATTATCGGTGAAATAATTATTTTCAGTGTTTTAAGTATCTAATTTGTTATATTTTGATTTATAAAGGGTATTTTCAGTATTTTTGGAATTTAAATGTGTTATGCATTTATCTCATGAATTGTGAACCTCGGTCGGTATAATAGCAATTTGGGAGTCCGACCAAGGGGTTGTGTGGCTATGTATTCCCAAAGTGCGTTTTCTTGCAGGACCGACTCTACTTTCTGAGTAAAGAGATGTCCATTTTACAGGGGAGGTTTTGCGGAATTTTTGGTAGAATTCTCATAAAACGTGACATCCAGTCAAATCCTTATTCCTAATTTGTGTCCAGTGTTTTAGATCGAGTCTCTAGGAATTTCGTTAGATTTATTCTGATTTCATGTTGTCGTTTATTTGTTTAGTTGCGTTGAGACTGAGGCCTAGTGGACCAAGCCCGTTAGACCTGTCTCGAGGAGCGCATAACTGTGAGTTGTTATTATATATATATATATATATATATATATATATATATATATATATATATATATATATATATATATATATATGTTTTAGGATTGCATGTTTTAGAAATGTATGTTTAAATTTTATGAAATATGCATAAATGATTTAATAAATGCTTAGGTATATTTTGGGTATATTGTTAGTATATTTTGAATTTATTGCATGTTTTACCTTTGTTTTATATCTAAAAATGTTTTTAAGTATATATATATATATAGTTTATTTCTGGTTTATTTTGTATTTAAACTAAATTTGCTTAACATATATGTACTCGAAATATACTTAGTTTATTTTTGGTATATTTCTAGTATATATATGGTTTATATTGCCATTTTAATTAATGTCATGCATCATTTATTTTATGAATGTATGTTTTATATATAAATGAAGGATATTAATAGAATGTGCTACATAGTGGGCAACACTAGGACTGAGTACGTACCGGTACAATGATAGTTTATGTTAAATTACTAACCTATTTATGGATTATGATTAAATTGATTTGATTGATGTGAGGTGTGATTTAAGAGTGTGATTTCTGGAGCTCGGTTGACCAAGTGTGTCAGGGGCAATCACATTGACAGTCAGACTGCTGGAGCTCAGTTGACTTAGTGTCTCGGGGCCAGTCTACTGTCCAAATGGAACAAGTGAATTTATTTGGAATAAGTGAGCCTGTATGGCTAGAGTGTTGTCTAACACTATTTGAGGTTGTGATTATCTAGGGTTCTATTTGATCCTTCATAAACGGTTATTATTTTCAGTATTATATAAAATGATTTTTGCTGCATCCATGTGTATTTGCCTGTATATATATTTATTATATATACTATTGAATGTGTGCGTTTGTCATTTAGTTATGCATGTATATATATTATAACAATTCACTCAGTGAGGTCTGACTCTCCTCCATTGATTATTTTTCAGGAGAGTCTTCTTCCTCAGACCTCAATAGCAGACCCTTACGCCGAATTTCTTCTGCCCCGGCTTTATTATGTAAACTACTTACTTGATTTTATTTTGTATTCTAGATACTGCAGTAGTTAAGTGGTGGGATGTATGTTTTATATATGTATGAGATTTATATTTTAAGGGTTTAAACCGAGAATTTGTATTGAAAGATTATAAATATATGAGATGAGTTGCTTTGTTATTTTGAGATTTTAATTTCTGCTGCAAGATATTTTATTTATTTTATTATTATTGCATGCTTTTAATTTATTTTATTTTAAAGGCTTGCTACGGGTTCTAGATTCGAAAGAATTTTTGTTCCTTAACGCCGGTCATGGCCCCTATTTTGGGTTGTGACAAAGTTGGTATTAAAGCGGAGTTCTATGTCATGGCCTTAGTTATGTGAGTTGTGGCCCTAGTTTTCAGTGTTGTGCTTTTCTTTTAAAACTATTGCAATGAATTAGGTTCGAGTATATCTTGATTAGTATTCCTTGATTTAGTTTTCTATGTATTCCTCCATTGTCTATTTTGTCTGAATCCTTCTATTTGTCTTTTCAGAATGAGGAGGCGAGCGCGTGTCACTCCACTGGTCATTGAGGCCAAGGATAATGAGTCCTTCTAGGATGAGGTTTTACCTTTTGAGCCACTAGTTAGGTGTAGAGGTCGTGGCAAAGGTAGACCTCGAGGAGCGGCAGGTCGTCGTAGACAGAGAGAGTTACAGGATGAGGAGCCTATAGAGCCTAAGTACGAGGATGTTCCTGTACCTCCAGTAGTTCAACCTGTTCAACCTGCCTACTGGCAGGGTATGTCTGACCCTGAGGCAGCTCTGTTTTATGCCAAAGTTGATAGGATTACTTTTGAATGGACATCCGACCCTCTAGATTTTTTGCATACGATCGAGACTAGGACTCGGACTGCTTATACTGAGTACCAACAGATCATGATTGTTGAGCTTTCTATTGAGGGACTAGCCCTGGACTGGTTCATTCAGATGATCCAGCCTTATATGTTGATGATGACCTAGGCTCAGTTCAGAGAGCGATTCATAAGGAGATTCTGCCCAAAGCTGCTTCGTATGAGTTACAAACTCCGATTGTCCAGTATTTCTCATGGTGACAGATCTGTTTAGGAGTATACTCGAGAGTTCCTCTAACTTGGCAGATATGCAGAGGATCTGATGCAAGATCAATACTTCACAATCACCACTTACGTTATCGAATTGGGTTATGCATTTGGTGGTATGCCTACAGCGGGCCTTACTTTAGAGTCAGTGATTGAGTTGGCCAAGGAGATTGAGCTGAGGCTAGTTAGGCAGGGAGCTATGCCTGATTATTATCAATTGGGTGTACAGTCAGGTGGATTCTAGACTACTCCATACTCGAGTTTTCAGATTAGTTTGAGTAGTCAGTAGAGAGGCCCAGCCCAGCAGACTTAGAGACAGCAACAGTGGGTACATTGGAGCAATAGTGGTCATAGTTATGGGTTAGTTGCCAGTGTTTGCCAGACCTACGGCAGAGTCCATTAGGGACCATGTTACATGACACCATTGACATGCTTCAAATGCGGGCAGACAGGTCATTATGCTAGATCGTGTCCTTATTGCGGGTATCAGCAGCCGTAGATTCTATGATTTCCTCAGTAGTCAATTATTAGTAATACACCCGTTCCTTTTCAGTTGCCTCCAACCCAGCATCAGAGTTCTACTCAACTTTTTCCCCAGCAAGGTCGTGGTAGAGGTGCTAGAGTAGGTGCCAAAGGTGTTGGCCTCACTTCTGCTAGCCAGTAGGGAGGTCGAGGATAGGCTAGAGTCTTCCATCTCACTCAGTAGGATGCTCAGGCATCCAATACAGTCGTGGTAGGTATTATTTCTGTCTGTTGCCTGGATGCATGGGTTTTGTTTGATCCGGGTGCCACACATTCATTTGTTTCTCCTATTTTTGTTTCCAAGTCTTATTGGCAAGGTTCGAGGATGGCTTTTCCTTTGTATGTTGCCACTCCTTTAAGTGATTCTTTAGAAACTGATGTTGTTCTTTATGGTTGTCCAGTTCTTGTTGGAGGTAGAGAATTATCTGCTGATTTGATTATGTTGAATGTGATGGAGTTTGATGTTATTCTGGGTATGGATTGATTATCTCAGCACTATGCCATTGTGGATTGTCAGAGTAAAGAGGTGACTTTTCAGAATTCCTGGTGAAGAAGAATTTAAGTTTGTGGGTGACAAGAGTTCAGCACCTTAGAATCTCATTTCTGCTATTACGATTAAGAAGTTGATGAGGAAGGGTTATCAGGGATATTTGGCATTGGTCAAGGATACTTCAATGGAGAAGTTGTCACTCACAGATGTTCCTGTTGCCTGTGAGTTTCCTGATGTTTTTCCTTAGGAGTTGCCAGGTTTACCACCTTATAGAGAGATTGAGTTATGTATAGATGTGATTCCAGGTACTACTCCTATGTCTATGCAACCCTATAGAATGGCTCCTATAGAGTTGAAAGAGTTACAGGAGCAGTTGCAAGAGTTGTTGGATAAGGGTTTCATTAGACCCAGTGTTTTTCCTTGGGGTGCACCAGTCCTATTTATGAAGAAGAAGGATGGTACCCTAAGACTGTGCATTGACTATAGAGAGCTGAACAAGGTGACAGTGAAGAACAAGTATCCTCTCCTGAGGATGGATGACTTGTTTGATTAGCTATAGGGTGCATAGTTCTTTTCTAAGATTGATTTGAGGTCGGGTTATCATCAACTGCGGATCAGTGAAGTCGATGTTCCTAAAATGGCATTCCGTACTCGATATGGTCATTATGAGTTTCTAGTGATGTCTTTTGTCTTAACTAATGCACTAGCAGCTTTTTTGGACCTAATGAATAGGTTATTTAGACCCTATGTAGATCAGTTTGTGGTAGTCTTCATCGATGATATACTGGTATATTCGAGAAGTATGGAGGAGCATGTATATCACTTGAGGACTGTATTGCAGACATTAAGAGAACATCAGCTTTATGCTAAATTCTCAAAGTGTGATTTCTGGATGGAGAGTGTTTCTTTTCTTGGACATATGGTGTCTAAAGAAGGTATCCAGGTGGATCCATAGAAGATTAAGGTAGTGTCTGAGTGGCCTAGGCCAACTTCTTTTACAAAGATTCAGAGTTTTCTAGGTTTAGCCCGGTACTATAGGAGGTTTGTATAGGATTTTTCCAGAATGACAGCTCCTATAACTTGCTTGACTCAGAAGAATGTAAGATTTAAGTGGTCTGAAGCTTGTGAGAATATTTTTCAGTTGTTGAAAGAGAAGTTGACTATAGCTCTAGTGTTAGCTTTACCTAATGGTGTGGACAAGTTCACAGTGTATTGTGATGCCTCTAAAGTTGGCCTTGGTTGTGTGTTGATGCAGAATGGTAGGGTGATAGCCTATGCTTCGAGGCAGTTAAAGAAGCATGAGCAGAACTATCCTACACATGACCTTGAGATGGCTGCAGTGATCTTTACTCTCAAGATCTGGAGACATTATCTGTATGGGATGACTTATGAGATTTTTACTGATCACAAGAGCCAGAAGTACATTTTCCAGTAGAGAGATCTGAATATGAGGCAAAGGAGATGGTTGGAACTATTGACAGATTATGATTGTGAGATTTTATATCATCCAGGCAAGGCTAATGTGGTAGCAGATGCTTGAGTAAGAAGTCCTCAAGCAGTCTTGCTCATATTAGTGTAGAGAGGAGACCGTTGATCTAGCAATTACATTTGTTAGTGGATCAAGGTCTGATGATAAAGCTTAGTAGATCAGGTGGACTACTAGTTCAGTTTAAGGTGCGATATGTATTGAAAGATAGGATTAAGGCAGCTTAGAGCCGAGATCCTATTCTAGAAGAGCTTGCAGAGAATGTTCATGTAGGAAGTTCACTGATTTCACAATCGATGATGATGGTGTTTTGTGGATCAGTGGTAGATTGTGTATTCCTGATGTGGATCATTTGAGAGAAGAGATCCTAGAGGACGCACATTCTATAGCCTATAGCATACATCCGGGTGTCACTAAGATGTGCCACAGTATCAGAGATTTATACTGGTGGGATGGACTAAAGAAGGATGTCGTTGATTATGTTGCTAAGTGCTTAATGTGTCAACAAGTAAAAGTTGAGCATCAATAGCCTTCAGGGAAGCTTCAGCCTCTTCCTATTCCTGAGTGGAAGTAGGAAAGGATAGCTATGCATTTTGTGGTCAATTTACCTCGTTCCAAGGATGGATACGATTCTATCTGGGTGATTGTGGATAGGTTGACCAAGTCTACACATTTCTTGCCTGTGAAAGCCACTTATTCTATATCTAGATTAGCGATGTTGTATGTGAAGCATATTGTGTGCCTTCATGGAGTATTTATGTCCATTGTGTCAGATAGAGGTTTAGTATTTACCTCTCATTTTTTGAAGAAGTTGCAGGAAGCGATGGGCACTAGGTTGGACTTCAGTACTGCTTTTCATCCTTAGACATATGGTTAGTCTAAGAGGATGATCCAGACATTGAAAGATATGTTGAGAATGTGTGTTTTGGATTTGGGAGGTAGCTGGGATGATCATTTGCCACTTATAGAGTTTGCATATAATAACAGCTACCATAGCAGTATTGGAATGGCACCCTATGAGGCTTTGTATGGAAGGAAGTGTAGATCCCCTCTGAGTTGGGATGAGATTTGCGAGAGAGCTTTGACTGGACTTAAGATGGTTCAGGATGCTATAGAGAAAGTCGCTATGATCAAGAGTATATTAGAGACCGCAGTTAGCAGGCAGAAGAGCTATGCGGATCCTAGGCACAGAGATGTGGAATTTTAGGTTGGAGACTTTATTTTCCTGAAGGTGTCTCCGATGAAGGGTGTAATGAGATTTGGCTGAAAGGGTAAGTTAATATCGAGATATATTGGACCGTTTAATATTTTGGAAAGAGTTGGCACTGTTGCATATCGATTGGCTTTGCTTTCGAGTATGTCTCAAGTGCATCTGGTATTTCATATCTCAATGCTGAGAAAGTACATCTCAGACCCTTCACACGTATTGCAACCCGACAGCATGGAAGTGAATGAAGATCTGACGTTCGTGGAAGAACCTGTGGCGATCGTTGACTATCAAGTTCGACAATTGCATTTGAAGCAAATTTCGATGATCAAAGTTCTATGGCGCAGCAACAGAGTAGAGGAGCATATATGGGAGACTGAAGCTAAGATGCGAGCTTCTTACCCGTATCTCTTTCCTCCTTGATATCATATTTCTTCTTTTTTTGGAATTCAGGGACGAATTCTTATAAGGGGGGAAGACTACAATATCCCGAGATTTTAAATAATTTTAAATTGCATTGGGATATGCAATGTTAATAATTTTGATAAATATATTTGATTATTTAATTAGTTTGTTATTTATTAATGTTATTTTATATTTTAAATTTTTTACGTAAAATTTTCCTGAGAATTTTATTTTTGGAAAAATTAAAACCTAAATAAATATTTATTAATTATGTTAGTCGGTTTTACGCGATTGTATGAGTCCATGCATGATTTTAATTATCAAATTAATATATATACATATACATGCATATATATACACATTTAATATTTTAGGGTTTATTTTTTAATTAAGTATATATTATATATTTTTATTTAATTAATATGTATATGTATATATATATATATATACAAATATATAAGTTTGCCAAAATTACAATATTTGCCACCCTCATCTTCCCAAATCTCTCGACGTAATCCATTACAACCTCTTCCCTTACCGTCAGTGTACTGTTCGATGTACCACCACCCTCCCAAGCTTCCTCCGCCATTTGTAGCTTCCTTTTCCTACGAGTTTTGACCGTGGAAACACGAGAAAACCGAATTTGCCCTTTTCCAGCCATCAAATAGGATGTTGTCAGTCTTTATCTTTTCCTTAAGCTCCGGTGAGTGCATTTCCAAGCTTGGTTTCACTTGATTTGGCCTAGATTTTCCTTGGTAACCAATTTTCATTTTCAGCCACTTTGAGTTCTTGATTTTTTTGAACTTCGATTTTAATGATTCAAGCTTACTTCCTTCACAAAGATTGATCCTAATAGCTCAATCTACATCCTGTAATTTTTGTGGAAATTTTGGAATTTATTTTGAATTTTGTGAATTTTTATTATTTTATTAATATTTTCTAATTTTCGTAAATTAATTAAATAAATTGTGAAATTGTGATTTATGGTGTTTTTAGGGGTTAAAATGAATTTTAGAATTTAATTTGTAATTTTTGTATAATTATTATGAATTTATTTAGTTTAGGTAATTTTTAGAAAATTACGTTAAATAAGTTTTTTGTTAAAATTAATGGGTTAATTGAGTATAATTATTGATTTTATTGAATTATATGTTGAGAAATTAATTTTTGAGCAATTGTATAATTTTTAGTGAATTTTTGAATAATTATTGTATATTATGTGAATTTATATATAACTAGGGGTATTTTGGTAATTTGATAATAAATTGGTTGAAAATTAAATTAAATTGGTTTTAATAATTATTTGAGGTATAAAAATGATTTTTACGAATTATTTAGTATTTTTAACTAAATAAAACTATTTTTTGAAAATTATTTTCAAATTATATATAATATACTATTTTTGTAAATAAATGAGTTTTTAATTATTTTTAATATGTTTTTGGGCTAATTATGTAATTTGGATTTATAAAATAAATGTTGGTTAATATTTATGAATTTATTGAGAATTATGAATTTTTAATAATATTTTATTAAAATTAGGGTTTTATTGTAATTATCGGTGAAATAATTATTTTCAGTGTTTTAAATATCTAATTTGCTATATTTTCATTTATAAAGGGTATTTTCGGTGTTTTTAGAATTTAAATGTGTTATGTGTTTATCTCGTGAATTGTGAACTTCGATCGGTAGAATTGCAATTTGGGAGTCCGACCGAGGGGTTGTGTAGCTATGTATTCCCGAAGTGTGTTTTCTTGCAGGACACACTCTACTTTCTCAGTAGAGAGATGTCCGTTTTATAGGGGAGGTTCTATCGAATTTTTGGTAGAATTTTCGTAAAATGTGACATCTAGTCAAATCCCTATTCCTAATCCATGTCTAGTGTTTTAGATCGAGTCTCTAGAAATTTCGTTAGATTTATTTTGATTTTGTGTTGTCATTTGTTTGTTTAGTTGTGCCAAGATCGAGGCCTAGTGGACCTGGCCCGTCAAACCTGTCTCGAGGAGTGCACAACTGTGAGTTGTTATTATATATATATATATATATATATATATGTTTTAGGATTGCATGTTTTAGAAATGTATGTTTAAATTTTATGAAATATGCATAAATGATTTAATAAATGCTTAGGTATATTTTGGGTATATTGTTAGTATATTTTTGGTATATTTTGAATTTATTGCATGTTTTACCTTTGTTTTATATCTAAAATGTTTTTAAGTATGTATATAGTTTATTTCTGGTTCATTTTGTATTTAAACTGAATTTGTTTAACATAGATATACTTGAAATATACTTGGTTTATTTTTTGTATATTTATAGTATATATATATGGTTTATATTGCCATTTTAATTAATGTCATGCATTATTTATTTTATGAATGTATGTTTTATATATAAATGAAGGATATCAATAGAACATGCTACCTAGTGGGCAGCACTAGGACCGAGTACGTACCGGTACGACGATAGTTTAGGTTAAATTACTAACCTATTTATGGATTATGATTGAATTGATTTTATTGATGTGAGGTGTGATTTAAGAGTGTGATTACTGGAGCTCGGTTGATCAAGTGTCTCAAGGCCAATCACACTGACAGTCAGACTGCTGGAGCTCGGTTGACTTAGTGTCTTGGGGCCAATCTACTGTTCAAATGGAACAAGTGAATTTATTTGGAATAAGTGAGCCTCTATGTCTAGAGTGTTGTCTAACACTATTTGAGGTTGAGATTATCTAGCGTTCTATTTGATCCTTCATAAACGGTTATTATTTTCAGTATTATATAAAATGATTTTTGCTGCATCAGTGTGTATTTGCCTGTATATATATTTATTCTATATACTATTGAATGTGTGCATTTGTCATTTATTTATGCATGTATATATATTATAACAATTCACTTAGTGAGGTCTGACTCCCCTCCATTGATTATTTTTCAGGAGAGTCTTCGTCCTCAGACCTCAGTAGCAGACCCTTACGCCGGATTTCTTCTGCCCCGGCTTTATTATGTAAACTACTTGATTTTATTTTGTATTCTAAACACTGCATTAGTTAAGTGGGATGAGATTTGCTAATAAGATTCATAAATGGAATAAAATTCCCATTTTACAATTAAATTAGCATAAATTGAAAATAATTAGTAAAATCATTATTTAACATCATCAAAATAATAAAATAACCATTTAAGCTAAAAAATATTAATTAAATTTATTATTCATATATTATTCCAAAATTATCATGAATTAGCTAATAAATGGGAAATAATATTAAAAATTACTTTGCTTACTTTTATTAATTCATAAATAGTTTTAAAAAAAATAATTAACAACAATTCCAATTAAAATCAAATAATTTACTAACTTCCAAAAATACATATGTAGACATAAACTATCAAATTCAATCAAATACCACAATAAATAAACTAACAATAAATATCATTAATTCATCCAAAATTATAAAAATCTCATTTAAATATCAAAATCAACTTATTTATATAATAAAAGAATAAAAAATATTTATTTTTCAAATTAAATAATAAAATTTCAAATATAAGTAAATAATATTAATTAAACCCATTCTTTTAAATATTCTAAATTAAATAGCCTTTAATTACTGATAATCAATTAAATTATTAAATTATCTAATTTAAACAAGTAAAACTCATTTAAGTTCAAAATTAATAATTAAAATTATTATTCGGATATAATTCCGTAAATTAATATTAATTAGCTAAAATAGTAATTAATTTATAAAAATTATTTTAATACCAACTATTATTCAAAAATTATCTAAAACACAATAATTACTAAGAATTTCAATTAAAATATAAAATTTGCTCCTTTATATTAATTTCTCCAAACATTCTATTTTTTACATAAACATTCAAAAACTCGTAATAAAAATTCGGTACGTAATTTAAATAAACTTCCTTAATGAAACTTGCTCTAAATAATATATAGAATTTAATACAAATGAGAAAATATTTAGACCCGGGACTAAATTGCAATGTTTTTTAGGATTTGATTGTAAATAAGTCAATTTTTAGGGGTCTTTTGGTAATTAAAAGTAAAAAATTTAAAAATCAAAATTATGGATTTTTGATCGGAAATCCATAATGCCGATCAGAATTATGGATTTTTGATAAAAAAATCCACAATTCCAATCGGAAGTCCCATTTTTTTTATTCTTTTGCATATTTTTTCTTATTTTTTATCAATGTTTTGATTGGTTAAAAATTGAATTTTTAATAATAATTTTATTTGAAAAGATTTTTGACACATTTAAAAACACGTAACTTTCAAAAATCAAATCCTTATCAGAGGAGATGAGTCTGTTACTCCAAAGGAGGAGGCCAATATGTGCAAACTCTGCATTTAAAAGCAGAGTCTGCATGCGTGCGTGGGAGGACTTTTTTTAGGAGAAAAAATTTTGGAGAGACTAAAAAGAAAACATAGAGACTCACACACACAGACTAAAAAATGAGAAAAAAAAGAGACTACGAAAGAGAGAAGTGTGTTACACAATCAAAGCCTCTGTCCAGAATCAAACAACAAGTCAAAAACAATAGTGACAATCTCAATTTGAGGGGTTATCTCAAAGCATATGTACAACATTCATCCTTTTTTTCTTCTCTTCTTTTTTGTGATTTTTATTTTATTTCATTATTATTTTATTATTCAATTTCATTACTAATCTAATTATTCTATGATTGTATTTTGATATGCGAATGTGGATTGAGGAGGATGCTGCATGTGTTCAAATGAATAGAAGGTCCATGGAATGCCATGGAAGAACCTGTGTTGTTTCATAATAGAATTTAAGGTCTTATCATTATTTTTGTAATATCCCGAATTTTTAAATATTTTTATACTGCATCGGGATATGCAGTGTTAATAATTTTTGTATATATATTTATAATATTTTATGAGTTTATTGTTTGTTTAAAGCTAATTTTAATTATTTTATATTATTTTAAGTACTTTACGTAAAATTTTCCCGGAAATTATATTTTCGGGGAAATTGACACGTAAATAAATTAATACTATTTATTTTGACTAGTTTTATGAATTTGCATGAACTCATATATAATTTTAAAGTGCTAAAATAAAATGTATATATGTGTATTTATTTAAATTAATTAGAGCTTAATTAATTTCCTTAATTTTATTATTTAATTTTTGTATTAATTAATTTTAAGTTTATAAATTATTAAACATATTAAAATATGTGTGTGGTGTATATTTAATGTGTGTGAAATTTTATATTATTATAATATATAGTGTAAATATATATATATATATATACATATATACATAAATTTTTATCAAAAAACCAAAACTTCCATTTATTTACAGTTTTGCCCCTCCTTCATCTTCTTCCTCCCAAAACGTTTTCTTCCATTTCCAGCCACTTTCAAGCTGGTTTTCTTCCTGTTACTATGCCTCTCAGCCTTCCTCTTCCACCTCCAACCATTTCCACCACCTAAAACACTCTTTTCCGGTGAGTTTTGGCCGGATTTTCTTCAAAGAGCCAAAAATCAACTTAACTCCGACCAAGCACTTTCCGGCCACCAAATTTGATGCCATCAGTCTCTATCTTCTCCTTGAGCTCTTGTGAGTGTGATTCCAAGCTTTGTTTCACTTTATTTGGTCTAGAATTGCTTAGGTTTCAATTTCTTCAAATCAGCCATTTTGGGTTTCGAATTTTTTTTAGCTTCAATTTGATTGATTCATGAAAACTTCCTTCACAAACTTTGTTTCTGGAAGCTTAATATACATGCTGTAACTTTTTTAGAATTTTTGGAATTTATTTTAATTTTTGTGAATTTTTGATTATTTTATTATTATTTTCTAATTTTCGAAAATTAATTAATTAAATTATGAAATTGTGTTTTATGGTGATTATAGGAGTTGAAATGAATTATAGAAATTTATTTGTAATTTTTGTGAATTTTTATGTATTTATTTGGAATTTATTAAGTTTAGGTAATTTTGAAAAATAGGGTTAATTATGTGTTTAATTGAAATAAATTGGTAAATTGAGTATATTTATTGATATTATTGAATTATATGCTGAGAAATTAATTTTTGAGTAATTATATAATTTTTGGTGAATTTTTGAACATTTATAGTGAATATATATATATAGGGGTATTTTGGTAATTTTAAACTAAATTGGTTAAAAATGTAATTAAATTGGTTTTAATAGTTATTTAGGGTATAAAAATGATTTCTGCAAATTTTTAGTATTTTTAACTAATTAAAACTATTTTTCGTAAATTATTTTCAAATTATATATAATATACTATTTTTCTAAATAAATGGGTTTTTATTGATTTTTAGTATGTTTTAGGGTTAATTACGTAATTTGGATTTATAAAATGTATTTTTATTATATAAGGGCATTTTCGGTATTTTATAAATATTCTGTGAATTGTGAACCTCGGTCGGTGAATTGTAGTTTGGAGTCCGACCGAGGGATTTTGATTGTAATCCTGTGTTTATTCCGAAGTGTATTTCTTTGCAGGACCGGCTCTACTATTTGAGTAGAGAGATGTCCGTTTTACAGGGGAGGTTCTGTCGAATTTTTGATAGAATTCTCGTAAAACGTGATGTCCGGTCAAATTCATATTCTAAAGCTGTGTCTAAAATTCTAGATCGAGTCTTTAGAATTTTTGTTAAATTTATTCTGATTTCATGTTGTCATTTGTTTGTCTAGCTGCGCCGAGACCGAGGCCTAACGGATCAGGCCCGCCGAGTTTGTCTCGTGGAGCGCTAACATGTGAGTTATTATACTGTATATATATACACTGCATATAGGGTGCATTATTTAGAATTTTTCATTTTCATTGTATGTTTAAAAAAAATGATTTAAATTATAATATTTTTGGTATATCTAGGGTTGCATTCTTATATATATGCATATTAAATAATTATGCATGTTAGTTTGATATATGCACATTAAACAATTAGGTTTAGGTTTAATACATTTGAGTAATATACACATGTTTTAAAATGTACACTTAGACATAATTATTTTATTAAATGATTAGTATACTTTAGGTATAGTTTCAATAGATTTTAGGTTTATTCTTAAATAATTGCATGTTAAATTATAAACCTACACTTAAAGTATTTTTAAGTTTATTTTTGGTATATTTTTTTATTTATTTCCGAATAAATAAATGTTTTATTATTAAATTAAACCTAACACATTAGTGGTATATTTAGGGTTTATTTTTGATATATGCATGCTAGATAATTAGGTTTATTTTTAGTATATTTGTGAATATATGTTAAACACAAACACGTATTTAAATGAATATTTATACATAAATGGTTTATTAAATGATTTGAGTACTTAGGGTATATCTTTTGCATATTTAAGTATATTTTTAAGATGATGCATGTTATATTATTGTTACTCATTTAAATTGTTTTTAACTATATTAATGATTTATCTTTAGTCTATTTCATATTTTATTTGACTATATATATATATATATACCTGAAATATACTGGGTATATTTTAGGTATATTTTTGGTATATATATATATATAGTTGGTTTTACTATTATGAATATGGCTCTACATTAATTATTTTTCGAATGAATGATTTATTCGAAGTGAAGGATATCAATAGAACGTGCTTCCTAGTGGGCAGCACTAGGACCGTGTACGTACCGGTACGGTAGATAAGGATTGAGTGAGAGTTAAAATTGGGTGATTATAATTGATTTAATTGATTTGACTAAGATTAATGGTATGTTAGATAGTGTGATTGCTGGAGCTCGGTTGACTAAGTGTCTCGGGGCCAATCACACTGACAGTCAGACTGCTAGAGCTCGGTTGACTTAGTGTCTCGGGGCCAGTCTACTGTCCATAAGTGAATTGAATGATCTATTGGGTTGATTGAGATGTGAGGTGATGGATAGTGTGATTGCTGGAGCTCGGTTGACCAAGTGTCTCAGGGCCAATCACACTGACAGCCAGACTGCTGGAGCTCGGTCGACTTAGTGTCTCGGGGCCAGTCTGCTGTCCAAATTGGAATAAGTGTTCTATTTGGAATCAAGTGAGCCTATATGGCTAGAGTGATGATGGGATTGTTTGAGGTTGTTATTATTTTGGGTTCTATGGATCCTTCATGAATTAAAACAAACGTTTTCTACATTTAGTATATTTATAAAAGCAAAGTTTGGCATTCGTGTGAAATGTGTGTATATACATATATATATAAGAATGCCTGATTGTTATGGTTTAGTTTGCATGTATATATAGTATAATAATTCACTCAGTGAGGTCTGACCCCCCTCAATTATTTTTTTCAGGAGATTCCATATCGTCAGACCTTAGTTATAGAGTTCCTCACCGGTGTTCTTCAGTCCCGGCTGTTTTATACAAATGTATATTCTAAACTTTGAATTGTATTCTAGAAACTGCAGTAGTAGTGTCACTATATTGGAAGTGTATTATTTTGTTTGGATATTAAATACTCTGAGAATTTGTATTTGAACATTGTACGAATATTTATTCATTTATAAAAGGATTTGGAGTATTTATTTTATATATTGATTCAGAAAAATTTTAATTTGGTCGTACTTTTATATATTTTATTGTATGATTTTATTTTCTAAGGCTTGCTACGGGTTCCGGATTCGAAAGAATTCCCGTTCCCTAGCGCCGGTCATGACTCCTAGTTTGGGTCGTGACAAAGTTGGTATCAGAGCTGAGTTCTGTGTCAGGGCTTAGTTGTTTGAGTTGTGGCCCTAGTTTTCGAAGTTGTGTTTTCTGTTAAACTACTACAGTGAATTAGGTTCGGTCATGTCTTTGAAAAGTCTTCCTTTCATTAGGAATTCCGCGTAACCGTTAGGGTGTCTGTTGATGTTTGTGATTATTTGAACTATTTGTTTATTTTTGCTCCTTGTTGATTGCCTTGAGCGTGAATCGCTCCATCGATCGATGAGATCGATGATAGTTGATCTTCTGAGCACGAGGTTCTACCCCCTATGCATCCTGTTAGGCGTAGGGGTAGAGATGGATTTAGAAGGCTTGATGATCACTGTTGACAATGGGAATAACTGAATGAGGAGCTGGTGGCTTAGCATTGCAATGATGTTGCTTCTGCAACAAGAGTTTTGCAGGATGCGATGCTGATACCTTCGATCGTTCAGCAGATGTAATTTCTTTTTCAACCGAGAACTTGAGACATGTCAATTCTGCGTATATGCTATATTCTGAATTCTGTTGATTTCTATATCTTTTCAGTGCAGTGAATCTGAATTGTTTCTTCTCCAGAGACAATATTAATAATCAGTCTTTTCAAGTTCTAGTTGTGGTTATAGTTCCAGCCCTACTACACCTATCTAGTATAGGGGTAGGTTAGAGGCAACTATAACTCAAGGGTTAAGGTAGTCATTGTAAGTAGTACAAGCATTCCTTTTGGACTTAAACGTGCAACAATTGTGGCCAGGATAGCCGAGATTAATAAAAGCTTGATAACATTTAATCAAGTTTGACAGTTGTTTGAATATGCTTTGATGGGGGAATTGGAAAATGTCTAATGAAGACGAAGCACTCTTGTACTCTTTATGGCAAGCTATCAGTTCTGACTGCAACACATAATTTGAGTTAAAGGGGGATTTCTAAGATACTTCCATCCACTTTTAAAGGAGGATAATTACCTGTATCGGCTATTGCACAGAATAAGGGAAGAGCAATCAGTTGAGAAGATTACCTGTAAACTCTTCAATCTGATACGTCATGCTGAAGACGTAATACAGTATAAGAGGAGACTGGTGGAATTATATGTTACAGGATTAAGCGTAATATATTGGCATCTAAACATAGAATTAGGACTCAGAGAGTTATTATGAATTCAGTCTTTTGGGTGTAATTAATCTTGATGAGATGTGAAAGGGTTGTCAAGAATATCTGGCTCTAGTTGAGTATACTTCAGTGGAGAAGTTGTCTCTCCCAGATGTTTTAATTGCCTGTGAGTTACCAGGTTTACCAATTTACAGAGATTGAATTCTGTATCGATATGGTTCTTGATATAACTCCTATTTCAACGTAGCCCTACAAAATGACTTTTGCAGAGCTGTAGGAGCAATTACGAGAGCTGTATGACCAAGGTTTTGTCAGACCTTATATTTCTCTTCGGGGTGCACTAGTCCTGTTGTAAGGAAGAAGGATGGTACCTTGAAACTATGCATTGACTGTAGAGAGATGAACAGGGTAACAGTGAAGGACAAGTATCCTCTTTTGAGGATAGATGACCTGTCTGATCAGCTAAAGAGTGCACAGTTCTTTTCAAAAATTAATTTGAAGTCGGGTTATCATTAGTTGTGGATCAGTTTGTAGTAGTCTTCATTAATGATATACTAATGTATTCGAAGTGAATGAAAGGGCACATATCACTTGAGGACTATACTACAGACACTAAGAGAATGTCAGCTTTATGCTGAATTCAAGAAGTGTGATCATTGGGTGGAGAGTGTTGTTTTTCTTAGAATTATGGCGTTTAAGGATAGAATTCGAGTTGATCCACAAAAGATCAATATAACATCTGAGTGGCCCAGACTGACTGAATCCATTGAGATCTGTAATTTTCTGGGTTTAATTGGGTATCATAGGAAATCTGAATAGAATTCTCTAGAATTACAGCTCCTATAACCCTCATAACTCAGAAGAATGGGAAGATTGTGTAAATAGATGTTTGTTAGAACAGCTTTTAAGTACTGAAGAAGACTGATTGATCTGAGGGTTACGTGAACTTTAGAGGATAAGACCTGATATCATTACAGCATTTCATCATATCATCATAGCATCTCATTACAGCATTTCATCACGACATTTCATTCTAGCATTTCATCATAACATTTCATTAGATCATCTCATCATGACATTCATCATAGCATGTCATCATGGCATATCACCATAGAATGATCTGCTGATAGGAGATGCCCAAGTTAATGATACAGGGTTGATGTTGTAATCTAAGAACGGGATTCTATATAAGCTGTGGAAGTGAACTTGCAGTGTACATCCAAATGGTTACCAAGAATTATCACAATATTTAGGATCAGTACTAGTGGGTTGGATTATAGAAGGATATGACTGATTGTATTTCTAAGTGTCAAAATTGCCAGTCGGTGAAAGCTGAATATCAGAAGTCTTCTGGGAAGTTTTGATCTCTTTTGAATTTGGGTGGAAATAAGAGAGAATTATGATAATTTTTGTGGTTGGTTACCTCGTTCGAAGGGTGAATATGATTCCGTTGGAATGATTATAGACAAATTGACCAAGTCAGCTAATTTTTGGCTAGTGGAAGCCACTTATTCAGTAGCTAAGTGGGCTAAGCTGCATATGAAGCATATTGTGTGCCTGCATGGACTACCTGTGTCCATTGTATATGGTAAAGGTACAGTGTTTACCTTTCGATTTTGGCAGAGATTATGGAGAGTAATAGACACCTGATTGGATTTCAATACTGCTTTTCATCCTCAGACATATGACAGTCTGAGAGGACGATCCAAACACTAAACAGTATGTTGAAGATGTGTGTTTTGGATCTAGAAGGTAGCTAGGTTGATTATATGCTACTTATAGAATTCGCTTATAATAACAGCTACCATAGCAGTATTGGAATGACACCACCTGAAGCTTTTATGGGAAGAAGTCTTAATTAGATATGAGATGGTTCAGAATACAGCGAAGAAAGTTACTGTGATAAGAAGAGCGATATGGATCCTAGACGCAGAGATATGGAGTTTCATATCGAAGACTGTAATTCTGAAGATGTCAAAAAAATGGTGTGATGAGACTTGTTGAACAATATAGAACTGAATGAAGACCTGAAGTTTGAGAAGGAATCGGTTGTAATTGTAAATTATCAAGCTCGATAGTTATGTTCGAATTAGATTCAGATGATCAAGGTTCCGTGACGTGGCAACAAGGTGAAAGAGCTTACGTAAAAGACTGAAGTTGAGATACGAGCTTCTTACCCATATCTCTTTCTTTCTTGATCTTGTAATTTTCTTTTTGGAATTCGGGGACGAATTCTTGTAAGGGGGGAAGACTGTAATATCCCGAATTTTTAAATATTTTTATACTGCATCGGGATATGCAGTGTTAATAATTTTTGTATATATATTTATGATATTTTATGAGTTTGTTGTTTGTTTAAAGCTAATTTTAATTATTTTATATTATTTTAAGTACTTTACGTAAAATTTTCCCGGAAATTATATTTTCGGGGAAATTGACACGTAAATAAATTAATACTATTTATTTTGACTAGTTTTATGAATTTGCATGAACTCATATATAATTTTAAAGTGCTAAAATAAAATGTATATATGTGTATTTATTTAAATTAATTAGAGCTTAATTAATTTCCTTAATTTTATTATTTAATTTTTGTATTAATTAATTTTAAGTTTATAAATTATTAAACATATTAAAATATGTGTGTGGTGTATATTTAATGTGTGTGAAATTTTATATTATTATAATATATAGTGTAAATATATATATATATATACATATATACATAAATTTTTTATCAAAAAACCAAAACTTCCATTTATTTACAGTTTTGCCCCTCCTTCATCTTCTTCCTCCCAAAACGTTTTCTTCCATTTCCAGCCACTTTCAAGCTGGTTTTCTTCCTGTTACTATGCCTCTCAGCCTTCCTCTTCCACCTCCAACCATTTCCACCACCTAAAACACTCTTTTCCGGTGAGTTTTGGCCGGATTTTCTTCAAAGAGCCAAAAATCAACTTAACTCCGACCAAGCACTTTCCGGCCACCAAATTTGATGCCATCAGTCTCTATCTTCTCCTTGAGCTCTGGTGAGTGTGATTCCAAGCTTTGTTTCACTTTATTTGGTCTAGAATTGCTTAGGTTTCAATTTCTTCAAATCAGCCATTTTGGGTTTCGAATTTTTTTTAGCTTCAATTTGATTGATTCATGAAAACTTCCTTCACAAACTTTGTTTCTGGAAGCTTAATATACATGCTGTAATTTTTTTAGAATTTTTGGAATTTATTTTAATTTTTGTGAATTTTTGATTATTTTATTATTATTTTCTAATTTTCGAAAATTAATTAATTAAATTATGAAATTGTGTTTTATGGTGATTATAGGAGTTGAAATGAATTATAGAAATTTATTTGTAATTTTTGTGAATTTTTATGTATTTATTTGGAATTTATTAAGTTTAGGTAATTTTGAAAAATAGGGTTAATTATGTGTTTAATTGAAATAAATTGGTAAATTGAGTATATTTATTGATATTATTGAATTATATGCTGAGAAATTAATTTTTGAGTAATTATATAATTTTTGGTGAATTTTTGAACATTTATAGTGAATATATATATATAGGGGTATTTTGGTAATTTTAAACTAAATTGGTTAAAAATGTAATTAAATTGGTTTTAATAGTTATTTAGGGTATAAAAATGATTTCTGCAAATTTTTAGTATTTTTAACTAATTAAAACTATTTTTCGTAAATTATTTTCAAATTATATATAATATACTATTTTTCTAAATAAATGAGTTTTTATTGATTTTTAGTATGTTTTAGGGTTAATTACGTAATTTGGATTTATAAAATGTATTTTTATTATATAAGGGCATTTTCGGTATTTTATAAATATTCTGTGAATTGTGAACCTCGGTCGGTGAATTGTAGTTTGGAGTCCGACCGAGGGATTTTGATTGTAATCCTGTGTTTATTCCGAAGTGTATTTCTTTGCAGGACCGGCTCTACTATTTGAGTAGAGAGATGTCCGTTTTACAGGGGAGGTTCTGCCGAATTTTTGATAGAATTCTCGTAAAACGTGATGTCCGGTCAAATTCATATTCTAAAGCTGTGTCTAAAATTCTAGATCGAGTCTTTAGAATTTTTGTTAAATTTATTCTGATTTCATGTTGTCATTTGTTTGTCTAGCTGCGCCGAGACCGAGGCCTAACGGATCAGGCCCGCCGAGTTTGTCTCGTGGAGCGCTAACATGTGAGTTATTATACTGTATATATATACACTGCATATAGGGTGCATTATTTAGAATTTTTCATTTTCATTGTATGTTTAAAAAAAATGATTTAAATTATAATATTTTTGGTATATCTAGGGTTGCATTCTTATATATATGCATATTAAATAATTATGCATGTTAGTTTGATATATGCACATTAAACAATTAGGTTTAGGTTTAATACATTTGAGTAATATACACATGTTTTAAAATGTACACTTAGACATAATTATTTTATTAAATGATTAGTATACTTTAGGTATAGTTTCAATAGATTTTAGGTTTATTCTTAAATAATTGCATGTTAAATTATAAACCTACACTTAAAGTATTTTTAAGTTTATTTTTGGTATATTTTTTATTTATTTCCGAATAAATAAATGTTTTATTATTAAATTAAACCTAACACATTAGTGGTATATTTAGGGTTTATTTTTGATATATGCATGCTAGATAATTAGGTTTATTTTTAGTATATTTGTGAATATATGTTAAACACAAACACGTATTTAAATGAATATTTATACATAAATGGTTTATTAAATGATTTGAGTACTTAGGGTATATCTTTTGCATATTTAAGTATATTTTTAAGATGATGCATGTTATATTATTGTTACTCATTTAAATTGTTTTTAACTATATTAATGATTTATCTTTAGTCTATTTCATATTTTATTTGACTATATATATATATATATACCTGAAATATACTGGGTATATTTTAGGTATATTTTTGGTATATATATATATATAGTTGGTTTTACTATTATGAATATGGCTCTACATTAATTATTTTTCGAATGAATGATTTATTCGAAGTGAAGGATATCAATAGAACGTGCTTCCTAGTGGGCAGCACTAGGACCGTGTACGTACCGGTACGGTAGATAAGGATTGAGTGAGAGTTAAAATTGGGTGATTATAATTGATTTAATTGATTTGACTAAGATTAATGGTATGTTAGATAGTGTGATTGCTGGAGCTCGGTTGACTAAGTGTCTCGGGGCCAATCACACTGACAGTCAGACTGCTAGAGCTCGGTTGACTTAGTGTCTCGGGGCCAGTCTACTGTCCATCAAGTGAATTGAATGATCTATTGGGTTGATTGAGATGTGAGGTGATGGATAGTGTGATTGCTGGAGCTCGGTTGACCAAGTGTCTCAGGGCCAATCACACTGACAGCCAGACTGCTGGAGCTCGGTCGACTTAGTGTCTCGGGGCCAGTCTGCTGTCCAAATTGGAATAAGTGTTCTATTTGGAATCAAGTGAGCCTATATGGCTAGAGTGATGATGGGATTGTTTGAGGTTGTTATTATTTTGGGTTCTATGGATCCTTCATGAATTAAAACAAACGTTTTCTACATTTAGTATATTTATAAAAGCAAAGTTTGGCATTCGTGTGAAATGTGTGTATATACATATATATATAAGAATGCCTGATTGTTATGGTTTAGTTTGCATGTATATATAGTATAATAATTCACTCAGTGAGGTCTGACCCCCCTCAATTATTTTTTTCAGGAGATTCCATATCGTCAGACCTTAGTTATAGAGTTCCTCACCGGTGTTCTTCAGTCCCGGCTGTTTTATACAAATGTATATTCTAAACTTTGAATTGTATTCTAGAAACTGCAGTAGTAGTGTCACTATATTGGAAGTGTATTATTTTGTTTGGATATTAAATACTCTGAGAATTTGTATTTGAACATTGTACGAATATTTATTCATTTATAAAAGGATTTGGAGTATTTATTTTATATATTGATTCAGAAAAATTTTAATTTGGTCGTACTTTTATATATTTTATTGTATGATTTTATTTTCTAAGGCTTGCTACGGGTTCCGGATTCGAAAGAATTCCCGTTCCCTAGCGCCGGTCATGACTCCTAGTTTGGGTCGTGACAAAGTTGGTATCAGAGCTGAGTTCTGTGTCAGGGCTTAGTTGTTTGAGTTGTGGCCCTAGTTTTCGAAGTTGTGTTTTCTGTTAAACTACTACAGTGAATTAGGTTCGGTCATGTCTTTGAAAAGTCTTCCTTTCATTAGGAATTCCGCGTAACCGTTAGGGTGTCTGTTGATGTTTGTGATTATTTGAACTATTTGTTTATTTTTGCTCCTTGTTGATTGCCTTGAGCGTGAATCGCTCCATCGATCGATGAGATCGATGATAGTTGATCTTCTGAGCACGAGGTTCTACCCCCTATGCATCCTGTTAGGCGTAGGGGTAGAGATGGATTTAGAAGGCTTGATGATCACTGTTGACAATGGGAATAACTGAATGAGGAGCTGGTGGCTTAGCATTGCAATGATGTTGCTTCTGCAACAAGAGTTTTGCAGGATGCGATGCTGATACCTTCGATCGTTCAGCAGATGTAATTTCTTTTTCAACCGAGAACTTGAGACATGTCAATTCTGCGTATATGCTATATTCTGAATTCTGTTGATTTCTATATCTTTTCAGTGCAGTGAATCTGAATTGTTTCTTCTCCAGAGACAATATTAATAATCAGTCTTTTCAAGTTCTAGTTGTGGTTATAGTTCCAGCCCTACTACACCTATCTAGTATAGGGGTAGGTTAGAGGCAACTATAACTCAAGGGTTAAGGTAGTCATTGTAAGTAGTACAAGCATTCCTTTTGGACTTAAACGTGCAAACAATTGTGGCCAGGATAGCCGAGATTAATAAAAGCTTGATAACATTTAATCAAGTTTGACAGTTGTTTGAATATGCTTTGATGGGGGAATTGGAAAATGTCTAATGAAGACGAAGCACTCTTGTACTCTTTATGGCAAGCTATCAGTTCTGACTGCAACACATAATTTGAGTTAAAGGGGGATTTCTAAGATACTTCCATCCACTTTTAAAGGAGGATAATTACCTGTATCGGCTATTGCACAGAATAAGGGAAGAGCAATCAGTTGAGAAGATTACCTGTAAACTCTTCAATCTGATACGTCATGCTGAAGACGTAATACAGTATAAGAGGAGACTGGTGGAATTATATGTTACAGGATTAAGCGTAATATATTGGCATCTAAACATAGAATTAGGACTCAGAGAGTTATTATGAATTCAGTCTTTTGGGTGTAATTAATCTTGATGAGATGTGAAAGGGTTGTCAAGAATATCTGGCTCTAGTTGAGTATACTTCAGTGGAGAAGTTGTCTCTCCCAGATGTTTTAATTGCCTGTGAGTTACCAGGTTTACCAATTTACAGAGATTGAATTCTGTATCGATATGGTTCTTGATATAACTCCTATTTCAACGTAGCCCTACAAAATGACTTTTGCAGAGCTGTAGGAGCAATTACGAGAGCTGTATGACCAAGGTTTTGTCAGACCTTATATTTCTCTTCGGGGTGCACTAGTCCTGTTGTAAGGAAGAAGGATGGTACCTTGAAACTATGCATTGACTGTAGAGAGATGAACAGGGTAACAGTGAAGGACAAGTATCCTCTTTTGAGGATAGATGACCTGTCTGATCAGCTAAAGAGTGCACAGTTCTTTTCAAAAATTAATTTGAAGTCGGGTTATCATTAGTTGTGGATCAGTTTGTAGTAGTCTTCATTAATGATATACTAATGTATTCGAAGTGAATGAAAGGGCACATATCACTTGAGGACTATACTACAGACACTAAGAGAATGTCAGCTTTATGCTGAATTCAAGAAGTGTGATCATTGGGTGGAGAGTGTTGTTTTTCTTAGAATTATGGCGTTTAAGGATAGAATTCGAGTTGATCCACAAAAGATCAATATAACATCTGAGTGGCCCAGACTGACTGAATCCATTGAGATCTGTAATTTTCTGGGTTTAATTGGGTATCATAGGAAATCTGAATAGAATTCTCTAGAATTACAGCTCCTATAACCCTCATAACTCAGAAGAATGGGAAGATTGTGTAAATAGATGTTTGTTAGAACAGCTTTTAAGTACTGAAGAAGACTGATTGATCTGAGGGTTACGTGAACTTTAGAGGATAAGACCTGATATCATTACAGCATTTCATCATATCATCATAGCATCTCATTACAGCATTTCATCACGACATTTCATTCTAGCATTTCATCATAACATTTCATTAGATCATCTCATCATGACATTCATCATAGCATGTCATCATGGCATATCACCATAGAATGATCTGCTGATAGGAGATGCCCAAGTTAATGATACAGGGTTGATGTTGTAATCTAAGAACGGGATTCTATATAAGCTGTGGAAGTGAACTTGCAGTGTACATCCAAATGGTTACCAAGAA